>CM055116.1:1086564176-1087164176 GCA_029206835.1 Rana muscosa | reverse complement strand
CCACCAAAAGAAAGCTCTATTTGTATGAAAAAAAGGACAAAAAAATCATTTGGGTACAGTGTTGCATGACTGAGTAATTGTCATTCAAATTGTGAGAGCTCTGAAAGCTGAACATTGGTCTGGGCAGGAGGGGTGTTTAAGTGCCCAGTAAGCAAGTGGTTAAACCTTGTCTTGGATAAGTTCGGTAATGACTCCAGTGCACCTGTACTTGGGGGACCACTCTATCTATATTACTGGAAGAAATTAGTCTGTTTTATGTCTGGAGGAAGAGCCACCCCTCAGAGTTCCAATACTCCTGCTATCCTCACACTAATTTCACAGGCCTCGTACACACGACCGATTTTCTCGTCGTAAAAAACACGTCGTTTTTTTTGACGAGATTCTTGTTAAGCTTGTCGATTTTCTCGTCAAGCTTTCTATGCGTACACACTGTCATTTCCCAATTTCCTCGTGGTTCTCTGCGCTCACGTCCAGCACGTACGACGGCACTATAAAGGGGAAGATCTTTTTTCTTGGCGCCACCCCTTGGGCTGCTTTTGCTGATCTCGTGTTACCGCGTGTGAAGTAAAAGTTTGGGAAGAGACGATTCGCGCTTTTCAGTCTTCGTACTTTTCAGATCGTTTTCTGCCGTTCAGTTTGTGCTTGTGGGTTCGTATCTTGACTTTCAGGGCGTCTAGGCAGGTCGTATCTGTTTTACAGTGCGTTCTTGCCTGTTCGTTTCTGAATTTCAGTTCGTTATTCATAGGCCTTGCTGTTCTAAAGTGTGTTCTGTTCTGTACGTTCTGATTAGACGACCGTTTCCTAGCCATGTCGCCTGGACGTTCTCGTCGTCGAGTTCGTGCTGTGCGTGCGCTTGGTGTTGGTCTGCTTGTTTTGGACCAAGACCAGTCCATGAATGGTGTGAGGAGGAGTTCATGGACCAAGAATTGGTTGCTCCAGCGGGACCAATTCTGCCACATGCCTCTGCTGCGGGAGATCGTCGAGAATAATCCTGAGGACTACAGGAATTTTCTGAGGATGTCTGACCCCGTTTTTCAGGAACTGTTGGCTTTGGTGTCCCCCTATATTACCAGGAAGGACACCGTTATGCGGGAAGCCATCAGTGCTGAGCAGAGGCTCATCGCCATGTTGCGTTACCTGGCGACAGGGAGAAGTCTTCAGGACTTGAAGTTCACCACAGGCATCTCCCCCCAGGCTCTGGGCCTCATAATCCCAGACACCTGTTCTGCTATTATACAAGTCCTGCAGGAGGACTATATTAGGGTAAGTTTTCTCCCTTCACATCACATTTTATGTATTACATGTATGCTAATGTATTGTATTTCTTTCATCCTTTCCTAATTACCATGATTGTAATATGCTGAGAATGTCCCCTTTGTCCCCATGCATGCTGGAAGTTTTTAAATGCCCCTTTTTTATCCTCCCTAAATATTTCCCCTCACTAACTTTTCCAGCAGGGGCGCCTGTTGCTCCAAATGTTGGGGGGTTACAACCCCAATTTCGGAAATAAACTTCCTCCTTTTTTGCTCTGTTGCCTAATAAACGCCCCCAGTTGTCCCCTCCAATGCAGCCATTTAGTCCCCTCTATTGCAGCCAGTTTCCCCCCAGCCCTGCACTTACCTTCTTGTGGTCAGCGCCATCCTTCTTCTGTCCTTGATGTCTTCTCCTTCCCTTCATGTTGCATCAGCCAATCATGTTACCATTAAACAGACTTGGTGAACATGATTGCCAGAGCTGCCTGTCAGTGTTTACACAAGGAATGCCCCCTCCTTGCGTCCCCGATTTTTCTTTGAGGAAGCCAATTACATCCCTCAGGTTGTAATTTGCAAGACTTTTTTAATACCTGTTTCTGCTCTGCAATTTTAACCCCCTAAATGACGCAATTAATCATATGTCGGTCGCTTTACAAGAGGCCATCCACCTGAATAGTGTGCGGCATAGACAATACATAGGTTCATGCAACGCATGAACCTATGTATTGTTCTGAGTGATGGGCACAGGAGAGAGGGGACAGTGCTCCAGCGCCCACTCTGGACGCACCGCCACTGCAATGCTATCCTGTGGCCAAACACATCTCCCCCCCCCAAAATAATTTAGTAATGGCCCATCAGAGGGGGTGATGAATATGATAAATGAGCCTTCCATTATACTTTTTTTACACACCTTAATAAACGTATAATTAGATTGATGTTGGTCTCTAATTTTTTGGTCTTGAATTTGCTTGTAATGTATGCCTTTGTTTTTCTAATATTATTTCATCTTGTTTCACTCCACAGCTTCCTTCAACGCCACAGGAATGGCAGACTGTGGCATCGGAGTTTGCCACGCGGTGGGACTTCCCCAACTGCGGTGGTGCCATAGACGGGAAGCACGTCCGCATCGTGCCGCCACCCCGTTCTGGATCCTACTACTACAACTACAAGGGGTTTCATAGCATTGTGCTGATGGCGGTGGTGTCAGCACGGTATGAATTCCTCTATGTTGATGTAGGGAAGAATGGCCGGATGTCCGATGGGGGATCCTTCATCCAGACGGAGTTTGCCCTCCGTCTCCAGAGTGACGACCTTGCATTGCCACTGGATGCAGGGAATATTGAAGGACTCCCCTTTGTTTTCTTGGCTGATGAAGCCTTCGGACTCGGACGGCATCTTATGAGGCCATTTCCACAGAGGACCCTGACCCCAGAGAAGAGTGTGTTCAATTACCGGCTGGCCAGGGCCCGAAGAGTCGTTGAAAATGCCTTCGGCATAATGGCCAGCCGGTTCCGCCTTTTTATGACTTCCATCCACTTGGCGGACTACAAAATAAACTATGTAGTGTTATGCTGCTGTGTGCTACACAATTTTCTTTGCCGCAAAGCGAATTCATATATGGCCTCAGTTTTGCCAGAGGCTGGACTTTCCCCTGCAAATCCCCTTCCGGGCCTGGAATCTGCCCGTCTTGGCTTGCCCCCCCAAAATGCCCGTGTGGTTCGGGACAAATACATGGAGTATTTCACGGGTAGGGGGGCAATTCCTATGCCAGCCTATGTCTAAGTATCCCAATAAAAATCTTGTTTAAACCTTTAATTATTTGTTCTTTCCTGTCTCCTAGTTTGTCTTTGTGCATTTGTAGTGGCAAGTGTATTTTACTTTAGTAAATAACAACCAATTTCACTATGTTACCTTACAAAAGAACCAAATAAGCTTAGAGTGTATTATAAAAAGAAGCTACACGTTGTTTGTGGTCAAATATTTTACTCTCTGCACATTTTTTTTTGTTTTACTTTGGGGTTGGCCTGACCACAACCCGTCAAATTTTGGCTTATGAAAATACAAAAATACCACTTGCATTTCTAAAATGACAACATTGGATACCTCTGAGCAATCTGAGACATTCAGTTACACAAACTATGTCTCTATGTGCCCGTCCTAATATGGGGTCCTGCCACCCCTTGCCCAGCCAAAAATTCAATATGCACACATTTTTACTTTTTTGCAAATAGGAAGTTTACAATCCTGATCCCTATTGTCAACATGTGCTATCTGCCATCAGGGGTGATCAATGGATGTGTTTTGGGGGTGCATCCCCTTCCTCAGTTCACCGACTTTTGATACGAGGAAGGGGTTGCACCCACAAAAGACGTACATGGATATCCCCTGATGGCAGATAGCACATGTTCACACACTGTGTGCATATTCAATTTTTGGCTGCTTTGTTACTCAAAAAATTAGTAAAAATATAAAAACAAACATGTAAAAACAAATGTGTTTGGATGGCTTATTGAATTCTCCCCAAAACATCGAGAATGTCTTTAAATGTTTGTTCCATCACATGGATTCTTTGTTTAATTAGGTCCAGTTCCGTGCTACATTCCATCACTTGCTGGATGAGGCGGAGGGCACTGTCAGCAGAGAACGGTGTGCTATCCTTCACAACATTTCCATCCCCTAAAAACCATAAAAAAAAATTAATAAAACTCTGCAGGCCTACCTCGCTTACCTTAAGCTGTGGTGTCAGATACTGACCTGTTGTGGTGACCAGATCCACAACGTCATCCACCTCTCCTTCCTGCACTTCTCCTTCCTCCACCTCAACTTCCTGCACATCTTTCGGTTGTGGATCTTTGGGAGTTTGGGGTTGCTTGGAAGTTGTGGGGTGCATGTGCTCCCTGGAGTGTCCTCCTCCCAGTCTTCTCTCCCCTATGAGAATAAAACCAAAGGTCTATTTATCACACTGTAAAAATCTCATTTTTAAACTTAAAATAGGCTAAATTGTTTGGAAGTGGGGTACAAGTGTGTGTTTGTGCGGAATTTAAAGAAAAATGCATTCTTTATGACCCCAAATATGTTTATTATTCACATTTGGATGTAATTTTTTGGACATGGAGGCACCACAAATAAACTCTGATGCACCTGTGTGGGACACCCAAAAAAGGCGGGTCTGGTGGCCCACACTATAGTGCTACAAAGTACAGATGTGGAAGCAGCTGCTGAGTGTCCTCTCCTTTACACTGATTAAAGTTTGCATTTCATTCTCCTTACAAACACATCATCTAGACTTAAAAATTATCCACAATACTTGATCAAAAATGGCAGATGTCTAATTACTTTTGGGGGTCTTAAATAAGCCAAAACCACGGATAGTGGCCGAACGAAGTGTCGGTAACGTAACGAACGATTACTGTGCCCAACCTAGTTCAAAATAATACATTTTGGAAGGGAGTCCAATATGCTTTAAAAAAAAAAAAAAGTCAGTTTCTAAAAAGATTAATAGCAGAAAGGTCGTCATTTTACTTACTTTTAGCGAGCATCCTCTTTATGCTCCTCAACTGGTCTGGCTCCCTCAGTTTGAGGTCTGACCACCTCTTTCTGAGCTGCTCATTTGAGCGTTTCACCCCGAACTTCGCCCTCAGACTCTTCACAACTTTAGTGAGGATTTTGGCCTTCCTTCTATTTGGTTTGCTATACGGCCCATGCTTGGCATCATAATCAGCCTTGACCAAGATGTCCACCATCTCCGCCATCTCCGCCAAAGACATATTCGATGCCTTGAATCTCCTCCTTGATCGTGACGTGTCCTCGGTCTCCGGGCTTGTCTCCTCGCTAGTTGCGGAATTATCAGACACCTGCTGTAACTCCGCCATATCTGTCTGCGCGCCGAAAGAGAAGGGGCGGGGAAAAGATGTTAGTTAGAACGTCATGGGCGGGCGACGTGTGCGGAGCGACGTGTTCGAATTTGGACGCATGCGTGGTGTGTATATAGCAAACACACATGTGACTATAGTACGTTCGGTGTGCGGAGAGAGGAGTTCAAGTGACGGACGTGCGAACGAAGGTATGTGATTTTGTGAGACTTGTTAAAATTGTTGGCCTATACTGTCTTGAGATTGTTGGAGGATATATATGGTGACTAGGATGTGAAGGAGGTTAGACTGTTTGCCTCACATTATTTAAATATAATTTATTTTACTTGCAGATACAATATGAATGTATTTATTAGCGACAAAGAGTTCCTGGCGGAATTTATTGACCGGGTAAGGGAGCTGCCGGCTCTGTGGGAGACCAAAAACCCCATCCATAAAAAAAAAGGGGTGAGAAAAGCAGCGCTGCAGAAGCTGCTCCCATTTGTGCATACCAAGGTGCCCACAGCCACAGCAAAACAAGTGGACACTAAAATTGGGAGCTTGAGAGGTACCTACAGGACTGAACGCTCTAAGGTGCTGGCTTCTCAGAGGTCAGGAGCAGCAGCAGATGATGTTTATGTCCCGGTTTTGTGGTACTACAGCAGGATGTCCTTCCTGGATGACCACATTGAGCCAAGGCCATCACTCTCCACTCTTCCCCCCAGACTTCCCTGCAGCCAACCTGAGCCTTCTCTGGAGCAAGAGGAGGCAGCCATCCTGGATGATCCTGATTTGGCCATCTGGAGCCAGGTATAGTATTAACTGAAAATGTAGTGGGATAAAATTAATGTTTCCCAAATATGTCAGGATGAGAAACATACATTATTTTGTATTCAACAAGTGAAATCATGATCTGTAGACATTATTCTGCACTTAATTGTGTGGTAAATAGTCAAGCTGATGTAGTGGTAAATTTAAAGCAAGGATTTATGCATTTACATTCTAATTGCTTCCATCAGGATTACAAAGTTTGATGCAAAGATTAAACCAACATATTAAACTATGTTTCTTTTTCATACACAGGATGAAATCAGCCAGGAGGAGGGTCTGGAAACTGTCAGGCAGGAGGAGGAAGGGCCCAGTGGCAGCCAGGAGGTGGCAGGGCCCAGTGGCAGCCAGGAGGTGGCAGGGCCCAGTGGCAGCCAGGAGGTGGCAGGGCCCAGTGGCAGCCAGGAGGTGGCAGGGCCCAGTGGCAGCCAGGAGGTGGCAGGGCCCAGTGGCAGACAGGAGGTGGCAGGGCCCAGTGGCAGCCAGGAGGTGGCAGGGCCCAGTGGCAGACAGGAGGTGGCAGGGCCCAGTGGCAGACAGGAGGTGGCAGGGCAAAGGAGAAGCACCAGATCCCAGGTGCCTCCCATCAGGCTTCACAAAAGAGGCAGGAGGGACAGGACCACCAGTGAGGCAGCAATGGCCCTTATTAAAGAGGCCCATGCCACCCTCAAGGAGCCCACATCCCCTGAAGAGGCCATTGCCGGCCTAGTGGAGGCTAAGTTCAAGGTGATGAGCATGGAGCAACGCCTCCTATGCGAACCCCTGCTCATCACCTTGCTCAACAAGGGGGTGATGGAGCAAATTACCCCCAATACCGCCATATGTGAGGTGGCCCAACTGACCCAACCTCAACCTCCACCTCCACCTTCCTCTTCTGCCCCACCCCCTTCTGCTACCCCTCCACCTTCTGCCCCACCCCCTTCTGCTACACCTCCACCTTCTTCTTCTGCCCCACCCCCTTCTGCTACACCTCCACCTTCTGCCCCACCCCCTTCTGCTACACCTCCACCTTCTGCCCCACCCCCTTCTGCTACACCTCCACCTTCTTCTTCTGCCCCACCCCCTTCTGCTACACCTCCACCTCCTCCTCCTGACAGGAGTACCCCTCCAGTGGGCCAGCCTCCAGCTAAACGAAGAAGGAAGGCTTCAGTAAAGGCTGCAGGGAAGGTTGCCAGGAAGAAGAGGAAGTGATGGCCTTGCTTCATTGTGGTCGCACTGGTCGGACAGAAGGCAGCCTGTTGTAGTACCACACACTTGGGACATATATCTCACCTGCTGCTGTTCCTGACCTCTGGGAGGCCAGCATCAGATTGTGTTCTGAAATGTGGGCCTTCTCAAGCTCCCAATTTTAGTGTCCACACAGGGTTGCTGTGTGCTCTGGGGTCCCTGGGATGCACAAATGGCAGCAGCTTCTCCAGCGCTGCCTTCTCTTTATTTAATTTATAAACATGAATAAATGTGTTTTTTGTTTAAGTTCATACTTGACTATGTGTATTTTTAAATAAAAAAAAACAAGCTTTGGAGTAAGCAGATACATTTGACTGACAATAAAAGGCACAGATATCACTCCCCCAAAAGAATAACTAAATCTGATTAGCTCAAAAACATGGTGTGAAATTTTAAAAATATAGATTAGAAAGTTAAATGGGAGATCGCTATCAAAACATTGAGAAATTATAATTAACATCATTTTGAAAAATCTAACCATTTAAATTATTCCTAAAAACTTGCACGATATAATACACATAAATCTTATAAAGAGCAGCATGAAAAAGGTTAAAAATAAGGCATAACTCTGTGTGAATATCAGCAGCAAAAGAAGGTCTCTCGTTTTGATTAATGTAACATTCTAACGAAGAATTCAATGCAGAACATTTAAACGATGCAATAATTTGGAGCGTGACGAATGTGCTCTCTCCATTACGAAGGCTTGTTTTACCAGAAGATGCGCTCCCGTCTCATAGTTGCTTGTGAGCATGCGCACTTTTGGAAGAGTCGTAAAAGCATACACACGAACCATTTTCTCATCACAAAACAGGCCGACGAGAAACACGACGAGGAAATCTGGACTCCTGATGAGAAAATAGAGAGCAGGTTCTCTATTTTCTCGTCGAGATTCTCGTCAAGTTTCTCGTCGTAAAACCATACACACGAACGTTTTTCTAGACAAAAAAACTCTCGCGGCACTTTTCTTGACTGTTTACGACGAGAAAATCGGTCGTGTGTACGAGGCCATAGTGTCTAGAATTGATCTAGTGTGGGTAACGTTATAGTTTTACAATATGTGCATAGGTCTTCTTACGCACATAGAGGAATTTCTGATCGATTACCACTTATCATTCAGCTGCAGTTCACCAGAAGTCTTCTACAACCCAGCCTTTCTAATAACTGGATTACAGGAATCTGCAACCCTTAACAGACACTTCTCCCCCTCATAAGTGATTTTGGATGCAATGAAGGCTTTCCTGAGCAGTACATTTCTATATGAGATAACTAAGGTTAAGAAATATTTTGGAGAATAGGAAGCCAAACTAATGTGTATGATACAATCAGCATAAAAACCTTTATTTCCTTCCACACTCCAAAGACATGCTGGTAGGTTAAAGTGGAACTTCACTCTTCCTATCCACATTGATTTTTCGTAATCCTCGTGCTAATAGCACTAGTAAATAGATAGGAATGTATATCATATTTACATTTTAAACTTTTTTTTTACCTTTTTTTGCCTAGGCAAATTATATCATACACTCCAGGAGTCTTCAGGAAGGGAGGAGAGGAGGAGGAGTTTTCTCAGCTAAGCACACTCTCCTGCATGCATGCTTGAGCTAAGTTCAGATGGATTCCAGGAAGTAAACGCTACATGAATCATTTGCTCTTACTCAAGATGGCCACGGCCAGAAATGCAAGGGGATTGTTTTTCAAAGTGATTTCTAAAAAAATATAGTATAGAGACATGGATAGATGGGGGAGTTTGCTTTAAATATTAAAAATGACTTAAATGGTGTTTTTGGTTTGTGATGCTCAGATGCAGCGAAGAACTGCTTGAATTGGCTCTAGTATGTATATGTATAAATGTGAACTAAGGACTTTATATTGTAATCTCCTTGAAGGCAGGGGCTGATCTGAATGTACAATAAATATGTAAAGCGCTGCATAAATGGATGGCACTATATAAGTATCTGTAATAAATAAAATAGCCACCTGCCATCTGTCCACCTGCCTGCAAAAGATTGTTCATAACAACCCAATATACCCAGACCAAGCAGGGTTTATTCTGTCTACATCTACAGCCATGAACTTAAGATGTTTGTTCCTGATAGTGTGAAGTGGAAATTTTCCTGGCTTATTTAAAAAAAAATGGATTCCCAAATAAATTCAGTTTGCCGGATTTAAACACACTATTCATCCCCCACAGCGCATATGCAGTTTAATGCTACCTTGTCCAATTTATTTACTCTGGGCAGATGCATAAGACATGGGGTGCAAAGTAAGCATGAGCTTCAGATGCGGACACAACCCATGTTCAGTTTACATTTTTCCCACTAGGCTTTGCCGAATGGCAGAAATAAATAGGGTTCGGCCCAGAACATCTGGCTGCAGTGGGAAAATCATATTTTATAGCAGAATTAGTATCAACACAGGGGATGCCCTCAAAATTCATGAATTATGAAAAAAACGGTTGCAATACTCAGACCTGATCCCCAGTATTACACAGACTTTTCATCAAATTAGGTTTGTACCTGTCTCCAACCCAGTCCTCTGGCACACATTAACCACTTAACGACCGCCCACTGTAAATATACGTCGGCAGAATGGCACCGACAGGCAGAATCACGTATATGTACGTGATTGCCTTTGTATAGTTGGGGGGTCCGATCGGACCCCCCTTCTTTACAGTGAGCGGTCGTTTTACCTTCGGGAGCGATCCGGCATGAGGGGACGGCCGTTCGATTCCGGCCACCCCCTCTCGATCGCTCCCGGCGAATGAGAGCTTCCCCTGCCTGTGTACTTGTTTACACAGGCTGGAGGAAGTGATGTCATCTCTCCTGCGGCGCTCACATATACCGAGCGCCGTACAGGAGAAGATGCAGGTTAGTGCACACAACACTACACTGACACCAGGACACATAGGTACATAAATCGCCCCCCCAGGCCCCCCTAGACACCCCCCAGATCACCCCCCAGCCCCCAGTCACAGTGTCACTGATTGCAGTGACCATTTATTTAGTGATCACTGCAATCAGTGACATTTGTGACTGTAAAAGTGTCCCCAAAGTTTAGTTTTAGGTCCAGTGTAGCCCCCTAACCCCCCTAATAAAGGTTTAACCCCCTGATCACCCCCCAGATAACCCTTTCACCCCCTAGTACCGCCGTCGCTAAGCGATCATTTTTCTGATCGATGTCTTAGCATCGGTGATGCTGATCGGTAGCCAGTAATTTTTTTTAGGTTCGCCGCAGGTTTTTATAGCGTCGGGTACCCCCATATATTACCTAATAAAGGTTTAACCCCCTTGATCGCCCCCCAGGTAACCCTTTCACCCCCTATCACCACGGTCACTAAGCGATAATTTTCTGATCGATGTTTTAGCGTCGGCGATGCTGATCGGTAGCCAGTAATTTTTTTTAGGTTCGCCGCAGGTTTTTATAGCGTCGGGTACCCCCATAAATTATCTAATAAAGGTTTAACCCCCTTGATCACCCCCCAGGTAACCCTTTCACCCCCTAGCACCGCCGTCACTAAGCAATCATTTTTCTGATCGATGTCTTAGCGTCGGTGATGCTGATCGGTAGCCAGTAATTTTTTTTAGGTTCGCCGCAGGTTTTTATAGCGTCGGGTACCCCCATATATTACCTAATAAAGGTTTAACCCCCTTGATCGCCCCCCAGGTAACCCTTTCACCCCCTATCACCACTGTCACTAAGCGATAATTTTTCTGATCGATGTCTTAGCGTCGGCGATGCTGATCGGTAGCCAGTAATTTTTTTTAGGTTCGCCGCAGGTTTTTATAGCGTCGGGTACCCCCATATATTACCTAATAAAGGTTTAACCCCCTTGATCACCCCCCAGGTAACCCTTTCACCCCCTAGCACCGCCGTCGCTATGCGATCATTTTTCTGATCGATGTCTTAGCGTCGGTGATGCTGATCGGTAGCCAGTAATTTTTTTTAGGTTCGCCGCAGGTTTTTATAGCGTCAGGTACCCTCATATATTATCTAATAAAGGTTTAACCCCCTGATCGCCCCCCAGGTAACCCTTTCACCCCCTATCACCACTGTCGCTAAGCGATAGTTTTTATGATCGTTGTCTTAGTGTCGGTGATGCCGATAGGTAGCCAGTAATTTTTTTTTAGGCTCGCCGTCAGGTTTTTATATAGCGTCAGGTACCCCCATATATTACCTAATAAAGGTTTTAACCCCCTAATTGCCCCTAGTTAACCCTTTCACCAGTGATCATCATATAAGTGTTACGGGTGACGCTGGTTAGTTAGTTTGCTTTTTATAGTGTCAGGGCACCCGCCGTATATAACCCAATAAAGGTTTAACCCCCTGATCGCCCGGCGGGTGATATCAATTAGGTTTTAGCGTCAGAGAGGGTCTGCGTCACACCCCAGGCAGCGTCAGGTTAGTGCCAGTAGCGCTAACACCCACGCGTGAAGCATACACCCCCCTTAGTGGTATAGTATCTGATCAGCTCAATATCTGATCTGATCAGATCTATACTAGCGTCCCCAGCAGTTTAGGGTTCCCAAAAACGCAGTGTTAGCGGGATCAGCCCAGATACATGCTAGCACCTGCGTTTTGCCCCTCCGTCCAGCCCAGGCCACCCAAGTGCAGTATCGATCGATCACTGTCACTTGCAAAACACAACACACATAACTGCAGCGTTCGCAGAGACAGGCCTGATCCCTGCGACTCCAGTGCTGCAGGAGGTGATTTCACCACCACAGTTAAAAAAAAAAAGCATATATGCCGAAGCATTGGGGCAGCAGGAGCGGAGGAGCGATTTTGCTCCTAATGCCGCGTACATACGGTCGAAATTCCGACGGAGGCTTGCCCGTGGAAAAGTCTGACCATGTGTACGCGGCATAACTTTTGCGAGAAGATGCCCCCATGCTTCGGCATATATAAATGGTGCATGTATGCCCATCATTAGAAGTGGGTGGATGAAGGGCGGTATTCTAATGGTGGGCATACCCACCGATCAATCTTTTTTTTTCGTTCAGCCAACAGGCTGCATGAAAAAAAAGATTACAATACATGTCCAACAAGGACCAGCAACGTACTGGTATGTTGCTGGACTTTGAATGTTTATACCAGAATGATGCCTGCGGGTTTAGGTATCATCTTGGTATCATTCTTTTCAGCCAGCGGCCGGCTTTCATGTAAAAGCAATCCTAGTGGCTAATTAGCCTCTGGACTGCTTTTACAAGCAGTGGGAGGGAATGTCCCCGCCCCCCGGATATAAAAAGCGCCATTGGGAAATTGGGAAAGCATTTTATCACACCGATCTTGGTGTGGTCAGATGCTTTGAGGGCAGAGGAAAGATCTAGGGTCCAATAGACCCCAGTTTTTTCAAAAAAGAGTACCTGTCATTACCTATTGCTATCATAGGGGATATTTACATTCCCTGAGATAACAATAAAAGTGATAAAAAAATAAATAAATATGGAAGCAACAGTTTAAAAATAAAATAAAAAAGCAAAATTAATAATAAAAAAAAAAAAAAAAAGCACCCCTGTCCTGCCCTGCTCTTGCCCAATGGCGAACGCAAGCGTCGGTCTGGCGTCATATGTAAACAGCAATTGCACCATGCATGTGAGGTATCACCGCGAAGGTCAGATCGAGGGCAGTCATTTTAGCAGTAGACCTCCTCTGTAAATCTAACGGGGTAACCTGTAAATGCTTTTAAAGGCTTTTAAAAATGTATGTAGTTTGTCGCCAATGCGCGTTTGTGCGAAATTTTAAAGCATGTCGTGTTTGGTATCTATGTACTCGGCCTAAGATAATCTTTTTTATTTCATCAAACATTTGGGCAATATAGTGTGTTTTAGTGCATTACAATTTAAAAAAAGTGTATTTTTTCCCCAAAAAATGCGTTTGAAAAATCGCTGCGCAAATACTGTGTAGAAAAAAAAAATGCAACACCCACCATTTTATTCTGTAGGGCCTTTGCTTTAAAAATATATATAATGTTTGGGGGTTCAACATAATTTTCTTGCAAAAAAAAATATGTTTTCATGTAAACAAAAAGTGTCAAAAAGGGCTTTGTCTTCAAGTGGTTAGAAGAGTGGATGTAAGCTTCCTAATGTTGTGTATAAAATGCCAGAACAGTTCAAAACCCCCCCAAATTACCCCATTTTGGAAAGTAGACACCCCAAGCTATATACTGAGAGGCATGTCGAGTCCATGGAATATTTTATATGTTGACACAAGTTGCGGAAAAAATACAATTTTTTATTTTTTATTTTTTTTTTGCACAAAGTTGTCACTAAATGATATATTGCTCAAACATGCCATGGGCATATGTGGAATTACACCCCAAAATACATTCTGTTGCTTCTCCTGAGTACGGGGATACCACATGTGTGAGACTTTTTGGGAGCCTAGCCGCGTACGGGACCCCAAAAACCAAGCACTGCCTTCAGGCTTTCTAAGGGTGTCAATTTTTGATTTCACTTCTCACTGCCTATCACAGTTTCGGAGGCCATGGAATGCCCAGATGGCACAAAACCCCCCCAAATGACCCCATTTTGGAAAGTAGACACCCCAAGCTATTTGCTGAGAGGTATTGTGAGTATTTTGCAGATCTCGCTTTTTGTCACAAAGTTTTGAAAATTGAAAAAAAAAAAGAAAAAAAAAAAATGTTCTTTCTTCATTTTCAAAAACAAATGAGAGCTGTAAAATACTCACCATGCCTCTCAGCAAACAGCTTGGGGTGTCTACTTTCCAAAATGGCGTCATTTGGGGGGGGTTTGTGCTATTTTGGCATTTTATGGCCTTCGAAACTGTGATAGGTAGGGATGAGCTTCGTGTTCGAGTCGAACATACGTTCGACTCGAACATCGGCTGTTCGATCGTTCGACGAAGATCGAACGATTTGGGCCGTTCGCGCCAAATTCGAGTGACGCGAACGGCCCACAATGCACTACGCCATCGCAGTGTCATCCAGGCGCTGTGATTGGCCAAGCATGCACTGTGATCCCGCATGCTTGGCCAATCACAGCGCCGGCAGCGAGGAGAGCAATGATTGGCCACAGGCAGGATGCCTGTGGCCAATTATTGCTGAGGGTGTTTAGTACACGCCCCACACTATAAAAGGCCGCCAGCACGGCGGCCTAGTGTAGTGTGTTCCGGAGCAGGGAAAGACAAGCATAGGCAGGGACAGTGACATTTATTTCTTTCTTGCTTAACCTGGATTCCTTTAGTTTAGGGAAAGAGAAGGATAGGTAGGGAGAGTGTCAGTGTGTTTTACTGTGCGAGTCCTTGTTTCTAGGGACAAAGAAGGAAAGTGAGGGGATTTCTCCTTGTGCTATAGTGTGCTTTAAAAAAACATTTTTTCTAGGGACAGAAAACTGTAGGTAGGGAGAGTGTCAGCTTCTTTCACTGTGCCAGTCCTTGTTTCTAGGGACAAAGAAGGAAAGTGAGGGGAATTCTCCTTGTGCTATAGTGTGCTTTAAAAAAACATTTTTTCTAGGGACAGAAAACTGTAGGTAGGGAGAGTGTCAGTTTCTTTCACTGTGCCAGTCCTTGTTTCTAGGGACAAAGAAGGAAAGTGAGGGGAATTCTCCTTGTGCTATAGTGTGCTTTAAAAAAACATTTTTTCTAGGGACAGAAAACTGTAGGTAGGGAGAGTGTCAGTTTCTTTCACTGTGCCAGTCCTTGTTTCTAGGGACAAAGAAGGAAAGTGAGGGGAATTCTCCTTGTGCTATAGTGTGCTTTAAAAAAACATTTTTTCTAGGGACAGAAAACTGTAGGTAGGGAGAGTGTCAGTTTCTTTCACTGTGCCAGTCCTTGTTTCTAGGGACAAAGAAGGAAAGTGAGGGGAATTCTCCTTGTGCTATAGTGTGCTTTAAAAAAAATTTTTTCTAGGGACAGAAAACTGTAGGTAGGGAGAGTGTCAGTTTCTTTCACTGTGCCAGTCCTTGTTTCTAGGGACAAAGAAGGAAAGTGAGGGGAATTCTCCTTGTGCTATAGTGTGCTTTAAAAAAACATTTTTTCTAGGGACAGAAAACTGTAGGTAGGGAGAGTGTCAGTTTCTTTCACTGTGCCAGTCCTTGTTTCTAGGGACAAAGAAGGAAAGTGAGGGGAATTCTCCTTGTGCTATAGTGTGCTTTAAAAAAACATTTTTTCTAGGGACAGAAAACTGTAGGTAGGGAGAGTGTCAGTTTCTTTCACTGTGCCAGTCCTTGTTTCTAGGGACAAAGAGGGAAAGTGAGGGGAATTCTCCTTGTGCTATAGTGTGCTTTAAAAAAACATTTTTTCTAGGGACAGAAAACTGTAGGTAGGGAGAGTGTCAGTTTTTTTCACTGTGCCAGTCCTTGTTTCTAGGGACAAAGAAGGAAAGTGAGGGGAATTCTCCTTGTGCTATAGTGTGCTTTAAAAAAACATTTTTTCTAGGGACAGAAAACTGTAGGTAGGGAGAGTGTCAGTTTCTTTCACTGTGCCAGTCCTTGTTTCTAGGGACAAAGAAGGAAAGTGAGGGGAATTCTCCTTGTGCTATAGTGTGCTTTAAAAAAACATTTTTTCTAGGGACAGAAAACTGTAGGTAGGGAGAGTGTCAGTTTCTTTCACTGTGCCAGTCCTTGTTTCTAGGGACAAAGAAGGAAAGTGAGGGGAATTCTCCTTGTGCTATAGTGTGCTTTAAAAAAACATTTTTTCTAGGGACAGAAAACTGTAGGTAGGGAGAGTGTCAGTTTCTTTCACTGTGCCAGTCCTTGTTTCTAGGGACAAAGAAGGAAAGTGAGGGGAATTCTCCTTGTGCTATAGTGTGCTTTAAAAAAACATTTTTTCTAGGGACAGAAAACTGTAGGTAGGGAGAGTGTCAGTTTCTTTCACTGTGCCAGTCCTTGTTTCTAGGGACAAAGAAGGAAAGTGAGGGGAATTCTCCTTGTGCTATAGTGTGCTTTAAAAAAAAAAAAATTTCTAGGGACAGAAAACTGTAGGTAGGGAGAGTGTCAGTTTCTTTCACTGTGCCAGTCCTTGTTTCTAGGGACAAAGAAGGAAAGTGAGGGGAATTCTCCTTGTGCTATAGTGTGCTTTAAAAAAACATTTTTTCTAGGGACAGAAAACTGTAGGTAGGGAGAGTGTCAGTTTCTTTCACTGTGCCAGTCCTTGTTTCTAGGGACAAAGAAGGAAAGTGAGGGGAATTCTCCTTGTGCTATAGTGTGCTTTAAAAAAACATTTTTTCTAGGGACAGAAAACTGTAGGTAGGGAGAGTGTCAGTTTCTTTCACTGTGCCAGTCCTTGTTTCTAGGGACAAAGAAGGAAAGTGAGGGGAATTCTCCTTGTGCTATAGTGTGCTTTAAAAAAACATTTTTTCTAGGGACAGAAAACTGTAGGTAGGGAGAGTGTCAGTTTCTTTCACTGTGCCAGTCCTTGTTTCTAGGGACAAAGAAGGAAAGTGAGGGGAATTCTCCTTGTGCTATAGTGTGCTTTAAAAAAACATTTTTTCTAGGGACAGAAAACTGTAGGTAGGGAGAGTGTCAGTTTCTTTCACTGTGCCAGTCCTTGTTTCTAGGGACAAAGAAGGAAAGTGAGGGGAATTCTCCTTGTGCTATAGTGTGCTTTAAAAAAACATTTTTTCTAGGGACAGAAAACTGTAGGTAGGGAGAGTGTCAGTTTCTTTCACTGTGCCAGTCCTTGTTTCTAGGGACAAAGAAGGAAAGTGAGGGGAATTCTCCTTGTGCTATAGTGTGCTTTAAAAAAACATTTTTTCTAGGGACAGAAAACTGTAGGTAGGGAGAGTGTCAGTTTCTTTCACTGTGCCAGTCCTTGTTTCTAGGGACAAAGAAGGAAAGTGAGGGGAATTCTCCTTGTGCTATAGTGTGCTTTAAAAAAACATTTTTTCTAGGGACAGAAAACTGTAGGTAGGGAGAGTGTCAGTTTCTTTCACTGTGCCAGTCCTTGTTTCTAGGGACAAAGAGGGAAAGTGAGGGGAATTCTCCTTGTGCTATAGTGTGCTTTAAAAAAACATTTTTTCTAGGGACAGAAAACTGTAGGTAGGGAGAGTGTCAGTTTCTTTCACTGTGCCAGTCCTTGTTTCTAGGGACAAAGAAGGAAAGTGAGGGGAATTCTCCTTGTGCTATAGTGTGCTTTAAAAAAACATTTTTTCTAGGGACAGAAAACTGTAGGTAGGGAGAGTGTCAGTTTCTTTCACTGTGCCAGTCCTTGTTTCTAGGGACAAAGAAGGAAAGTGAGGGGAATTCTCCTTGTGCTATAGTGTGCTTTAAAAAAACATTTTTTCTAGGGACAGAAAACTGTAGGTAGGGAGAGTGTCAGTTTCTTTCACTGTGCCAGTCCTTGTTTCTAGGGACAAAGAAGGAAAGTGAGGGGAATTCTCCTTGTGCTATAGTGTGCTTTAAAAAAACATTTTTTCTAGGGACAGAAAACTGTAGGTAGGGAGAGTGTCAGTTTCTTTCACTGTGCCAGTCCTTGTTTCTAGGGACAAAGAAGGAAAGTGAGGGGAATTCTCCTTGTGCTATAGTGTGCTTTAAAAAAACATTTTTTCTAGGGACAGAAAACTGTAGGTAGGGAGAGTGTCAGTTTCTTTCACTGTGCCAGTCCTTGTTTCTAGGGACAAAGAAGGAAAGTGAGGGGAATTCTCCTTGTGCTATAGTGTGCTTTAAAAAAACATTTTTTCTAGGGACAGAAAACTCTAGGTAGGGAGAGTGTCAGTTTCTTTCACTGTGCCAGTCCTTGTTTCTAGGGACAAAGAAGGAAAGTGAGCGGAATTCTCCTTGTGCTATAGTGTGCTTTAAAAAAACATTTTTTCTAGGGACAGAAAACTGTAGGTAGGGAGAGTGTCAGTTTCTTTCACTGTGCCAGTCCTTGTTTCTAGGGACAAAGAAGGAAAGTGAGGGGAATT
This sequence comes from Rana muscosa, assembly GCA_029206835.1. NCBI lineage: Eukaryota > Metazoa > Chordata > Amphibia > Anura > Ranidae > Rana > Rana muscosa. The sequence goes on along the minus strand of CM055116.1, from coordinate 1,087,146,159 downwards.
CTCCTTGTGCTATAGTGTGCTTTAAAAAAACATTTTTTCTAGGGACAGAAAACTGTAGGTAGGGAGAGTGTCAGTTTCTTTCACTGTGCCAGTCCTTGTTTCTAGGGACAAAGAAGGAAAGTGAGGGGAATTCTCCTTGTGCTATAGTGTGCTTTAAAAAAACATTTTTTCTAGGGACAGAAAACTCTAGGTAGGGAGAGTGTCAGTTTCTTTCACTGTGCCAGTCCTTGTTTCTAGGGACAAAGAAGGAAAGTGAGGGGAATTCTCCTTGTGCTATAGTGTGCTTTAAAAAAACATTTTTTCTAGGGACAGAAAACTGTAGGTAGGGAGAGTGTCAGTTTCTTTCACTGTGCCAGTCCTTGTTTCTAGGGACAAAGAAGGAAAGTGAGGGGAATTCTCCTTGTGCTATAGTGTGCTTTAAAAAAACATTTTTTCTAGGGACAGAAAACTGTAGGTAGGGAGAGTGTCAGTTTCTTTCACTGTGCCAGTCCTTGTTTCTAGGGACAAAGAAGGAAAGTGAGGGAAATTCTCCTTGTGCTATAGTGTGCTTTAAAAAAACATTTTTTCTAGGGACAGAAAACTCTAGGTAGGGAGAGTGTCAGTTTCTTTCACTGTGCCAGTCCTTGTTTCTAGGGACAAAGAAGGAAAGTGAGGGGAATTCTCCTTGTGCTATAGTGTGCTTTAAAAAAACATTTTTTCTAGGGACAGAAAACTGTAGGTAGGGAGAGTGTCAGTTTCTTTCACTGTGCCAGTCCTTGTTTCTAGGGACAAAGAAGGAAAGTGAGGGGAATTCTCCTTGTGCTATAGTGTGCTTTAAAAAAACATTTTTTCTAGGGACAGAAAACTGTAGGTAGGGAGAGTGTCAGTCTCTTTCACTGTGCCAGTCCTTGTTTCTAGGGACAAAGAAGGAAAGTGAGGGGAATTCTCCTTGTGCTATAGTGTGCTTTAAAAAAACATTTTTTCTAGGGACAGAAAACTGTAGGTAGGGAGAGTGTCAGTTTCTTTCACTGTGCCAGTCCTTGTTTCTAGGGACAAAGAAGGAAAGTGAGGGGAATTCTCCTTGTGCTATAGTGTGCTTTAAAAAAACATTTTTTCTAGGGACAGAAAACTGTAGGTAGGGAGAGTGTCAGTTTCTTTCACTGTGCCAGTCCTTGTTTCTAGGGACAAAGAAGGAAAGTGAGGGGAATTCTCCTTGTGCTATAGTGTGCCAAAGCATTCCTCATCAACCATCTTTGAAATCCTTGTTTTTTTGGACAGTCAGGGAAATTGTCGTTGTGCTATTCTGTGCAAAAGCAATAATCCTCAACCATATTTAGAAATCCTTAAGTAAAGGGACAGAGAAGGACACCTGAAGGTAGCCCTTATTGCTTTTTTCCCATCTCCCTGCAGGCCATCTATTAGAATGTCTGGAAGGCAAACAAGGAGAGGCAGACAGTCAGGAGGCAATAAAAGAGGGCAAGCAGGCTCTGTGTCTGGGGGCAACAGTGCTGGTCGTGGACACGGTGCATTGTCATCAGCACATGGCCATGGGACACGCTTGTCCTTCTTTTCGGCAGCTGGACATGTTGAGCCACATCATGCCGAAGACTTGGTAGAGTGGATGACCAAGCCCTCCTCCTCCTCCTCATCCTCTCTCACCCAGGCTCAGGGTACTGGCAAAGCAGCTGCCAAAGCGTCCTCTTCCCTGGTATCAATGTCAGACTCATCATCAGTCACTCCTTCCCTAGACCCACCATGTCCTCCTCCTGAGGAGTCCCCCGAACTGTTTGAGCACAGTGTTGGGTACATGCTCCAGGAGGATGCCCAGCGTTTCGAAGGGTCTGATGATGAAACCCAGCTACAGGAAGGCAGTAGCGTGAGAGCAGACAGAGGGGATGCTCAAGAAGGACACCAATCTGGCAGTCATGTTCCAGCAGCTGCAGCATACTGCCAGATTGGCTCCAGTGATGAGGAGGGAGGGGATGATGAGGTCACTGACTCCACGTGGGTGCCTAATAGGAGAGAGGAGGAGGAGGAGGATGAGGAGGAGGCACATCTCCAACGAGGCAGGATGCCCTTTGGTGGCCAGCGTAAGGGCAGTACACCGACGGAATCACACCGCAGAGCTCCGCCTGTGCAGGGCGCAGCCTCTGCCCGTCATTCAAAAAGTTCCTTGGTGTGGGCCTTTTTTGAGGCTAGTGCATCAGATCGCACAGCTGCTGTTTGCAACATATGTCTCAAGCGTATATCGCGTGGCCAAAACATCAGCCGCTTGGGTACCACATGCCTGACCAGACATATGTTGACCTGCCATGCAGCTCGTTGGCAAGCCTACCTCAAAGACCCACACCAAAGAACAAAGCGGACCTCTCCTTGCACCGCATCAGCTGGGATCTCCAACCCCACTATAACTTCAGTCCTCTCTGAAACATGCACTGAGAGGAATGAAGGTGTAGAATTAGGTGTGTCACAGCCAAGTACTTGCGGCCACTCTGCTAGCAGTACACCGACGTCCGATTCTAGCAGGAAAATTTCCCTGCCCCAGCTGCTGGACCGTCGAAAGAAGTTCACTCCCAGCCATCCACATGCCCAGCGGTTGAATGCTAGCTTGGCTAAATTGCTAGCGCTTCAACTGCTGCCTTTTCAGTTGGTAGACTCGGCCCCCTTCCGTGAGTTTGTGCAATGTGCGGTTCCTCAGTGGCAGGTTCCCAAACGCCACTTTTTCTCATGGAAGGCTATTCCGGCTCTCTACCGGCATGTGGAAGGCAATGTCTTGGCCTCGCTGGACAGGGCGGTCAGCGGTAAGGTGCATATTACCGCTGACTCATGGTCCAGCAGGCATGGACAGGGACGTTACCTTTCTTTCACGGCCCATTGGGTCACTCTTTTGGCAGCTGGGAAGGATGCAGGACAAGGTGCAGTAGTGTTGGAGGTTGTTCCACCGCCACGCCTCCAAAATGCTACTACTGGTTGTGACACACCTCTCTCCTCCACCCCCTCCTCTTCTTCTTCCTCCATGGCCTCTTCCTGTGGTTTGTCCTATGAACCAGCGGTGCTCCGTAGCCGTTCACGGGGCTACGCAAGTACACAGGCAAAAAGATGCCATGCCGTGCTTGCGCTGGTGTGTTTGGGGGACAGAAGCCACACTGGGGCAGAGGTCCTGTCTGCTCTGCAGGGCCAGGCCGAGAGGTGGTTGATGCCACGCCAGCTTAAGCCAGGAATGGTGGTTTGCGACAATGGCACCAACCTCCTCTCCGCCCTCCGACAGGGACAACTGACCCATGTGCCCTGTGTGGCTCACGTCCTTAACCTGGTGGTGCAGCGGTTCTTGGGCAGGTACCCGGGCTTACAGGATGTCCTGAGGCAGGCCAGGAAAGTCTGTGTGCATTTCCGCAGATCTTATAATGCCAGTGCTCGCCTGGCTGAGCTGCAAAAGGAGTTGAACCTGCCCAAGAACCGCCTTATATGTGACATGCCCACCAGGTGGAACTCAACGTTGGCCATGCTGCAGCGGCTGCACACGCAGCAGAGGGCCATCAATGAGTACCTGTGCGACTACGGCACCAGGACAGGGTCAGGGGAGCTTGGTTTTTTTTCTCCACGCCAGTGGGGCATGATCAGGGATGCATGCACTGTCCTGGCACCATTTGAGGAGGCCACGAGGATGGTGAGCAGTGACAGTGCATGCATCAGTGACACTGTACCTCTTGTCCACCTGTTGGAGCACACGCTGCGTGGAATAATGGACAGGGCACTTGAGGCAGAACAGAGGCAGGAAGAGGAGGACTTCCTTGCCTCTCAAGGCCCCCTTTACCCAGACAGTGTTCCTTCTGTCCCACCCATCGCACAGGAAGAAGAGGAGGAGGAGGAGGAGGAGGAGGAGGATTGTGTCAGCATGGAGGTGGAGCCTGGCACTCAGCATCATCAGCAGCAGTCTTTTAGGGATGATTTACAGTCCCAAGAAACCAGTGGACTTGTACGTGGCTGGGAGGAGGTGGCTGCGGATCATGTCTTCCTTAGTGACCCAGAGGACTCCGGACTGAATGCCTCAGCTAACCTACGCTGCATGGCCTCCCTGATCCTGCAAAGTCTGCGGAAGGATCCTCGTATTCTTCGGATCAAGGAGAGGGACCATTACTGGCTGGCCACTCTCCTTGATCCACGGTACAAGGGTAAGGTTGCGGACCTTATGTTACCGTCGCAGAGGGAGCAGAGGATGAGACAACTCCGGGAGGCCTTGCAGAAAGGTCTGTGCAACGCGTTCCCAGAGACTGGGAGGTTACAAACTCCTGGTCCTGGACAACGAGTCTGACCTATGCGTTCAGACAATTCTTTAGTCCGCAGCCCCAAGGTATGATCGGTTCCAGCAACCATCGCCAGCGTCTGATATACATGGTGCAGGAATACCTAGGGGCAAGGTCAGACTTGGACACCTTCCCCACCGAAAATCCTCTGGCTTACTGGGTCTTGAGGATGGATCACTGGCCAGAGCTTGCACAGTATGCAATTGAGCTACTGGCCTGTCCTGCATCCAGCGTTCTTTCAGAACGCACATTCAGTGCTGCTGGAGGATTTGTCACGGATCACAGGGTGCGCCTGTCCACCGACTCTGTTGATCGACTGACCTTCATAAAGATGAAACAGTCTTGGATCACCACCAGCTACCAAACACCTGAAGCTGATATAACAGACTAATTTATTTTCAAATGTCACATCCCTTCAAGACTGATGCTGATGCTGAGAGACTGTCCTGTTACGTTGACTAGCTATCCTCCTCCTCCTCCTCAATGATCCGATTAATGATGATAGCTTGGAAGAACATTTTTGTTTCTGGGTGCCGCCATCGGTGGCTAAGGCCCAATTTTTCAGCCCCTGTTTAACAGGGCCGTGTAATTACAATTTTTGATCTAATAATTCACAGCAGGGCCCATTCCTGCGCCCACCAAGAGTAACTGTGAAGGCTCACAGTGTTGTGGCAACACCAACATGTAAGGGGTAAATTTCAGCAGAGTATATACGGCAGGCCCCTACTTTCAAACATCCAACTTACAAACGACTCCTCCTTGCAAACGGAAGGATACAACAGGAAGTGAGAGGAAATCTACCCCTAGGAAGGCAAATTCTCTCCTGTAAGAGTTAATATGGGAAAAAAAGTGTCTCCTCTCCACTGATTCTTTATCACCAATTCTTGTTTCAATAAAAAACCCAAATTTTCAAAAAACATTTGTCATTAGGACGGAAAGTGAGGTGAAATGTTCTGAACAGGGGCACAGACAGCAAAACAAATGTTACAGGGGTGATAACCCTTCCCTATGTTTTCCAAAAAGCTTACAAATAGATTTTTTGGGCTGGAGCTACACTTAAACAATGTACCTGTTCAAAATTACAAACAGATTCTACATAAGAACAAACCTACAGTCCCTGTCTTGTATGCACCGCCTGTATACGGCTGTTCAGAGTATATAGGGCCTTTTTTATTTTGTGTGCGGGGTTCCCCTTAATATCCATACAAGACCCAAAGGGGCTGGTAATGGGATGGGGTGGGGGGGGGGGGGGGGGGGTGATGGGGTAGCTATGCCATTTTTCTTAAAGATTTTCATCCATATTACCGGGACCAGACATTACATTAAAGCCGCAAGCAGTTTTAAATGGCTTTTTTCCCTTTAGAAGTGTCATTTTGTGCAGGGACAGTTCTAAACACGGGAAACACGTGGCACTTCACAGGCATACTTTAGACACCCCCCAGGTACGATATTTAAAGGAATATTTGACTTTTTTTTTTTCACTTTATGCATCATTAAAATGACTGCTCCAGAAAAACGACCGTTTTTAAAACTTCTTTTTGCATTGATACATGTCCCCTGGTGCAGAACCCGGGTTCCCAAACCCTTTTTAGGACAATAACATGCATAATAGTTGTTATAATTAGCACTTTAGAATTCGAACGTTCGCATCCATTGTATTTAATAGGGTTCTAATGTTCGTACGAACTTTCGGTCCGTTCGCGGGTTCTGGTGCGAACCGAACCCGGGGGTGTTCGGCTCATCACTAGTGATAGGTAGTGAGGAGTGAAATCAAAAATTTGCGCCCTTAGAAATCCTGAAGGCGGTGCTTGGTTTCCGAGGTCCCGTACGTGGCTAGGCTCCTAAAAAGTCCCACACATGTGGTATCCCCGTACTCAGGAGAAGCAGCAGAATGTATTTTGGGGTGCAATTCCACATATAACCATGGCATGTGTGAGCAATATATCATTTAGTGACAACTTTTTGTAATTTTTTTTTTGTCATTATTCAATCACTTGGGACAAAAAAAAAATATTTAATGGGCTCAACAGGCCTCTCAGCAATTTCCTTGGGGTGTCTACTTTCTAAAATGGGGTAATTTGGGGGGGTTTTGTGCTATTTTGGCATTTTATGGCCTTCAAAACTGTGATAGGTAGTGAGGAGTGAAATCAAAAATTTGCGCCCTTAGAAATCCTGAAGGCGGTGCTTGGTTTCCGGGGTCCCGTACGTGGCTAGGCTCCTAAAAAGTCCCACACATGTGGTATCCCCGTACTCAGGAGAAGCAGCAGAATGTATTTTGGGGTGCAATTCCACATATAACCATGGCATGTGTGAGCAATATATCATTTAGTGACAACTTTTTGTAATTTTTTTTTTTTTGTCATTATTCAATCACTTGGGACAAAAAAAAAATATTCAATGGGCTCAACATGCCTCTCAGCAATTTCCTTGGGGTGTCTACTTTCTAAAATGGGGTCATTTGGGGGGGTTTTGTACTGCCCTGCCATTTTAGCACCTCAAGAAATGAGATAGGCAGTCATAAATTTAAAGCTGTGTAAATTCCAGAAATTGTACCCTAGTTTGTAAACGCTATAACTTTTGCGCAAACCAATAAATATATGCCTATTGACATTTTTTTTACTAAAGACATGTGGCTGAATACATTTTGGCCTAAATGTATGACTAAAATTGAGTTTATTCGATTTTTCTTATAACAAAAAGTAGAAAATATCATTTCTTTCTCGTACATCACGGGACACAGAGCGACATAGTCATTACTAATGGGTTATATAGATACCGTCAGGTGCTGGCACTGGCAACTTCCAAAACCGGAAGTACCCTCCCCTATATAAGCCCCTCCCATCCGGGAGCACCTCAGTTTTTTGCCAGTGTCTAAGGTGTTGGCCAAGAAGAAACATGTGTTTTTCACTGAGCTTGCGTACAGGTTCTTTTGGGCCTCAGTAAGCTATTCCGGATCCGACCAAAAAAGCTTCATAGCTAAACGGTCGGTACCCGGGCCTTGCAGAGAAGAGCAAGGTTTTGCCTGTAATGCTTCTCTTAGGAGAGCTGGACCCTGGGATCCAGAGCTCTGGTCATACCCACGACCAAGATGTTTTCTGTGCAGGGTGCTATACAGGTCCAGGGGAGTGGAATCCTTGGGAACCCGGTCCCTGAAGGTTTGATTACAATGCCTGCCGTGATAGGTGAAGTTTGGGCTTTTGTGGACCAAACAAAGTCCTGCGGCGGGGAACAGGTAAGTGGGGGCCCCCAGGAACTTGGTTCTATTGGGGGACCCCCAAGCCTAATTTGTCTTTCTGTCTGTTACCTAATGGTATTCCCGCAAAATTCTGTGCATGCCTGTAACTACTAAAAAAATGTAATAATTTTTAATGGTGGTCAAGAAAAAAAAAAAAAATTTTTTTTTTTTATATATATTTAATATATTAGACTGCGGTACCTGTGTTTGTCCACTAGAGGCCGCTGTGGAATGTTTTCTTGTCATGTGGACTAGCTTCTTCTCAGCAGAGCAAAGTCCAGGCAGATGGTGAGTTCTCTTATAGGAAACTGCTTCCTCTGCCATGTTGCAGTGTTTGTCCATCCCCCGGCCTGCGGCAAAGAGGGGCCCTGGCTCCTGTCCCTTGTTACCATATTTGAAATTAGCGCCGAAGGCGCACGTGCCCGCGCGCGTGCGCGTGCACGCGCCTCTATATATAGAGGTGAGCCGGGAAAGGGGGCGGAGCCTGGGGGATGACGCTCTGTGCGCGCCGCAGCGCTTCTGCGCATGTGCGGGCGTCCCAGCAGTTTTAAAAAAACCACAATATTGTAGTGAGCTGGCTATGAAGTACAGAGACAGAGCTGGCAACATTTAAAGGCATACAGCAAGCGGTTGATACAGGCATCCCCTAGAAAGGCACATTAGTAGACACCAACTGTGATATAGCAGCAATTGTGCTAGACTATTCTCAGTAAAAGTGGTGTATTACGGCTGGAATACCTCAGCTTTAGGCTTAGGAATATGCCGTCCAGAAGCTCCGGAACTGAATCTTCCAGGAAGCGAAGGGGGTCTCATCGGGCTCGGAGGATCTTGGGCATACTCCTGCTGCACCAGTCTCCCCTGAAGTTCAGAGGTAAGTGACCGTAGAGACCCCGCAGGGTACTTGGTACTGTGGCTGTCCTCAGTTCACCTGCTCCTGTGTATGTAACAGAGGAGGTTTTTTCCTCAGCTCTGGGAGGATTAGAGAGAGATTGTCAACATTTATCGCTGCCTCCCTGTCAGGGAAAGCACGCCCGATCTCCGTCTCCTCCTTCAGAGTGCCTGTTAGCAGAGCAACAGTCCCATACAGGGATCGACCTGCCTGAAGGGGATCAGGATGAGGTTGATTCTGTTATAGAGGAATCAACAGTGGGGGAACCTTTTCTCAGCATCTTAAGCTGAAAGATTATGGGTTCAGTCTCTGACTAACATGGTCCGATCAGCATTTAAAAATGCACCTTGCAGAACCATCAACCACTACTGTATCCTCGTTGGGGTCGCTAGAAGCCCCCAGACTGTTTGTTCTTTTCCACTTCACCCTTTACTGAAAGGGCTCATTTACCAGGATTGGGAACGTCCTGAGAAAATATTTATTCCCCCAAGAGATTTCCGGTGGTCTATCCCATGGAGGATAAGTTCATCAAAAAAAAAAAAAAAAAAAAAAATGGAAGGTCCCTACAGTGGACGCAGCCATCTCTTGTATGTATAAAACACTGACATGTCCAGTGGATAATGTCCAAATGTTCAAGAACCCAATAGATAAAAGATTGGAGTCCTTATGAAAATCTGCTTGGTGATACAACCAGCAGTAGCAGCTATTGGGGTCTGCTAAGCAGTGAAGGATCAGTTGAAACAGGTCTTGAGGGACTTGACAGATCAGCAGGCTTTGCCCTAGCTGATCTACCTAGAGCCTTAGGCTTTGCGGTTGACGCCATAGAGGATTCAGTCCATCAGGCCTCCCGCCTTACGCTGTCTATAGTACATATGCGTAGGCTCCTATGGCTCAAAAACTGGTCTGCTGAAGCTCCCTGTAAAGAATGGCTGGTTAGCGTCCCATTTCATGGTGAACGCTTATTCAGGGAAAACCTGGACAAATATATCCAGAAAATTTCCAGCGGTAAAAATACGCTCTTGCCGGTTAAAAGCAGAGTTAGAGGTCCCTCTTTAAGAGGCCTGCTTCTCCAGTCCCTGGGGCATCGGCTGTGTAACAGTTCCGACGGCCTCCTCGGTCAAATCCCGGGGGTAAAAAACAGGGACAGTAGCAGGGTAATGAGAAACCCTGGGTCAGGGGAGGTACAAAACCTCCCCCAAAGTTAAATTCATTGAAGCCCCCACTCAGTCGGGTGGGGGGAGGACTCCAGTTGTTCGCAAGAGACCTGGCGGGACACGATCAAGACAGATAGGTGCTCTCCGCAGTAGGTTTGGGATACAGTTTGGAGTTAAAAGACTCTCCTCCTTCCCATTTTTGAGGTCAAACGTGCCAAGGGATCCCCGGAAGAGAGAGTCCCTCCTGTTGGCACTAGAACAACTATTGCTCCAAGGAGTAATTATGGAGGTTCCCCTGGAAGAATGAGGGTTCGGGTTTTACTCAAACCTCTTTACAGTCCCGAAGCAAACGCGGTCGGGAGGCCCATATTAATTCTAAAAGGGCTATACAAATTCCTGTATATCAGGACTTTCCGATGGAGTCGATCCGATCGGTGGCCACTGCCCTACAAGGGGAGGATTGGTTAGCCACGATCTACATCAAAGATGCTTATTTGCACATTCCCATCTTTCCAGTCCACCAAAAATTTCTACGCTTTGCAGTAGAAGGGCGCCATTTTCAGTTCAGAGCCTTACCCTTCGGTTTGGCCACAGCACCACGAGTGTTTACAAAAATTCTGGCCCTTTATTGGCCAATCTAAGAACACAAGGTGTAATGATAATGGCATATCTGGATGACTTGTTGCTGATAGACCACTCAGTGAAAAAACTAGACGTGGTCGTTCACAAGACGATCAAGTATCTGGAATCTCACGGTTGGATTATCAACCGAGACAAGTCAGCCCTAAAAACCAGTCAAAAGTCTGGAATACTTGGGGCTAAGGTTGGATTCAGGCCAGAGAAAAATATTCTTGCCTCGAGGAAAGGTGTTGTCTTTGAAAGATTTGATCCACTTAGTGGGTACAAAAAAGACAGCCGTCCATACGCCTGTATATGAGGCTGCTGGGAAAAATGGTGGCATCATTCGAAGCAGTACCCTACGGTCAATTCCATTCAAGGAATTTGCAAGGGGCCATACTGTCAGCCTGGAACAAAAAAGTTCAGGCCCTAGACTTACAATGTCCTTGTCCCCTTCCGTTCGCAAGAGCCTCCGTTGGTGGTGGGTTCCCCAGAATCTGGAAAAAAGGAAATCCTTCAGTCCGATTTCTTGGAAGGTGGTCACTACAGATGCCAGCCTTATAGGCTGGGGAGCAGTACTGGAGCAATAGTCTCTCCAGGGCAGATGGTCGGATGCAGAAAAGGCCCTGCCCATCAATCTCTTAGAGATACGAGCAGCCCGGTATGCCCTAGTAGCATGGACATCCAAACTCCAAGGGTCCCCTGTCAGAATTCAATCAGACAATGCCACAGCAGTGGCATATATCAATCATCAGGGGGGCACCAGGAGTCGTGCAGCCCAGAGGGAAGTAAATTACATCCTGAAATGGGCAGGAAAAATATGTCCCAGCCATATCTGCGGTATTCATTCCAGGAGTGGAGAATTGGAAGGCGGACTTTCTAAGTCGCCAGCAATTAGGCCCAGAGGAAGGGTCCCTTCACCCCGAGGTTTTCTGGACAATATGTCAGCGGTGGGGAACATCGGATGTAGATCTTCTAGCATCCAGATTCAACGCAAAGGGGGACAGGTTTGTATCTCGGACAAGGGATCCCCTAGCTTGCGGCTCGGATGCCCTAGTGTTCCCTTGGGATCAGTTCAAGCTGATATATGCATTCACACCGCCACAATGGTTACCTCGATTACTCCGCAGAATCAGGGTAGAAAAGAAACCAGTGATTCCGGTGGCTCCAGCGTGGCCCCGAAGAGCGTGGTACGCGGAGATTGTAAAATTTCAGTGGGGAGTCCTTGGACTCTCCCACGTCGTCCGGACCTGCTTTCGCAAGGACCGATATACCACCCTTCCTTACCAGCCCTAGGTTTGACGGCCTGGCTATTGAAGCCCACATTCTAAAAAAGAGAGGGCTCTCTAATGCTGTGGTATCTACCATGATCAATGCCAGGAAGCCGGTATCCAGGCAGATCTACTATAGAATCTGGAAGGCGTACATCGCGTGGTGTGAGGCCAAGAAATGGCATCCACATAAGTACGTAATAGGTAGGATTCTGGACTTCCTACAGTGGGCTGTAGATAGGAAGCTTGCCTTGAGTACTATCAAGGGTCAGATTTCGGCCTTGTCAATATTTTTTCAAAGGCCCTTGGCTTCGCATTCACTAGTCAAAGCCTTTATACAAGGAGTGATGCGTATTAGGCCTCCGGTTAATATTCCCATATGTCCATGGGATCTAAACTTGGTTCTGTCGGTTCTACAGAAACAACCATTTGAACCATTACAGCATATTTCCTTGGTGCTTCTCACCAGGAAATTGATTTTTCTAGTAGCCATTTGTTCGGCTAAAAGAGTATCGGAATTAGCAGCTATGTCCTGTAAGGAGCCATATCTGGTTATCCATAAGGACAGAGTAGTGTTACGTCCTCATCCAGCCTTTCTTCCTAAGGTGGTATTGAGGTTTCATTTGAATCAAGATGTGGTTCTTCCTTCTTTTTTCCCCAAACCTACTTCGGTAGAGGAAAAGTTATTGCATTCTTTGGATGTAGTAAGAGCAGTTAAAGCTTATCTAAAAGCCACTGCTCAGATTCGCAGAACGGATACTTTGTTTATTCTGCCGGAAGGCCCCAGAAAGGGTCAGGCAGCGTCAAAATCTACTTTAGCCAAGTGGATTCGACAGGTCATAATACAAGCCTATGGCTTGAGAAGGAGACCGCCTCCGTTCAAAGTTAGAGCGCACTCCACGAGAGCAGTTGGAACTTCATGGGCAGTGCATCACCAGGCCTCCCTGGCTCAAATCTGTAAGGCCGCAACATGGTCTTCAGTACACACGTTTACTAGGTTCTACCAGGTGGACGTTGGAAGTCAGGAGGATGTCGCCTTTGGGCACAGTGTGTTGCAGGCCGCAAAAGATCCTCATGTCTGATAGCGCTCAGCTTATATATGGTGTATCCCCCCCCTCATTTGGCATTGCTTTAGGACATCCCATTAGTAATGACTATGTCGCTCTGTGTCCCGTGATGTACGAGAAAGAAAATAGGATTTTTATAACAGCTTACCTGTAAAATCCTTTTCTTGGAGTACATCACGGGACACAGAGCTCCCGCCCCTCTTTAGGGACACTTATTGCTTTGCTACAAAACTGAGGTGCTCCCGGATGGGAGGGGCTTATATAGGGGAGGGTACTTCCGGTTTTGGAAGTTGCCAGTGCCAGCACCTGACGGTATCTATATAACCCATTAGTAATGACTATGTCGCTCTGTGTCCCGTGATGTACTCCAAGAAAAGGATTTTACAGGTAAGCTGTTATAAAAATCCTATATTTTTTTCAAAATTTTCGGTCTTTTTCCGTTTATATCGCAAAAAAGAAAAATCGCAGAGGCAATCAAATACCATTAAAAGAAAGCTCTATTTGTGGGAAGAAAAGGACGCAAATTTCGTTTGGGTAAAACATTGCATGTCCGCACAATTTACAGTTAAAGCAGCGCAGTGCAAAATTCGGAATTCACCTCTGGTCCTTTAGCTACCAAATGGTCCGGGGCTTAAGTGGTTAAATAATACAGATGTAAACAAGTAAGAGGGAAATATATTATTTTATTAATCTTTGTGCAATACAGGAAAATAAACCCATCATTCACATTGGCAAAATATATATATATATATATATATATATATATATATATATATATATATATATGTATGCGCGTGTGTGTTAGAGTGTGTTCATTCTCATTTGTTTTCCCTAAATCCCTGCTGTTACTTATACATACTACAATCACATATTGGTTATTTTGACTTATTGGTTATTTTGACTTATGTCCAACTTTATATACATGCATACATATTCTGAATACCCTTTCACCTAAATACTGCTTGCAACACTACAATGGGCAATTATCGATTTTGCCTCACATTTGTGGAAATAAGGTAATGACAAAAACAACTTTGATAAAATTTGATTCAAACCTTCTGGTTTCAATTCTGTTTGAGAGATCTGGGGATCTAACTTTACTTTTTCCAGCCTGAACACTGAGTAAGTAGCGAAGCCAGAGAGTCTACATAAGAGCCAGGCAACTAAAATTTTTCAGAAAGTGATCACTTGGTATTTCTGTCGTGATATGTTTACAGAATAAATTTAGAATTAAAAAATGGTGAGCACAGATGGGTAATTTGAGTCCATAAAAACACTCAGTTTTAAAAAATATTAAACATGCTGTATTTCTCAAAGCATAATGAAAACTTAAGACTGCAACTGAGACTGCTGTGTTTATTGTGAGCTGAGAAGTGGGTTTTAAAAAGAATGTATAGTCTTATCAGAGTTTTTGTTAGTTATGCATTCATAATAAATCTAATATTTTAAAAATGTTGTATGTGGAATTTGCAACTATATATGTACATTGAAGCACAAGATTCTGTTTCCTAATTCACAGTCCTACACTTCAAACCTATGGAATTGCTTTATATCCCAGCTCTCACTGGCCTAATCTGGCAATGTCCATCTCATCATTATACAATACTCTGTACATGTAATCTCTTCGTAATTTGACTGAGTGTTCAAGTAAGACATAAGAAGTCATAGCGTGCAGAAAATAAAATAATTTAGGAATTTTGTGAATAAAGAAAATGTACTAATTTAACTTATTCAAGCATTTCAGACTTTTATAAAGTAGTTTGAAGCTGTGGTGGAGACGGTGAATCATTATTAGTTTTTCTTCACTGGGTAGAATATATTATATCCAACTTTGAAAAAAAAGATTGTTTTCTAGTAAGCAGTTCATTTGTGAATTAAAATTCTATATTTCATATGTGAACATCTGCTACATGTAAGGCATACAAGGGTATGTAATAAGAGAGAACCATGCCCACGCTAACTTACAATACTCAGAAAAATGCCATTCTTGTGGAGACCTAGGGGTGAAAGTAGGGTCTTAAACTGACTTTCTTTCTTCAGCATTATTTTTGAGGCTGCTACTTAAGGGTCAAATATACTGCTGGGACAGGATTTTTCACGAGACTGTCCACTATGATTTACACGCCTTTCTGTATCCTGCACCCTCAACCCTCCTCCCTGCATCTGTTCAATATCTACAGTAAATCTTCAAAAGACACATCTAGACTGAGCCTGAGTTTTTAGTGTGCTTTTGGAACTGAAGACTGGGCAGCTCTGGGGGTTATTACTACATTTGCTGGTGCCGATTTATTTTTGTAGCCTATTGTGCACTATCACACTAGCTTCTGCTCTAATGTACACAGCCTATTTGTTCCCTTTGTTACTTGTAAAGCCTTTTTTGTATGCAAACTGATGTGGAGAGTTTTGTTCATACTAAAATAACTACAATTAAAACAAAATAATAATAAAAACACCTGGTTAGTTAGCCAGACTTTGGATATGCCTTATGTCAGTAGTGCAACCCCATGTTACCATGCCTCCATACCTTGTTTGCGACCAGTTATTCTGAATATCCTGAGTCTCTGATCTCAAGAGCCAGGAGGTTTGAAGAACTTTCTGCCCAGACTCATCCAAGAAACACTGTCCTGTGAACACTGCAATAGAATCTGTAAAGGAACAGACTTGTGATTAAAAAAAGAAAAAAAAGAAAAAACGTTTAATAAAATAAATAATGAAGAAGTAATGTGTCAATGTGTGAGACTGGATAACCAGCCAGCATTCATTTTGGCTTTCTGTGTTCAACATTTCACATCATGAGGAGAAGTCACCTAGACTGACATGTTATTGTAGCGTTCAGGACTGCTATATCAGCTACCTGATTTTGTGGATCTGGGGGCCCCTCCTTATTTTTTATTTTTTTTGTTTAATAAATGTTTATTGAAACATTAAAAGGTAAAAGATAAACATTTGACAGAGAGTAGGTAATGTTACATGAAAATTGCGATAGTTTACCTGAACAAGTCGTAACATCCAAAGGCTAGATATGAATAATAGTGAACTCTATGTTTGCTATGGTATCGTCACTACTGATTGTGACAGTTGGTCAGGTAACGGTATGCTGCTACTCATATATTCAAGGCAAACAGGATGTATAAAGTTTATCAGAGAAAGAGAGGAAAAGAGAAAGACCAGGAGATGAAGTGAGAAAGAGTGGGGAAGTTAGGAGGGGGGGGGGATAAGGGAAAAAAAAAAAGAAAAAAAGAGGGGGGGGGGGTTGGCATGCATGGCGTCATATCAAAGGTGAGTATAACTAAACCTGTAGGGTCTTGTAAGAAAAAAGTCAAGCGTAAACATCAAGAGGATCAACCTTCAGGTGGAGGGGGCAGTTAAGTCATTTTTGAGAGGTGATCACAGTCTCAATGGGTTTGTGGTATGAGCTCTTTATAGTAAGGGGTAGCTGTGAATTCTATCCAAGGGGTCCAAGTTAAAGTGTGTCGCTGGGAGGCATTCTTGTTGTTATGGGGGATATCTTCCATGAGGTGCACCTCTGCTATCTTTTTTAGCCAGCTTTTCATTGATGGAATCTTAGGTTGGCCCCATAGGGCGGGTATTAAAGCCTTAGCCGTGTTTAGCAAGTGAGGTATAAGTGAGCGTTTATAGATTCCGATGGGTTCCTTAGTAGCGTGGAAAAGAATGATCCAGGGGTCATTGGGAAGATCGACGTCTGAGATCTGCCGTATAAGTTGGATAACGTTGGCCCAAAAAGGGTGGATGCTCGGGCACGTCCACCAAATATGCGCGTGAGTTGCTTTGTTCCCACAATTCCTCCAGCATAATGGGGAATTTGCGGGGAACATCTGGCGTAGTTTCGATGGAGTATAGTGCCATCTGGTGAGTAATTTATAATTGACTTCAGCCATTTTTGAAGTCGTGGATGAGATGTGGGTTAACTGTAATACTTTGTCCTTTTGATTGTCCGTGAGGCAAGACTCCAGATCCGATTCCCATTTAGCTAAGTAAGCTGGATGTGCTTTGTTTTGGAGTTTGATGAGGGCTTTGTAGAAGATTGAAATGCAGTGTGAAGGTGGATCTTTTGGTTTGAATATTGCTTCAATGTCATTTAGGTCTTGGAGTCCTCTTAAGGGTTGAGGAAGGGTTCGGAGGAAGCGTTGTAGTTGAATGAACCTCCATTTATCCAGAAATGTGATTGGTTTAGAGCCAATAATATCAGGTAGAGGCTTGAGGGTGTTGGCACGAAGGACATGGTGGAGTAAAAGGGGTCCTTCTGGGGACCATGTCTTAAAACCTGGATCTAATAAACCTGGTAGGAAATAATTATGGTTAAGAAGCGGTAGTAATGGGGAGTCATATGACCAGGAAAATTTCTTGTGCAGAGCGTCCCAGACATCCAGGGTAGAAGTGGTGAGCGAAGAGGTTGTGTGGGCGAGATGCCTATGGAGGCGGGGTAGCCAAGGTGCAACCGAGAGCTCAATATTACTTAGGGAGTGTTCTAGATTCACCCATAATTTGGCGTTGACAGCGTATTTCCATTCAGCTAGTCTAGATAATATCACAGCCTGATAATAGACCTTAAAGTTTGGGAGGGCCAGTCCCCCCGAGCCCTTGGAGCGAAATAAAACATCTCCAGATACTCTAGGGCGGCTGTTCCTCCAGATGAAGCGGGAGATCATGGTTTGTAATGTGGTGAAGAACCCTACAGGAACACCCAATGGAATCATTTGGAAGAAAAATAGAACTCGAGGTAGAATGTTCATTTTAACAATATTCACTCTACCTAACCAGGAATGTGAAAGACTGTTCCATTTTCTGAGATCTTCTCTAACATTATTTAATAGGGGAATGTAGTAATGTTTAAAAAGAGAATGAATACTAGGCGTGAGATGTATTCCCAAGTATTTCATACTCTGTTGTACCCATTTAAAGGGGAAGAGGGGCCTTAAACGTTCCTCCTCCTGTTTAGGGAGGTTGACATTTAGGATTTCCGACTTGGAAAGATTAATTTTGAAATTGGACAGCGTTTGATAGGTAGTAAAGGCTGACATTAAATTAGGTAGAGAGATGCGTGGTTGCTGGATAAAGAACAAAATGTCGTCAGCATACGCTGCGTATTTGTGGGTTTTGTTACCTACTTGGATACCGCGAATATTAGTGTTTTGCCTAATCGTGGCTAGGAAGGGTTCTAGAGTGAGGGTGAATAAGAGAGGGGACAAGGGGCATCCCTGTCTGGTCCTGTTAAAAAGTGTGAATGAATCACTTAAAGTACCGTTTATGCGGATTTGTGCTGTGGGATTGGAATAGAGGGAGGAAATGCGATAGAACATCATGGGACCTATCCCGAAGTGACGTAAGGTCAATTTGAGGTAGTCCCAATCCACCCTATCAAATGCTTTTTCAGCATCAGTGGAGATAAGTAGGGTGGACTGGGCACACCTCCGTACATATTGTATTAGGGATATTGCTCGGAGGGAGTTATCTTTGGCTTCTCTATTGGGAATGAAGCCTGTCTGATCTGTCGAGACCCAGCTGGGTATAAGGGGAAGTAAACGATTAGCCATAACTTTGGAATATAATTTAATATCAATATTTAGCAGGGAGATTGGCCTGTAACTACTACATTGGGTGGGATCTTTCCCTGGCTTGGGGATGACTGTAATGTGGGCTGTAAGAGATTCTGGGCGTAGTCCTGAGGTTTGTGAGATTGAGTTGGCATAGGCTGTAAGGCGGGGAAGTAGGATGTCACTAAACGTTTTATAATAAAGAATAGTGTATCCGTCCGGTCCGGGGGCTTTCCCTGTGGGGGAGGATTTCAGGGCTGCTTGGAATTCCTCAACAGAGAATTCCGATTCCAGTTCCCGAAGGGTTGAGCTAGATAATTTTGGTAGGTTGGCTTCCTGTAGGTAAGTAAGCATGCAATTACGTCTCTCCTTTGGGGTCAAAGAGGGCGACTCAGTTACGTTATATAAATCTGCGTAATATTCCCTGAAGGCTTTGGCAATGTGTGGAGTTGCATGTACAAGATCCCCGTTAGGGAGTTTTATTTTGGGAATAAATGATTTAGACTGTTTAGCTTTTAGGGATCTCGCCAGTTGTCTGCTTGGTTTGTTCCCCCACTCATACAGCTTCTGTGAGAAGAGTTGGAGTTTTCTTTTAGTGTCTATATTAAGGAGGTTTTTTAATTCTTCGCGCTTTAGGGTAAGGGCTTTGAGGTGGGTTGAGTGTAAAGTGAGCTTATGCTGTTTGTCAAGGTCCGCTATTTGTTGCAGTACTTGTTCGATTTGTTGACCATGCTCTCTTTTTTTCCTCGCTCCTAGTTCAATAAGGCGACCTCTCATGGTAGCCTTGTGGGCCTCCCATACAATAGAAGGAGAGGTCTCGGAGGGTTTGTTTTCTTTGAAATTTTGCATTAAATGTGAAGATAACATGGAGACCTCCGCTTGGTTAGAGAGAAGAGAGTCATTGAGTTTCCAACTATTAGAGCGGCGAGCCAAGGTGGGCATGGTCATGCGCATCGATACAGGTGGGTGATCTGATATAGTAGCGGTACCTATATGTGTGGATTGTAGAAGTGGGAGGTGATAGTGATCTAAGAAAATATTATCGATCCGGGAATAAGATTGGTGTGTCCTAGAAAAGTGGGAAAAGTCTTTTTCTTTAGGGTGGAGTATACGCCAGACATCTAGCAGCTGAAGATCTAGGAGTCTCTTTTTAACTAATGATAGGCGTTTAAATGGAATGTTAGAACGACCATGGGAGGTGTCCAGAATGGGGTCTAGGGGCATGTTAATGTCCCCTGCAAGGATGAGTATACCTTTGGCGAATTGTGACAGTTTGGTGAGAGTATGGGAGAAGAAGGTGGGTTGATTATGATTTGGGCAATAAATATTTGCTAAGGTGCATTGGGTGTTGCCTAGAAAGCCCCTCAGAAAGAGAAATCTACCATGATCATCCGCTAGCATGTCTACAAGGCGAAAGGGAACATTTCCGTTAAAGCCAATGGCCACACCTTTAGCCTTATTAGTATCAGATAGGCTATAGTACCATTGAGGGAATTGGGGCGAAGTCAATTTGACCGGTGTTGAGTGGGTTAAGTGCGTTTCTTGAAGAAAGGCAATGGAGCAAGCTGACTTCTTCAATTCACGGGTAACTTGGTGCTGTTTTGCTGCTACATTCAAACCCCTAACATTATACGAGGTGATTGTTAGTGTGGCCATTATAATAACGGAGAGCGACCCTTTAGCTCATATTTCCATGCATGCCAACCAAGGAAGTAGGGGTAAGGGGGGTAGAAAGAAGAGAAAGGTAATAAGAGATAGATTGTGAAAAACAAGTTTATGTAGAAAACATAGTCGTCTGTTAGAACACATGTGGGAATCCATAAGACAGCACGCAGAATTCTGCGGTGGTCCCTGTGGGGAGAGAGAGAGCAGGCAGCCAACCAGATCTCCAGAGGGAGATCGGGTGTCGCAGTTTGGGTGCTATCCGCTCTCACCAACCCCAGAAGGAGGAGGGGGATAGGGTGTGTACCGTAGGAGAGGCCCATGGGAGCAGTGCGCTCCGCCAGCATTCAGCTAGATAATATTAAATTGTAGGAGATAAGCTCCAGTAACATCAAGTAAACATTAAGGCAACAGAACCATAACTAATTTCAAGTAAAACAAAACAACACAAAAAAAAGAAGGAAAAGCAGTTTAACTTGCAGGCATACTCAGCTAATAGGAGAGAAGCCCAACGAGGGGGGTTGTTCTTTGTGCCCCCGGGTGCTGAACAATAGGTTAATCATACCAGAGGTTTGTAAAAGAACCCTTGGGAATTGGTTGCACCTTGCGTTGCTCTAGAACTCTAAGCACCTGCATTCAGAGAAAGAACTTAAGCACAGGAGATTGCTGCTCATCCATGCTTTTGTGCGGATCCTGGGTTGGATGCGCGCCTTTTCTTAGATGGGGTTTTTCGCCATTGAGAGTCCGGAATGGGTGAGAACTTAGGAACAGGGTCTTGCCAACTCGGGAGATCCACTTGCGGTAAATTGAGATCCTTTAGAAACAATGGTATTTCTTCGGGGAACCGGAGAGTGTGGGAGCGCCCATTTTTAGTGGCAATTAGGCACGCCGGAAAGCCCCATCTGTAGGTGATCCCTTCTGAACGTAGGTGTTCTAGGAGTGGTTTAAGGGCCCTGTGATGGTCTAGGGTCTCCTTAGATAGGTCCGGGAAAATGCTGATGATCGCCCCATCAAAGTCGATGGTAGGGGTGTTCCGCATTTTGACCGTGATGGCGTTTTTATCCGTAAAGTAGTGTAATCGGCAAATAACATCTCTAGGTTGATCTGAAGTGATATTGCGGGGGCGAAGAGCATGATGAACTCGGTCAAATCTCAGCGGCTCGGTAACCGGGTTACCCAGAATTGTGTTGAAAATACCGCGCATCGACGGTTCAAGATCGGGGCCCCTCCTTGTTAAAGGGGGCTTCCAGATTCCGATAAGCCCCCTGCCCACAGACCCCCACAACCACCAGGCCAGGGTTGTGGGAAATAGGCCCTTTTCCCTATCAACATGGGAAAAGATGCCTTGGGGGGGGTAGCGCCCACCCCCCCATACTTAGTACCTCTACTCATTCACCAAAAAGTACTCAAAGAGTTAAAAAAACACACCAGTGTTTGACAAATCCTTTATTAAAAAAAACATAAAAATGCTGATCCAAAACTGGAAAAAAAAACGCTGCCCGCTGAACACAGACTGACAGGTAAACATAGGGGCAGGGTTACCTGGGTAACTGGGTGACCCCACTCCCATGTCTATCTCTCAGGCGGCATTGTTTTTTTTTTTTTAATAAAGGACTTGTCAAAAACTGGTATTGTGTTTTTATTAACTTTTTTTATGGTGACTGCAATGTACTCGATACTCATTAACATGGGGGGGCGGGGTCTGGGGGCCCCCTAGTTTAAGGGGGATTCCAGATTCCGATAAGTCATTCATTCTATGCATTAAGATAAAAAACCTTCTGTGTGCAGCAGCCCCCTAAAACTTACCTGAGCCCCATCTTGATGCAGCTATGTTGCATGAGAGACTCAGCTGTCTGGGACTCTCCCTCCTGAATTGGCTCAGACAAACAGCAGGCACCATTGGCTCTTGCTGCTGTTAAAGTCAGTGAGCCAATGAGGAGAGAGAGGGGGTAGGGCCGAGTAGCAGCTCTGTATCTGAATGGACACACAGAGCAGCGGCTCAGCTTGTGTACCCCCATAACAAGCTGCTTGCTGTGGGGGCACTTGGCAGGAGGGAGGGGCCAGGAGCGCTGGTGAGGGACCCGAGAAGAGGAGGATCTGGGCTGCTTTGTGCAAAACCACTGCACAAAGCAGGTAAATATAGCATCACTTAGTATCACTTTAAGGAGGCGGCAGGCCCGCTCCTTAACAACCAGCTAACAACCAGCTATTCTAACCGAATTCAAATTGTTCTGAAAATTTGTAAGAAAATTAATAAACAAAATGACACTAAACGAATTTCAACAAAATTAGTTACAATTATCATTCAGACCTAAACAAATTGCACATGTCTAGTCCTGAAGGTTTCCTTCATCCATGCAATTGGTCCAGCGCAGCCGCCTCTCTATAATGATCTTAGCCACGGTCACATGCAGATTACTACCCTGCACTGTACGTGACAACAGCGAGGAACCACTAACAGTTCATCCAAACACAACAATTTTTATTTAAAATATATTCTTCAATTGCCACAAGTCATTTAACTTAAAGCGGTTGTATTGTCCACTTGGTAATTTTTACCTACAGGTAAGCCTATAAGGCGGCTTACCTGTAGGTAAAATGAATATCTCCTACACCTGCACAGTCTAGGAGATATTCACCTTTCACGCAGCTGCTGACGTCAGCGGCGCATGCGTGCTGAAGGTCCGATGGCTCATGCCAGACCTTGCCGGAACAAAGGACTACCGCGCACATCATCACGGCTCCGGCCAGTAACAGCACTGGAGCCCGTGAACCCGGAAGAAATGCAGATGGAACATCTCAGCTCCCTCGGCGGTGACTAGGCAAGCTGCGGGAGCCTCGTTCTAAGGTAAGTATTTCATAATGTGCTAGTATGCGATGCATAATAATAATGCACATTATGCTATTGTCTTGCAGGTTTTCTTGTTTTTCGGCGGTTTACTACCGCTTTAAGGAGCTTACAATCTAAGGTCCCTAAACTCACATATATACACATAGTAGGGCAAATTTAGACAGGAGCCATTTAACCTACCAGCATGTCTTTGGAGTGTGTATCAAATGCAAAACCCAGTTATAACCTTGTAATAGTAGTATCAACATTATCACTGTACTACACATTTGGCAGAAAGCAGAGTTGTGGTGGGGATCAAAAAAGCCCTACCTATTACAGACTACCTGCAGAAAACTACGGGAAGGGCTGGATGCAAGAGCAATCTCCCTGCATTGAGAGAGCAGCAGTATCTGGTTTGTATTACAGGAAGCTCCTACATAGAGGAAACGTTTCATAATAGGTTATAGAACAATCACGGAAGAAATGCATAAAGTACTCCCAGATTCAAGTAAGAATACACATGATTCTTAAAATTCGAACAATATTTGCTTATTCCGGATCTCAGCTTTAAGTATATATGATTAACCTCAAGCAGATCATCACCCAAGGAGGAAAGCCCAGTGAAGAATCATATCCTGGACTGTTAAATACCTGTTCCTTGTAAGTCAAGAGCTATAGTTTTTGTAGTTGCTGACATATTTTTTTACAACCCAGTGAAGCTCTTCTTTAACAAAATAACAAAGGAAATAAAACTTACCGTATATACTCGAGTATAAGCCGACTCGAGTATAAGCTGAGGTACCTAATGTTGCCCAAAAAAACTGGGTAACCTTACTGACTCGAGTATAAGCCGATGCCCCACTGTTCCCTAGCTCGCTGTTCCCTGTAAATAGAAATTTTTACATTGTAAATATTACCTGTAAAGAAGTTGCGGCTGCGGCGTCCATCGTTCGAATTCCGCGGCGTCCATCGTTCAAAATTCCGCGGTCTCTTCCTGTTCCTTACTTGATAGGCGAGTCTCAGCAGACACTCTCCGCCTATCACGAACATTCTCTCATCCTCAGTTTCCCAGCAGACACTGTGTTGGGTGTTCTGCCAATCACAGATGTCTGCTGGAAAACTGAGGATGAGAGAACGTTCGTGATAGGCGGAGAGTGTCTGCTGAGACTCGCCTATCAAGTAAGGAACAGGAAGAGACCGCGGAATTTGAACGATGGACGCCGCGGAATTTGAACGATGGACGCCGCAGCCGCAACTTCTTTACAGGTAATATTTACAATGTAAAAATTTCTATGACTCGAGTATAAGCCAAAGGGGGGGGGACTTTCAGCCCCAAAAAAAGGCCTGAAAATCTCGGCTTATACTCGAGTATATACGGTACTGGTAAAATTCCACTTTACTGTAAATCCGAATGATGGAAGATCAGTCAGTTGTTGATATCCAATCAGAGGCGATTCCACAATTGTTTTATTAGTGGACACAGCTGTCAGATATTTGCCAACATTTTTTCCATTTTCAAAGACCATATCAATGGTCATGTTAGAGCCAAGATCATTCTTCCACTGACCAGTCAGGTTGCACTGTTTAACCTAAAGAAGGAAGAGGGAGTAAATCATTTGTGGAATTCAGAGGATTCAGAATCAGACTGCACCAGTCTACAAAAATTATAGCAATAGAAATAAGGTTCTGGGTAAAACTTCATTTTGGATAGAGTGGGGAAAGGTTAGATTTCAGTCCGTGTGCCCGTCGGGGAGTCACCGCTCTCTTTTTGACTATAGCCATCAAGAACAAATATGAGGGGATATCCAAAATTCATTCATAAAACAGGAATTAACCACCTCAATACTGGGCACTTTCACCCCCTTCCTGCCCAAGCCATTTTTCAGCTTTCAGCGCTGTCACACTTTAAATGACAATTGCGCGTTCATGCAACACTGTACCCAAATGAAATTTTTATAATTTTTTTCCCACAAATAGAGCTTTCTTTTGATGGTATTTGATCACCTCTGCGATTTTTATTTCTTGCGCTATCAGGGCCAGTTCACACCAGACGCAGTTCCGTTCAGTTTCGTGCGCATTTTTTCTGCACTAAAAAATGCATGCACATTGTTTTCCATGTATTCCAATTGCTCTTGTTGGCTCTAGTTCACACCATGCAGTCAGTTTCCGGTCAGTTTACGGTGCAGAAACTGACCGGAAACTGACTGCATGGTGTGAACTAGAGCCAACTAGAGCCATTGGAATACATGGAAAATACTGTGCATACATTTTGTGCAGAAAAAAAGCACACGGAACAGAACGGAACGGAACTGCGTCTGGTGTGAACTGACCATAAACAAAAGAAGAGGGACAAGTTTGAAAAAAACACAATATTTTTTAATTATTGCTATAATAAATATCCAATTTTTTTTTTTAACCACTTAAGCCCTGGACCAATATGCAGCATAAAGACCAGGCCCCTTTTTGCGATTCGGCACTGCGTCGCTTTAACTGACAATTGCGCAGTCGTACGACGTGGCTCTCAAACAAAATTGATGTCCTTTTTTTCCCACAAATAGAGCTTACTTTGGTTTGATCACCTCTGCGGTTTTTATTTTTTGCGCTATAAACAAAAATAAAGGCGACAATTTTGAAAAAAATGCTATATTTTTTACTTTTTGCTATAATAAATATCCCCAAAATATATAGAAAAAAACCCATTTTTTTCCTCAGTTTAAGCTGATACATATTCTTCTACATATTTTTGGTAAAAAAATAAAAATCGCAATCGGCGTTTATTGATTGGTTTGCGCCAAAGTTATAGCGTTTACAAAATAGGGGATAGTTTTATGGCATTTTTATAATTATTTTTTTTTTACTAGTAGATCAGCGATTTTTTTCTTGACTGCGACATTATGGCGGACACTTCGGACACTTTTGACACATTTTTGGGACCATTGTCATTTTTACAGCGATCAATGCTATAAAAATGCACTGGTTACTGTAAAAATTACACTGACAGTGAAGGGGTTAACCACTAGGGGCGCTGAAGGGGTTAAGTGTGCCTAAGGGAGTGATTCTCACTGTTAGGGGACGTGGCTACGAGTGGCACGTCACTGATCTCCGCTCTGATTACACAGAGCAGAGATCGGTGACAGTGTCAGTAGGCGAGCGTGGAGATGTTGTTTTTACACTAACAACTCCCCGCTCCATCCCTCCGTGAGATGATCGCGGGGATCCCCGTGGCGATCGAGTCCGCAGGACCCGTGGTCCGACTCACGGGGATGGCGGCAGGGTCTCCAGCGCGCCGCCGGCGGTGTGCGCGCGACCACACGGCAGGCAGTTAAAGGGCAACGTACAGGTACGTGATTGTGCCTGTATGAGCCATTCTGCCGACGTATATATGCCGTGGGCGGTCGTTAAGTGGTTAAACACATTTTTCCTCAGTTTAGGGCGATATGTATTCTTCTACATATTTTTGGTAAAAAAAAATCGCAATAAGCGTATAATGATTGGTTTGCGCAAAAGTTATAGCGGCTACAAAATAGGGGATAGATTTATAGCATTTTTATTATTTATTTATTTATTTACTAGTAATGGCGGCGATCTGCGATTTGTATCGTGACTGCGATATTGCGGCGGACAGATCGGACACTTTTGAAACATTTTTGGGACCATTCACATTTATACAGCGATCCGTGCTATAAAAATGCATTGATTAATGTATAAATATGACTGGCAGGGAAGGGGTTAACACTATGGGTGATCAAGGGGTTAAAGGAGTATCCTAGGGAGTGATTCTAACTTTGTGGGGGAGGAAACTGACTGGGGGAGGTGACCGATCGGTGTCCCTATGTACAAGGGACACACCATCGGTCTCCTCTCCCTGACAGGATGTGGATCTGTGTGTTTACACACACAGATCCACGGTCCTGCTCAGTTACTGGGCAATCGTGGGTGCCCGGCGGACATCCTGGCCGCCGGGCACGCGCATTGGGTCCCCAGTAATGCGCCCCTTTATGGCTCGGGAAGGTGAAGACGTCGTATGACGTTCGCCCAGAACAAGAGCCTCATCGCCCCGCCGTCATATGACGAAGGGCGGTAGGCTGGTGGTTAAAGTGGTTGTAAACCTCAGACATCAAATATGAACAAAGCATATCCCTCTATAGTGTGTACTTGTCTCAATTAAGAGCACTAAGGCTACTTTTACACTGAAGCGCTGGATACGCTGGCGGTATAGCGGCGCTATTTTTTGCGCCGCTATACCGTAGTTTTTGCCGCGATTTGCTTTTGATTTTAACCCCCGCTAGCGGCCGAAAAAGGGTTAAAAACTAATTTTTGCGGCGATTTGCGGGCGTTTTGGAGGCGCTACCCCATTGATTTCAATGGGCAGGGGCGCTATAGGAGCGGTATTTTTACCGCCCCTATCGCGCCTCAAAGATGCGGCTTGCAGGAGTTTTTTTACCCTCCTGCAAGTGCAACGCTCCAGTGTGAAAGCCCCCGGCCTCCACACTGGATACAATGCAGCGGCTTTTTTAGGGCGCTTTGCAGGTGCTACTTTTAGCGCAATAGCGCCTGCAAAGCGCCTCAGTGTGAAAGGGGCCTAAGTATAATTTCTGTCTGCTGCTCCATTCCTCTGCTATCAGCATGAGTCACTTCTGACAATTTTTTCTGACATCAAGAGAAAAAATGTGACAGCGGAGGGAGCTCCAGCCGATTGACAGCCTCAGCTCTGTTCCTGTGAGCTGTGTGGATGGGGGGGCGGGGGGTATTGTCTTTTACCTCCAATCAGCTCACAGAGCTCTGCAGAGTGTAACTTTAGCTCTGCCCCTTTCTTCTGAACTCTGACAAGTTTTATAAATTCAGCACCTTAAACGAATGTTGAGAAGAGAAGACTGAAGATAAGCAGGCACAACTTATCAACTTATTTAGGAGGATTTTCTTCATCTCTGTGTAACATCTGAGGCCAATCACTTCACTGCGTATATGTTAGGGTTTACAACCACCTTAAAGCTGAACTCCAACAAGATTGGGGCCTTAGAGCCGGTTCACACAGGGGCGACTCGGGATCCGACTTCAAGTCGCCCCAAGTTGCCCCAAGTCGCGCTGTTTTAAAACTAATGGAAGTGAATGGAGTCGTCTTAATGTACACGACTGCAGTCGCTCCGACTTCAAAAAAAGTTCCTGTACGACTTCAATCCGACTTGTAGGCGACTTGTACCCATTGATTTCAATGGAAGTTGCCTCCAAGTCGGATCCCCGTTCATAGAGAGGCAACTTTACAGGAAGTCGCCCCTCTGTGAACCGCCCCTCTGTGAACCTCGTCGTGTCAACATCTCCAGGAGAGAAGAGGGAAGAAGAGGACGATGAAGACCGGGCCCCGCTAGCAAACGAGCTGCAAGAAGATAGCGGAGGGGCTGGCAGAAGGCAGAAAGCACCGGAGAGCGGGAGAAGAACCGGAGAGCGCGGAGAAGGCACCGGAGAGTCGGAAGAAGGGCACCGGAGAGTCAGAAGAAGACCCCCGAAGTCGGAAGAAGACCCCCAAAGTCGGAAGAGACCCCCGAAGTCAGAAGAGACCCCCGAAGTCGGAAGAAGACCCCCGAAGTCAGAAGAAGACCCCCGGAGCTGCCTAATAAATGACTTTAAAAAGCTGTCTAGTGTGTTTTTTTATTGACACTTTTCCCCCAGGCGAATGGGTAGGGGTACGATGTACCCCTCACTCATTCACATAGGGTGAAGGGGCCTGGGATCTGGGGACCCCCTTGTTAAAGGGGGCTCCCGGATTCCGATAAGCCCCCCGCCCGCAGACCCCGACAACCAATGGCCAGGGTTGTCGGGAAGAGTCCCTGTCCTCATCAACATGTTGAGGGCATGCGGCCGGTCAGGAAAGGGGGTGGGGACGAGCGAGCGCCCCCCCTCCTGAACTGTACCAGGCGCTCGCTCGTCCCCACCCCCTTTCCTGACCGGCCAGGCTGCGTGCTCGGATAAGGGTCTGGCATGGATTTTGGGGGGACCCCCACGCCGCTTTTTAAATCCATGCCAGACCTAAGGGCCTAGTATGCTCTTGGAGGGGAACCCATGCCGGTTTTTTAGTTAAAATTTGGCGTGGAGTTCCCCCTCATGATTCATACCAAGCACAGGGGGCAGCCTGTCCTGGAGGCGACTTCAAGTCGCTCCAGGTCGCGCTGTGGTTCAGGCTCAAGTCGTGTCCAAGTTGCCTCGCAGAGTCGCGCTCAAAGTCGTGTCGCCCCTTTTACTTTTACTACACTTTACATGGTCCTTTTGGGCCAAGCTGGTCCAAACAAACTATGTCCCTCACTAACATGTGAGGCCGCTGGATGTGCGGTATAAACTGTATGTAGCTAGGGTTGCCACCTCATACCTTTAAACTCGAACACATATAAATTACACAGGTTCTGAGGCTAATTTAATGCAGATAAGGCACCAAGTGAGTTTAATTACCACCTTAATCAGCCACAGAACCTGTGTAATTGATATGTGTTCGGTTTTAAAGGGATGAGGTGGCAACCCTATATGTAGCTGAAGCTGAAGCTACATACAGCATTCTGCACTGTGTTCCGGGTTCCAGCCGAGACTCCCTGTCTCATACCCGGAACACTTTAGAGTTCCGGGTATGATCAGAGAAAGTGATGTATTCTAGCAATGAATACAAAGCTTCCTCTGGTTGGCTGAGTCAGAGGTTGTGACATCATCAGTCTGCCTCTCTGACTCTGCCAATCAGAGGAAGCTGTGTTTATACCGCACATCCAGCGGCCTCACATGTTAGTGAGGGACATAGTTTGTTTGAGCCAGCTTGGCCCAAAAAAAATATGTAAAGTGTACCAAAAGCTGGAGTTAAGCTTAAAGGGGAAAAACTCTAATGAGGACACCTGTTCTGTAAACAACTGGCTAAGGCCCCATTCTTGTCCTGCAGCTTGGGACTGCAAAATCACATGACAAGTCGTATCCCATGATTTCCAATGAGTACTGTTCATATCTGTGCAACATCAAGTCGCAGCGCATTCAAAGCAGTCCCTGCACTACTTTGGTCCGACTTTGATGTGACTTGAGGTCCATAGACCTCAAGATTACCCAGGCATTGCTCCACGGCGCGTTGAATTTGCGTCAAAGTCACGTGAGAGGCATGGTGAGTATTTTACAGCTCTCATTTGTTTTTGAAAATGAAGAAAGGAAATAATTATTTTTTTTTTTTTAATTTTCAAAACTTTGTGACAAAAAGCGAGATCTGCAAAATACTCACCATACCTCTCAGCAAATAGCTTGGGGTGTCTACTTTCCAAAATGGGGTCATTTGGGGGGTTTTGTGCCATCTGGGCATTCCATGGCCTCCGAAACTGTGATAGGCAGTGAGGAGTGAAATCAAAAATTTACACCCTTAGAAAGCCTGAAGGCGGTGCTTGTTTTTTGGGGTCCTGTACGCGGCTAGGCTCCCAAAAAGTCTCACACATGTGGTATCCCCGTACTCAGGAGAAGCAACAGAATGTATTTTGGGGTGTAATTCCACATATGCCTATGGCATGTTTGAGCAATATATCATTTAGTGACAACTTTGTGCAAAAAAATAAATAAATAAAATAAATTGTCTTTTTTCCGCAACTTGTGTCAACATATATAATATTCCATGGACTCGACATGCCTCTCAGTATATAGCTTGGGGTGTCTACTTTCCAAAATGGGGTCATTTTGGGGGGTTTTGAACTGTCCTGGCATTTTATACACAACATTAGGAAGCTTACATCCACTCTTCTAACCACTTGAAGACAAAGCCCTTTCTGACACTTTTTGTTTACATGAAAACATATTTTTTCGCACGAAAATTATGTTGAACCCCCAAACATTATATATATATTTTTAAAGCAAAGGCCCTACAGAATAAAATGGTGGGTGTTGCATTTTTTTTTTTCACACAGTATTTGCGCAGCGATTTTTCAAACGAATGTTTTGGGGAAAAAATACACTTTTTTTAATTTTAATGCACTAAAACACACTATATTGCCCAAATGTTTGATGAAATAAAAAAGATGATCTTAGGCCGAGTACATAGATACCAAACACCACATGCTTTAAAATTTCGCACAAACGCGCATTGGCGACAAACTACATACATTTTTAAAAGCCTTTAAAAGCCTTTACAGCAGGGGTCTCAAACTCAAATTACCTGAGGGCCACAAGACAAGTTTTCATATCCCATGGGGGGCCGCATACAAACATTCAAACTTCAAAAACAGCAGCACTGGTGTCAGCAGACGCACTATTAACCCCCAGCACTGGTGTCAGCAAACGCATTATTAAACCTGACCACTACACTGCACACTGAACAATACACACTGACCACTGCACACTGACCACTGCGCACTGACCAATACACACTGACCAATAACACACTGACCACTAAACAATACACACTGACCACTGCACACTGACCACTACACTACACACTGACCACTACACTGCACACTGACCACTACACTACACACTGACCACTACACTGCACACTGACCACTACACTGCACACTGACCACTACACTGCACACAGAACAATACACACTGACCAATAACACACTGACCACTACACTACACACTGACCACTACACTGCACACTGACCAATACACACTGACCACTACACTGCACACTGAACAATACACACTGACCACTACACTGCACACTGAACAATACACACTGACCACTACACTGCACACTGAACAATACACACTGACCACTACACTGCACACTGACCACTACACTGCACACTGACCAATACACACTGACCACTACACTGCACACTGACCACTACACTGCACACTGACCAATACACACTGACCACTACACTGCACACTGACCACTACACTGCACACTGACCAATACACACTGACCACTACACTGCACACTGACCACTACACTGCACACTGACCACTACACTGCACACTGACCAATACACACTGACCACTACACTGTACACTGACCACAACACACTGACCACTACACTGCACACTGACCACAACACACTGAGCACTGCATACTGACCACTACACTGCACACTGACCACAACACACTGAGCACTGCATACTGACCACTACACTGCACACTGACCACTACACTGCACACTGACCAATACACACTGACCACTACACTGCACACTGACCACTACACTGCACACTGACCACAACACACTGACCACTACACTGCACACTGACCACAACACACTGAGCACTGCATACTGACCACTACACTGCACACTGACCACAACACACTGAGCACTGCATACTGACCACTACACTGCACACTGACCACTACACTGCACACTGACCAATACACACTGACCACTACACTGCACACTGACCACAACACACTGAGCACTGCATACTGACCACTACACTGCACACTGACCACTACACTGCACACTGACCAATACACACTGACCACTACACTGCACACTGAACAATACACACTGACCACTACACTGCACACTGACCAATACACACTGACCACTACACTGCACACTGAACAATACACACTGACCACTACACTGCACACTGAACAATACACACTGACCACTACACTGCACACTGACCACTACACTGCACACTGAACAATACACACTGACCACTACACTGCACACTGAACAATACACACTGACCACTACACTGCACACTGAACAATACACACTGACCACTACACTGCACACTGAACAATACACACTGACCACTACACTGCACACTGACCACTACACTGCACACTGACCACAACACACTGACCACAACACACTGAGCACTGCATACTGACCACTACACTGCACACTGAGCACAACACACTGAGCACTGCATACTGACCACTACACTGCACACTGACCACAACACACTGACCACTACACTGCACACTGACCATAACACACTGAGCACTGCATACTGACCACTACACTGCACACTGACCACAACACACTGAGCACTGCATACTGACCACTACACTGCACACTGACCACTGCACACTGACCACAACACACTGAGCACTGCATACTGACCACTACACTGCACACTGACCACAACACACTGAGCACTGCATACTGACCACTACACTGCACACTGACCACAACACACTGAGCACTGCATACTGACCACTACACTGCACACTGACCACAACACACTGACCACTGCATACTGACCACTACACTGCACACTACACTGCACACTGACCACTACACTGCACTTCACATTACACTGCACACTGACCACTACACTGCACACTGACCACTCACCATTAGGGCACAGCACATCAGTGCACAGAGCCCAGCACATCAGGGCACAATCAGGATACATGGGGCACATCAGGGTACATGGGGAACATTCAGGGTACATGGGGCACATTCAGGGCACATTTAGGGTACATGGGGCACATCAGGGTACATGGGGCACATCAGGGCACAATCAGGGTACATGGGGCACATCAGGGCACAATCAGGGTACATGGGGCACATCAGGGCACAATCAGGGTACATGGGGCACATCAGGGCACAATCAGGGTACATGGGGCACATCAGGGCACAATCAGGGTACATGGGGCACAGGTCAGCATTTACTTGTTGTCGTTCTCTTCAAATGCAGAGTAGCGCAGGAAGCGTCTGTCATAAGTTTACTTCTCTCTCATGTCACGCTCTTGCTCCCCGGCGTCCCCTCCTCTCTTCGTCCATCCCAGATGATGTCACAAGCAAATAGGGATGGACGAAGAGAGGAGGGGCCGCCGGGGAGCGACAGCGTGACATGAGAGAGAAGTAAACTTATGACAGACGCTTCCTGCGCTACTCTGCATGCATCTCGATCTACCGTCAGGCGCCAGCAGTAGGCGATTGACGGGTAAATCGCTGCGGATGTCCGGCCAGTACATGCCTGGCAGTAGAACACTGCCAATTTGCGCCCCCCCTTCCGCGACACCCCCGCGCTGCCTGCGGGCCATTTATAACCGGTCCGCGGGCCGCAAATGGCCCGTGGGCCGGTACTTTGAGACCCCTGCTTTACAGGCTACCACATTAGATTTACAGAGGAGGTATACTGCTGAAATGACTGCCCTCGATCTGACCTTCGCGGTGATACCTCACATGCATGGTGCAATTGCTGTTCACATATGACGCCAGACCGACGCTTGCGTTCTCCATTGTGCAAGAGCAGGGCAGGACAGGGGTGCTTTTTTTTTTTTTTTTTATTATTAATTTTGCTTTTTTATTTTATTTTTAAACTGTTCCTTCCATATTTTTTTTTTATCATTTTTATTGTTATCTCAGGGAATGTAAATATCCCCTATGATAGCAATAGGTAGTGACAGGTACTCTTTTTTTGAAAAAAATGGGGTCTATTAGACCCTAGATCTTTCCTCTGCCCTCAAAGCATCTGACCACACCAAGATCGGTGTGATAAAATGCTTTCCCAATTTCCCAATGGCGCTTTTTATATCCGGGGGGGGCATTCCCTCCCACTGCTTGTAAAAGCAGTCCAGAGGCTAATTAGCCACTAGGATTGCTTTTACATGAAAGCCGGCTGCTGGCTGAAAAGAATGATACCAAGATGATACCTAAACCCGCAGGCATCAATCTGGTATAACCATTCAAAGTCCAGCAACATACCAGTACGTTGCTGGTCCTTGTTGGACATGTATTGTAATCTTTTTTTTCATGCAGCCTGTTGGCTGAACGAAAAAAGAGATTGATCGGTGGGTATGCCCACCATTAGAATACCTCCCTTCATTCACCCTCTTCTAATGATGAGCATACATGCACCATTTATATATGCCGAAGCATGGGGGCATCCTCCTGCAAAAGTTATGCCGCACACACATGGTCAGACTTTTCCACGGGCAAGCCTCCATCGGAATTTCGACCGTATGTACGTGGCATTAGGAGCAAAATCGCTCCACCGCTCCTCCGCCCCTGCTGCCCCAATGCTTCGGCATATATGCTTTTTTTTTTAACTGTGGTGGTGAAATCACCTCCTACAGCACTGGAGTCGCAGGGATCAGGCCTGTCTCTGCGAACGCTGCAGTTATGTGTGTTGTGTTTTGTAAGTGACAGTGATCGATCGATACTGCACTTGGGTGGCCTGGGCTGGACGGAGGGGCAAAACGCAGGTGCTAGCAGGTATCTGGGCTGATCCCACTAACACTGCGTTTTTGGGAACCCTAAACTGCTGGGGACGCTAGTATAGATCTGATCAGATCAGATATTGATCTGTTCAGATACTATACCACTAAGGGAGGTGTATGCTTCACGCGTGGGTGTTAGCGTTACTGGCACTAACCTGACGCTGCCTGGGGCGACGCAGACCCTCTCTGACGCTTAAACCTAATTGATATCACCCGCCGGGCGATCAGGGGGTTAAACCTTTTTGGGTTATATACGGCGGGTGCCCTGACACTATAAAAAGCAAACTAACTAACCAGCGTCACCGTAACACTTATATGGTGATCACTGGTGAAAGGGTTAACTAGGGGCAATCAAGGGGTTAAACCTTTATTAGGTAATATATGGGCGTACCCGACGCTATAAAAACCTGCGGCGAACCTAAAAAAAATAACTGGCTACCTATCGGCATCACCGACACTAAGACAGCGATCAGAAAAATGATCGCTTAGTGACAGCGGTGCTAGGGGGTGAAAGGGTTACCTGGGGGGCGATCAAGGGGTTAAACCTTTATTAGGCAATATATGGGGGTACCCGACGCTATAAAAACCTGCAGCGAACCTAAAAAAAATAACTGGCTACCTATCGGCATCAACGACACTAAGACAGCAATCAGAAAAACGATCGCTTAGTGACAGCGGTGCTAGGGGGTGAAAGGGTTACCTGGGGGGGCGATCAAGGGGTTAAACCTTTATTAGGTAATATATGGGGGTACCCGACGCTATAAAAACCTGCGGCAAACCTAAAAAAAATAACTGGCTACCTATCGGCATCACCGACACTAAGACAGCAATCAGAAAAACGATCGCTTAGTGACAGCGGTGCTAGGGGGTGAAAGGGTTACCTGGGGGGGCGATCAAGGGGTTAAACCTTTATTAGGTAATATATGGGGGTACCCGACGCTATAAAAACCTGCGGCAAACCTAAAAAAAATAACTGGCTACCTATCGGCATCACCGACACTAAAACAGCGATCAGAAAAACGATCGCTTAGTGACGGCGGTGCTAGGGGGTGAAAGGGTTACCTGGGGGGCGATCAAGGGGTTAAACCTTTATTAGGGGGGGTTAGGGGGCTACACTGGACCTAAACTAACTGCCCTGACACTTTTACAGTCACAAATGTCACTAATTGCAGTGATCAGTAAATAAATGGTCACTGCAATCAGTGACACTGTGACTGGGGGCTGGGGGGTGATCTGGGGGGTGATCTGGGGGTGTCTGGGGGGGCGATTTATGTACCTATGTGTGCTGGTGTTAGTGTAGTGTTTGTGCACTAACCTGTGTGTCTTCTCTCATGCGGCGCTCGGTATATGTGAGCGCCGCAGGAGAGATGACATCACTTCCTCCTGCCTGTGTAAACATTACACAGGCAGAGGAAGCATTTGATTCCTTGGGAGCGATCGCGAGGGGGTGGCCAGAATCGAATAGCGGCCCCCTCATCACGGATCGCTCCCTAAGCGATCCTGGCCGCTCACTGTACCGGAGGGGGGTCCGATTGGACCCCCCACCCATACGAATGCAGGCATGTACAGGTACGTGATTGTGCCTGTCCGTGCCATTCTGCCAACGTATAATTACAGTGGGCGGTCGTTAAGTAGTTAATCACTTGCCGACCGGCTCCTGTACTTATACGTCGGCAAAATGGCACGGATGCACAAAGTAACGTATATATATACGTTACTTTGAATTTCGTGCCATGCGGGCGCGCGTGCCCCTGCCGCGAGCTCCGTGATCGTGTCACGGAGCTGAAGAACGGGGAGATGCTCCCCGTTCTGCCTAGTGACAGGACACTGATCGTCTGCTCCCTCTCATCGGGAGCAGCTATCAGTGTCGTGTAACAGTAAGCCCCGCCCCCTAACAGTTAGAACACATCCCTAGGACACACTTAACCGCTTCCTAGCCCCCTAGTGGTTAACCCCTTCCCTGCCAGTCACATTTATAGAGTAATCAGTGCATTGTGAATGGTCCAAAAATAGCGTCAAAAGTGTCCGATGTGTCCACCATAATGTCGCAGTCACGATAAAAATCACTGATTTTACTAGTAAAAAAAAATATTAATAAAAATGGCATAAAAGTATCCCCTATTTTTTAGACGCTATATCTTTTGCCCAAACCAATCAATAAACGCTTATTGCGGTTTTTTTTACCAAAGATATGTAGAAGAATACGTGTCGCCCTAAACTGAGGAAAAAAATTGTTTTTTTATATATTTTTTGGGGATATTTATTATAGCAAATTGTCGCTCTATTTTTGTTTATAGCGCAAAAAATAAAAACGGCAGAGATGATCAAATACCACCAAAAGACAACTCTATTTGTGGGAAAAAGGGACATCAATTTTGTTTGGGAGCCACGTCGCACGAGCGCGCAATTGTCAGTTAAAGCGACGCAGTGCCTAATCGCAAAAAGTGCTCTGGTCTTTGGGCAGCCAAATGGTCCGGGGCTGAAGTGGTTAATGCCGTGTACACACGATCACTTTTCTTGTCGGGAAAAATTACATTTTTTCTATTGGACGAGAAAAACGGCCGTGTGTAGGCTTTCCAGCATTTTTCCCGACGAGAAAAACGACGAGAAAAATTAGAACATGCTCTAATTTTTCTTGTCGCGAATCGCGGCATTTTTTTCCGCGGCAGTTTTCCCATAGGGAAACACTGCTAGTGAGCCTACACATGGCCGGTTTTCTCGACCAAGAGAAAACCTGTCATGAAAACCGGCCGTGTGTAGGGGACCAAGCCGGTCCTCGTTTTTCCCGTCGGGTTTCATGGCCGTGTTTTCACCGCCGTGAAACTCGATCGTGTGTACGCGGCATAAGAGATGTCTGCATAGATGGCAGCGTAACTGCAGACAAATACAGACATATACAGAGACGACAGTAATGGAAGACATTTCTACGCTGTTATAATGCTATACATTTTTTGGTCCATAGATCAAATTTGGGCAATTTAAAGTGCTGTCAAAAAGTCACACAATACTATCAATAAAAACTTTCAAGTTCTGTAAAGGAATTGCAGTTACTGCCTCTACCTACTGTATCTGCATGCTAAGATAGGTATGGAGACAACACTTACCTCTGAGTTTTTCTTTTGTTTTGGATAATAAAGAAGTATTAGAACCTCTTCAATTTTTCATTGTGTCCCTATCGGGGAGATATTCGCTCATTTCCTGTAAGGACAGAGCTCTCCTGGAATTTATTATGTAGCGGGGTATCGTTTCCAACCCACAGACTACAGTTCCCAGCATGCTTTGCGGCACCCAGGGTGCATTTCCCCGTGCAAGGACTGCTGGGGTGGACTTTAAAAGGGAGAGGAGGAGCCTCTCTCTCTCTCTTTGGACGCCGCCCTCCCAGCAAGAGGATCCCTGCACTTACCTGCTGCGCGAGCAAGGCCTGAAGCCTGGGCCTTGCCTTAGATCCAGGGAGCCTTCCGCTCCACCGAGGAGCCTGCGGAGCTTCCGCTCCACCATTCCCTGGAGGACCGAAGACCCGAGCATCATGGGCACTGTGAAGCGACTCACAGTAGCAGAGGTACGGGACAGGAGTCGGTCCGGTCGGGTGAAAGAGCGCCAGCTCAGAACTGAATCTGATTAACTTTGTTTGCCTATTAACTTTGTTTAGGCCCATCAGTGATTACAGTTATATTCTGGGGAGACTGTTTGCTGAACTGAGTTTATTAGTCTCTCCAGCTTTACCAAGTTAGCGATCATCGCTACCCCTTTGGATTACAGTTTGTTCTTTATATGCACCACCGAGTTTTGTTGGCGAAGATTCTTCAACAAACTATACCCCAAGTTATAGTCAGGCCTGACTGGGTAGTATAGGACATAGCTTTGCGCCATCTTTGCTCACGAGGGAGGATAGCTACAGCGGGGGTTATTAAACTGTCATTTCATTGCTGAATGTTATCCCTTTTAATGTGTGTACTTATATTGCAGGGATCTGCATGAGACACTGTATATTGCTTACCCTTTATACTTTTACCAATAGTAAAAAAGTTATAGTTAAGTAATTTGGTTGTCAGTGTCAATTACTGTGCTGTGTTATAAAGGGGTTGTACCATATAACAATATAGGAGGTAAAACTGAATACCCTTCTATACCTTTTCACCGGTACAAAGAGTGAAGCTCAGCAGAGTGAGTACTGCAGGGATCTTCATCCTCATGGTGCCTCTTCAGGATCTGAGTTCCCCAGCTTAGCAGTGTTGCTGTATTTATACACATGGATGACTCATTATTTGAAGTTGTCACCTACCTTGCCAAAAACTGTATGACGTATTGTAGGATGGTGGCTTTATTTCTAAGGAAATGCCCTACATTTGCTAATCAATCACCATCTTCCTTTTCCTGAATTTCATAACTGTTCCAACTTTTTTTTTTAAAAAGGAAGACAACAACTAGCAGCATACTGTCATGCATTGAAGAAGTCATACATTACAGAGATTAAAACATACCTAAAGGCAAAACTTTTTTTAAAGTTTTGGATAGAGTGCAGAAGGATTAGAATGCTTATCCGTTTTTATAGCTGTCTGTGCCCCCATTAAGGAGAGTCACCCTCTCTTTTTGTCCTGTTTACCATTATCATTGAACGTGAAAGTAAAAGAAAATCCCAAATTTTGTGTTGTCCCCAGAAAAGTAATAGAGAGGAAATTTTCCAATGGGGACACAAATTCTGGGGGGTCCCCAAGGAATTCCCTTATTTTGCAGGGATTTCCTCTCACTTCCTGTTTGGCCATGGGACAAGAAGTAAAGGGAAATTTCTGCAATGGGACACAGATGGCGAAAAGAAATGTGACAGGGGATATAATCCTCCTTTACTCTATCCAAAATAAAAAAAAATAATGAAAATTGTTTCATACTTAACGTAATTTTCTTTTCCTGGTGCCTATCCATGGCAGCATACCTGTGAAAAGCTTCGCCTCTGCTCCTCCCTCAGGACCAGTGAATATTATAAAAGAAAAGGATTAGTGCACTCTCAGAATTCTACGTAATATAGCATACCGAGGGTGGGATTGTATGCTGCCATGATTAGGCACCAGGAAAATAAAATTACGGTAAGTATGAAACAATTTTCTGTTTTCCTGGTGCCTCCATGGCAGCATACTTGTGACTTGGGATGAGCTTTGAGTTCGAGTCAAACGTAAGTTCGACTCGAACATCGTCTGTTCGATTGTTTGCTGAATTGCAAACATTATGGGCCGTTCGCGCCAAATTCGAGTGGCGCGTCACGGCCCATAATTCACTGCGGCATCGCAGTGCATTGCTGGCTGATGATTGGCCAAGCATGCACTATGACCCGCATGCTTTGGTCAATCAAAGTGCCGTCAGCACAGAGAGCCATAATTGCCCAAAGGAAGGGTGCATTTGGCCAAACATGGCTCAGGGGAGTAGGTACATGCCCCACATTATATAAAGCCGCCTGCGTGGCGGCCTTGTGTACTGTGTTCCGGGTGCTGAGAGAGATATAGAGAGAGAGAGAGAGACAGTGCCATTTCATTTGAGTTAGATAGAGCAGGCAGGCGATTCAGTTAGCTGCAGTTACAGTGTATGCAGTATATTTATGCATCCCAGGTGTTGTGTATATATATATATATATATATATATATATATATATATATATACACACACACTGTATTCAGTTTAGCTAGATCCGTTCCTGGTATTCTCTTCCTAATATACTGACAGGCAGGCAGTTGATTGTGGTAGCTAACTGCAGACAATTGCGGGTGTTCTCTTCCTAATAATACCACAGGCAGACAGCTGCAGTATTGTCAGTCAGTGAACTGTATCCTCTGCACAGTGTGCAACTAAAGCTAACTGCAGACAATTGCTGGTGTTCTCGTCCTAATAATACCACAGGCAGGCAGGTGCAGTATTTTCAGTCAGTGTACTGTATCATGTGCACAGTGTGCAACTAAAGCTAACTGCAGACAATTGCTGGTGTTCTCTTCCTAATAATACCACAGGCAGGCAGCTGCAGTATTTTCAGTCAGTGTACTGTATCCTCTGCACAGTGTGCAACTAAAGCTAACTGCAGACAATTGCTGGGTTTCTCTTCCTAATAATACCACAGGCAGGCAGCTGCAGTATTTTCAGTCAGTGTACTGTATCCTCTGCACAGTGTGCAACTAAATCTAACTGCAGACAATTGCTGGTGTTCTCTTCCTAATAATACCACAGGCAGGCAGCTGCAGTATTGTCAGTCAGTGTACTGTATCCTCTGCAGAGTGTACAACTAAAGCTAACTGCAGACAATTGCTGGTGTCCTCTTCCTAATAATACCACAGGCAGGCAGCTGCAGTATTTTCAGTCATTGTACTGTATCCTCTGCACAGTGTGCAACTAAAGCTAACTGCAGACAATTGCTGGTGTTCTCTTCCTAATAATAACACAGGCAGGCAGTTGATTCAGCTAGCTGCAGTATATTAGTGTACTGTATACTGGGCACAGTGTGCAGCTAAAGCTCACTGCAGACAATTCCTATTGTTTTCTTCCAAATAATACTACAGGCAGGCAGTTGATTCAGCTAGCTGCAGTATAATCAGTATATATATACATCCCAGCTTTGTGCAGTTACATCTCACTGCAGCAGGCTCTGTGTCTAGAGGCAACAGTGCTGGTCATGGACAAGGTGCACAAGGTGCATCCTCATCAGCACATGGCCGTGGGGTACGCTTGTCCTTTTTTTCGGCAGCTGGCCGTGTTGAGCTGCAACATGCCGAAGACTTAGTAGAGTGGATGACCAAGCCGTCCTCATCCTCCCTTACCCAGGCTCAGGGTACTTTGTCTGGCAAAGCAGCTGCCAAAGTTGCCTCTTCCCTCGGCTCAATGGCATCAGTCACTCCTTCCCTAGCCCCACCATGTCCTCCTGAGGAGTCCCTCGAACTGTTTGACCACAGTGTTGGGTACATGCTGCGCTGCAGGAGGATGCGCAGCGTTTTGAAGGCTCCGATGATGGTACCCAGCTTGAGAAAGGCAGTAACGTGAGCCCAGAGAGAGGGGGTGCCCAAGAAGGACAGAAAACTGGCAGTCATGTTCCCCCAGCTGCAGCATACTGCCAGGTTTGCTCCAGTGATGAGGAGGGAGGAGATGATGAGGTCACTGACTCTACGTGGGTGCCTGATAGGAGAGAGGAGGAGGAGGAGGAGGCACATCTCCAACGAGGCAGGATGCCCTCCAGTGGCCAGCTTAAGGGCAGCCAACCGACTGCATCACACCGCAGTGCTCCGCATGTGCAAGGCGCTGCTGTCTCTGCGCGTTATTCCAAAAGTTCTTTGGTGTGGGCCTTTTTTGAGACGTGTGCAGCAGATCGGACCGTTGCTATTTGCAACATATGTCTGAAGCGTATCTCGCGTGGCCAAACATGAGCCATTTGGGCACCACATGCTTGACCAGACATATGTCGACCTGCCATGCAGTCCGTTGGCAAGCGTACAAAAAAGACCCACACCAAAGAACAAAGCGGACCTCTCCTTGCTCTTTACCAGCTGGGATCTCCAACCCCACTATACCTTCAGTCCTCTCAGAAACCTACACTGAGAGGAATGAAGGTGTAGAATTAGGTGTGTCACTGCCAAGTACTTGCGGGCAATCTGCTATCGGTACACCAACGTCCGATTGCACCAGGCAAATTTCCCTGCCCCAGCTGCTGCACTGCCGAAAGAAATTCGCTCCCAGCCATCCACATGCCCAGCGGTTGAATGCTAGCTTGGCTAAAGTGCTAGCACTTCAACTGCTGCCTTTTCAGTTGGTAGATTCTGCCCCCTTCCGTGAGTTTGTGGAATGTGTGGTTCCTCAGTGGCAGGTTCCCAAACGCCACTTTTTATCACGGAAGACGATTCCGGCTCTATACCGGCATGTGGAAGGCATATCAGCTCATATCTCCAACCTAAAAGAGTCTGACCCCCCCCCCCCTTTTTCCTAGTGAGGCGGCTGTGAACTGTGTGAATAGCTGACATAAAAAATAAATCTCTAAAACTCACATTAAAATCTTATCCATTGGCAAAAAATATTAACCGGTGAATTCTCACCATCCATACAGCTCACTAATAACTGTATTGATTGTTTCCCTCCATAGCTATATTTGATAATTATGCCTTTCCTGTCTTAATTGCATATGGGTTTTAAAAGGGAAATACATCTGTGTTCTCTGGCTTCTATGCCTAGAATTGTTACTCAATCTTACAGAGTAGACTTCGAAACGCCTTGGGTTTGTTTTAGGGTGATAAGATCTTCTTTGCATATCCTTATTCACTGTCCAACAAAATTTTGCTATGTGACCCCTCCTGTTACATAAAAAACATGTGAAAGCTGATCTTCTTGTATAAACCTTTCTCTGAACATATGGAGAATCACATTGCTGTACACTTTCATTGTCTGAGGAATAATCACTAGTCTCCATTATTGATTCACAGCCTGAATCACTTTCAAGTACAGTTACCACACTTTTATTTAAATCTGCAGCAACAATAGTATCCAATTTTTCTGTCTGTTTTTCCTCTATATTAGCTGAGCATTGAAGAGAAAATTTGGTTAATTCAATATCTGACTGCGTTCTAACCTTTCCTTCTGTATTTACCAAAATATGCATGTTTTTTGAAAGTGTAACATTCTGCACTTCTAGATCCTTCTCTATATGTTCAATATAGGTACAAAAAATTTCGCAATTCGAACAACTAGGTTCAATTGGTACATTCTCATGTGTTTGCATATTGTCTGCATTTCCTGATTTGTTCTCTGCACAAATCAAATGTGTTTCTGGTACATCAGAAACCATAGAATTAAAACCTGTGTGACAGCAGGAAGGTAAAGTCACCTGGTTGCATCCAGGGGGGTAGATATATTTCGCCCAGATTCAGGCTTTACGCCGATTTGTACAACTAGGTGGAGAGTTGTATAAGGCTAGTGTGCTCATGGATGACTCATACCTCTAGGGAGAGGGCTGGGCGTCGTGCAGACAGGGAGTTGATGAGACCAGCTGAAC
The DNA here is from genome assembly GCA_029206835.1 of Rana muscosa. Lineage (NCBI taxonomy): Eukaryota > Metazoa > Chordata > Amphibia > Anura > Ranidae > Rana > Rana muscosa. Next base: position 1,087,102,458 of record CM055116.1, on the reverse strand, counting down.
CTTGTCAGCTCATTTAGGCCTCTATAAGAAACTCCCAGATTCATTAGATATTAGCTCATGCCTGGAACCAGACCTGTGTGGACTGTCTAGGGAGAGTGAACCCCTGTGCGGTGAGGCAAAGCCTGTGTGGCTATTTGTTTGGACTTTTACTAAACCAGGGACTTAGGGACTAGGACAGCACTAGGCTGATCCCAGTTGTTAGTTTAGGAAACCTGCATGTTTAGTCAGAGGTCAAACTGACCAGGATTTATTTTGTTTGTTTCTTTTTGGCTTTGCTGTGTTTTTGTCACTGTACATAGAGAAATAAACCGCACCTTTTGATTTTGAAAACCACAACCTCCGTCTGCTGGCCCTGTTTTTGTGTGGGGAGCCCAACCAGGGGGTCACACACACCCGCTGCCGAGTTAACCCCCTCACAGTTGGTGGAGAACCAGTGGCAGTTTTTTTAAGCCAGCATGGAGGAGATACTGAAACAGCTGGCTCTAGCAAATGCCAATCAACAGCAGACAAATGCAGGTTTGCAAAGGAGCCTTGCAGCCCAGCAGCAAGCTCATCAACAAGCCCAGCAGCAATCTGAGGCCCGCTTCATAGACCTGTTACAGAAGCAAGAGCAGAGACTACAACAAATGGAAGCAGTAATGCAGCAACGTCCGCAGACCAGTGAGGAAAGCCGTCCCACTAATACCGCGTCCTTTGGGGTGAGTCGTTTATTGACAAAAATGACTGGAGAGGATGATCCAGAGGTATTTTTGACCACATTTGAAAGGACTGCTGAAAGAGAAAAGTGGCCTGAGGAGCAGTGGGCTGGACTGGTGGCTCCTCTGTTAACTGGTGAATCGCAGAAGGCTTACTATGACCTAGAGCCTGACCAAGCAAAAGACTATGTGATGCTAAAAGCTGAAATATTGGCAAGGCTGGGTGTCACCCTGGCTGTCCGGGCTCAGCGTGTGCATAACTGGACTTTCCAGCTTGGAAAACCCCCCAGGTCTCAAATGTATGATCTCATTCACCTGAGCAGGAAGTGGCTACAGCCAGAGACTTTGTCCGCACCGGAGATTGTGGAACGTGTTGTGATGGATCGTTTCTTGAGAGCTCTTCCTACCGCCATTCAAAAGTGGGTAAGCCACGGAGACCCAGAAACGGCCGGTAAACTTGTGGATCGTGTAGAGAGATACTTGGCTACAGAGAACCTGACGGCCTCTTCCAGAGACTCTCGGACTTTCCACCCTAAGACCAGACCATCCCCAGGGGCGGATAAGAGGATTCCAAGGGGTGAGGGTGGAGAGAGTGAGAGGGTGGGAGCTCTACCCCAAGTTTGGCGAGAACAGCCTGGGAAATCAGCGGCTCAAGAGGCCGCAAGAAGGATCGTTTGCTACCGCTGCCGGCAAGCGGGACATATTGCAGCCAATTGCCCGGTTGTGGAGGAACCCATGCAGTGTGACTTTCTGACGGGCAGACGTCAGTCGCTGTGTGCGACAGTCGCATGCACTGCCATTCGGGGAACTGAGAAACATTTATGCAAAATGTGTATTAATGGTAGAAATGTTGTGGTACTGCTGGATTCAGGTAGCCTTGTGACCCTGATAAAGGCTGAGTTAGTTAAAACAGAGGTCTCTGGGAATAGCAAGGTAGCTGTTATTTGTGTGCATGGGGACACCCGAGAGTATCCAGTGACTACAGTGTGTTTCGAGACCCCCAAAGGTACCCTCTCTCATCCAGTGGGCTTAGTATCTCAGTTACCGCATGACGCCATTGTGGGAAGGGATTTTCCGAAGTTCTGGGAACTGTGGGATGATCCTGAGCCCCCCACTGGTGCCCCTATGTACCAGGAATGTGATAGCCAGAACTCCTCTGAGAGTGGTGAGGACTCTCCAGAATTTCCCTTGTCAGTATTGGCAGGGGAGACTCAAGAAACTGGAGAGGAGCCCACCTCCTCAGACGAAAACCTACCGTCTATGGAGTTTTCTGATCTGGAGGTTCACAGGGAAAATTTTGCCACAGAACAGTTAAAAGACCCCGCCCTAATAAAGGCACGGGAAAACGTAGTGGAAATAGATGGCGAGTTAGTGAACCCAGATAATACCTGCACTTACCCATACTTCAGCGTAGAGAAGGACCTACTGTATCGGGTGGCAAAAAGGGCAGAAGAAACCGTTGAGCAGCTGGTGGTGCCCAAACCTTACAGGAAGTTGGTGTTGGAGTTGGCCCATGGGCACATTCTTGGAGGTCATCTGGGGACAGAGAAAACCCGAGAGAGGGTATTACAGAGATTCTATTGGCCTGGGGTGATGAAGGACATAGAAAATTATTGTTCCTCCTGCCCTGTGTGTCAGAGGTCGGCCCCGATGCCACATTTCCGTAGCCCGCTGGTCCCTCTACCCATCATTGAGGTCCCGTTTGAGAGAATCGCAATGGATTTGGTAGGTCCTATAATCAAGTCCGCTAGGGGGCACCAGTACATATTGGTTATAATGGACTATGCCACCCGTTATCCAGAAGCGATCCCTCTCAGAAATACCTCGGCCAAAACCATAGCCAAAGAGCTATCTCTTGTTTTTAGCCGGGTGGGTATTTGTAAAGAACTGCTTACGGACCAAGGTACACCCTTTATGTCCCGGGTTATGAAAGAGCTGTGTAAATTGTTCAAAGTGACGCAATTGCGTACATCTGTGTATCACCCCCAAACCGATGGGCTGGTTGAAAGATTCAACAAAACCCTAAAACAAATGTTGAAGAAAGTGGTGGATAGAGATGGAAAGGATTGGGACTGTCTACTTCCTTATTTGATGTTTGCTATTAGGGAGGTGCCCCAATCCTCTACGGGATTCTCCCCCTTTGAGTTACTGTATGGGAGACACCCAAGAGGGCTGTTGGATATTGCCAAGGAAACTTGGGAAAGTGAGAGTTCTCCCCACAGGAGTGTGATTGAGCATGTCGCCCTGATGCAAGATCGAATTGCACAGGTAATGCCCATCGTGAAGGAACATTTGGCCCAAGCGCAGTTGGCACAGCAGAGAGTGTACAACCGTGGAGCAAAGACCCGTACCTTTTCCCCGGGGGATAGGATATTGGTACTTGTCCCTACGGTTGAAAGTAAATTCCTTGCCAAATGGCAAGGCCCCTACGAGATAATGGAAAAAGTGAGCGAAGTGAATTACAAGGTCAGACAACCAGGAAGGCGAAAGCCCGAACAGATATATCACGTTAATCTGTTGAAAGCCTGGAGGGATAGAGAGTCCCTAGTCGCAGAAACTTGGTCACCAGCTCAAACTGGTTGCGTGATTCCGGAGGTTGGAATAGCAGCCACCTTGTCACAACCCCAACAACAGGAGGTTAAGGAGTTTGTGCTTCGCAACAAGGAGGTGTTCTCTGAGCTGCCGGGACAAACATCTGGGGTAGAGCATGATATTATTACCCCGCCCGGTGAAAGGGTGAAGTTAAAACCCTATCGGATCCCAGAGGCCCGACGGGAGGCAATACGGGAGGAAGTACAGAAAATGCTGAACTTAGGGGTGATAGAGGAGTCCCAAAGTGATTGGTCTAGTCCCATTGTGTTGGTGCCTAAACCGGATGGGAGCTGGCGATTTTGTAACGATTTTCGTCAGTTGAACAAAGTTACAAAATTTGACACCTACCCCATGCCACGTATAGATGAGTTGATCGACCGGCTGGGAACAGCCCGATACATGACGACTCTTGACCTCACAAAAGGGTATTGGCAAATTCCCCTGGCCAAGTCGGCCAAAGAGAAAACCGCATTTGTAACCCCAGACGGGGCGTTCCAATATAAGAGAATGCCGTTCGGGTTACAGAATGCGCCGGCCACATTCCAGCGGAAAATGGACCAGATGCTGAGGCCCCATCGGAAGTATGCTGCGGCTTACCTGGATGACGTAATTGTCCATAGCACAGATTGGGCCTCACATCTGCCAAAAGTGCAAGCAGTCCTGGACTCTGTTCGGGAAGCGGGGTTTACGGCTAACCCCAAGAAGTGTACCATTGGGCAGGAGGAGGCCAAATATCTTGGGTACACCATTGGCAGGGGAGTAATAAAACCCCAACTCAACAAAGTCGAGGCCATCCAGAGTTGGCCACGTCCCAACAGCAAGAAGCAGGTACGAGCCTTTCTGGGAATCGCGGGTTATTATCGGCGCTTCATTCCCCACTTTGCTTCTAAGGCTGTGCCCCTAACCAACCTGACGAAAGGGAAAGGGTCGGTCATGATTAAATGGACCCCCGAGGCTGAGGCAGCATTCCAATTCTTGAAACAAGCCTTATGTAGCCAGCCAGTGTTGTACTCACCCGACTTCTCTAAAGACTTTGTCGTACAAAGTGATGCGTCAGATGTGGGGTTAGGAGCAGTATTGTCCCAGGTCTGGAACGGGGAAGAGCACCCAGTCATTTACCTCAGCAGGAAGTTGAAGTCCCATGAGGTAAATTACGCCACGGTTGAAAAGGAGTGTTTAGCGGTGAAGTGGGCTCTAGATTCCCTTCGGTACTATCTGCTAGGTAGGCACTTTGACATGGTTACGGATCACGCTCCGTTAAAGTGGATGGCTCAAAACAAGGAAACAAATAGAAGAGTGAATAGGTGGTTCCTGGCCCTCCAGGAATTCAACTTCACAGTAAAGCATCGCCCTGGCGTTCAAATGGGGAATGTGGATGCTTTGTCTCGAGTACATGAATGCCTGATTGCTGGTGTTCCAACCCCGAGGTTAAAACAAGAGGGGGGGGTATGTGACAGCAGGAAGGTAAAGTCACCTGGTTGCATCCAGGGGGGTAGATATATTTCGCCCAGATTCAGGCTTTACGCCGATTTGTACAACTAGGTGGAGAGTTGTATAAGGCTAGTGTGCTCATGGATGACTCATACCTCTAGGGAGAGGGCTGGGCGTCGTGCAGACAGGGAGTTGATGAGACCAGCTGAACCTTGTCAGCTCATTTAGGCCTCTATAAGAAACTCCCAGATTCATTAGATATTAGCTCATGCCTGGAACCAGACCTGTGTGGACTGTCTAGGGAGAGTGAACCCCTGTGCGGTGAGGCAAAGCCTGTGTGGCTATTTGTTTGGACTTTTACTAAACCAGGGACTTAGGGACTAGGACAGCACTAGGCTGATCCCAGTTGTTAGTTTAGGAAACCTGCATGTTTAGTCAGAGGTCAAACTGACCAGGATTTATTTTGTTTGTTTCTTTTTGGCTTTGCTGTGTTTTTGTCACTGTACATAGAGAAATAAACCGCACCTTTTGATTTTGAAAACCACAACCTCCGTCTGCTGGCCCTGTTTTTGTGTGGGGAGCCCAACCAGGGGGTCACACACACCCGCTGCCGAGTTAACCCCCTCACACCTGTAACTAACTTCATTACATTACGTAACTTTTTCTTTGTTTTAGCTAATGAGAATCTCGCCTTATCAATTTCCATATTTGACTGTAAACACTTTTCATACATAGATTTCCATAAAACAGAATAAGAGACCTGTTTCGTTAAACCTGTACATTCATTAGCTAAACATTTTTCCATGATTTCTACTCACCAAACTGATCTCAGCACAAAATTCTCCCGTCTTCAGGATAAATACATTGATCAAATTCTTCTTGCTTCTAGGTTTTTGTCAAAAGTTTCAAAAGTTTTTTCAGTACTCAATTCAGTACTCACTCCCCTCTGTTAACACTGCGAGAAGTGGTAAAAAACTCGAAGATCGATGATAGCCTGGCTGCTAGCCAATGTAAAAATGATGGTATACCCGTTCTTAATGTATTCGCCTGAGACAAAATTCGTGAATCAGCTTGAAATCAAACTGTGTTTTTTATTATACACACTAAAAAGGAATTAATACAGTTACAGTATATTAATTCAATAGCTTCAAAAAGGTTTCAAAATAGTGTTCAAGTATAAAGGAAAGTTCAATATCTGAGATGCCTTGTGCTTCTTCTGAAATCTTAAAATGGCCGATTAACCCTGTGTATGCTGAATAGTTTGTGGGCTGTAGAATAGATGTTTCAAGATGACCAGCTGGAGACGAAGAGAGCGCTCTTTTCCTGCTCACTCAGTTTTTAAAACCGTACTTTCTTTTTCAATATTCGCGCCAGAAAAGTAAACCACTCCTACATCACTTCTACAATTCACCCTTCTTAGGGGACAGAAGCAACATCTGTTTTCAACTTATACATGATTTTTCCATAGGTAGTGCCTCGCGTATCTAATTACAGTATGTGGGGGAGGATATTCAGTCTGCCTTAGAATGCATCTTTTAAACAGACCATCAGTTTATATGTTTTAAGACATAAGATATTTAGAATATTAATAAATATGTCTTGACATCTTCTAGAGTCTGAAACTCAAGTTCAGACAACACATCTGGAATTATTAACTCAAAGATCACCATTCATACAATTATAGGAATTCATATTCTCGATGATATTATATGGCCAAATAAAATTTTCGATATTAAGAATATAACACTGTCACCGAGGCTTTTCGCCCTGGCGATTGAGCCCTTGGCGATCTTAATCCGTCAGGATCAGAGGGTGAAGGGCATACGGGTTGGGGCACTTCAGGAGAAAATTTAGTTGTATGCGGACTACACCCTGTTGTACCTAGCTGACGCAGGACTCTCCCTTGCTTCTGCACTTGAGATAGTAGACCAGTTCGGGAAGTACTCTGGGGTTTGCGTTAACTGTGACAAGTCAGTCCTTTTCTCCCTCCACCAATCGGGCTCCAGGGCGATCACCGACGCGCCTCTCCATTGGGTGGACAAATTTAAATACCTTGGGGTGATTGTCCGGGGGATCCCCTCAGGCGTACATAGAGGAAAATCTCTCTCCCCTGTTGACCCAATTCGATAGGAAATGTCACCTTTGGAAAACGCTACCCCTATCCCCGGTGGGTAGGGTGAACTTATTAAAGATGGTTTATCTTCCCAAATTTGCATACTTTTTTAGGAATACTCCGTGTCCGCTACCTAAGTCCTTTTTTCAAAAAGTGGACTCCATTATCACTACTTTTGTCTGGGCTCGGAAAGTCCAGAGACTGGCCAAGAGGACATTCGTGCTTCCCCTGTCACGGGGGGGACTGGCACTGCCCCACTTCCTGCTCTACTACTGGGCAGCGGTCCTGGTGACGGGCCGGTGGTGGCTTGACCAGTCCAGGCAAAATCCGGTGGTAACCCTCGAGGCGGCCATCCTGGGGTCCTATGCGGCACTATCTAACCTACCCCATAGGGGGCCTGGGGCCCATCCCCAGGTCACGTCTCTGATGCGCACAACCGTTCTGGTATGGAAAAGGGCTAGATCTATTTACAGATCGGCCTCGGTCATCTCGCCCCACACGCCCTTATGGGGCAACCCAATGTTGCCACACATCTATGGGCTCCCGGAACCTCAGTTGTGGGTGTCTAGGGGGATAATCAATGTTAAACATATCTACACTGATGGGTCATTCTCCTCCTTTGAGACATTACAAGCTAAGTATCATGTCCCCACTTCTATGAAGTTTAGATACTATCAGCTTAGGCATGCGACGCAGGCCCAGTTCCCTGACCCTCTGACCCTCCAGACTGACGCTGTTGAACGACTGCTCATTGCGAAGATTATGGATAAGCCTCTGTCCTCCCTCTATTTTTACCTTTCCATTGCGCACATGACATCCCTGACAACTGTTTACAATAAATGGAGGATGGACATTCCAGATCTGACTGACGAGACCTGAGGGGATGTGCTGTCTGACTATGTTACTAAAATGATATCAGCAAAAGACTGCTTCATACAATTAAAGTTCTTGCACAGGGCATACTACACCCCCGCGAGACTAGCCAGCATATATCCAGGAACGAGTGCTCAATGCCCTAGATGCGGTTCGTCTCCAGGCACTTTCCTTCATATGGTGTGGTCGTGCCCTGTGCTGCGGCCATACTGGGAGGAGGTGATGGACGTCCTGGGAACGTTTGGGGACTGGTCTCTCGCTTTGGACCCGGCCCTGGCGTTGCTCGGGGTTATGGAAGGTGACGAAGTGTCACGGCATGAAAAACTGTTTTTGTTCTATGCCCTGTACTACGCCAGACGAGAGATTCTCCTTAGGTGGAAGCAGCCCGGCCCTCCTACACTTCCAGCATGGAAGGCCACGATAAACTCTGTCCTACCTTTATACAAGCTAACGTATGAGAGTAGAAATTGCCCCAAAAAATTTGACAAGGTCTGGTCCCAATGGATTGATGCTCATGGATAGGAGCCCTAGAGTTTATGGGTTTCTCCTAATGGATAGTGCGGTCTCCTATATTATCTCTTGGTTGTGGCTAGAAATGCTGTTCTAACATGTGTTTTAGGTATCCCCTCCCGTCCCCCCCCTCTACATCCCTCCCTCCCCTCTACATCCCTCCCCCTCCCTCCCCTCTACATACCTCCCCCTCCCTCCCCTCCCCTTGCTTTTCTCTCTCCCCTCCTTACCCCCTTTTACTTCTTTTTTATTTTTAACACCGCTATCTGGTATTAGACCACAACTATGTATTAACTGCTTTAGACTATCATTATCTTGAGACAACGATTAGTAGTATTATTATTTGACCTGTTCCATTGGACCTTTATGACCTTATGTATGTATCTGATGTCCATATACTGTGTCGTTGTTAACTTTAATACTTTTAAATAAAAAACTTTTCACTGTTAAAAAAGATTGATGAAAGATGTCCAAACATCAACCTAAATTGATACCTAATACAGTATGTGTTTGGTAGGGAACATACAACAAATTAAAGAAGGGTACAGTTTATTTTTCTTATAGTTTAATATGGTAAGTTTTATGGATTCTATTTTCAAGATTTAGAGTAAATATCTAGATAGTCATTACAGAAAGGGTTTAAACGATAATGCATTGTACGATAAAATTGTACCCTTCTTTAATTTGTTGTATGTTCCCTACCAAACTCATACTGTATTAGGTATCAATTTAGGTTGATGTTTGGACATCTTTCATCAATCTGCTACACTGCTGTAACTATGTGATCTTCAATAAAGCTTTGTACCCATTTTTTGGAGATCCTTGTGTGCTGGTGACATTTCTTCAGTTAAACCCCAAGAACAAAGGCCCAGGCCCAGTACCAGCGCTGCCAACAGCAAAAGAAACCAAGAACAAAGGCCCAATACCAGCGCTGCCGCATCACGCCCAAGTACCAGCACAGGAACTTCAAATACCCCAACGCTGATAGTGTCACGTCCCCCAAGAGCCAGGGCCGCTACATACCTGCTAGATGGTCTTGCTAACCCAACATGGCTGCCTTACGATTCTGGATCAGCAAGAATTCCCCCTTTCACTGCACAACCAGAATTCTCCCTTTCACTTTCACAGAAATTGATTGCTTTTATCTGTTTTTGCCCGACAGTTTGCTGCAATTCATTGTGGACCAGACCAATTTATACTGTATGCCCAGCAGCATATTGTTAACAACCACCAATCATCATATGCCCGTCCGTTTGAGTGGAGAGCTTTGACTCTGGAAGAGTTCAAATTGTTTATGGGCCTCACCATAAACATGGGGCTTACAAAAAATGAAGGACATGCCTACTGGTCCACCAACTCCATCCACCATATGCCCATTTTTTCTGCCTTAATGTCCAGGTTCCGATATGAGATTTTTATGCACTTCCTTCATTTCAGCGATAACACCCACTGCCCTCCCTGAAGTCATCAAAATTTTGATAAATTATATAAAATTCACAGACTCATAAAAAAATTACCCAAAGATTTGCAGAACTCTACACTGTATGTCCCCAATCAACATATATGTGTAGATGAGTCCCTGGTACCCTTTTCAATCTGGCTAGGAATAAAACAATAATATTCCTAGCAAAAGGGCCAGATACAGTGTCAAATTTTACAAGCTTTGTGAGAGAGTCACAGGACATCTGTATGCGTTCTGCATATATGAAGGAAGAGATTCCCAGCTCCAGCCCCCTGAGTGCCCGCCCAACATGGGCACAACTGGTAAAATTGTATGGGACCTGGCATACCCACTGCTGAACAAAGGTTACCACATATACTTGGATAACTTTTATACCAGCTTGCCCCTTTTCAAACATCTATACATTGCTCAAACCCTGGCCTGCGTAACCGCCAGAAAGAACAGAAAGGGCTTCCCACAATCCATAGTGAATAAAAAACTGGGAAGGGGAAAGCGCAACTTTGAGATGCAACAAAGTGCTGGCCTTGAGGTGGAAGGATAATAGGAATGTGTACATGATACCCACCATACATGATGACACTAGAGTTGAGGTTCAAAGAAGAAGAGGTCCATTAAAAAGCCAACATGTGGCCAGGAATACAATCTCTACATAAGGGGGGGGTGGATTTCAATGACCAAACTCTTCAGCCCCATTTGTCAAAAAGGAGGTCCCGTTTCTGGTAGAAGAAAGTAGCGATTTATCGAATTCGTTGGGCCATTTATAATGCATACATAATTTACATCAAACCCACTTCCTAAAATTCATCGAAGAAGTTATCACATCCCTTATCTACCAACAAAGACCTCCCCCCCCAGAAAACCTTTGCTGTGATGCTGTTAGTCCACTTCATGAGCGCCACTTCCCAGACAACATTCCACCATCTGAAGCAGGCCGAAGACGCCAAAAAAGATGTCGCGTATGCAGCAAAAGAGAATTTCTAAGAGATACCAGCTACCATTGTTCCCAGTGTTCCTCCCAACCCAGCCTTAGCATTAATAAATTACAATACAATGACGGCGCAAGGAAAGAAACAAAAAACATAGCTGATAGATGAATTAAATAAAAACAATGGGATATGGAGTATAAAGTCTCTCTGTTAAAAAGTCCATATGATAAAAATACTAAAAGTATAAGTCTTTGGAACATAGGCACTGTTGGCAGCAATTGTAGAGTGAAGCAAACTCTGTATGCAGTAAAGGAAGAAAAACAATGCGCCTACTAAGTGCAGTATGTTAGTAATTTATTTGGAAAAAATTAAAATAACAGCCGAATGGCTACTCACAAGGTGGAAGTGGAGTACAGGCATAGATATATATCTCTCTCTCTCTATGGGTTGTCTGCGGTGGGCATGAGTCGATCCGTGCATCTGTGTCCTCCCAGTTGTAAAATACTACCACGATGTAAAGATGCACTGTGATATGGTTGCAGCGATGGGGAGGTTACTGTGAAGCAATAGATGTAAGGCACTGTCACTCTGTGGCGCTGTGAGCGTTCAGTTCCCCGCAGCGTGCGGCATGCGGTTCACGCTGGAGCACAGGCAGCTTCGGCGACCGGACGTGACGTCAATGGCAGGCGATGTCTGATGACGCGTTTCAATACTTCCGCATTTTCCTCGGATCTCGAGAGAGAGAGAGAGAGAGAGAGAGAGAGAGAGATATCTATGCCTGTACTCCACTTCCACCTTGTGAGTAGCCATTCGGCTGTTATTTTAACTTTTTCCAAATAAATTACTAACATACTGCACTTAGTAGGTGCATTGTTTTTCTTCCTTTTTCTTCCTTAGCATTAATAAATGCTTCAGACTTTTTCACACATCCCTAAAATATTAGCCCATATTTTTGACCATTTCGCCATTTTCATCATCTATGCATTGCTGACCATTTTCCATGCTTCCTCAAATAACCATGTCACTGCCTTCCACATGAACTGCTCCTGGCCTGTTTTTTGACTATGCCTCTGCCTACCGTTTGGACTTCTTCCACGTAAACCGACCCTGGCCTGTTTTATCGACTATGCTTCTGCCTACCGCTTGGACTGATTTGTTGCCCTGTTACTGTAGTACACAGGGGTCTAACGTATGTGAGGGGCTCCAGAATTGTTTTTCCAGGTGGAGAAAACTATTTTTTTTGTTTTCTTTGGGTTTCGTAATTTCCGGATTATGGTCTGGAGTCCGCAGGCTTCATAGAGATTTGGGTGGGCGAAGCATCTACCCCTGCGCCCCCGTGCACAGGTCTTTTTTTTTATAAATCTCTTTATTAAATTTTCTTTTTTCTCATATCCAAATATACATTTCACATCTTACATTTATCAACTTACTCCAGAGTTTCTATAGAATCATATTATAAAAAATCATTTCATCACACTCACATGAAATACATTTATACATTTAACCTCTTCCTTAACCCTTTCTTCCATTGGTGTAATTCCATCCCACTTCCGTACCCCCCTACCCTGAAGCCGTCGTAACCTTCTCTATCCAGTTTGCCCATATTTTTTCATATTTCTTCCCGTTTCCTCTGTTACAATATGTCTCCCTATACAGTGACAAGTTACTATTTACCACATTTTTCCATTGTGCCAGCGAGGGAGCTTCAGCCCTCTTCCAGTTTAACACTATTGCCTTTCTTGCATAGAAAAGCAACAGGCCCACATGTGTTCTTCTTTCTATAGAGGCCGTGTTTTCCTCCACTAGTCCCAGTAGGCAGATCTCTGCCTCTAGGTCAAGCGGAACTGACGTCACTTTATCAATTATTCTCAGGATCTCTCTCCAAAATACCATTATCTTCGGACAGGACCAGAATATATGAATAACGTTTCTGGGGTACCTGCACATCTCCAACAGTTTTGAGAATTTGATGGGGATATTTTAAACAGTTTATACGGTGTATAGTAACTCCTATGTGTTATTTTAAATTGAATTTATTTATCTCGGAGTGGGACTAAAATCTGAAATGGAAATTTATATATCTCCCCCCAATTTTCTGCTGATAGTTTTGGGACATCTCTTAACCAGCACTCACATAATTTATTCATATCTGACAGTTCTGTCTTTAATAGGTAAGTATATAGAATTGAAATCATCCCTTTTTCCTTTCTTTTTCTCACCATTTGTTCTAAACCTGTTTTTATTAACTATGGGATACCCTCAGGGAACTGGGCTGACAGGGCATGTGCCAACTGCATATGTCTGAAAAAGTAACTCTCGGGCACATTCCAGTTTTGTCTCATGTCTACAAATGAGGATATTTTTCCCTCATGTATTACTTGTGATATTTTTTTAACTTCAAATTTTGTCCATGCTCTAGGATCCAGAATGGAGGCTAAATGTGTAACCTCAGGATTTCTTCATAATGGAGTATTTGGAGATATATCTGTTTTTAGATTACTCTCTCTTGCCATACCGACTTTCCATGCTTTTACTGTTGTTATCATTGACGGGGTTAGGTCTCGCCTGTATTTTAGCCCGCAAAATGGCAATGCCTGCAGTGCCTCCAGTGACTGGACCACTGCAGCCTCCACCATTGTAGCGGGATCGTATCCATCGGGGTTCAGCCACCTCCCTATTGTCACCAGCTGTGCTGCTAAATAATATTTATAGAGGTCTGGGAAGGCTAACCCCCCCATGCCACTGGGCGCATAAGTGTACTTAATTTTATTCTAGCTGATTTATTTTTCCATATAAATTATTATTATTATTATTATACAGGATTTTATGTAGCTCCAACAGTTTGCGCAGCACTTTACAACAACAGGGAAGACAGTACAGTCACAATACAATTCAATACAAAGGGATCAGAGGGCCCTGCACATTAGAGCCTACAGTCTAGAAGGGAGGGTCAAGTGAAACAAAGGGTTGTAGCTGTGGAGGATGATCAGGTGGACAAAATGAAAATACAGTTGTTAGGTGTGGGTAGGATAGGCTTATCTGAAGAGAAGGGTTTTTAGGGATCCTCTAAAAGATAATAGAGAAGGAGATAGACGGACAGATTGGGGTAAGGAGTTCCATAGGCTTGGAGAGGCTCTGGAAAAGTCCTGGAGACGAGCATGGAAGCAGGTGATGAGAGAGCTAGAGAGCAGGAGGTCTTGAGAAGAATGAAGAGAACGATTAGGTGGGTATTTAGAGACTAGGTCAGTTATGTAGCTGGGGGCAGTGTTGTGGATGGCTTTGTAGGTAGTTGTTAGTATTTTGAATTGAATTCATGGGATATGAGGATAACATACCGTGCAGCTGTGTGAAGAAACTTTTTGGTAACCATTGTGGTGAGTTTCTGAACAAATATAACAGCCTGGGAAGGATCTTCATTTTTATCAAATGTATACATCCTAATAGAGACAGGGGAGCGTCTCCCATACCTTTAATTTTTTCCTGTAGTCCTGTAACACTGGGTCTAAATTTAACATTTTAAATTCCTCAGCCTTTCGTGATATTATTATGCCCAGATATTTAAATTCTGTTATCCATTTTAATGGCAAATTTGGGGTCGCTGTATCCTGCGCTTCTTGGTCAATAGCAAATAACAGTGATTTACCCCAATTCACTTTAAGTCCTGTAAACAATGAGAAGGTATTCAGTAACTCTAGAGCTCAGTTCAATGATGGGCCTGCATCTTTCAAAAACAACAAAATATCATCTGCATACAGGGCTACCCTCTCCTCCAGCCCCCCTATTCGGAGTCCCTGAATCTCTTGCGAGGTCCTCAGAGCCTCTGCCACTGGCTCCATTGCTACTGCAAAGAGTGCTGGAGAGAGAGGACAGCCCTGTCTTGTGCCCCTATACAACTGAAAAAAAGATGACAGTTTTCTCCCTAGTTTAACCGCTGAAATAGGTTTTCTATATATTGTTTGTACCCAGTTGATGAATATTAATGGAAACCCCATTCTTCTAAGTACCTCCCATAGAAAATGCCATTCTATTGTATCGAAGGCCTTCTCTATATCCAGGGAGGCCACCGTCCTAGATCCTTCACAGTTATGATGAGCATGTAACTTCATAAATAATCTACATAGATTGACATCTGTCATTCTCTGTGGCATGAATCCTGTCTGATCTGAATCTATGATGGTTTTTAATAATGGCTGTAATCTTGATGTTATTATTTTAGTTAGTATTTTAAAATCTATATTCAATAGTGCTATCGGCCTATATGAAGGGCATATTTTTGGATCCTTCCCTTCTTTGTATATTAAAGTTATATGTGCCTGCCTCATTGAGTCTGGTAATGTCCCTTTCAGTAACCCCCCTGTAAATACCTCTGCCAATTTTGGAGCTAGTAGAGCTTCATATTTTTTATAGAATTCAGCAGGATTTCCATCTGGGCCTTGTGCTTTTTCCCCTGGGAGTGTATTTATAACCTTGATTATCTCTTCACTTGTAATTGGATCCACCAATGCCTCCCTCTCCCTATCCGACAAATACCCCAGGGCCACCTGGTCCAATAGGTCCGACATGGTCCTCGGATGGAAGCCGGAGGGGAGAGAAGAGGCATATAGCCTACTATAGTAATCACTAAAGGCCTTCAAAATCTCATCAGGTTCCTTTACTCTCATTCCTTCTGGCGTTTCTATCTCTGCTATAGTTGTAGCTTGATATTCTTGTTGTGCCAATCCCACCAAAAACCTCCCACTTTTATCCCCTTGTTCAAAGATAATTTGTCTCTTTCTATATAGTTCCAGCCTTGTTATTTCCTCTATGTGTAGTTGTAGTTCCCTTTGTGCGGCCATCATTAAATCGAAATTGAGATTACTTGAGTCTTGACTATATTTTTCCTTACTACGCTCAACCTGTATTTGTAACTCCTGTACCTTAACCTTCTGTTTTTTGTTTACTGCTACAATATTTGAAACCAGACCATATCCACCGAGGACGATCCCTCATTATTTTCGCAGTATTCATTTATTATAGTTGTCATCTTTTCTGCTATCTCTGGGTATGACACCCATTGTGAAGGTAACCTCCACAGTGCTGCATTTCTGGGAGTGGGAATGCATATTGACACAAATAAGGGAGCATGATCCGAAAGGCCGAACATACAGCGTCTACAATATCTGTTAACATTGCAGAATCCGCAAATGCCAGATCTATCCTAGATGCTGTTTTATAGGAAGTAGAATAACAGGAGTACATTCTTTTTTCTGTGTTTCTCCATCTCCATATCTCTGTTACCCCTGTCGCTTGTGCCCAATTATATAGGTTGGCTGAGTGATGCTTAGGAGGAATGGAGGTGGAATATATACTGCCTCTATAATACACCTTTGTTGTCCAATCATATACAGTAGAATCACATATTTCCCTTGTAAATCTATATAGGCTTTTTCCACCTTCCCAGGGAATGATTTATTAACTAGAACTGATACCCCTCTGGCATAAGATGAGTAGGTGGCATGATATTCTTTTTGTATCCAGGCCTTTTTTAACGTTGTTATTTTTTTCCCATTAGGTGTGTCTCCTGAAGTATGATCAATTGAGGACTATATTTTCTTATATATTGAAACATCAGAGCTTGTTTAAACTTAGAGTTTAGTCCTCTGACATTCCACGATATTACTGAATAACTATTTTTATTTTTACCTGACATTATATTTAAAGCCCATACAACTGCCTCCTACACCTTTCAGTTTGGGGGGGGAACCTCTTTTGGGATCCTAAACTACACCTCTGGACATTTACACACCTCATTCTTACAACAACCCTCCCTCCCTCCTCCCCTCCCACCCTATCCCTCCCTCCTCTCCTCCCAACCTATTCCTCTCCACCTCCTCCTTTAATCTAAAATTCCATCCATACCTGGACGAGAGTGGAGAGGCACTTCGACTAACCCCTTTTTCACTGACCATGGTATCCATTCCATAGTCAGTACCCAACATATTCCAAACTCAACCCTCCCAAAAACAGCAGGAAACAATTTTCCTTTCATTCAGTCGTGTGACGGGCTCTACAATACTTTATACATTTCATCGACATCCTGTTGACACACTTTTTTTTTTTTATCCCTAGCATTTTCACGTACAAAGTCTATTATTAATGTAAAATACTATCGTTATTATTCAGACTATATTTAATGTAAGAACCTCCCCCCCCCCCCTCTCCATTCCACACATCTCCATGGGGAGGTGTAAAAAAAACAACCCAGGAATATAGATATGTTTTTACATATATGTTGGGAAAAATTCCCCCCCCCCCCTCTCACATCTCTTAGTGAATAGTGACAATAATAATTCCAGCGCCTACAAGGCGCAAATTAATTTAAATGTGTATTTAAATATGTGTTAATATTAGGGGGAAAAAAAGTCTCCCCCCCCCTTTTGTGATTTTTTTTGTGTTTTTTATTGTGATTATTCATCTTTATCTACCCTTTCCCACACATTTCCACACATTTCCTCTATAGTGATCTTAATGCCCTTAGTGTCATGGATATGCAGCAGTGTTTGTCTGTCAGCTTACCTTCCTTCCCATGTGTTCATCTTAGAGGCCTGAGCCCTTTCACCTGGCTTCCTTTATAATCTCCTCCCAGCCTGACTCCACCCCAGGCCCTATCACAGAACACTATATTAACCTGTGCACTGCAAGCCTGCTTGGCTGATCAACGTGTTTGTTAGGCATTGTGTGTTTGGGTTCCTGCCTGCTGTGTGCTACGTCTGTCTCTCTGTTACGTTATTGGCTTGTCCCTGACCATCCCTGTCTGCTCGTGACCCTTGACCTTCGGCTCGTTCTTCGTTATCCTTGTCTGCTTGTGGCCCCTGACCTTCGGCTTGTTATTCGGTTCTCTCTATCGTGTGCTGCTGCTTCCCCTTATCCTACGGGGCGTGAGCTAGGAAACTCCAGGGGCCGCGACCTGGTCCCAGCCTGCAGCGTAACATCCTCACCACTAGAGGCCCTGGAGAAGACCAGCTGGGTCTTAGACTCCGCGCCCTGGGGAATCTTGGCTCTCGCTTCCGTTGGGATCCCGGTTGTGCTCCTCTGGTCCCGCTTTCCACAACCACCCAGTTTCCTATCCACAGAAGCCAGCCATAGGGTTCACTACCTCGCGGTGCACTCCTGTCCCCCTACGGTGTGCATCTGTCACCTGGCCACAGGTGACCCTGACAGTTTGATCAGCCATGAACCCGGCTGACATCCCGCTACCCGCGGATGATCCATTGCAGGGCATAGTTTGCAGACTTGAAACCCAGGAATCGAATCAGACTCAGGTGATGCGATTCCTCCAGGATCTGGCTTCTCGCTTCGAGCAGCTTCAGGCCTCCTTGGGAACCCCGAATCCGCAACCTCAAGTACAACCAGCGGTGGTACCTATCGCACCAGTCGCAGCCACACACTCACTAATACTGCCAGCTCCGTTCCGTTTCTCTGGGGACTCCAAGGCCTGCAGAGGGTTTCTTAGCCAATGCACGATTCATTTTGAGCTTCAGCCTCAAAACTTTCTGTCTGATAGGGCAAAGGTAGCCTATATCATTTCCCTCCTCTCCGGTGAAGCTTTAGCCTGGGCAGCCCCTCTGTGGGAACTGAATGATCCAGTGGTTTCTAGCCTGTCTGGCTTCTTGAAACTTTTTCGGAATATCTTTGAAGAACCGGCTCGTGTCTCTTCAGCGGCCAGCGCCCTTCTACGTCTCCGCCAAGAGTCTGCTTCAGTGGGACAGTACGCCCTTAATTTCCGCATACTGTCGGCTGAGTTGAGCTGGAACAATGAGGCCTTAGTCGCAACCTTTTTGCATGGCCTTTCTGATAGAGTGAAGGATGAATTAGCAGGAAGAACCATCCCCACTGATCTGGACGGAGTTATCTCCTTGTGTAACCAGATCGATATTCGCTTTCAGGAAAGGACCCTAGAAAAGCGGCGCCAGCACTCCTTGGTCCTTAGTCAGCCTGAGCTCCCCTCTCCTCGACCCGTGGAGCATCTCCTGCCAGCTGAGGAACCCATGCAGCTGGGCAGGACCAGGCTATCCCCAGAGGAACGTGCTAGGCGCAGAAATCTAGGCCTGTGTCTCTACTGTGGGGGCAAAGGTCATTTTCGTGACACTTGCTCTCTTTGTCCAGAAAAACGTTTGGGTCCACTTCATCTGGAAAGTGGAGTATTGGACCCAGAAATATCACCTTCCCCTTCTCGTCTTCTGCTTTCTGTGTTCCTTCATGTTGGTGCTTCTTCTCATTCGGTCTCAGCATATCTGGATTCCGGAGCCGCTGGTAATTTCATGGACTGGGAAATCGCATCGTCCATGAGACTTACTCTTTTGCCCCTCACCACGCCATTGGTGGTCTTGGCGATTGATGGTACTGTTCTCCCAGGGGGACCTATCCGCTTCCAGACCCTCCCTGTTAAGATGTCGGTAGGGACACTCCACCAGGAGTGGATATCCTTCCTTATCTTACCCAAGGCCTCAACGCCTATAATTTTGGGTCTCCCATGGTTACAGCTCCATTCTCCTCATGTGGACTGGACTACTGGACAGATCCTGGCTTGGGGTCCCTCCTGTTCCTCGTCCTGCCTACCCAAGGTTGCCCCCTGTGAATCTGAGCCGGTCATTCATTCCAGGTTGCATAACCATTTACATTTCTCTGTCCCTAACCACCCTTGGACGCACAGCCAGGCTAGCTTGTCTACAAGTCCTGCAGTCGCTACGTCTTGCGATGCGATTCAGGTAGTCGCTACACCTGACTCAGCTATTCACTCTGCCTCTGTACTAGTTATGCCAGTCCAGCCCATGCCCAGTGAGCCTCCTACTTTTTCTTGTTCGGGACATTCTGCTTGTCCTTCAGCTATTCAGCTTGACTCCTGCGACATGTCACCTTCTAACCAACCTGACTTCAGGGTTCCACTGACATCTGCCCAGTCTGATGGTCCTGTGCAAGATGACCAGTTCCCCTTTAAGGGTCTAGGGGACCCCCCTCAGATTCCTGTTGATCCTCTCATGCCCTTGCTTATTCCTAGAGAGCCTTTGGTCCTCAATAGATCTTCTTGTCATCTCCCTACCTCATTTTCGGTCTCTGAGGATAATCTTAAGTATGAGGTTAGACAAGTTCTGGATTCTCGGCTCTGCAGAGGCATTCTTCAGTACCTTGTGCATTGGAGAGGTTTTGGTCCTGAGGAGGCGTCTTGGATTGCTGCATCTGATGTCGCTGCACCTCATCTGTTGAGAAGGTTTCATCAGAGATTTCCCTTTAAGCCTGGGTCCAGGCGGGGGAGGGCCCATAAGAGGGAGGGTACTGTCATGGATATGCAGCAGTGTTTGTCTGTCAGCTTACCTTCCTTCCCATGTGTTCATCTTAGAGGCCTGAGCCCTTTCACCTGGCTTCCTTTATAATCTCCTCCCAGCCTGACTCCACCCCAGGCCCTATCACAGAACACTATATTAACCTGTGCACTGCAAGCCTGCTTGGCTGATCAACGTGTTTGTTAGGCATTGTGTGTTTGGGTTCCTGCCTGCTGTGTGCTACGTCTGTCTCTCTGTTACGTTATTGGCTTGTCCCTGACCATCCCTGTCTGCTCGTGACCCTTGACCTTCGGCTCGTTCTTCGTTATCCTTGTCTGCTTGTGGCCCCTGACCTTCGGCTTGTTATTCGGTTCTCTCTATCGTGTGCTGCTGCTTCCCCTTATCCTACGGGGCGTGAGCTAGGAAACTCCAGGGGCCGCGACCTGGTCCCAGCCTGCAGCGTAACATCCTCACCACTAGAGGCCCTGGAGAAGACCAGCTGGGTCTTAGACTCCGCGCCCTGGGGAATCTTGGCTCTCGCTTCCGTTGGGATCCCGGTTGTGCTCCTCTGGTCCCGCTTTCCACAACCACCCAGTTTCCTATCCACAGAAGCCAGCCATAGGGTTCACTACCTCGCGGTGCACTCCTGTCCCCCTACGGTGTGCATCTGTCACCTGGCCACAGGTGACCCTGACACTTAGTGTCTCTTATGCATTTCAATTTTTTGACTTCCCACTCCCCCCCCCAAAACAAACAAACAACAGAACGTTAATTTTTTGCACTTCCCCCAGTTCTCCATCTGACATAGGCCACACATATGGGAAAAAAGAAAAAAGAAAAAAAAAATCTGAAAAAAAAGAGAAAAAAAAAATCTGTCTATTTGGAATCTAACCATTCTGCAGCCGCAGTTGGTGTCCCAAAAAAATGTGTGTGGTCTCCATCTGTGACCCGCAGTTTACTGGGGTAGAGGAGACTAAATTTTATTTAGTTTTCTCGTAGTCTTTTTCGTACTTCAGTATACGCCCTGGGCTGTTGCTGTATCTCAGGTGGATAGTCAGGGAAAAAAAGCAATTTAGCATTTTCATATTGCAGATCCGATCTTATCCGAGCCATTGTTAATTTGTGATCACAGTCTCTGTAATTTAATAGTCTTAAAAGAAAAGGACGGGGAGGGGCTCCCGGCTTTGGAATTCGGAAGGAAATTATGTGGGCTCTTTCTACCACAAAAGTTGCAGACATGTTCGAGAGATGCAAAACATTTAACAGTAAATTCTCTGTAAATTCCACCGGTTTATCTCCTTCCACTCTCTCTGGCAGGCCTATAATCCTAATGTTGTTTCTCCTCAGACGTCCCTCCGTATCTATTGCCCTATCTTGTAAAATATTCATTTGTTTTTTTAGCGCATACAACTCTTTATTGTCTGCTCTTACCATGTCTTCCACCTTTGATACCCGGGTTTCCATCTCTGAGGTTTTTTATTTAACTTTTTCAAATTCATGTCTCATAATATTAATGTCTATAGACAATGCATCAATTTTAGTTGTAAGTGTTTCGCTACATAATTTGATAGCTGCCATAATGTCTTTCCCGGAGGGTGTATGTTCCTGTTCTTTTTCTTTAGCTATAGCTTTCTGTGTACCCGCTGCCAATCCGGTCTGGGGAGATCTTACAACCACTTTGTCTGCTGCCTTAGCTGCCGTATGGGAGGGGGGGGGGGTACAGGGGGTAATGATTTGGGCTTTGCGTGTTTTATTCAGAGCCATCTGTATCTACTGTACAGAAGACCACCAGATTAATATTTTAATAGTTAGTATTTATTTCACCTTCCACCCCCTGTTACCATGTACTCTCACCTTCCTCCTGTAGAAATGTCTGCCTGGATACTTCACCTCCACACCTCTCTGCAAATGTAGCTATATATTTCTGCAGTACTGTAGATCTGGGGGGGGGGGGGGGGTTGGTCGGCAATACTGCAAGACCTTCAATTGGCCTGGATGGATCGAAATTGCTCAGCTGATCCGTCTTCTGTCACCTCCACCACCCCACCTCTCCGCCGCCAATCTTTTCTCCACTCAGGTGTCCTGCCTCCACCTCTCACACTGATCAAGAGCTGCCACGAAAAAAGGGAAGCCACTGCTCTGGCTATAGCCGGCGTCTCTCTCTCTGTAAGCCAAAAGACTCTAAAGCGAGGGATCGGAGGATCAGAGGGGCCAGTGGGATCCAGCTGCCTGAAATTCAAGGTTTGAAGTCCAGCCCTCTCCTATGATGGAAGCCGGGGATTCACGGGAAGTTCACAATGGGTCAAGCCACAGCTGCAGCCGAGGCAGCAGTGGACCGACAGAGCCAGCAGGCGGAGGACCAGAGCCGGAGACTAGGAGCTAAGGACCAGAGCCAGGGACCAAGAGCCGAAAGAAACTGTACAGCCAATACCTAGAAGCTAACGGTTGTTTTGCACCCAATCGGGCCGTGTCAAAGCACATGCACAGCCTCGTATCCAGCTTAGGAGGGGGGAGTGAGCTCAGTCCGGGATTCGGCTAGAGTCGGCATCCTGCGCCACTGAGAGCCTTCGAAATGGAGCCCGCCCACTTACGTCACACGCTCACTCACGCACTCATCGCCTTTTCCCCCGTGCACAGGTCTTACCTGATTGGAGCCCTCAGCCTGCTGCTGACATACTGCTATCATGCCTCTGATTGCTGCATGAACTGGCCACACCTCTGCCTGCTACCTGGACTATGAAAATAATTAGCTGTAGCAAGAGGCAGTATGTTTATGAAGGGCTGGAGAGCGGTACAATAATGAGTGACTGCAGGTAACAGTGTACCAGGACCAATATTATGGCTGTGCTGGCTGTCTCTGCCTGGACAACTCCTATGGAGAAATGCTTTGGCTGTGCTGACAGTATCCTTGTGCTTACTATAGACAATATTCCTGCTTGTTGCCTGGATAAATTACTATTGTTGTCACTAAGCACATGGCTGCTTGCTGCCTGGACCAATTCTCTCCTCTGTGGACACTACTAAAACCACAGGTAATACTTATTTTACCCTTTCCTCAATAGAATTTATTTTGGAGTGTAATTCTTGGTATGTACATGCTATGTGCTAGAAATATGAAGGACCTTCAAAAATGATAGGTTGTCAGGAAATTATATGTGTAATGTATGCTCCTAAAATGCCTGAATGTGCTATTTGAATGCTATAAATACGTCAATTGTTTAAGAGCAACGGCCGGAGTGCGGATCATCTTTTCCTTGCTATTTGAATGTTGGGCCTCTGTATGTGGCCAGGCTGTGTAAAAGTCTCACACATGTGTGGTATCGCCATACTCAGGAGGAGTAGTAGAATCTATTTTGGGGTACAATTTTTGCTATGTACATGTTATGTGTTAGAACTATTGTATAAATGGACAACTTATGCCACGTACACACGATCGGTTTTCCTGATGATTTTCACGGGCGCTATGGGGGGCCAAGCCAATACGGCCAGTAACCAGGCCCATCAGGGCATTGTCTGCAAGTCCGGCCTCTGGCCCAACAGAACTCAGGTAAGTGGGTGCATTTCTGTGTAAAAAGTTATGCAGTTTGCAGCAGGTAAAAACAATATGATTGATCTTGTATTCCGCCATATGGATAGAGGTAAGAAACAGGCGGAACCGGCTGGCCATTATCCCAAAGGCATTCTCAACAACCCTCTGGGCTCTGGCCAGCCGGTAATTAAAAACCCTCCTCTCCGGGGTGAGGGTCCTCTGGGGGAATGGCCTCAGCAGGTGGGATCCCAGCACCGAAAGCTTCATCCGCTATAAAAACAAACGGAAGGCACTCAACGTTCTCCTCATCATGTGGTAGTGCCAGGCCACCACTCTGGAGATGTCTGGCAAATTCCGTCTGTGCGAAGACTCCCCCATCCGACATCCGGCCATTCTTCCCCACGTCCACATACATGAATTCATAGTG
The DNA here is from genome assembly GCA_029206835.1 of Rana muscosa. NCBI lineage: Eukaryota > Metazoa > Chordata > Amphibia > Anura > Ranidae > Rana > Rana muscosa. The sequence continues at coordinate 1,087,078,601 of CM055116.1, read as the reverse complement.
TGCCGATATCACCGCCATCATCACAATACTATTAAACCCCTTGTAGTTGTAATAGTACGACCCCGAACGGGGTGGTGGCACTATGCGGACGTGTTTCCCATCGATTGCCCCTCCGCAGTTAGGAAAGTCCCACCGCTCAGAAAAATGGGATGCCACAGTCTGCTATTCCTGTGGCGATGAAGGAAACTGTGGAGTCAAACCCCAAAAAATAATTAGGACTTTTGCACATAACATTGCAAGCAGATTACACAAAAACATTCTTGCCCAACATCAGTATAACATTTGTTTTTTGGGGAGTAGTTATAGACACAAATAGAAGGCACAATTATCACATTCCTCACCCCCTCTGATGGCTCATTGCACACATTTTAGGGGGGGGGAGGGGTTCTAGCTGAGTTTGGGCCTCCAAAAAAAACACTACACCACTCTGCCTGATTGTAATGAGAAGCAAAACATTTGTACACATTGGAGGGGGGTGGTGGGTTTCAATCTGAGTTTGGGCCTACAAAAACAACACTACACCACTCTGCCTGATTGTAATGAGAAGCAAGACATTTGTACACATTGGAGGGGGGGGGTGGGGGGGTTCAAGCTGAGTTTGGGCCTACAAAAAAATAAAACTACACCACTCTGCCTGACTGTAATGAGAAACAAAACATTTGGACACATTGGAGGGGGGGGGGCAGGTAAAGCAATACAATGGAGCTGACAAAATACATTGTTAAGTGACTAGGCTAGGGGTGTTTGGGCCCAGGATAGCATGCTGGAGAGGTTAGTGAAGGCAAATATGCATGTAGGCCAAACAAAGGGTACAGCATGCATGAGGACAAAGGGGACATTCACAGCATATTACAATCATGGTAATTAGAGAATGATGAAAGAAATACAATACATTAGCATACATGAATTACATAGAATGTGATGTTAAAGGAGAAAACTTACCTTAATATAGTCCTTCTGCATGACTTGTATGATAGCAGAACAGGTCTCTGGAATAATGACCCCCAGAGCCTGGGGGGAGATGCCTGTCGTGAATTTGAGGTATCGCAAGGTGGCGATTAGCCTCTGCTTGGCAGTGATGGCCTGGCACATCACAGTGTCCTGCCTGGTGATATAGTGGGACACCAAATCCAACAGATGGTGAAAAACGGGGTCCGTCATCCGGAGACAATTCTTGTAGTCATCAGGATTATTCTCCTGGATTTCCCGCAGCAGAGGCATGTGAGAGAATTGGTCCCGCTGGAGCAACAAATTCTTGGTCCATTAACTCCTCCTCACCCTGTTCATGGACTGAGCTTGGGTCAAAGTATTAACCGCAACACCAAGCGCATACGCAGCATGAGCTCTACGATGAGAACGTACTTCCAACATGGCTAGAAACCGGCCGGCTGGTCAGAACGAACTTAAACAGAACGCACTGAGGAACAGCAAGTCCTATGAAGAACGACCTGAAAACCAGTAAGCGAGCGGACAAGAACACACTGAAAAACAGATACGACCTGACTACATGCACTGAAAGACAGATACGAACCCACAAGCACAAACTGAACACCAGGAAACAATCTGAAAAGCACAGAGACTGAAAAGCGTGAATCGGCTAACACCAAAATTTACTAACACACGGTAACACGAAATCAGGAAAAGCAGCCCAAAGGGTGGCGCCGTTGGATTTGAACTTCCACTTTATAGTAACGTTGTATGTGTTGTACGTCACAGCGATTTGGACGGTAGGAATTTTGTCTGATGGTGTGTGGGCAAGACTGATGAAAGTCAGCTTCATCGGAATTCCGATCGCGTGTACAGGGCATTAGTGTAAAAAAAAGTGTGTTCCTTTTCTTTCCACATTTTCCAAAAATGCGTGGAAAAAAATGACAGTTCAAAAGACTCATTATGCCTCATAGATTATACGTTGGGGTGTTTGCTTTCCAAAATGGGGTAATTTTGTTGTGTTTCCATTGTCCTGGTGCTTCAGGGCCTTCAAAAGTGTAATATGTGGTTGAAAAATTAGATGTGTAATTTACAGTATGCTCGTACAATGCCTGAAGGTGCTACTTCAATGTTGGGCCTCTGTATGTGACCAGGTTGTGTAAAAGTCTCACACATGTGGTATCGCCATACTCAGGAGGAGTAGCAGAATGTGTTTTTGGGGGTAGTTGCAAGTATGCATATGCTGTGTGAGAGAAATAACCTGTTAATATGACAATTTTGTAAAAAAAATATATATTTTGCAAAGAATTGTGGAAAAAATGACAACTGCAAAAAACTCACCATGCGACTTACTTAATACCTTGGGATGTCTACTTTCCAAAAAGGGGTCATTTGGGGGTATTTGTACTTTCCTGGCTTGTTAGTGTCTAAAGAAATGAGATAGGCCTTCACTATCAGGTGTAATCAGGTGTAATCAATTTTCAATGATTGGCACCAAATAATATACATTAATTAGGGTTATTTTTTACCGAAGATATATAGCCGTAGAAAAATTTTGGCCAAAATTTAAGAAAAACAATTACAAATTTGCAAAATTTTATGACAGAAACAAAGAAAATGCTTTTTTTCTCAAAATTTACGGTCTTTTTTTATTTATAGCACCAAAAAAAAAAAAAAAAAAAACTAGTGATTAAGTACCACCAAAAGAAAGCTCTATTTGTGTGAAAAAAAGGATGCAAATTTCATTTGGGTACAGTGTTGCATAACTGAGTAATTGTCATTCAAAGTGTGAGAGCACTGAAAGCTGAAAATTGGCCTCGGCAGGAAGGGGCCTGTAGGCAATTGGTTAAAAAGTGTACATCATGTTAGAAATTTTCTCTTCCTGTTCAGCACTGGGAGTGAAGTCTTGGACTACATTGTGTGACAGCTGATTGAAAGAAAGGCACACACCTCCGTTCAACATAGAAAGAAGGAAGGAATGTGCTGTGAATAGACCAACTCTGCTAATCTATTTATAGCACTCACCCGAACACAAATTTAAGGCTGGTTTTATCTCGGTTGTCAGAGAACTTGTCAGAAGTTACTGAGCAGCAGCAACAGCAGCAGAAAGACTTATGCCGCGTACACACGACCGTTTTTAATGTCATTGAAAAAAACTGCGTTTTTCTCGAGCCTGCTTTGCCTACACACTATCGTGGAAAAAAATGCTTGAGCAAAGCGCGGTGACGTACAACACGTACGACAACACGTACGACGGCACTATAAAGGGCCCTTTGGGCTGCTTTTGCTGATCTCGTGTTAGTAAAGTTTGGTGAGAGACGATTTGCGCATTTCTGCCTCGTGTTTTTCAGTCCGTTACAGCATGACGAATGTGCTATCTCCATTACGAACACTAGTTTTACCAGAACGAGCGCTCCCGTCTCATACTTGATTCTGAGCATGCGCATTTTTTTCCGTGAAAAACGACGAGAAAAATTAGAGCATGTTCCAATTTTTTCATGCCCATTTTTCACGTTGTGAAAAATGCTCTGAAGCCCACACACGATCATTTTTAATGACCATTTTAAAAAATTGCATTTTTCTCGTCATTAAAAACGGTTGTGTGTACGCGGCATTAGGGCTTTGGAAAGAAATAAGAAAACACTGCAGATATATGTGCCTAGGTCAAATTTCATGAATCAGGTTTACATACACTTTAACCACTTGCCGACCGCTGCCTGTACATATACGTCGGCAGAATGGCACGGCTGTGCAAAGTAACGTATATATATGTTACTTTGATATTGCCACACGACCGTGACTCAATGTCCGCCGGGTGCCCGCGATCGTGTCACAGAGCTGAAGAACGGGGAGTGTAAACACAGCATCTCCCCATTCTGCCTAGTGACAGGACACTGATCGTCTGCTCCCTCTCACCGGGAGCAGCGATCAGTGTTGTGTCACTGCTAGCCCATGGAACAGCAGGTGGGAAATAACACCTAAACCTTAATTTAAATAAATAAACAGCAGACAAGTGTTGAATATAAAGGCCGCGGTTGTTTATTATTGGTTTCAAACATTTATAAATAAATTAATTCAATAGAATTCAGATATATAAGCTTTAAACTAACCTAGCCACTACGGCTCAGGCTGCAAATACAAAATTCCCAACTTCAATAAACTTTAATCCAATTTTTTTTTTTAAATACTGAACATATCAAACCAACTAGTCCCCCTTTGTTTAAAAAAAATATATATATATATATTATTATTATTTTTTTTTTTACAAAAGTGACACTACCACATAACAGCCGCCCGCGACAAAATAATTAACAGGGGAGGGGGGGGGGAGAACACCACAGCTCCTGTCTTCTGAGGCGAATGAGCCTGATAGAAATGGAACCCTTTTTTAATAGCCCTGATCGGGCTGGTTCTGTCCAGATTAAACTGGATTTTCCTGGGCTTTTACACAAGACCCAGGAGACGTCACCTGTATCCCTCTCCCAAGCCAGTGTGAAAAAATAAAAACCATATAAGAGGGGGGAAAAGGAAGGGGGGAGGGGAAATGGTAGGAATTGGGACTTTGTATGGAGCACGCAGTTTAGGAAGAAGCAACCATCAATATAATTGATATAGTAATAAAGTATTTTAATGGATACAAGTAAATGATTAAACAATAACTACATGATGCAATAATTGATAATAATACAGACCATAGATACATGATAAAAACAATGATTCATGCTGCTGTAATAATTCCTATAAAATTGATATATTTACACATGCATACATATCATGGACAGGACATAGAACCGACTACAGAGTGGAGGTCGCCTCCAACCTCCTAACTCCACATAGGTGTAGTTAAAAAGAGACCCTAGGGTATTAGCGTCTCAATCCAAAAACCCCATATTGAACAAGGTAAAAATTGCAATTTATAAAAGATATATGAGTGCAACCACGGCTTGAGGTTAGCTCGACACGTTTCGTGGTTTGGTATTACCACTCTTCAGCAGCAGGCACGTGATGCATATCTAAAATAAGATACAAGAATATAAAGTAAGTAATTCCATAGTAAATTGGCATGCAGGAGAGGAAAAAGCTGCACATGAAACAAGACAACCCAAACTCATAATGAACTTACAGGCAGGCATGCTGTGTATGGACATGCATGGCCCATTAGACCAAGAGGTACACCGGCAATGTCAAGCACGGGAACTGACGGAGCGTGTGTCAAATAGGCAACCCACCAAGAGGCCCCCCAATGGTATGGACAGCCATCCATGGTCGCTAGTTCCTAGTAGGGATAGTTGTAGACCTGATATAGCATGTAGGGGCATGTGTTAAGGGCTTCTGTAAAAATAATAAAATACAAATTATATATAAAGTTTATATGTACAACTTCACAATCCATGAACCATAGCATAGTGATGCAAGGATCATGGACAGGGGAGCAAGTATAATTGTAATAATAAAAAAATATAATATAACAGAGCCCCGATGACCAAGGAATAAACAGGCCCAGAATAAATAATGTTTACCATATGGAACGGTGAGAGAGTGAGTTCCCTGCAGTTACAATAGTAATAAGGGACTGCTAGCCAGGTATGAGGCCAGCAGAGGGTCAGCCTTTATAGGTAGGGCCTAAACACACACCCCCAACGTCACGCTGCGTGCGTGTGGGTAGAGAGCGTCACCACCTGAGTGTCATAGACACCCGGCGGTTGGCGCCAATTGAACCCAGTGTACGCACGCCGATCGAAAAACTTCCAACCACGCACTGGTGTCCTGATTAGGACTACACTGTGTGTAGGAGTAGGCGTGATGCCGATGCGTGGCGCCAGGCACCCGCCCAACCCAGCGTGAGAGGAGGGGGAGGGGGGGAACCGGCGGCACGCATCGCAGTTCCCAGAGCAGACAAGGAGCCAAGCGGACATCGGTCAGACCACAAAGTGCCCAATAACACAGCATATAACAATGGCCATATAGTCTGTAAGACGGGATGGATAGACACATACAACGCACAACAATAACCTCAATGCATGCCAATAGGGGAGGAGATATGATGGAAGGAATTAAAGCTAAGGTGTAGAAGATTCTTGGAGATAAAATGTTATTGAAAATATATCCATTAACACAATGCATGTGTAAATAATGAAGGTAAGTTAACATATCACGACTGCGTGTTCCCATCCCTAGATCATATGAAGAAACAAAAGCAACAAGTTGCAACAAAATGGGACTTTGTATGAGGTCATGACCATAGGAATATGTACCTCCATCCCTAACTAGTGTGAAAAAATAAAAACCATATAAGAGGGGGGAAAGGGAAGGGGGGAGGGGGGGGGGAAATGGTAGGAATTGGGACTTTGTATGGAGCACGCAGTTTAGGGAGAAGCAACCATCAATATAATTGATATAGTAATAAAGTATTTTAATGGATACAAGTAAATGATTAAACAATAACTACATGATGCAATAATTGATAATAATACAGACCATAGATACATGATAAAAACAATGATTGATGCTGCTGTAATAATTCCCATAAAATTGATATATTTACACATGCATACATTGTCTGAAGGCTGAATCAAACGAATCTCAGATGGCAACTCTCCAGCAGGCTCCCCAACTTGAAAGAAGGCCCTGGATTCGACAACGATCACCATAGTCCTCAGATGGAACAGGAACAGCCTCCAGTCCGGAGGTACTTTCCAAAATTGAGATTGCAACAAGGAGAAGACATCAACTCAATCGACCAAACATGCAAAAGAAAATAAGGGGAATGCTCCGAGTGCAGGTCCATGCTGGTTTATTGAAAACCGAATAAGTAAAGTGATCACATACAAGTAAAAGCATTAAAAAAGCCCAATATCGGATAAATGGACTCTGTTCTTTCCTTAAAGACCCTTGATACCTCCCTCTAATTCTGTATGTCTAAAACTAAACATACCTAGGCTTGTAAGAAGTTTTCACACCGCCCTATTCACCCGTTTTCTAATTTTTTCAATGGGGCACATTGAGGAATGGTAAAGCCAAACCAGCCTTTGCACAATCTCAGAAAAAATCACAACAGTATTAGGAAAGGTCAGTTGAATTCTCTGCAAATCATCCCTTATTCTAAATATAATATCCAATGTTTTACCAATATCATTTCCCCCAAGCTGTATGATTAAAACATCTGGTGGGGAAAAACGAAGAAGAAGCTGTGTTAACTCTAAATTTAAATCAGACCATAACATACCTCTCCTACCACTCCAAAAAACCCTACATTTATTTTAATCCAAACCTAAATTAACAGTGTAAATTCTGTGCTGAGCTCTGAGATGTGCCCAATAAACGAACGAATGTCCAACAATCCAAATAACATGGAATTTCCCTGAAATTAATCAAAAAAATTGATTAGGGTGAATATATAATAAGTATCTATCTGATTTCCATCTACCTAGTTTCTTTATTAAATTAACATCTAATCCTAATCTTGCAGCTTCAGTAGCTGCTCCAATCCTAAATGAATGAGCTGTGTATGATCTAAGTTCAATACCTTTAAACATTTTTTAAAAACACATATGAATTAATACTTAGTAAGAGGTAAACCATGTATGAAAAAACTGGAGCCCCCTGGAGGTCTAACCAAAGAGTATTTGTTCACTAAATGAACTGGACAAATAGGAGAACTATCACAAACGTCCAAATGTATCCAATTACCTCTGCCAAATTGGTCCATATTTGACTTACTAATCAGTATTTTAAGTGACCGTCTAGAAATTATAATCTCAGATGCTTTAATGGAAACCAGTTCTGAAACTCTAAGGGCAGCAAAAAATATGACAGAAAAAACAGCTTGAAATAGAATTGATTCAAAAGCCGAAAAACAAACCTTATCTTTAACTGAGCAAAGTTCACCCAAAACCTTTGGAGTGATGGGTTTATGTGGATCAGCTTTAAAGTTATCTTTTTTATATCCCTTCAACGCCTGCTTGACTGAAAAGTATTGCATACAAGAAGGAAAATTATTAATTTTAGGAAAAAACGAGATTCCAGACAGAGTCTTCTGTACATAAGACCACGAGTACTGCTTGGAAAATAGAAAACTAAAAAAACGTAATACTAAGCCCTCGGAAAAAGAACCAGCCGGTTCTCGGATTAAATTAAAAAAATTAAAATATAATAACCAGGCCGATTGATATCCAGCCCAGGTCGAGGGTGCTACAGAATTAATTATATACTCAGATATGGGCCTTAAACCAGGTCCCATATGTTGGGTGGACATGACAGTCCCACTCGGTCCGCCTCCGGGAATAACTGGAAAAACGATCCATCTGCAGACTAGATAATGAATCCGCCAAGTCATTGTCCTTTCCCGCTACATGATTAGCTTTCAACCAAATATTCAGGCTTAGACATTTAAAAATCATATGTCTTAAAAGGACAATGACAGGCGGAGACTTTGATGTTAAACAATTGATGGCATACATAACACCCTTATTATCCGTTCTTACCAGAATCCTCTTGTATCTGAAAAAAGATCCCAAAATTTCGAGGGCTACAATAATGGAAAATAATTCCAAGAGAACCATATTCTTTAAATATCCCTTTACCTGCCAAATTGGATTCCAACGCTCCGCGCACCAACGGGTCCGTCAAATTGCGGCAAAACCCAAAGATCCTGCGTCGTCCGTAAATAGAAAAATGTATTTGTCCAGAATAAATTCCTCCTGCCAAATAGCTCTACCATTGAAATAAGAAAGGAACTGCAGCCTAACTAATAAGTCTTCCCTCATATCATGTGACATACGAATATGAGAAAAAGGTGATTTTAAAGCAGAAATTTAAAGGTTTAGTCTTCTGGAAAAAACCTTTCCAACCGGCATAATCCTGGCAGCAAATGCTAAAAGACCTAAAAGAGACTGCATTTCCTTTAAACAAACTTTCTTTTTCCGAATTAAGACCAACAGTAAAGCTCTGAGTTTTTCAACCTTTGACTCGGGAAGCCTGAATTCCATCAAAGTAGTATCAATGGTGATCAATGGTGATAACTAAAAATTCCAAACAGGTTAAAGGCCAGACCGTCTTTTCCAATGCCAAGGGAATACCAAAGTGAAGACAGATTTAAAAAAAATATATCTAATAATTTACAACAATCAAGAGAATTGGGCGGGCCTAAAAAATAAAAGATCATCTAAATAATGTATCAAAAATTCTGAACTAGACTCAAAACAAACCACCCATTCTAAAAAGGAAGAAAAAGATTCAAAGTAAAAACAAGACAGAGAACAACCCATTGGCAAACATTTATCGAAATAAAATTTGCCATTAAAGAAAAAACCTAGGGAATTAAAACAGGGTTAATCGGGAGGAGGCAAAAAGCCGACTTAACGTCAGCTTTAGCCAAAAGGGATCCTTTAATTAAGCATCTGAACTTTTTAAGGGCATCTTCAAAAGAGGCAAAAGAAACCGATGATAAGCTATCATCAATTTGACCATTGAGCGATTGGCCTTTGGGAAAGGATAAATGGTGTATTAATCTAAAGGAATTTTTTTCTTTTTTTAGGACCTAAAGGAGAAATCCTAAAATCGCTAAAAGGAGGAGAACTAAATGGACCTTCTACTCTAGTGTTATTTTTTGACAAAACTATATCGGAAATTTGTCCACCGATTTAAGATTTCTAACTAAAGTACACCCTTGTCCAGAGAAAACAGGTAAGCGAAAACCATCACTAAAGCCTTCAATGAGGAGCTGAACCGGTCTGGATATAACCTGAGCCATGGGAGCATATTTTGAAGCATCACTGGCGTTTTTTGAAAAATTCCCCGGCTGCTGATTTGCTGCGGAAATCTTTTTAAAACATTTGGACACGGAATGAGTGCCGGCGCAGAAGGCACACTCATGTCTGTATTTACATGAGTGCCGGCCATCTGCACTGGCTGTCATTAAATTGAAGAAGATTCCTTTTTTATAAACGGAAATGCTTGAAAATTGAGAACTTGTGTTTTGCTTGGTATAAACTGGACTTTGGGGTAAAAAAAGATTGAGCCAAAAGGCCTACATCCTTAACTCCCCATTTTAAAGTAGGGTGAACGAATAATTTTTGACAAAACGCTTTGTCGTAATTATACCAAGCAAATCCACCAAAATTTCTAAATGCTTCAATAATAATATCCAAATACTGGAATAGTCCAGCGCTTTTTTTCAAGGAATTTCCCACACAAAATGCCAGAAAAAATACAAAAAGGCTGTAACCAGTTGTTAAAAGATTTTTGTATAGGTCTACGTCTATCATCTTCATCTTTTTTATCTGTTTTGCTAATAAAATCTTTAGCAGACTGGAGTAAGGACAAAATATCAATAAATTATCCCCGCCAAATTTTTTCTTTAATCAAAGCGGATAAATTATATCCTAGCTGGGTAACCTCACATGAAATAGACTCTTTTAAGCAGGTTTCTGGTAAATTCTGAGATTTATCTGAATGATATGAAGAAAAAACAGTATTTGTATTAATTTGAGGAGTTTGATCGCAATTAGCAGAAATTCCACTAGATGTCCACCAAACACCAACAACTGAAAGATCATTAGATTGAACAGTACCGTTTTGCATAGCCTGAGTGTTACCATTACCAGCATGTGAATCTTTTGCTAGTTTAGTTAACAGCTCAGCTATATTAGATAACAATAGGCTAGATGATGAGTCACCCATACCTTGTTGCTGTGAAGGTCCCAGGGGAGTAGTGGGCACCTGGACATCTGTCACCTGGAAGCTCGTTCATAGGAGAGACTGCGGCAGACCTGAAGGCAGCCCCTGCTTCGCTTGCCGGTGGTGCTATTCGTCACCATGGAGACAGCTGTGCTTGCTGCGATGAAGCCCGTTCTTCTGATCCAGCTCCGCCCTCCACCATGCCTCCGGATCTGCCTCTTGCCACTCCTACCGACCTGCCTCTCAATGCTCCTCTGTTCTGCTGAGACACTATAGGCCTGCTGGTAGACACACCCCTGGCTCTGCCTACCGTCCCTCTGCTGCGTTCCTGAGAAGGACCAGCTCTTCTTGCAGTAGCAGAACGAGGTGGGGAGGGGGAGTATTCATGACGCGGAATGCCCCTCCTTTTCGCTGCCTCACTTACACGAGCGGGGGGTGGCACCTCCTCTACGTCGCCGGCCCGGAACTTCTTCCACGATTTCCTGACAAACTTCCTTCTGGTGCTGTGCAGGCTCCCGGACGGCTTTAGCATGTTGATCCTCTGTGGCCGACGCTATCCCAGTTTTAACGCCGGCTGTTGCGGCTCCCACCGGAGCCTCTTGACTTGTAGAGCGAGGTAAGTCTAAGCACTGGCGAATCCAGGCTTCACCGCCGTCTTCTCCCGCCCGCTCTATCAGCCGTCGCATCAGGCTCATCTTCTGGCCTCAGAAGACACTGTTTGTTCAGTGGAGATAACTCCGGAGAACCCCACAGCTCCTGTCTTCTGGGGCGAATGAGCATGATAGCGATGGAACGCTTATTTTATTGCCCTAATCAGGCCGGTTCTGTCCAGATTAAACTGTATTTTCCCGGGCTTTTACACAAGACCCAGGAGAGGTCACCTGTACCCCTCTCCCAAGCCACGTGAGCACTACTGTGTTCCCCCTGAGAGCATCAGGCTCTTCAGGGGGGACCTGAAACTGCTATTCCCGCCGCTCTCCCATGAGTAAAAGGGGGGCTAGAAACTGCCTTCCCCCTTTTCCTATCATTCCCCAGACAGTTAGAACACATCCCTAGGACACACTTAACCCCTTCAGTGCCCCCTACTGGTTAACCCCTTCACTGCCAGTCACATTTACACAGTAATCAGTGCATTTTTATAGCACTGATCGCTGTATGAATGTGAATGGTCCCAAAATAGCGCCAAAAGTGTCCGATGTGTCCGCCATAATGTTGCAGTCATGATAAAAATCGCTGATCGCCACCATTACTAGTAAAAATGTTTTTAAAAAAAAAATAAAAATGGCATAAAACTATCCCCTATTTTATATGCAGGGACTGAAGGAAAAGCTTGGACAGCCACACTCCAAAAATTGGTTGTTTTTATTAAAAAAAAAGGAAAAAATCACATCAACACAAAATCACAGCAAAACACAGCAATGGAGCTGACGCGTTTCGCACTACAGATCAGTGCTTATTCATAGCTTATTCAGCTATGAATAAGCACTGATCTGTAGTGCGAAACGCGTCAGCTCCATTGCTGTGTTTTGCTGTGATTTTGTGTTGATGTGATTTTTTCCTTTTTTTTAAATAAAAACAACCAATTTTTGGAGTGTGGCTGTCCAAGCTTTTCCTTCAGTCCCTGCATTGCTATATGCAATTGCCTGCACCCTATGCTGAGGATCTAGTGAGCAGAGCAACAGCTTCTTTTGAGCGGTAACTTTCTCTCTTGTTTGTCTTGGATCCCCTATTTTATAGACGCTATAACTTTTGCGCAAACCAATCAAACGCTTATTGCGATTTTTTTTTACCAAAAATATGTAGAAGAATACGTATCGGCCTAAACTGAGGAGAAAATTTGTTTTTTTATATATTTTTTGGGGATATTTATTATAGCAAAATGTAAATAATATAGCTTTTTTTTTCAAAATTGTCGCTCTATTTTTGTTTATAGCGGAAAAAAAAAAATACCTCCAAAAGAAATCTCTATTTGTGGGAAAAAAAGGACGTAAATTTTGTTTGGGAGCCACGGCGCACGACCGCGCAATTATCAGTTAAAGTGACGCAGTGCCGAATCGCAAAAAGTGGCCTGGTCATTTGGAAGCCAAATGGTCCGGGACTGAAGTGGTTAATGAGAAAATTTTAAGCTGCGCTTAAAGGAAACCCTTTGTCAGGGAAATATGGTTTCTGGCCTTTCCTTGTGAAAATGGTAGTTGCCTGGCTGCCATAATAACTCTGATTTCAGGGGGAAGAAGTGGGTGTTGTGGCATGGAACAGAAATGGGAGCAGATGCACAATCTGAGTCTCCTGCCGAGAATCCCGTGCAATCCATCCTTCAGCAACATAATCATTTTCCGCCAAACCTCTTTCTGGACATATTATCTCTGGCACTGTAGATTTTATTACTGATATTTCACTCAATCTCCCTCTGAAAGAATGACTAAGCTCAATAAGGATGAAACTGCAGAAGACCACTCTTCACAACATGGCTCTGGTGCACATTCTCCCAGATCCAAGAATGACAAAACATCATTGAACGTCTAGAGAAATTTTCTTGAACACTGGCAAAAGAACCACTTGCTAAGTTTGCCACATCAGGTGGTGCTTTCGTTATGGGTCAAGATCTGGTGGAGGGGCCACCCGTGGCTGCCTGAATACAGCGGTGCTAATCTGATAGGATACAGTCATTTGGCTGGTTGTCAATCTTGGTGCTTGCAGGGCCACCCATGGCTTATGCAGTTCATGGCATACAAGCCAGGTATACAAATACTGATGTTTTGGTTTTTTCAATATTTATTTAAACCTTGTCTTGGATAAGTTTGGTAATGACTCCAGTGCACCTGCACTTGGGGGACCACTCTATCTAAATTCCTGGAAGAAATTAGTCTGTTTTATGTCTGGAGGAAGAGCCACCCTTCAGAGTTCCAATACTCCTGCTATTCTCACATTAATTTCACATTGTCTAGAATTGATCTAGTGTGGGTAACGTTATAGTTTTACAATATGTGCATTGGTCTTCTTACGCACCTAGAGGAATTTCTGATTGCTTACCACTTATCATTCAGCTGCAGTTCACCAGAATTCTTCCACAACCCAGTCTAATTGTCAAAAACCATGAATCAGACCGAGACAGAAGTACAGTTAAATCACACTAGTTTAATAATAAATAATTAAAAGGTAAACAGAGTAAGCGTAGTCAAAACATAGCCAGAGTTCAGTAACCGGATCGGGTAGTCGGCCAAGCCAAAGTCCAAGAGCCAGCGATAAAGGTAATAGAACAGCAAGCAGGATCCGTAGCCAGAGGGGACAACAGTCAAGCAGGTCTTAAACTGGAACGCAGGAGAAAGTCTCTAGTGATGTTAACACAGGTGAAGGCAAAGAGCAAATGAACTGGAAGTCCTTAAGTAGGCAGAGCTGACGAGCGGATCATCAACAGGTGGATCACTGTTGAGAGATGGAAGCTGGCAATTAGCTGACAGCTGAGCAGCCAGCACAGAGAAGGAAGGGCTGAACCCAGCCCTGACACTAATAACTGGATTACAGGAATCTGCAACCCTTAACAGACACTTCTCCCCCTCATAAGTGATTTTGGATGCAATGAAGGCTTTCCTGAGCAGTACATTTCTATATGAGATAACTAAGGTTAAGAAATATTTTGGAGAATGGGAAGCCAAACTAATGTCTATGATACAATTAGCATAAAAACCTTTATTTCCTTCCACACTCCAAAGACATGCTGGTAGGTTAAAGTGGAACTTCACTCTTCTTACTGTATCTACATTGATTATTTTTAATCCGCGTGCTAATAGCACTAGTAAATAGATAGGAATGTATATCATATTTACATTTTAAACTTTTTTTTTACCTTCTGGTTTTTTGCCTAGGCAAATTATATCATACATACCAGGAGTCTTCAGGAAGGGAGGAGAGGAGGAGGAGTTTTCTCAGCTAAGCACACTCTCCTGCATGCATGCTTGAGCTAAGTTCAGATGGATTCCAGGAAGTAAACGCTACATGAATCATTTGCTCTTACTCTAGATGGCCACAGCCAGAAATGCTAGGGGATTGTTTTTCAAAGTGATTTCTCAAAAAATAAAGCATAGAGACATGGATAGATGGGGGATTTTGCTTTAAATATTAAAAATGAATTAAATGGTGTTTTTGGTTTGTGGTGCTCAGTAGACATGTGCACTGCCAAAAAATTCGTTAGTTTTAGTTTTCGTTTCATTTGTTTGTTTTTTTTGTTTTTCGGGTCATTCGTTATGATCGCAATTCGTAAATTCGTACATTCGTAAATTTATACATTCGTAAATTCGTACATTCATAAATATATACATTCATAAATTCATACATTCGTAAAAATATACATTCGTAAATTTGTACATTCGTAAATTTATACATTCGTAAATTCGTACATTCGTAAATATATACATTCGTAAATTCGTACATTCGTAAATTTGTAAATTTGTACATTCGGAAATTTGGAAATTTGGAAATTCGAAATTCGAAATTCGAAAATCCGAAAACCCAAAAATTCGAAAATCTTAAAAAATAATTTATAGGTATTGTAATTTCCTTTCAAATTTGGCTGTTAGCGAACGTAACGAATACAAATTTATCCGAAGTTACGCATAACCTGAAATAACAAATGCCACATCTAAACAAATGGAACGGAACAAATTAATAATTAATAATAATAATAAAAAAACGTTTTTATTATTATTATTGTTATTTATTATTATTATTAATTCAGAACAGAATAGAATATATGATATTTTATTCTATTCTGTTCTATTCTTTTATATTCTATTCAAATATTTTCTATTAAATCTTTTCTATTAAAATCGAAATCATTATATACTAAATTCGAATTTCGGAATATGGTTATATATATATATTTTTTTCCGACATTCGAATTTCGTATAGAATGAATTCGAATTTGAATAGAAAAGATTAGAATAGAAATAGAAAATAGACTAGAAAAACAATAGAACAGAATAGAATATAGATACTATCTATTTAATTTTACATTTTTTTTGCAGATTACTATTTTTTTTTTGTGCAATATGTTTTTTATTGAAATAATGAAAAACATGACACTTTACAGAAACAAAAAAAAGGGCCGTAAGTCAACGATAAAATACAGCTACCTCGCATAACACAATTCACACGTTTAGTACATAATACTTGGCTAATGCCAATCCAGTAAAGTGCGTATACCATTTCAAACAACCATGAAAGCTGCAGACCGGGCATTACATCAAATCGTGAGAAAGTCAACGATTCGAGGTTGATGCTGTTACAGACTGTGCGTGCAACATCTGACTTTTGTCACCCTCAGAGCATGAGGACTCGGTAGGTGTCATACACATAAAAATTGTGTGGAAGCAATGAAATAAAAAGAAGAAAGGGAAAGACAAGGGAGGGATTAAAGAGGAGAAAGGGAAAAGAGAGAAATAAGGGGGGGGAGTGGGGGGGTAACCAGCCTCTACAGGCAAATGAGCAAGTAAGACTATACGTTTCACCTTTGACTATCCCTGTTGGGCCATAATGCTTGCATATGCTTCAGTGTATTTAAAAGCGATCCAACAGGACCATATCCTATTCGCCAAATCAAATTTATTCCTTAGCGTGAGCGTGCTTTTTTCCATATGGTAGAAATGGTCTAACCTCTCCAGCCATTGGCGTATTGTGGGAATTGACTTTTGTTTCCAAAATTTTGGAATAATTCGCGTTCAAGAGATGGGGTGTTATAGATTTTTTATATGATCCTATTGGTTCACTTGTGCAATGAAGCAATACCGCCCAGGGGTCATTAGGAACAGCACTACCCTGAATTTCTTTAATCCAATGCAACACATTATTCCAATATGGCCTGATGAGAGGGCAAAACCACCAAATATGAGCATGAGTCCCCTGATCACCACAACCCCTCCAGCAGAGATCCGATACAGCAGGGAACGTTTTATGAAGTACTACTGGTGTGTAATGCCATCTCGTCATCAACTTATAATTAACTTCCGCTGCTTTTGATGAGATAGCTGAAACATGAGACAATTGGAGTATAGTAGAACGTTGAATGTCTGATAAAGAGCATTGGAGCTCACTTTCCCATTTGGTCAGAAAAGTCTGCTGTGCAACCGGAGGTAGAGACAGTATGGATTGATAACACAAAGAAATAGGTTTATCCAGGGGTTGATCCCCCGCAAGCAGGTTTTCAATGGGGTTCAATTCCAATTCCGACCTCAACGGTAGGGGAAGAGATTTTACAAATTTCAGAAGTTGGTGATGTTTCCAGCGATCCATAAATGAGATCTGCGTCAGTGATAACAAGTCTTTAAGAGGTCGAATACCAGTGGACAAAGTTACTTGGTGTAACAAAAGTGGTGTCTCCGAGATCCAATTGCTAAATTTGGGATCCATATGCCCAGGCGGGAAGTAGTCATGACCTGTCAGTTGCATGAGCGGGGAATTATAGGGCCATTTTTGCTTCCTGCAGAACAGGTCCCACATTGCGAAAGTTGATTTGGTAAGTGGCGAAATAGATGGAAGGAACTTACGGAATTTGTTAGGTATCCATATGAGCGGAAACAGATCCACCCCACTCATATCCATTTCCAACTGCACCCAGAGTTTTGAGTTCTTATGGTATTTCCAGTCAGAAATGCGATTCAGTGCAATGGCTAGAAAGTAGCGCTTAAAGTCCGGAAGCGCAAGCCCACCCCCAAGTTTTGGATTAATGAGCCACTTAAACGCAATCCTAGGGCACCTGCGGTTCCATATATATCTGCATATCATAGATTGTAACACTTTAAAGAACTCAGGGGGAAGCTTGTAGGGGATCATTTGAAATAAAAAGAGCAGTCTGGGCAATACATTCATCTTCACTACACTAATGCGTCCCAACCAAGAGTGAGCCATCTGCGTCCACTTTTGTAGGTCTGTTCTGATGGAATTCAACAAGGGAATATAATTCTTGCGAAACAGGGAGGTCGGAGTAGAAGTGAGGTATATACCTAAGTATTTTAGTGAGTGGGGTTGCCAACTAAAGGGGAACGAAGGTTTCATTGTTGCCGCCGCTCTATGGGGAACAGATATATTCAGGATTTCTGATTTGGTGAGGTTAATTTTAAAATTAGAGAGGGAGCCATACTTAGTGAAAGCCAGCATGAGATTACGCAGTGTAATAAGGGTCTGTTGAACATAAAAAAGGTTGTCATCTGCGTAAGCCGCATATTTGTGTTCCTTTGTCCCTATGGTGACGCTGTGGATGCTGGGGTCATTGCGCACCGTCGCTAGGAAGGGTTCTAAAGAGAGTGCAAAAAGAATAGGGGAAAGGGGGCAGCCCTGCCGGGTTCCGTTATATAGGGAGAATGACTCACTCAATGTACCAATAATTCTTAGCTGTGCGGTGGGGGATTGGTATAACGCCGAAATTCTTGACATCATGTTGGGACCCAGGCCCAGGTGTATTAGCGTAGACATCAGGTACCCCCAGTCCACCCTGTCGAAAGCTTTCTCAGCATCAGTAGACAAGAGAAGGGTGGGCTGGGAGCACCTGCGCACATATGAAATCAAGGAAAGCGTCTGAAGAGAATTGTCCCTTGCTTCCCTACCCGGGATAAAACCAGTTTGGTCATTCGAGACCCATTGTGGAATCATGGGCATAAGCCTAATCGCAAGCACTTTGGCATATAATTTGGCATCTAGGTTCAGTAAAGAAATTGGACGGTAACTACCACACAAACTTAGATCCTTGCCTGGTTTAGGGAGTACCGTGATGTGTGCATGTAGAGTCTCCGGACGGAAGCCCCCGCCCGCAGAGGCTGAGTTGGCATACAATGTCAAATGTGGAAGTAGCGTATCTGCATAAGCCCTAAAATAGGCCACTGTCAAACCATCAGGGCCTGGAGCTTTACCATTAGCCATAGATTTAAGTGCCACTCTGAACTTTGCAGTGGTGAACTCATCCTCCAGAGCCTGCAAGACTGAAGTTGGAAGCTTTGGCAGGTTAGCTTGTGCAAGGTAATCTTGGATAATTGCATGCCTTAGCGCCTCATCGGCTGTTTTAGTATTAACGTGGTACAGTTGTTGATAAAAGTCACGAAATTCCTTTGTGATTTCGCTGGTCTTATGCAACAAGGTGTCCGAGTGTGATTTGATTTTAGCTATGTGAGAAGCCGATTTTTTCTGCTGCAGTGAGCGAGCCAGGATACGACTGGGCTTATTTCCCCATTCGTAAAACTGTCGGGACACCAACCGAAGCCGGGAGGTATTCTCCTCACAGAAAAGGGCTTTTAAATCCTCCCTCCTCTGCGTGAGAGAATGGAAAATAGAAGAAGAGTTAGATAACTTGTGAGTCTTTTCTAGCTTACCAATTTCCGCAATGAGTTGTGATTGCTGAAATGTTCTCTCTCTCTTCTTCCGTGAACCTAATTCTATGAGTTTACCCTGGACATGGGCCTTATGCGCCTCCCAGAGAACCCCACTGGAGATCTCTGGGGAAGCATTTTCTTGGAAATAGAGAGAGAGCCCCTTCCCAATCTCTTTTATGTCAATCTCCTCCGAAATAAGGGAATCATTCAGCTTCCAATTCATGGATCGTACAGGTAAGGAAGGAACATTAATTGATAGGCTAATAGGAGCGTGATCTGAGAAGGTGGATATATCAATGTGGGATCGGGAAAGGAGCTCTAAGTAGTGATGGCTGATGAAAAAATAATCTATCCTTGAGTGGGAATTGTGAAGGCGCGAGTAATGCGTGTAGTCCTTGTCACGCGGATGCATTATCCTCCAGGCATCAATGAGTTGAGCTTCACATAACTGCTTGCGTATGAATGCCAGCCGCCTGTGGGATATGCTAGACTTCCCCTGCAAAGTATCCAAAAGGGGTTCCAGAGGGACATTAAAGTCCCCTGCCAGAACAATACATCCGCGAGCAAAGTCCCTCAGTTTAGCCAGGGAGGAGGACAGGAAGCCTGCTTGTCCCTGGTTAGGAGCGTGAAAGTTAGCAAAAGTGCAAGGCAAATTACCCAGACTGCCCTTTAGAAACAAAAATCTACCATACGGGTCAACTAGAGTATCCTCCAATGTAAAAGAGGAACCCCTCCGGAATCCAATGGCCACCCCCTTTGCCTTTGCAACATCTGAGAGGCTATAATACCAAGGGGGGTATTGGTGGGCATAAAGTTTAACAGATGTGGTATGCGTGAGGTGAGTTTTCTGCAGGAAGATAATGTCTCCCCGCAGCCTCTTAAGTTCTCTATATAGGGAATGTCTCTTACCGGGCATATGGAGTCCTCTCACATTGAGGGAAATCAAGTTAAGCGCGGCCATTGGATCCGAGGTGGTGTCCTGCATACACAAGTAACCTGCAAGGCTGGAGGGGGAAGTGGGCGGGGGAGGGAGAAAAGGAGAGGAGAGGAAAGTAGGAGCAAAGAGAAAGAAGTAGAGAACAAACAATAAACACTAAACAGGACGAAAGGTCGTTCCTGAATTGCACGCAAACTATTGCGGTGCAAAGCCCGGAACCGTGCAGGGCACGGCCCCCCCGAGCGAACCACCCCATCCGGGATGTCTGCACAGGGAGGCCGCGCCCCACACCGCCCCGAGCAGAGGGGGGGCCACCCCGGAACCCAGACCGCGCATGTCCAAAAACAGCCACATGCCGTCTGCGAGGTCCGGCACTGGCACATACCCAAAACACAATTAGCAGCCTTAAATAGAACCATGGGTTAGAGCAAAACATGACCATAAAACCCTCACATAAAATGTAAATGAAAGATCAACAACTGTTATAACTGTTTCCTAATAGAGAGCAATAGCCCCCCTACTGCATATCACATATATCTAGAAGATACTTGCGTGCCAAAAGCCTGGCATATACCCCAGATAGGAGTAGAGTCCAGGGCAGCGGGAGTTCAGTCAGCATGTGAAGCAGAACCCGGGGTAGCAGAGCGGTGTTTCTGAGACACCGTCTGCCATTGCAATGCCGAAGAGGTAGATGAGGTGGGAATTGCGTCTTGCCAGCCAGGTAACTCAGGAGGTACAATGTGAAGATCCATAGAAAATGCATCCAGATCCTCTGGGAAGCAGAGAACGGCAGTCTTTCCATCCTTGTTGGCAATAAGAGCCGCCGGGAACCCCCACCTGTAGTTGATAGAGGCCTCCCGAAGCTTCTCTGTGAGGGGTTTGAGAGCTCTCCGCCCCTCCAGAGTCTCCCTGGCCAGGTCCGGGAAGAATGAGAGAGTGACTCCATCAAACTCCAGCGTGGTCGCTTCTCGCACTTTCCTCATAATCAGTTCCTTTTCCTCGTAGTAATGCACACGCCAAATAATATTCCGAGGGGTATCAGAAGACATGTTGCGAGGACGGAGGGCACGATGGACTCTATCCAATTTCAAAGGGTGATCCGCAGGATTACCCAGGAGACCGTTGAATATGCCGCGGATGGAGGCCGCTAGGTCTTCATCTCTCGTCGTCTCTGGTAAACCTCTAATGATAATGATATTATTTCTCCGGTTACGGTTCTCCTGGTCCTCGATCTTGTAAAGCGCCATCCTGTGAGCAATAGTGAGCTTACGAGTAGTAGCTTGCAGGTCTCTAATGGCCGTCGCGTGGCGATCAAGCCGCTGCTCTAAGTCTTCCACACGTTCCAGGACCTGTGCAAGGTCCGTCCGCACTGCCGAGACCTCCTTCTTAATTATTTTCTCTAAACCCAACAGCATAGAGGCAAGGTCCACTGTAGTAGGAAGGTTCGCAGTCTCTGCTGTTCCCGAGCGCCGTGTAGGGCTTCTCTCACCATCCGAGCCTCCAGGGGATACTGGAGATCGATGTCTGGTGTTAGGCCTGTGCCAGGGGCGGAGCCCGCACCCGACCCACGAGGCGAGCGGCCTAGGCCACCCGAGTCTGGAAAATCCTCCGGCTCTGTGGCGAGGAATCGCCGGATAGTATTGGCAGGATTGCTCTTTTTAGGCTGGGTCTTCCCCGGTCTCCGTCCCATACTGGCCATACAAGTTTTGGTACGTTAGGCTGTCTAAAAAGCGGGTTAAACAGGTGCCAGCACCGGAGCCCACACGAGACACGTCCTCACTGTCTCATGTCCAAGCCACGCCCCCTGCAGATTACTATTTGTTTCCATAAGATCTCCTGCAGACTATTAGCATCTATTTCATTTTTTTTGTCGATCTCCTGCAGACTATTAGAATCTATTTTGTTTTCTCACCAGATCTCTTGCAGACTATTAGCATCTATTTTTTTTAGCAGATCTCCTGTAGACTGTTAACAGCCATTTCACTTCTTTTTTGCAGATCTCCTGCAGACTATTAGCATCTATTTCATTTTTTTTGTAGATTACAATTTATTTCCATCAGATCTCCTGCAGTATATTAACATCTACTTAATTTTTTTGCAGATCTCCTGCAGACTATTAGCATCTATTTCATTTTTCTTCTTTTGCATTAGAGCAGCCATTTCCTTTATTTCAGCAGATCTCCTGCAGACTATTAGCATCTATTTCATTTTTTTTACAGATTACTATTTATTTCCATCAGATCTCCTGCAGACTATTAGCATTTATATAATTTTTTTTGCAGATCTCATGCAGACTATTAGTATCTATTTCATTTTCTCATCAGATCTGCAGACTATAAGCATCTATTTCATTTTTTTTGCAGGTCTCCTGCAAACTATTAGCAGTCATTTCCCTATGTATAGAGATATAAGCGGTGATGATGTCTCTCTTGTTGTCTCTTCCTCAAACCGTTCCTCCATTCATAAATGAAATAGATGCTAATAGTCTGCAGGAGATCTGCTGGAAATAAAGGAAATGGATCGTAATCTGCAAAAATAAATAAAAAATTAAATAGCTATTAATAGACTACAGGAGATGTGCTAAAATAATGTGTGGGGTATTAGTGAGTGTGGGGGATGGATGGAGATGCTGAGCTCTGATTGGATGGTGTATGGAGGTGATTGTCTCTCTAGATGGAGGAGGGGGGGAGGGGATGACATCACACAGTATTTATATATTTATAAAACCATCTTCCGAAATTCGAATTTTGTATAGAATGAATTCAAATTCGAATCGAAAAGATTAGAATAGAATCGAAAATATTGGAAAGAATCAAATAGAAAAACAATAGAACAGAATAGAATAAAATACAATATATATATATTATATTTTATTCTATTCTGTTCTATTTGTTTTTCTAGTCTATTTTCTATTTATATTCTAATCTTTTCTAATTGGAATTCGATTTCATTCTATACGAAATTCCAATGTCGGAACATGGTTTGGTTTTATACATATATTCTGTTATATATATGTATATATAATAGGGTTAGTGTTAGGTTTAACCCTAACCCTAATATTTATTCGAATTTCGTATAGAATGATTTTGAATTAGAATAGAAAAGATTAGAATAGAATAGAAAATAGAAAAGAATAGAAAAACAATAGAACAGAATAGAATAAAATATAATATATGTTTTTCTAGTTTATTCTTTTCTATTATTTTCTGTTCAAATCTTTTCTATTCAAATTCGATTTCATTCTATACGAAATTCGAATTTCGGAAGGTGTTTTATATATATATATTAATTATATTTTATTCTATTCTGTTCTATTGTTTTTCTAGTCTATTGTTTTCTATTATTTTCTATTCTAATCTTTTCTATTCAAATTCAAATTCATTCCATACAAAATTAGAATTTCGGAAAATGGTTAGATATATATATAATAGGGTTAGGGTTAGGGTTAGAATGATTTTGAATTAGAATAGAAAAGATCAGAATAGAATAGAAAATAGAAAAGAATAGGATAGAATAGAAAAACAATAGAACAGAATAGAATAAAATATAATATATGTTTTTCTAGTTTAATATTTTCTATTCTAATCTTTTGTATTCAAATTCGAATTCATTCTACACGAAATTCGAATTTCGGAAGATGGTATATACACACACATATATATTATATATTTTTTCTGTTCAGCTTTATTGTTTTTTTTATGCTATTCTTTTCTATTCTATTCTAATCTTTTCTATTCAAATTCAATTTCATTCTGTACGAAATTCGAATTTTGGAAGGTGTTTTTTATATATATATATATATATATATATATATATATATATATACATATATATATATATATATATATATATATATATATATATATATATATATACCGTATATATATATTTATATTATATATTTTTCTATTCTGTTCTATTGTT
This sequence comes from Rana muscosa, assembly GCA_029206835.1. Lineage (NCBI taxonomy): Eukaryota > Metazoa > Chordata > Amphibia > Anura > Ranidae > Rana > Rana muscosa. The sequence continues at coordinate 1,087,054,781 of CM055116.1, read as the reverse complement.
TTCTATGCTGTTATTTTCTAATATTTTTTATTCTAATCTTTTCTTTTACAAAAAAGTTTTATTGTCATATAAATCAACAGTACAGGTTTACAATAGAGTGTTATAGCATGTAATATACAAGGCAGATCTGGGCTTGTAAGCCCTCACCAACAGAAAGGAAGCATGAGTCGTGGTCTTATGCTATACACAAATATAAGGAGAAATGTAAATAATCATTAGGACCAGATGGTCCAGAACCCGGGTCATGCTCGGCTGTCTGCAAACCTGTAGAGTGAGTGAACAACACACAACAATAGAACCAAATGGTTAGCATCCTCTAGAAAGGATAGGGAGGGTTACCAGCCAAATAAGAGCCTAAGAAAGAATGGAGAAAGAGAGAAAAAAGGAAAAAAGATGGAGCAGAACAAGAAGAGTAGTAGAATGTGAAGAAAGAGAGAAAGAAGAGAGAAGCAGGAGGTCCACGGGGTGCGCGCAAGAGGAGTCTTAAAGTGATAGTAATGCAGAGTCAAACCTAGAAGGGTGGTAGTATGTGATCCAAGGTTGCCAGACTCTAAACAACTTGTCATGCGTATCAGAAATAATTGCCGTTAGTTTCTCATTAACCATGACATCGTTCAGGCGGTTTTTGACTGCCTCAAAGCTGAGTGCGGGGGTTTTCCATGCTCTAGCAATTGTCAACCTAGTTGCAGTAAAAAGATGCTGGGCTAGTTGCCTTTCTGGACGCAGTAGTTCCACGATGGGCTTACCAAGGAGAGCTACATAAGGGTCCCTCTTGATATTAATCTGAAATAGATTGCGGATGAGAGTAAATACCCTAATCCACAGTCTGCACGCTCGCGGGCATGACCACCAAATATGTGCCATGGAGCCCTCCTGGGAACACCCTCTAAAACAAAGCGGAGAATAATTTGGAATAAAGCGAGCCAGTCTCACCGGTGTGTAGTACCACCTATACAATACCTTATAGGCATTTTCCAAAATTAACACATTACGTGAGCATTTGGACAGAGCTAGTGTCATCGCCTGCCAGTCCTCAGGGTCCAACTGCTTCCCCAACTCTTTATCCCATTGTAGGCGGTAAGGCCTCAATAGGGGCCTCCTAGTAGATATCACAGCCGAATATATCAGTGATATCAGGCCCGGTGAGTGGGGCCTGGCTCTACAAAGGCCCTCGAAGGGGGTCAAAGTATAAGGGGTAGATTGAGACTTAATAAGACTCTGAAGAAAGTGGAGAAGTTGTAAATAGCGATAGTGCTCTCGCAAGGGAATACCGTGAGAAGAGCGTAAGGCGTCAAATGCCAAAATCCTAGTCGGCCGAAACAGTGAGTGTGAACATCTGTGAACCCGTTCGTGGTCCACCATGAGAATTGGGAGGTATTATCACAACCTGGAGGGAACAGCAGGTAGTGTAAGAGTCGCAAGTGTGGGAGATGAAGAGAGGTCAACCCCGCAGAGTACTTTACCGAGTCCCATATTCGCAAGGAGTGGGCCAAGCAAGGTCCCATAACCGCCAGACGGTGCACAGGAGGAAGCCAGGGCAATGAGGAGATTGGAATAGGGTCGATGTCGACCAGGTCAAGCATAGCCCAAAGCGGAAACTGATAGTTCTTATGAAGACACGAAAGTGGGGCTATGTTAGCGGCTATATAATAGGCCCGTAAATTGGGAACCTAAAGACCACCATTAAAATGCTTAGCAAACAAAACCTGTTTGCCGATTCGAGGGCGGGTCGTGAACCCCATATAAATTGCATAATTCTACGCTGATGTATGCGGAGGATATGTGGGGGAAACCCGAACAGGCAAGACACGAAAAAAAAATAGGAGATAGGACATACGAACAGCTGTTATTCTGCCGAACCAAGACAAAGGCAAATGAGACCAAGACAACAGCATATCCGTTAGTCTTTTGAACAAGGGCGGAAAGTTAGCCTGGTACAATCCGGAGTACATAGGGGTAAGGTGGATTCCCAGATAGGGTAGCGAGGAGACCCACTGGAAGGAGAACGCCGACTGTAGATCCCCCAACAAACCAGGAGAGAGGTTAACCGACAATGCTGGGGGAGGTCAAAGTAAGAAGGATGTCATCGGCAATTAGGGAAATTTTATGGGGGCAACCCGCTATTTCGATGCCTCGTATATCGGGATGCGAACGAATCGCCTCCGCCAGGGGTTACAGAGCCAATACAAAAAGAAGAGGTGATAGGGGGCATCCCTGGTGGGTGCCCCTCTTGATATTAAAAAGAGGATACTCAAATCCATAATATAACATTTTTGCCCGGGGGGAGTCATATAAGACAGACATCCAGTGCATAAAGGAAGACCCAAAGCCATAATGCCGAAGAACTGACATGAGGTAAGGCCACGACAGAGTGTCAAAGGCCTTGTTGACGTCCAGGGACAAAAGCATAGATTCCAGCGAGCGGGTATGGGCTATGTGTTGGATATACGTCAAATAGCATCACCAGCCTGCCTCTGAGGTATAAAACCGACCTGGTCCTTCCCGATTAACCGAGGGAGAAAAGAGTTTAGGCGATTAGCCAGAATTTTGGTCAAAATTTTCATATCGATATTGATTAGAGAGATAGGCCTAAAGTTGGCCCAGGAGGAATGATCGGGATCCGGCTTAGGGATCATCACTATGTTAGCCGTTAAGAGGTCCGGGGTAAAGGAGCGACCATTTTTAACAGAGTTATACATGGCCGTTAAATGCGGAGCTACCACGGCGGCCAACTTCCTGTAGTAAAGTGTCGTAAAGCCATCCAGCCCCGGTTGCTTTCCTACCTTTAGATCTTTTATACCTTGGAGGACCTCTGAGACTTGTATGTCCCGGTCCATAAGGGTAACATGCGCCTCCGTCAAGGTCAGGAGAGGGAGACGGCTGAGGAAATCAGCAGTGTCCTGAGCATTAAACTGCTCTGGGTCTGAGTATAATTTAGTAAGGCGGAAACGAAACTCCTCCAATATGCGCAATGGGTTACCCGTAAGGACATTGTGCCGGTTGCACAAAGATATGGGAGTGAGTTTAGGAGCGAAAGTCCGGTGTCTGTTGGCCAGCATTCGATTTGGCTTGTTCGCCCTGGTATACCATCTCTGGCCGGACCACCGTAAGATACGTTCAGCCCCCTCGGTGAGACTAAGATCTAGCTCCGAACGGGCCTGCTCCAAGCGTTTACGGTTGCTAGAGGTGGGGGATTGTTTGAAAACCGCAGATAACGCCTCCAGACGGATCTCCAGGGCCCTTTGTTTCAGACCCCGTTCCCGCTTACGGGTAGACGCCACCCGAATAATGTGGCCTCGGAGTACCGCCTTATAAGCCTCCCAAAGCGTTACAGGCGACGCTACCGACCCTTGATTTTCGCGGAAGTAGTCCTCTGAGGCCTTGAAAATATCTTCCTGGACCTCTTTAAGCGATAAGAGCGAATTGTTCATCACCCAGGGCGAGAATTGGGGTCTGTCCAAAACAGAGTGGCAGACCACCAAAACAGGGTCGTGATCAGACCACGGAACAGCCAGGATAGAGGCCCTAACCACCATGGGAAGGTGGCGGCGTAGCATGAACATATGATCGATTCTGGAGTGAGAGTGGTGAGGGTGGGAGTAAAAAGTATAGACCTTACCCTGAGGATGGCATTCCCTCCAAAGGTCGACCAGATCATGTGATTGTAGAGAGCGAGCAAATTTTTTAGCGTCAGGCAAAGGAGCAATGCGCTCCAAGGGGTATTTATCCAGCAAGGGGTTCAAAACTAAATTCGAATCACCCGCAAGAAAGAGAGTACCCTTGTGGTGGGATGCTAGCAGGGTGCAGACATGAGACAAGAAGGTTCCTGGGTTAGAATTTGGTGCATAGTAAGTCATAATTTTGACCTCCTTTCCTTGGATAGTGCCTTGTAGCAATAAATATCTGCCATCGGGGTCTGCAATCTGTCTAGTGCAACTAAATGAGACTGACTTGCGGAAAGCTATGAGCACCCCCTTTTGCTTGGTTGGAGCAGTAGCCAAAAACACCTGAGGAAACTGAGCGTCAAAGTATTTAGGGCAGGAAGTTGCCGAAAAATGGGTTTCCTGTAAGCAGGCAACGTCAATCCGCTGCTTTCTAAGATACTTAAAAACCTTCACCCTTTTCTGAGGAGAATTCATACCCTGAACATTCAGGGATAGCCAATTAAACGTCATAGTAGAACTAACAATAGACAGAAGACCATTCCCCAAAGCACACACCCCGTGGACCTAGTGGAGGAAAAAAAAGGATAAAAGACCTGAGAGTCAAGTAGGGAGAAATTTAAAGAAATCAGATCAAGAAAAACAAAAAGTCTGAGTAAAACTCGGAGTAAAAACATTCCAGTCATCAAGGTTGCAATTGGTAGTGGGACTGGAATCCCACTGGAAGGTCGGAAGTTAGCCAAAACTCTTGTTCTGGACAAGTTCCGAGCCAAGGGGAAGCAGTGGTCCGTCGGAAACCACTCGGCTGGATTTTAAAGTAGTAGATAATGAGATCAAATCAACAGCGGCACAGGGTAAGCAGGAAAAAAAATACATGTTCGATAGACCCCACCGAAATAAAGATTAAAGCAATCTTAACCAAATTTATATAACATATCAACTAAAACTTTAAAAGGTAAACTGTAGGCTGTGGCCAACCTCGCGTTCCAGAGCCCCCAGTGAAAGTCTGGGGAGTCCAGGATGCGCAGCCGACCCACAGCAAATGCAATGACCATGATACGCACGCCAAGGCCATAACTGCGGTCTGTGATGAGCAGGACACACCCATAACTCGAGTGGGAATGTGAAGCGCAGCACAAGGATAGTTCTCTAGAGCATCAGATCAAAAGTCTTCACCTGGAGAAGGAAAAAAAAAAAAAAAACATGTTCGATAGACCCCACCGAAATAAAGATTAAAGCAGTCTTAACCACATTTATATAACATATCAACTTAAACTTTAAACGGTAAACTGTAGGCCGTGGCCAACCTCGCGTTCCAGAGCCCCCAGTGAAAGTCTGGGGAGTCCAGGATGCGCAGCCGACCCACAGCAAATGCACAGACCATGACACGCACGCCAGGGCCATAACTGTGGTCTGTGATGAGCAGGACACACCCATAACTCAAGTGGGAACGTGCAGCGTAGCACAAGGATAGTTCTCTAGAGCATCAGATCAAAAGTCTTCACCTGGAGAAAAAAAAAAGAAAAAAAAAAGGGGAGGGGGGACAATACAGGAATAAGGGAGGGGGAACAGGAAAGGGCTGACAAGCCCAGATAGGAGAGGGGAAGAAAGAAAGGAAAAAAAAAGGGGGGGGGTCCAGATGTCTTATTGATCTAGAGACAGGAATGCCCATGCGTTGCAACTGGGTCCTTATAATGAAAAGTCAAGAGTGAAATTTAGATTCATACTTAGTGTTCAAGATGAGATTTATCCGTCAGTTCAGTATAACAGGTTACAGGCAGGTTACCCCTTTGGAGCGTCGAAAGAGAATTAATGCTGTCCTGCTGATCGAAGAGCCTGGGAGCCCTGCTGATACCTCTGCGAGGATCCGTGGGGTGACCGGGATGATCTTGGCTGGGCCGAGGAAGACTCCGGTTGGGAGGGAGGGAGATCAAGCTGCAGATCCTGAAAATGTCGCCGTAAGTCAGCCAAGGAGGAGGCATGAAACTGGCGGCCAAGGTGGTAGAAGGAGAGCTTGAAGGGGAACCCCCGTCTATAACGGATACCTCGAGCTTGTAGAATCTCCAGATAAGGCTTCAGACTCCGCCTCTTGGCTATGGTGACCGGAGAGAGGTCTGCAAATAATTGGAGGGGATTACCCTGGTAGGATAGGTCCGGGAGATCTCGTGCAGCCTGCAGGAGCTGCTCCTTGGTCCTGTAAAAGTGAAATTTAATGATAACGTCTCTGGGGGGACCCTCGGTAGGTTTGGGAGCAAGGGACCTGTGTATGCGGTCAAATTCCAAGCGCTCCGGAGGGACATCAGGCGCCAGCTCCTGAAAGAAAGCCGTGGCCATCCCCTGCAAGTCAGTGATGGCCTCTGGGAGCCCACGGATGCGGAGGTTATCCCTGCGAGCTCTATTCTCAGAGTCCTCTAATTTATCCTGTAGGCTCAACAGTTCAGCATTCAGCCTCTCGACCTCGTCTTCATGACCCTCCAGGACTGTTGTTGTCAAATCCATCCGCTGCTCCAATTGATTGGTGCGGTGGCCTATTTCCTTAAGACCCCTCACCAGTTCTGCTGAGAGCTTACGGGAGGCAGCATTTATTTCATCTCTGACTATACCGTGGAACTTCTGGAGCAGGGCATCAGAGCCAGCGTCAGTGGGGCTTACCAAGTTGGAGGGGAACTGAAGCAAGCTGTTCTCAGAATGCTGAGTGGAGTCATCCGGCTCCGGAGGCTCGGGCGCCATTTTGCCCTTCCCCTTCCCTTTCCCCACGGCACGAGAGGCCTTTTGCTGTGAGTGGTAGCGCTGCCGGCTCCGGGTGTATTGTACATAGGTAATGCCAGGTAATGTCCGTCATTCAGAGAGCTGGAGTGATGGCGTCAGGGAGCAAGATGTGCCTTATTCGCCGAGTTTGGGTGGTCCGACGGCGCAGAGCATGGAGATCAAGCTGTCATCATTCCCGACCCTGTGTGACTGCCCCCCTGGGCTGTGGGTTTAGTACATAGCAAAAGTCAGCATATGCAGCAATCTAGTTCAGGGGCCATAGCCCGGCCAGCCAAAGCACCTAGGCTTCCAGGGGCAATTTGTTGGAGTAGAGTCTGAAAGTTGGACTCTAGGGTGCAGCAAGATGGCCAACTTGCACAGGGCAGTATCTGATCCACAGTCTGCAGAACTCAAACAGGGGTATCACCGTGTTGTGGACAGCGGGTAGCATATGAGTAAGCACCAGTGGCTGTATCTTGAGGAATTAGGTGCGTGGCGAGACCTGAGGAATAGAAACAGGCCGTGGAGCCTCAATAGGGTGGAGCAAGATGGCTGCCGTACAGTAGGCCGGAACCACCAGATACCCTGCAGGCCGCCGGGGGTGAGTATCAGTCTGTGGTTAGGCTCCGGTGCACACACTGAGGGAGGGCTGAGGCCGGGATGGAGGATGTGGTGGATGATCCTTGCCCAAGAAGGACGGGAAGGCTACTGAGGGGCTTTGGGTGGATCAAGATGGCCCCGCTTACCTCTTCAAATAGAGCGCCGTCCTCAGCAGGGTGCCTCCGCCGGCTATTGGCTCTTCACTGTTCTCCTCCCAGCTCAGAAAGCTGCCTCGGATGGGTTCCGGAAGGGTCGCCATTCGTCCCGCGGCCGCGGTACTCAAGCGCGGTGGATTCAGAGGCCCCGCAGTCCTCAAGATGGCGGCAGATCACCAGAGGATGGAGCCGGCCGCGGCTCTGAATGCAGAGTGTTCGGCTGACCTAGAGACCCAATTCAGGTAGGGATCTGCTGAGGGGAAGCCCAGGAGTCAGGATGGAGGATTTGGTGGACGAATTGTAGGGCACTTACTTAGGATGCCAATGGATTTCGTCAGGCCTAGCGGAGCTCCTCCAAAGCACGTCTTTCTCCGCTCGCATCCAGACACGCCCCCCTTATTCTAATCTTTTCTATTTGAACTATATGAAATTCAAATTTCGGAAGATGTTTTATTTCTCTCTCTCTCTCTCTCTCTCTCTCTCTCTCTCTCTCTCTCTCTCTCTCTCTCTCTATATATATATATATATATATATATTATATATTTTTCTGTTCTGTTCTAGTGTTTTTCTAGTCTATTTTTTTCTATTCAAATCTTTTCTATTCAAATTCTAATTCATTCTATACAATTGGGAACTTCAGAAGCCATCTTCCGAAATTAGAATTTCATATAGAATGAATTCGAATTTGAATAGAAAAGATTAGAATAGAATAGAAAAACAATAGAACAGAATAAAAAAATTATATATATATATATATATATATATATATATATATATAATATTTTTTTTTAGTCTGTTCTATTATTTTTCTATGCTATTCTTTTCTATTATTATCTTTTTTATTCTATTGTAATCTTTTCTATTCAAATTCATTCCATACGAAATTCAAATTTCAGAAGATGGCTTCAGAAGTTCGAATTTCGTATAGAATGAATTTGAATAGAAAAGATTTGAATAGAAAATAATAGAAAATAATAGACTAGAAAAACAATATAACAAAATAGAATAAAATATAATATATATTACATTTTATTCTATTCAGTTCTATTGTTTTTCTAGTTTATACTTTTCTATTTGTTTCTATTCTATTCTAATCTTTTCTATTCTAATCCGATTTCATTCTATACGAAATTCGAATTTTGGAAAATGGTTATATATAGTTAACTTTTTCGAATTCTGATTTTTTTTTTTTCGAATGTGGTAGAATATTTTCGAATTTGATCGTTTTTTCTACTCCGGTAGATTTTTTTCAAATGCGGTAGTATTTTTTCGAATGCGGTAGATTTTTTTCGAATTTGATCAAATTTTTCAAATTTGATCGACTTTTTTTGAATTCGGTCAAATTCTTTTCAAATTCTAATACGAACCTAATCTATTATAATATTTTCTATTCAAATTCGATTTCATTCTATAAGAAATTTGAATTTCGTATAGAATGAATTCAAATTTGAATAGAAAAGATTAGAATAGAATAGAAAAGAATAGAAAAGAAAAACAATAGAACAGAATAGACTAAAAAATATAATATATATTATATTTTTTTCTATTCTTTTTCTATTCTTTTCTAATTTAGTTTCCATTGTTTTGAATTATTTTCCAATCTATTCTCGATTTCGAATTTATACTATTCGAATTTCGGAAGACGGTCATGTTCTATTTTATTACATTCTATTATTCTATTCTATTATTTTCTATTCTTTTTTATTCTATTGATTTATTGTTTTATATTCTATTTTATTGTATTTCTTAGAAAATCGATTTCTATTTTTTCTAATTCGATTCTAATTTGTTTTCAAATTCGATTCAAATTTGTTTCGAATTCGATTCAAATTTGTTTCCAATTTGATTCGAATCGAATTTCGTTTGCGGTTTTTTCGAATGAACCACTTAAGCCCCGGACCATTACGCAGCTTAATGACCAGAGGTGTTTTCACAATTTGGCACTGCGCTGCTTTAACTGGAAATTGCGCGGACATGCAATGTTGTACCCAAACGAAATTTGCGTCCTTTTCTTCCCACAAATAGAGCTTTCTTTTAATGGTATTTGATTGCCTCTGCGATTTTTTTTTTGCGATATAAACGGAAAAAGACTGAAAATTTTGAAAAAAAATGATATTTTCTAATTTTTGTTATAAGAAAAATAGAATAAACTCAATTTTAGTCATACATTTAGGTCAAAATGTATTCAGCCACATGTCTTTAGTAAAAAAAATGTCAATAAGTGTATATTTATTGGTTTGCGCAAAAGTTATAGCGTCTACAAACTAGGGTACATTTTCTGGAATTTGCACAGCTTTTAATTTATGACTGCCTATCTCATTTCTTGAGATGCTAAAATGGCAGGGCAGGACAAAACCCCCCCAAATGACTGCATTTTGGAAAGTAGACACCCCAAGGAAATTGCTGAGAGGCATGTTGAGCTCATTGAATATTTTTTTTTTTATCCCAAGTGATTGAATAATGACAAAAAAAATTAAAATGACAAAAAGTTGTCACACATGTGTGGGACTTTTTAGGAGCCTAAAAACCGGCGGTGCTCGGTTTCGGGGTCCCGTACATGGCTAGGCTCCCAAAAAGTCTCACACATGTGGTATCCCCGTACTCAGGAGAAGCAACAGAATGTATTTTGGGGTGTAATTCCACATATGCCCATGGCATGTTTGAGCAATATATCATTTAGTGACAACTTTGTGCAAAAAAAATAAAAATAAAAAATAAATTGTGTTTTTTCCGCAACTTGTGTCAACATATAAAATATTCCATGGACTCGACATGCCTCTCAGTATATAGCTTGGGGTGTCTACTTTCCAAAATGGGGTCATTTGGGGTTTTTTGAACTGTCCTGGCATTTTATACACAACATTAGGAAGCTTACATCCACTCTTCTAGCCACTTGAAGACAAAGCCCTTTCTGACACTTTTTGTTTACATGAAAACATATATTTTTTTGCAAGAAAATTATGTTGAACTCCCAAACATTATATATATATATTTTTAAAGCAAAGGCCCTACAGATTAAAATGGTGGGTGTTGCATTTTTTTTTTCCACACAGTATTTGCGCAGCGATTTTTCAAACGCATTTTTTTGGGAAAACATACACTTTTTTTTTTATTTTGAATGCACTAAAACACACTATATTGCCCAAATGTTTGACTAAATAAAAAAGATGATCTTAGGCCAAGAACATAGATACCAAACACGACATGCTTTCGCACAAACACGCAGTAGCGACAACTTCATACATTTTTAAAAGCCTTTAAAAGCCTTTACAGGTTACCACGTTAGATTTACAGAGGAGGTCTACTGCAAAAATTACAGCCCTTGATCTGACCTTTGCGATGATACCTCACATGCATGATGCAATTGCTGTTTACATATGATGCCAGACCGACGCTTGCGTTCGCCATTGCGCAAGAGCAGGGCGGGACAGGGGTGCTTTTTTTTTTTTATTATTAATTTTGCTTTTTTATTTTATTTTTAAACTGTTCCTTCGATATTTTTTTTTTTTTTTTTATCATTTTTATTGTTATCTCAGGGAATGTAAATATCCCCTATGATAGCAATAGGTAGTGACAGGTACTCTTTTTTAAAAAAAAAAACTGGGGTCTATTAGACCCTAGATCTTTCCTCTGCCCTCAAAGCATCTGACCACACCAAGATCTGTGTGATAAAATGTTTTCCAAATTTCCCAATGGCACTTTTTATATCCGGGGCGGGGACATTCCCTCCCGCTGCTTGTAAAAGCAGTCCAGAGGCTAATTAGCCGCTAGGATTGCTTTTACATGAAAGCCGGCCGCTGGCTGAGAAGAATGATACCAAGATGATACCTAAACCCGCAGGCATCAATCTGGTATAACCATTCAGATTCCAGCAACATACCAGTACGTTGCTGGTCCTTGTTGGACATGTATTGTAATCTTTATTTCATGCAGCCTGTTGGCTGAATGAAAAAAAGAGATTGATCGGTGGGTATACCCACCATTAGAATACCTCCCTTCATCCACCCACTTCTAATGATGGGCATACATGCACCATTTATATATGCCGCGTACACACGGTCAGACTTTTCCACGGGCAAGCCTCCGTCGGAATTTTGACCGTATGTACGCGGCATTAGGAGCAAAATCGCTCCTCTGCTCCTCCGCCCCTGCTGCCCCATGCTTTGGCATATATGTGTAGCGGGGTCTCCTTTAAGACTCTCTGGACTACCTTACCCAGAACCCGGTTTGGCACCCATGGTGCATTGTTGCCACCACAGAGACTTATGGGTGGGGCTATAAAGGGAAGGGGTGAGGCTGAGCTTGCTCTCTTTGGACACGAGACTTCGATCGAGAGGTCCTCCTGTGCGGATCTGCTGGAGTGCAAGGCCTGAAGCCTGGGGCCTTGGGCAGCTGGCAAAGAGCCTTCCACCCCACTGCGAGCCTGGGTGGCATCTGACTTTGTTTATCCTCAACTTCTGTCGGATCGGAGACCCGACCGCTGCAGACGGTGTGTGTGTGTGGAGACACAGCAGGTGGAAGTCCCGGACTGGGATCGCGTCCGGAGGGGTGAGCGAGCACATGCTCAATCCAAGCACGTTGTACTGTCATTAGGCCTACAGACTGCCTTGGCCTATCGGCCTTTATTTGATGTTGCACCGGAGACCTATAGTGGAACTGAGTTAAACGGTCTCCAGTGAAGTGTTCCTTGTTGCTGATTAACCTGTGGATTATAAATTGCTCCTGAATGTGCACCTCCAGTCAAGATTTTGCATGCGAAGAAATCATCTCCTGAGAGACTGAGTATAGATCCTGTGTCAGGCCTGACCAGTTAGATAGTTCTCTTTAGTTGCTGCGCCACAGGGCGCCTGGTGAACTACTATCATACATAGTCCATGCGTAGTATGTTATTCAGTGCAGGGCTCTGCAAGTAATTCATGTGGTTTGTTATAACTGTTCTTTTACTTATAGAAAAGTAAACTTGTTATACTTTACTATTCTGAATTGGTGTCTGAATTTTACCATAGAGTATAAGAGATATTACCCTAGACTAACTGTGCCAGAGTGGGTCGAGTAAATTGCCGGGGGTTGGCGGTGCTGTGTGCAGGGCCTGAGACCAAATTCAGCGGCTCTCTTAGCTGGGGGTGCGCTACATATGCTTTTTTTTTAACTGTGGTGGTGAAATCACCTCCTACAGCACTGGAGTAGCAGGGATCAGGCCTGTCTCTGCGAACGCTGCAGTTATGTGTGTTGTGTTTTGTAAGTGACAGTAATCGATCGATACTGCACTTGGGTGGCCTGGGCTGGACAGAGGGGCAAAACGGAGGTGCTAGCAGGTATCTGGGCTGATCCCGCTAACACTGCGTTTTTGGGAACCCTAAACTGCTGGGGACGCTAGTATAGATCTGATCAGATCAGATATTGATCTGTTCAGATACTATACCACTAAGGGGGGTGTATGCTTCACGCGTGGGTGTTAGTGTTACTGGCACTAACCTGACGCTGCCTGGGGCGAAGCAGACCCTCTCTGATGCTAAAACCTAATTGATATCACCCGCCGGGCGATCAGGGGGTTAAACCTTTATTGGGTTATATACGGCGGGTGCCTGTTTGTCGTGATATATGTAGAGAGACAGCACAAACCATTACTGTACATAAGCCATGTTTACTGAAAGAACCAGCAGGAAACAGGAAACACAACACAGGAAGAAGTACAACAGAGATGCACCATAGAGTTGCATTTAAAGAAACATGTCATCCATAACATCTCCCCCTTTTAGTGTTAATAAATGAACATTGTGAAATTTAAAAGAGACAAAGCAATAACACATTCTACAGGTTAAGTCTCATAGTGTCAGGGAAATTCCCCGTCTGTTGTCACCAATCTGCGCTCAGTGCGCATGCGCGGCGAAACGGCGCATCGGCGCATGCGCGTGCACGGCGGGACGGCGCTTCGGCGTGCTCGGGTGCGTGCACCGGCGCAACACCGAATGCGCGTGCGCAATAGCTCGCCAATGGGACTACAGGCGGGCCTATTTAAACAGATGCAGTAACACTATCTGGTTGCTGGTTTGTCAGCTTTGCTGTGTTTTCTTGTGCCTGAAATCAAGTTAAAGTTCTCCTGCTGTGACCCGGACCGGATTTGATTACGCTTCTGCTTCTCCTGAACCTGGCCCCCTTGGCTTGCTAAACGGACTTCTGCCTCTCTCCTTGTGCTTGACCCTCGGCCTGTGACCCGGATCTGCTGCCTGTCTCCAGCCCTCTACCTTCTGCCTGTACCCTGGACTTCTTGCTTAACCTGACTAGTCTGGTGCTTTCTGCTAAACTCCTAATCGGACTTGTGCCCTTGCTACTGTTTGCTGTTTGACCCTGTCTACCCTTGGTGTTTGACTCCCGGCCTGCTCTTCAGACTCAGCCCTGCTAGATTCTTCAGCAAGACACCTCTACCTGCTGGTGGCCAGTGCTCCCTCGTGCTGTCCTCTCCCTGTCTCACCTCCAGGGGGCGGAGTGCGCTTGGGTGCAAGGGTGAACCACTCTCGGCATCTCGGCCTCGGTAAGTACTTAGCCTGATACATAGGTGGTTTTGAACATCTACCACTACGGGTGAAGACTGGCCCTTGTACAAGGATTCCTTTTGCCCTTTCTGAAGTTACTGGGCTCCTCTCATCACGTACTGGCATGCTCTGCGCTTGACAGCTGTCGGGTATACTTGGTTGCCCAGAACTGTCATTGCCGTTGGTATGAGGCATTCCCTCTGTTCATGCCTCACTGTCAATGGGTGAGTCTGATCTATCAACGGGATACTGAGAATCAGTCTGCTCTGCCACTCTCAAATCCACTCGATTGCGGCGATAGAGAGTTCCTTCAACGTCCACAAGATAGGAGCGTGGTGCAACCTTTTGCAGACAAGTACCTATTCTCCAACGGCCTGTTCGATCTCCAGGTAATGGTTTTATACGGATTCGTTCTCCAATATTCAATTCTGGCAAATCTCTGGCCGATGTGTCATATCGTGCCTTTGACACTTGTCTCTTAATCCTTATCTTCTCTGGAACACCTTGTATAACAGAGGGTTCAAGCAGCCTATTTGATACTGGTAAGGAGGTCTTTAATCTTCTTGACATCAGTCTTTGTGCCGGGCTACTATCCATGCCTTCAGTCGGAGTGTTTCTCCAATGTAAAATGGCCTTCCATGGGTCTTTACCATCACTTTGTGCTTTCTTGCATAAATTTTTAACAATCTTTACAGCTGATTCAGCTTTGCCATTAGCCTGTGGATGACGTGGTGAGGAAGTAACATGCTCAAACTCCCATTCAGTGGCAAATTTTCTGAATTGTAGGCTTGCTTTCTTGTGCCTGAAATCAAGTTAAAGTTCTCCTGCTGTGACCCGGACCGGATTTGATTACGCTTCTGCTTCTCCTGAACCTGGCCCCCTTGGCTTGCTAAACGGACTTCTGCCTCTCTCCTTGTGCTTGACCCTCGGCCTGTGACCCGGATCTGCTGCCTGTCTCCAGCCCTCTACCTTCTGCCTGTACCCTGGACTTCTTGCTTAACCTGACTAGTCTGGTGCTTTCTGCTAAACTCCTAATCGGACTTGTGCCCTTGCTACTGTTTGCTGTTTGACCCTGTCTACCCTTGGTGTTTGACTCCCGGCCTGCTCTTCAGACTCAGCCCTGCTAGATTCTTCAGCAAGACACCTCTACCTGCTGGTGGCCAGTGCTCCCTCGTGCTGTCCTCTCCCTGTCTCACCTCCAGGGGGCGGAGTGCGCTTGGGTGCAAGGGTGAAACACTCTCGGCATCTCGGCCTCGGTAAGTACTTAGCCTGATAGTACAAACCAGCCAGATGTCTGAGGCCGACAGAGTGCGTTCCCCATTTGACACCCTCTGCCAGCAGGTCTCCACCTTAACGGACACCATCCAAAGACTCCAAGAGGGATACACTCAGATTGATGGCCGTCTTCAACAGCTCACTGGTCTCCTAGGACCAGCCCCTTCAGCTGCCACCTCTGTCAACACTTCCACCAACTCCCAAGTACCTACGAGTTCTACAGTAGTGATGGCCACCCCTGAACCCAGGGTCCCTATTCCGGAACGTTTTTCGGGTGTCCGCAAAAAATACCGGGCCTTTAAAAACGCCTGCTCCCTCTACCTTGCCCTCCAACCAAGGACCTTCTCTTCGGAAGCAGTAAAAGTGGGGTTTATCATCTCTCTCTTAACGGATGACCCTCAAGCCTGGGCCCATGGCCTGATGGAGCAACAGAGCCCCATATTGGACTCAGTAGAGACATTTTTTGAAAATATGGCTCAACTATACGATGATCCCCAGCGATCAGCCACGGCCGAGTCCGTCCTCCATAGTCTAACTCAGGGGAGAAGACCGGTGGAAGACTATACGTCGGAATTTAGGAAATGGTCCACCGACACCAAATGGAATGAGGCGGCCCTCAGATACCAATACCGCCAGGGACTATCTGAGACGCTCAAGGATGAGCTGGCCAGGATCGAAACCCCCACTACCTTGGAGAACCTGATCCAATCCGCCATACAACTCGATAGGCGTCTGCGTGAACGACGGGCGGAGCGATTTCAATCTCCTCGTCCCAACTGGTCTCCATCCAGGACTGTACCTCACTACCCACCAACCTCTGTGCCTGCAGTCACACCTCTTCCTGAGCCAGAACCCATGCAGCTCGGGTTGGTTCGGGCTCCCCTGACTCCTGAGGAAAAACAGCGAAGGCGCCAGGCCAACCTGTGCCTATACTGCGGGGGTGCCGGCCACTTCCTCCTCAACTGCCCCGTAAGACCTAGTAAGTCTATCTCTAAAGACACTTTAAACTATCAACTCTTTGACAACCCTCAGTCTTATGTCATTCTCTTTGTGTCTCTACAGCTGCCGGAAGGGGCAATCCGCCTCCCGGCAATTATTGATTCCGGAGCCTGCAGCTGCTTCCTGGACTCTGCTTTAGCCTCAAGATTCCATGTCCCCACTCAACCTAAGGACCACTGCCTTCAGATCCACCTGGCGGATGGGTCCTTGCCCCGTTCAGGGCTGATCACGCTGGAAACCAAACCTATCCTTGCCATCTCTGACTCGGGTCACCAAGAACTTCTCCGGTTAGACCTCATACCTTCCCCGATGTTCCCCATCATCCTGGGCCTTCCCTGGCTACAGGCACACGAGCCCCTCATAAATTGGGTAAAGAAAGAGGTTAGCTTCACCTCCTCCTATTGTTCCCAGAACTGTCTTGCCTCTGCCTCTACGGCCTGCGCTTCCATGATTGCCAAGCCGGACAACCTACAGCATGTTCCTTCAGTCTATCTAGAATTCCGGGACGTGTTCGATAAGCAGCAAGCCGACCATCTACCACCTCATCGGCCCTATGATTGCCCTATCGATCTCTTGCCGGGCTCTAAAATTCCGTTCGGACGTATCTTTCCGTTGTCCGAAACCGAGTTGAAAGCCCTCAAGGCTTATATTGATGAAAACCTCCAGAAAAGATTTATTCGCCCTTCCTCCTCTCCAGCCGGTGCAGGAATCTTCTTTGTGGAAAAGAAGGACGGGTCCTTAAGACCCTGTATCGATTACCGGGACCTAAACAAGATAACCATTAAGAACAGGTACCCACTACCCCTTATTCCGGAGCTATTTCAGCACTTCCGATCTGCTCGGGTCTTTTCCAAACTGGATCTACGGGGGGCCTACAATCTTATCAGAATCAGGGCCGGAGACGAGTGGAAACCCGCCTTCAGATCTCGTTTCGGACACTTTGAGTATTCGGTCATGCCGTTCGGACTTTGTAATGCTCCAGCCGCCTTCCAACACCTAGTCAACGATATTTTCAGACAGCACCTTGACGACTTCTTAGTAGTGTACCTGGACGATATCCTCATCTTTTCCACCAACATCGAACTCCACCGGGCTCATGTCATGAAGGTCCTCACCATCCTTCGGAAGCACAAACTCTACCTCAAAGCTGAGAAATGCGAGTTCGAAAAGACCACCGTACAGTTCCTCGGCTTTATCATTTCCATCGATGGGGTCGCGATGGACCCGCAGAAGGTGAAGGCCATCCAGGACTGGCCAGCCCCAACCGACAAGAAGGTTTATAGGCTTCGCCAACTTCTATAGGAGATTCATCGTGGGTTTTTCCTCCATTGTAGCCCCAATAACCCAACTTACCCGGCAAAATAACCGATTTCACTGGTCTCCAGAAGCTCAAGAGGCCTTCTCCCGCCTCAAGGACGTCTTCACTTCAGCACCAGTACTTCAGCACCCGGATCCTCTACTGCCGTTCACCCTGGAAGTGGACGCCTCTGAGACAGCCATCGGAGCCATCCTCTCTCAAAGACGAGGCCCCAAGGCTCTCCTGTATCCAGTAGCCTTTGCCTCTAAAAAGTTGACTCCCCCGGAGCGAAACTATGATGTAGGGGACCAGGAATTACTGGCCATAAAATTCGCACTGGAGGAATGGCGATACCTTCTGGAGGGGGCAGTACACACCCATCATGATCTTCACAGATCATAAAAATCTAACGTACCTAAGAACAGCTCAACGTCTACGCCCCAGGCAGGCCCGTTGGGCCCTTTTCTTCACCCAGTTCAACTTTCACATTTCCTATAGACCCGGCTCCAAGAATGGGAAGGCAGATGCGCTATCCAGGATGTTTCCGGAAACCCCTCAGTCGGCCCAACCGGGCACCATTCTGTCAGCTCAGAACTTTCTGTTGATTCTCCGGGCCGATCTACTCACCTCTATTAAAATCGCTTCCGGACTCTGCTCTGATCCGGTCACTACCTCCCTGGAAAAGCGGGACGGCCTATTCTGGTCCCAGGACAAGATTTTCGTCCCTTTGGAAACAAGACCGCTGGTCTTGAGGACCTTCCACGATCTCAAACTGGCAGGTCACTTCGGAGCACGTAAATCATCGGAACTTGTCTCCCGCTCCTTCTGGTGGCCAGGCTGGAGGCAAGATTGTAAGTCTTATGTCGCTTCCTGCACTCAGTGTCAGCGTAACAAGGGGTCAAACACCAAGAGTTGGGGCCTGCTCAAGCCCTTACCCATTCCTGAGCGCCCTTGGGCAGACGTGTCCATGGACTTTATCGTGGACTTGCCTTCCTCCGGAGGGTTTACCAAGATTCTGGTCGTGGTGGACCGCCTCTCAAAAATGGCTCACTTTTTACCGATGATTGGGACACCTTCAGCCATGGATACTGCTCAAATCTTTTTTAAGGAGATAACCAGGCTTCACGGAATACCAAAGAGTATCACCTCCGACAGAGGTGTCCAGTTCACTTCGAAATTCTGGAAGGAACTCTGCAAGTCACTAGAAGTCAAAACCTGCCTCTCGTCTGCGTACCACCCCCAAAGCAATGGCCAGACAGAAAGAACCAATCAGACCCTGGAGCAATACCTCCGTTGTTTCTGCTCTGCTTCCCAGGATGACTGGGCATCTCTACTTCCTTACGCAGAGTTTGCCTATAACAATTCAATACATTCTGCTACCAATCAAACCCCCTTTTGGGCCAATTTCGGTTTTCATCCCTCCTTCCTCCCTGAAAACATCCCCGAGAGCCCTGTTCCCGCGGTCCAGGACCGAGTGGCCTCTGTCCAGGCGAATTTCCAAAGACTCCAGGAGATGATGCGGAATGCCCAAGGATCCTACAAGAAATTTTATGACCGGGGGAGGAAGGAAAACCGTTCAGAGTCGGGGAAAAAGTTTGGCTTTCCGCTGCCAACCTCAGATTGCCTATTCCCTCTCGAAAGCTCGGCCCTAGATTTATCGGGCCCTTCAAGATCAAACGAGCTATTAACCCTGTGGCTTTTGAACTAGCATTACCTGATTCCTATAGGATTCACCCAGTGTTCCACTCATCTTTATTAAAACCCGTCATTCCCAACGCCTTTCCTGGAAGAGATGGACCTCCTCCTCCACCAGTTGAAGTAGATGGGGAAAAGGAATTTGAGATGGAATCCATCCTGGGCTGTAGGAAAAAAGGCAGACAGTTACAATACTTAATTAAATGGAAAGGGTACCCCCCGGAAGACAACTCCTGGGAACCATCCAGGAACTTGCATGCTCCTCGCCTAATACGAGCCTTCCACCAAGAACTTCCGGAACTAATGGCCAGTCTGGGCGTCCGGAGTCCGCCCCTCGGGGGGGGGCACTGTCAGGGAAATTCCCCGTCTGCTGTCACCAATCTGCGCTCAGTGCGCATGCGCGGCGAAACGGCGCATCGGCGCATGCGCGTGCGCGGCGGGACGGCGCAACGACGAATGCGCGTGCGCAATAGCTCACCAATGGGACTACAGGCGGGCCTATTTAAACAGACGCAGTAACACTATCTGGTTGCTGGTTTGTCAGCTTTGCTGTGTTTTCTTGTGCCTGAAATCAAGTTAAAGTTCTCCTGCTGTGACCCGGACCGGATTTGATTACGCTTCTGCTTCTCCTGAACCTGGCCCCCTTGGCTTGCTAAACGGACTTCTGCCTCTCTCCTTGTGCTTGACCCTCGGCCTGTGACCCGGATCTGCTGCCTGTCTCCAGCCCTCTACCTTCTGCCTGTACCCTGGACTTCTTGCTTAACCTGACTAGTCTGGTGCTTTCTGCTAAACTCCTAATCGGACTTGTGCCCTTGCTACTGTTTGCTGTTTGACCCTGTCTACCCTTGGTGTTTGACTCCCGGCCTGCTCTTCAGACTCAGCCCTGCTAGATTCTTCAGCAAGACACCTCTACCTGCTGGTGGCCAGTGCTCCCTCGTGCTGTCCTCTCCCTGTCTCACCTCCAGGGGGCGGAGTGCGCTTGGGTTTAAGGGTGAACCACTCTCGGCATCTCAGCCTCGGTAAGTACTTAGCCTGATACATAGGTGTTTTTGAACATCTACCACTACGGGTGAAGACTGGCCCTTGTACAAGGATTCCTTTTGCCCTTTCTGAAGTTACTGGGCTCCTCTCATCACGTACTGGCATGCTCTGCGCTTGACAGCTGTCGGGTATACTTGGTTGCCCAGAACTGTCATTGCCGTTGGTATGAGGCATTCCCTCTGTTCATGCCTCACTGTCAATGGGTGAGTCTGATCTATCAACGGGATACTGAGAATCAGTCTGCTCTGCCACTCTCAAATCCACTAGATTGCGGCGATAGAGAGTTCCTTCAACGTCCACAAGATAGGAGCGTGGTGCAACCTTTTGCAGACAAGTACCTATTCTCCAACGGCCTGTTCGATCTCCAGGTAATGGTTTTATACGGATTCGTTCTCCAATATTCAATTCTGGCAAATCTCTGGCCGATGTGTCATATCGTGCCTTTGACACTTGTCTCTTAATCCTTATCTTTTCTGGAACACCTTGTATAACAGAGGGTTCAAGCAGCCTATTTGATACTGGTAAGGAGGTCTTTAATCTTCTTGACATCAGTCTTTGTGCCGGGCTACTATCCATGCCTTCAGTCGGAGTGTTTCTCCAATGTAAAATGGCCTTCCATGGGTCTTTACCATCACTTTGTGCTTTCTTGCATAAATTTTTAACAATCTTTACAGCTGATTCAGCTTTACCATTAGCCTGTGGATGACGTGGTGAGGAAGTAACATGCTCAAACTCCCATTCAGTGGCAAATTTTCTGAATTGTAGGCTTGCAAACTGAGGGCCATTGTCGGAGATCACTGTATCTGGTTGGCCATGACGTGCAAACTGAGCCTTGCACCTCTTAATTGTAGCTTCAGTGGATAAGTCGGGAAGAAGGTCTATTTCCCAGAAGTCTGAATAATGATCGACTAAAAGCAGGTATTCCTTGCCTGCGTAGTTGAATAAGTCCATACTGATAATCTGCCACGGACGTGTAGGTATCTCATGTGACATCATGGTTTCTTTCTGTTGCAAATGGGCATATTCATTGCAGGTGGGACAATTACTGACAAAGTCTTTGATTTCACCATGCATGTTGGGCCAGTAAAGAGTATCACGAGCTTGCCTGTAGCATGCTTCACCACCAATATGGCTGGAGTGTATGCGTAATAACATCTCTGCTCTCAGTGACTTCGGCACGATGACCCTTGGACCTTTGTACAAGATACCATTTTGTATGCTGATCTCATCTCTAAAGGACCAGTATTCCCTTACAATTCCAGGTACTGCATCTTTTTCATCTGGCCACCCACTTAAAACAATAGACTTCAAAGCTTGTAA
Organism: Rana muscosa; assembly: GCA_029206835.1. NCBI lineage: Eukaryota > Metazoa > Chordata > Amphibia > Anura > Ranidae > Rana > Rana muscosa. Next base: position 1,087,033,456 of record CM055116.1, on the reverse strand, counting down.
AGTTGCATCACTGTCAGTGTGCTCTATGAGTTGATGTAGTCGTTGATCTGTGACATTAAGATAGTCTGCTTGATTGATATCGGCAAAGAAATTTTGTTCCTGTTCCAGCAGACAAATTGTACGATGCTCATGCTCACCTCCAGGTGCCACATTATCTGACGTAGCTCTTCTCAGGGTATCGCTGATATACATTTCACATCCTGGCTTGTAGACAACATTGAGGTTGTAATGCTGCAATGTAAGCATCATGCTCTGCAAACGCTTGGGAGCACACAAAAGGGGCTTTTTGAATATGTAAAAACAAGAGAACCCTCGCGCTAACTGAGTAGTGAAAATAAGTGTAGGGTGGTTCAAGGAAATGGGAAGGGAATAGAGTACTGCAGCAATCACCGGGAAGTCTGGTCCAAGTCAACAGTGAAACAATAAATATCGTGATGGTGACTGCGCTGTGGTGACTAAATACTGTAAATAAATTAGAATTATCAAAGGAATGGGAGTGTGATGGGGAAGGGAAGGGAAAAGTGAGGGGATGGGTGAATCATAGGCTACAATGTAGCTAAATAGCAATGTTGTGCAATGTGCACAGTGACACAAATGGACTTACAAGTGTAATGTGTAAAAAACTAATAAATTCTCAACACTCCAATATTGCAAACATGATGGAGATTGGGAAAAAAAAGAACACACAAAGTGCATCTGCAAACTTAAACCAATGAGAAACAAAAATGTCAAAAGAACCTCAAAACAAACTCCCAAATAGGTATGATGAATATGCATAAAGTCATATATAGAAAAATAGAAAAATAGAAAAAATATAATCCCATCACCAAAGGTGTGCTTGGAAGTTTTCCTGTAATGTCCACCCAGTGATCAGTAAGTCACAAAACGCTTACCTCCCTCCTAAGGGGTGGAGCAGTATATGATGGATCTTAATGATGAGGGATGATGGAGTGTCCTTGTAGTGCAGTCTTTATTTCACAGTTTCTTTATAGCTCATTGGAATGCATATGAAAAGATATAAAGCAGAGGGACATCAATAGCACAACTTTGTGGGTGCGGCAAAGTGAATCGCTGAAGAATAAATATTCACACACTCACTTGAATGATAGTGAGCGTGGACCTCAATCCAAACGAGCACCGTGCTCGTACCAATGGAACACTGGATTGGCGTCTTAATGCAAACAGTGCAGTGCGATCCTCAGATGTCCGCAGCTTGATTGCCTGAAGCCAACTCGCCTGGCTATCAAAGGTTTGTGATCAGTTTCAGCTGTAATTGAATTCCGTCCATAAAGATAATTATGGAAACGCTGGCAAGCAAATACAATGCTTAAACATTCCTTCTCAATTTGAGCATAATTTTGCTCAGCTGATGAAAGAGCTCTGGACGCATATGCAACTGGCTGACCTTTCTGCAAAAGGCAACAGCCTAGACCATTTTTACTGGAGTCACTTTGTATGGTAACAGGCTTTGTGACATCATAGTATTTCAACACTGGGGCAGAGGTGACCAAGTGTTTTATATCCTCTACTGCCCGGTCATGCTTGGGAAGCCAGTGCCAAACTGCATCTTTGTCCAGAAGTCGTCTTAGTGGCTCACACACCTCAGATAAGTGTGGCAGGAATTTTGCTAGGTATGTAACAAAGCCAATAAATCTCTGTACCGCTTTGGCATCAGCAGGTTGTGGCATGTCCACAATGGCTTTAATCTTATCCGGGTGAGCTTTTAAGCCTTGTGAAGACAGGATATGTCCATGGAAACGGACTTCTTCCACCTTGAACTGCAATTTCTTCACACTAAGCCTCAGCATCACCTGCCTACAACGATCCAGTAGCGCTATTAACTTTTCATCATGGTCTTGCTCAGCCTCCTCATCTGTATTGCCGCAGCCAACTATAAGAATGTCATCAGCTATTGGCTCAATTCCGTCAAGACCACCTAATAGTTCATGCTGCTTTCGCTGGTATACCTCCGGTGCTACAGAGACTCCAAATGGTAGTTTGAGCCATCTCTTTCTGCCCCAAGGAGTCCAGAACGTGGTCATGTAGCTACTCTTTTCATCCAGTTTGCACTGTAAAAAGGCATCTCTAGCATCCACAAGTGTGAAGACACGTGCTTTAGGTAGTTTGTGCAAAATATCATCGAGTGTTGGCATTAAGTAGTGTGACCGTTTCAGGGCCATATTCAGAAACTTGGGATCAATGCATATTCTGATCTTCTCAGGCTTTCTGATAACAACCATGTTACTGATCCAATCTGTAGGCTCTGTTACTGAAGTTAGATGTCCTTCAGCTTCATATTTATCTAGTTGAGCTTTAACCAGTGGCTTAATGGCGATAGGCACATTGCGTGGGGCACATTGTACAGGTTGAATGGTAGAATCAAGTTCAAAACGAACCTCTCCTGGAACAGAGACTATCGGGCCCTCAAACACATCACTGTAGGTGTGAAGAACTTGCTGTTTTGTCAGTGGCCTAGTCAGAGATTTTGCAGGCTGATTATCAACATTATGTAGCTCAGCAGGAATGGTGAACAGCATCAGTCCAAGGCGCTCACATGTTGAACCTGATAATAGCGGTTTCTGATCGGTATCAACAATCTCAAAGTTCAGTTTGTGTATACAATCACGTATGCTGCATTCTGTTTGGAATAGCCCCAATGATTCCATTAGTTCTCCTGAATACAACTTTAGTTTGGTGCTACTAGGCTGAAGGGGTGCTCTGGGTGCCAGTTTCATTTTGTCCTTTATACTCATGACATCACACGTTGCACCCGAGTCCAGCTGGCAGGGTTGGATTATATTGTTTAATCTGAGGTTTACAAACCATTTTTTGCCCTTTGTGTTTACAGCACCAATGCATTCTGAGGAGTAAACCATATCAGTGCTAAGCAGGTGTGCATTCTCCGGATCTGACATTTGCTCAATTGTGTGCAGCTTCCTTGCTTCCATTTTACTGGAGAGACACACTCTTGCAAAGTGATTTGGTTTACCACATGCAGTACAGATTTTCCCATATGCAGGACACTTTTCTTTCTCTCGTACATGCACATTGCCACAATACTTGCATGATGCAGGCTTCCTCCCAGGTGAGTTGTGTAGGTGACCCTTGTGCTGAAACTTATGCTGGTGGTTTTTGAAGTTTTGCTGTTGTTTAGAGGCTGCATTGATATTGTCAATCAGTTTATCCTGCTCCATAGCTTTCATATGTTTGTCAGTAAGTTCTGCAGTGCGACATATCTCAATTGCTGTTTGTAGATCTAAATCATGTTTCCTCAATAGGTGGCGGCGTGTGCTTTCACTGGTGATACCCAAAACTATTTTATCACAAATAAGTTCATCTCTCAGAGAGCCATACTCACAGCTTGCAGCTTTTGCTCTTTGCCGTGTGACAAACCTGTCTATTGATTCACAGTCTTCTTGCTTACAGCAGCCAAATATATATCTTTCATAGATGACATTTTTAGAAGGTCTGAAGAAAGCTTCTAATGCATCCAGAAGGGTTTTGGTGTCACTCTTTTGCTCCTCTGTGAGGTTCAGATTATGCTTGTAAACATGGAGGCATTCCCTGCCCATTACCCTTCTTAGTGTGGCTGCTTGCACTGCTGCAGACTTCTCATTTAACCCTGTGGCTAGGGAATAGTCCTGAAACTCAGCCCTGAAATTGTCCCAGTTACTGCCAACATCTCCACTCACCCTCATTGCCTCAGGCAGTGGAATGCTGTTAGCTGCCATGATGCTGTTTTCCTTGCTGCAAACACTCAGCATCCAGGACAGGACTGCAATTGTCAGGAGGCACAATCAGTTCCAAGAACACTCACATGAAGGCTGGCAGGCTCTCAGCATCAAATGTGTAGAAAGAGCATGGATCCAAATCTTCTGACACCATGTTTGTCGTGATATATGTAGAGAGACAGCACAAACCATTACTGTGCATAAGCCATGTTTACTGAAAGAACCAGCAGGAAACAGGAAACACAACACAGGAAGAAGTACAACAGAGATGCACCATAGAGTTGCATTTAAAGAAACATGTTATCTATAACAGTGCCCTGACACTATAAAAAGCAAACTAACTAACCAGCGTCACCCGTAACACTTATATGGTGATCACTGGTGAAAGGGTTAACTAGGGGCAATCAGGGGGTTAAACCTTTATCAGGCAATATATGGGGGTACCTGACGCTATATAAAAACCTGACGGGGAACCTAAATAACAAAATAACTAACTGGCAAACCAGTGTCACCAGTAACACTTATACAGTGATCACTGGTGAAAGGGTTAACTAGGGGCAATTAGGGGGTTAAAACCTTTATTCAATAATATATGGGGGTACCTGACGCTATAAAAACCTGCGGCGAACCTAAAAAAAAATAACTGACTACCTAGCGGCACCAGCATAACTAATACAGCGATCAGAAAAACGATTGCTTAGTGACACTGGCAAAAGGGGGTGAAAGGGTTACCTGGGGGGCGATCAAGGGGTTAAACCTTTATTAGGTAATATATGGGGGTACCTGACGCTATAAAAACCTGCGGCGAACCTAAAAAAAATAACTGGCTACCTATCGGCACCACGACACTAATACAGCGATCAGAAAAACGATTGCTTAGTGACACTGGCAAAAGGGGGTGAAAGGGTTACCTGGGGGGCGATCAAGGGGTTAAACCTTTATTAGGTAATATATGGGGGTACCTGACGCTATAAAAACCTGCGGCGAACCTAAAAAAAATAACTGGCTACCTATCGGCACCACGACACTAATACAGCGATCAGAAAAACGATTGCTTAGTGACACTGGCAAAAGGGGGTGAAAGGGTTACCTGGGGGGCGATCAAGGGGTTAAACCTTTATTAGGTAATATATGGGGGTACCTGACGCTATAAAAACCTGCGGCGAACCTAAAAAAAATAACTGGCTACCTATCGGCACCACCGACACTAAGACAGCGATCAGAAAAACGATTGCTTAGTGACACTGGCAAAAGGGAGTGAAAGGGTTACCTGGGGGGCGATCAAGGGGTTAAACCTTTATTAGGTAATATATGGGGGTACCTGACGCTATAAAAACCTGCGGCGAACCTAAAAAAAATAACTGGCTACCTATCGGCACCACCGACACTAAGACAGCGATCAGAAAAACGATCGTTTAGTGACACTGGCAAAAGGGGGTGAAAGGGTTTCCTGGGTGGGGCAATCAAGGGGTTAAACCTTTATTAGGTAATATATGGGGGTACCTGACGCTATAAAAACCTGCGGCGAACCTAAAAAAAATAACTGGCTACCTATCGGCACTACCGACACTAAGACCGCAATCAGAAAAACGATCGCTTAGTGACAGTGGTGCTAGGGGGTGAAAGGGTTACCTGGGGGGCGATCAAGGGGTTAAACCTTTATTGGGGGGGTTAGGGGGCTACACTGGACCTAAAACTAACTGCCCTGACACTTTTACAGTCACAAATGTCACTGATTGCAGTGATCAGTAAATAAATGGTCACTGCAATCAGTGACACTGTGACTGGGGGCTGGGGGGTGATCTGGGGGGAGGCCCGGACTGGGACAAAAAATAGGTATTTTAGACTGAGCAGCCCGGGGGGGGGGGGGGAGGGGCGCGGCGGCGGCGGTTAATGATGGGATGTGCGGTTCCAGCACCTTGTACCTCTGGACCCCTTTACATTACACATCACCCTGCACCTCTGGACCCCTTTACATTACATAGCACCGCACCTCTGGACCCTTTTACATTACACAGCACCCTGCACCTCTGGGCCCCTTTACATTACACAGCACCCTGCACCTCTGGGCCCCTTTACATTACACAGCACCCTGCACCTCTGGACCCCTTTACATTACACAGCACCCTGCACCTCTGGACCCCTTTACATTACACAACACCCTGCACCTCTGGACCCTTTTACATTACACAGCACCCTGTACCTCTGGACCCCTTTACATTACATAGCACAGCACCTCTGGACTCCATTACATTACACAGCCCCCCACAGTTTGTTACACAGACACCCCCTAACAGTTCTGGACCCCCTGCATGTTACACAGACCTCCCTACAGTACAGCCCCCCTCCCTACAGTACAGACCCCCTCCCTACAGTGCAGACCCCTTTCCTACAGTACAGACCCCCCTACAGTACAGACCCCCTCTACAATACAGACCCCCCTACATTACAGCCCTCCTCTACAATACAGACCCCCCCCTACATTACAGACCCCCCCTACATTACAGACCCCCTCCCTACAGTACAGACCCCCTCCCTACAGTAGACCCCCCTACATTACAGACCCCCCTACATTACAGACCCCCCTACAATATAGAACTGCCCTACATTACAGACCCCCTACAATACAGACCCCCCTACAATACAGACCCCCCTAAAATACAGGAGCCCCTACATTTCAGACCCCCTACATTACAGAACCCCCCTACATTACAGACCCCCCTACAATACAGAACCCCTCTACATTTCAGACCTCCTTCAATACAGAACCCCCTACATTACAGACCCCCTACAATACAGAACCCACCTACATTTCAGACCCCCCTACAATAGAGAACCCCCCTACATTTCAGACCCCCCCTACAATACAGAACCCCCCTACATTACAGACCCCCCTACATTACAGAACCCCCCTACATTACAGACCCCCCTACATTTCAGACCCCCCTACAATACAGAACCCCCTACATTACAGACCCCCCTACATTACAGACCCCCCTACAATACAGAACCCCCCTACAATACAGAACCCCCACTACAATACAGAACCCCCCTCCATTTCAGACCCCCCCTACAATACAGAACCCACCTACATTACAGACCCCCCTACAATACAGAACCCCCCTACATTTCAGACCACCCCTACAATACAGAAACCCCCACTACAATACAGACCCCCCCTTCAGACCCATAATGTACCTCAGATCAGCACGGGACTGCATGTTGGGTCCCCTCCCCCTGTGTGGACATAAAGGAGGAGGGGGAGGCGGCTTCACTCTGCTCGGCTGTGTGAGACAGGCAAGCCGAGACTGATCAGATCATCAGTGCCACGGCCATCTTGCCAGAAAGAAGGGGATCGTTGCGGGTCCCGGCCCCCTGATGTGCCGACGGGTGTCACTGTCATTCGAGTGCGGCTCCGACTCGCAGCTGAGAGTGCACTGGGTGAGCAGTGGCGTCACTAGGGTTGGTGTCACCTGGTGCGGCAAAACATGGTGTCACCCCCCTCCTGTCTATCCTGCCCAGCGCCCTGCAGGCAGCGTACGGTCACAAGGCGCACCCCCAAATGACCCCTGTAAATTAAAGTATAGGGCGGTATTGGGCTGGCTGTGGCTTTATAGGGCAGGTTGGGGTAATATAGGGCAGGTTGCGGTTGTATAGGGAAGGCTGGGGTGGTATAGAGCAGGTTTGGGTGGTATAGGGCAGTTTGCAGTGGTATATGGCAGGCTGGGTGGCATAGGGCAGGTTGGGGTGATATAGGGCAGGGTGTGGTGGCATAGAGCAGGTTGTGGTGGCATAGGGCAGGTTGGGGGGGTATAGAGCAGTTTGCGGTGGCATAGGGCAGGTTGCGGTGGCATAGGGCAGGTTGCGGTGGCATAGGTCAGGGTGCAGTGGCATAAGGCAGGTTGGTTTGGCACGCATAGGGCAGGGTGTGGTGGCATAGGGCAGGCTGGGGTGGTATGGTGCCAGGTTAGGACTCTATGTAGTGACATGTGCAGCAGTGCAGTAACTTACAGCATGCCTGTAGATGAAGACACTCTGGCTGCTGAGTCCTTTTTCTTTCTCCTTCAGCTGTGGGATCAGCCAGAGTGAACGAGTCTGTGGGAGGAGTGGAGGGGGCAGCCACACCCCCAGCTCCGCCCACCAACTCCGGCTGCTTCCGGAGACATTGTAGATGATGGGGAAGACATGACCAGGGCCGGTGCTAGACTATTTTGCGCCCTAGGCGAGATCAGCTACTTGCGCCCCCCCCCCCATAAAAAATAAAACTTCTGTACCGATAAAATATAATTTCTATAACTCTATACGGTATAGAAAGAGTGCAAAACAGTCTAACACCATCCCTATCTATACCCCCCTGTGATGTTTGTTTCCCCCTCATTGAGCTGCTGTGCACAGCAAGCATAGTTGCCAACATTTTTTTTTTTGTTTTCTTTAGAGAACTGGGCGACAGCAGAGGACTGGGTGACAGCAGGGGACTGGGCGACAGGAGAGGGCTGGGTGACAGCAGAGGACTGGGTGACAGCAGGGGACTGGGTGACAGCAGAGGACTGGGTGACAGCAGGGGACTGGGCGACAGCAGAGGGCTGGGTGACAGCAGGGGACTGGGCGACAGCAGGGGACTGGGCGACAGCAGATAGTTGGGTGACAGCAGGACAGAGCACTGGGTGACAGCAGGGGACTGGGCGACAGCACAGGGCTGGGTAATAGCAGAGGGCTGGGTGACAGCAGGGGGCTGGGTGACAACAGAGGGCTGGGTGACAACAGAGGGCTGGGTGACAGCAGAGGGCTGGGTGACAGCAGAGGGCTGGGCGACAGCAGAGGACTGGGTGACAGCAGAGGGCTGGGTGACAACAGAGGGCTGGGTGACAACAGAGGGCTGGGTGAAATTGGGTTGAAAACTGCTCTGCCCAGTAACTCACAATCAGGACAGTGCTACAGGAGATACCAGATACCATCTTGATCTTTGTCAGCTAACAGCACATTCTACTTCTATGTAAAAGTCTAAAGATAGAAGTAATAAAGATGACAAAGATCAAGATGGTATCTCCTGTAGCACTGTCCTGAGTGTGAGTTACTGGGCAAGTTTTCAACTCAATTTCTCCCAGTCCAGTGGCTGCATAAAAGACAAAACAACATTTATTTTTTTACCTCCATGTTGCTCTGCCCAGAAGGACCACACGATCTTCCCTGATGCCAGCTGCTCCGCCCCCAAGTGACATACGGGAATAGCCCTTGCCTGGCCACACCTCCTCACGAGTCCCGACCAGTGACCATGAAGGAGGCGGCCAGCTCTTCTGCATCAGAGCCCTGAGCCGCCGAACATCTCTGCAGCTGGGGAAGGGATCTGTCAGTGTACTGCATGTGATAGTTCCCTCCCCGCGCCCCTGCACGATCCCCGGCAGCGGACATTTCCTCTCCTCCTTCAGACCTCCAGTACACACTCCTGCAGACCCGCCGCACAGGGACATCGGCTCCAGAGATTACATCCAGCGGGGATGAGGAGGTGACAGGCCATGGCTGCGCCCTATGCGGCTGCCTTATCCGCCTAGTGGTAGCACCGGCCCTGGATGAGACATGCTGTCCGACGGCCCGCGGGCCATCACAGGCCATTGGCGGCCCGCGTGCCGCCACGGCCCACCGGGCATTTGCCTGGTATGCCCTATGGCCAGTCCGGGCCTGTCTGGGGGTGTCTGGGGAGGCCTGGGGGGGCAATCGTGTGCCTATGTGTGCTGGTGTCAGTGTGCTGTTTAGTGCACTAACCTGTATGGCTTCTCTCCACGGCGCTCGGTATATGTGAGCGCCGCAGGAGAGATGACATCACTTCCTCCTGCCTGTGTAAACATTACACAGGCAGAGGAAGATTCTCATTCGCCGGGAGCGATCGCGAGGGGGTGGCCGGAAACGAATGGCCGTCCCCTCATCACGGATCGCTCCCGGAACGAAGCTGACCGCTCACTGTATAGAAGGGGGGTCCGATGGGACCCCCCAACTATACGAAGGCAGTCACGTACAGGTACGTGATTGTGCCTGTCCGTGCCATTCTGCCAACGTATATATACAGTGAGCGGTCGTTAAGGGGTTAAATCGTTTTTCGGATTTGTTTAAATTCGTTACATTTGTAATTCGGAAATTCGGATGCATCCGAATTTTTAATAATGAAAAATTTGTCCGAATTTCGTTTTGAAACGAAACAAAATGCACATGTCTAACTAATACTGAAGGAACTTTACACTGAACTTACTCAGGCCTGACTAGAACAGATAGTAACAGGACACGTGGACAACATTGCCTATTAGGGGGAGCTTGCAAGCATAGGTTTTACACATATTGAAAGTGTGCATTAAAACTGTGTTTTATTATTGTTTGCTATACTATTAAATCTGCAGGGCCCTGTAAAGCCCTGTACACATGATCGGATTTCCGATGGAATAAAATCCGATGTATTTTTCCATCGGATTTCCGATGAAGCTGACTTCCATCAGTCTTGCCAACACACCATCAGTCAAAAATCCGACCGTCCCAAACGCTGTGACGTAAAACACTCCGTCGAGCTGAGAAAAATTAAATTCAATGCTTCTGAGCATGCGTCGACTTGATTCTGAGCATGCGTGGGTTTTTTCTCCGATGGAATTCCACACAGACGATTGGAATTTGCTATCGTTTTTTTCCATCGGATAAATTTAAAACATGTTCTATTTTTAATCACTGATGGAAAAAAGACCGATGGGGCCCATACACGATTGGTTTGTCCGATGGAAAAAGTCCATCGGACTGTTTTTATCTGTAAAACCGATCGTGTGTACACGGCTTAAGGGTCAACTGTACTCCTGTTTAACTTTGCTATCTTTTACCTGAGTAAACTTTGATTCTTGGTTAAGCAGAATACTGTGTGGAGTTATCTAATACCCTGCTGGACAAGTGGCTATTACCAGGTAATAACAAAATATACCATTCTATTGTTGTGTAGCATTATTGTGTTCCCCAGTCACCAGTGGGTTCCACAATCTCTCTAAAGACCAGTTGTGCCAAGGGAGGTTCGAACCAAGTTCTAAGGGTTGATAGCCAGAGTACAGACCCAAACAAAACCAGCAGCTCTCTTAACTGGGGGTAGTGCTACAGTAATAAATAAAATAGCAACCTGCCAATTTGTCCACCTGCCTGCAAAAGATTGTTTATAACAACCTAATACACCCAGACCAAGCAGGGTTTATTCTGTCTACATCTACAGCCATGAACTTAAGATGTTTGTTCCTGATAGTGTGAAGTGGACATTTTTCTGGCTTACTTAAAAAAAACTGGTTTCAAAGAAAATTCAGTTTGCCGGATTTAAACACGCTATTCATCCCCCACAGCTCATATGCAGTTTAATGGTACCTTGTGCAATTTGTTTACTCTGGGCAGATGCACAAGACATGGGGGTCCAAATATTGTCCCTGCTATTTGCCTTGAAAAAATAACCATGCCATATCCGGGGTGTGTCACGTGCCCTGGGCACCACCTGAAAGGTGCATCATGCCACTCTGCATGGGGAAGGGTGCAAAGTAGGCATGAGCTTCAGATGCGGACACAACCCATGTTCAGTTTACATTTTGCCTGCTAGGATTTTGCCGAATGGCAGAAATAAATAGGGTTTGGCCCAGAACCTCTGGCTGCAGTGAGAAAATCATATTTTGTAGCAGTATTAGTATGAACACAGGGGATGCCCTCAAAATTCATGAATTATGGAAAAAACTGTTGCAATACACAGACCTGATCCACCCAGTATTACACAGACTTTTTATCAAATTAGGTTTGTACCTGTCTCTAACCCAGAGGACTGGCTCACATTAAATAATACAGAGGTAAACAAGTATGAGGGAAATATATTATTTTATTAATCTTTGTGCAATACAGGAAAATAAAAGCATCATTCACAATGGCATAATATATATATATATATATATATATATATATATATATATACTGTATTTGTGTGTGAGTCCGGTAGAGCGTGTTCATTCTCATTTGTTTTCCCTGAATCCCTGCTGTTACTTATACACACACTACAATCACATATTGGATATTTTGTCTTATGTTCAAATTTATATACATGCAAATTTACCAACTGTTGTTAATTTTTATATTCTGAATACCCTTGCACCTTATACTGCTTGCAACACTACAATGGACAATTATCGATTTTGCCTCACATTTGTGGAAATAAAGGTAATGACAAAAACAACTTTGATAAAATCTGACTCAAACCTTCTGGTTTCAATTGTGTTTGAGAGATCTGGGGACCTAACTTTGCTTTTTCCAGCCTGAACACTGAGTAAGTAGCGAAGCCAGAGAGTCTACATAAGAGCCAGGCAACTAACATTTTTCAGAAGGTGATCACTTGGTATTTCTGTCATGATATGTTTACAGAATAAATTTAGAATTAGAAAATGGTGAGCACAGATGGGAAATTTTAGTCCATAAAAACATTCAGTTTTAAAAAAAAATAAACATACTGTACTTCTCAAAGCATAATGAAAACTTAAGACTGCAACTGAGACTGCTGCTTTCATTGTGAGCTGAGAAGTGGGTTTTAAAAAGAATGTATAGTATTTTCAGATTTTTTTTTAGTTATGCATTCATATTAAATGTAATATTTTGAAAATGTTGTATGTGAAATTTGCAACTATATGTAAATTGAAGCACAAGATTCTGTTTCCTAATTTACAGTGTCAGTCCTACACTTCAAACCTATGCAATTGCTTTATATCCCAATTTAGCTCTCACTGGCCTAATCTGGCAATGTCCATCTCATCATTATACACTACTCTGTACATGTAATCTCTTCGTAATTTGACTGAGTGTTCATGTAAGACATAAGAAGTCATAGCGTGCAGAAAAGCAAATAATTTAAGAATTTTGTGAATAAAGTAAAACGGAATAATTTAACTTATTCAAGCATTTCAGACTTTAATAAAGATTTGAAGTTGTGGTGGAGACGGTGAATAATTCTTCCCTTTAGTTTCTTTTCTTCAGTGGGTAGAATATATTATATCCAACGCTGAAAAAAAAAAGATTATTTTCTAGTAAGTAGTTAATTTGTGAATTAAAATTCTATATTTCATATGTGAACATCAAGGGTAAGTAATAAGAGATAACAAAGCCCACGCTAACTAACAATAATAACTTACAATACTCCGGAAAACGCCATTCTTGTGGAGACCTAGGGGTGAAAGTAGGGTCTTAAACTGACTTTCTTTCTTCAGCATTATTTTTGAGGCTGCTACTTAAGGGTCAAATATACTGCTGGGACAGGATTTTTAATGAAACTGTCCTCTATGATTTACACGCCTTTCTGTATCCTGCACCCTCAACCCTCCTCCCTGCATCTGTTCGATATCTACAGTAAATCTTCAAAAGACACATCTAGACTGAGCCTGAGTTTTTCGTGTGCTTTTATGCCCCATACACACGATCATTTTTCATGCCGTTAAAAATGCCATTAAAAAAAATGGCCATTAAAAATGATCGTGTGTATGCTCCAGAGCATTTTTAACGACGTGAAAAACGGGCATTAAAAATTTGGAACATGCTCTCTTTTTTCACGTCGTTTTTCATGTCGTTTTTTTTAACGACGTGAAAAACGATAGTGTGTATGCTTTAACGACGTGAAAAAAAATGCGCATGCTCAGAATCAAGTATGAGACGGGAGCGCTCGTTCTGGTAAAACTAGCGTTCGTAATGGAGATAGCACATTCGTCATGCTGTAACGGACTGAAAAGCACTAGACTGAAAAGAGCGAATCGTCTCTCAACAAACTTTACTAACATGAAGGGTGGCGCCATTCGAACGGAACTTCCCCTTTATAGTGCCGTCGTACGTGGTGTACGTCACTGCGCTTTTCTTGAACATTTTTTAAAATGATGGTGTGTACGCAAGACAGGCTTGAGAGGAAACAAGAAAAAAATGACAAGAAAAACGTCAGTTTTAAAAATGACATTAACCACTTAACGACCGCTCACTGTATATATACGTCGGCACAATGGCACCGACAGGCACAATCACGTAGAGCATACGTGATTGCCGTTCGATTCCGACCACCCCCCCGCGATCGCTCCCGGCGAATAGAAATGCCCCCTCTGTCTGTGTACTGTTTACACAGATAGAGAAAGCAGGAGGAAGTGATGTCATCTCCTGTGCGGCGCTCACATATACCGAGCGTCATACAAGAGAAGACACACAGGTCAGTGCACTAACACTACACTAACACCAGCACACATAGGCACATAAATCGCCCCCCCAGGCCCCCCCAGATCACCCCCCAGCCCCCCCAGATCACCCCCCAGCCCCCAGTCACAGTGTCACTGATTGCAGTGACCATTTATTTACTGATCACTGCAATCAGTGACATTTGTGACTGTAAAAGTGTCACTACATTTAGTTTTAGGTCCAGTGTAGCCCCCTAACCCCCCCCCTAATAAAGGTTTAACCCCTTGATCACCCCCCAGATAACCCTTTCACCCCCTAGCACCGCCGTCGCTTGGCGATCATTTTTCTGATCGCTGTCTTGGCGTCGGTGATGCAGATCGGTACCCAGTAATTTTTTTTAGGTTCGCCGCAGGTTTTCATAGCGTCGGGTACCCCCATAAATTATCTAATAAAGGTTTAACCCCCTTGATCGCCCCCAGGTAACCCTTTCACCCCCTATCACCACTGTCACTAAGCGATCGTTTTTCTGATCGATGTCTTAGCGTCGGTGATGCTGATCGGTAGCCAGTATTTTTTTTTTAGGTTCGCCGCAGGTTTTTATAGCGTCGGGTACCCCCATAAATTATCTAATAAAGGTTTAACCCCCTTGATCGCCCCCCAGGTAACCCTTTCACCCCCTATCACCACTGTCACTAAGCAATTGTTTTTCTGATCGCTGTCTTGGCGTCGGTGATGCAGATCGGTACCCAGTAATTTTTTTAGGTTTGCTGCAGGTTTTTATAGCGTCGGGTACCCCCATAAATTATCTAATAAAGGTTTAACCCCCTTGATCGCCCCCCAGGTAACCCTTTCACCCCCTATCACCACTGTCACTAAGCGATCGTTTTTCTGATCGATGTCTTAGCGTCGGTGATGCTGATCGGTAGCCAGTATTTTTTTTTTAGGTTCGCCGCAGGTTTTTATAGCGTCAGGTACCCCCATAAATTATCTAATAAAGGTTTAACCCCCTTGATCGCCCCCCAGGTAACCCTTTCACCCCCTATCACCACTGTCACTAAGCAATTGTTTTTCTGATCGCTGTCTTGGCGTCGGTGATGCAGATCGGTACCCAGTAATTTTTTTAGGTTCGCCGCAGGTTTTTATAGCGTCGGGTACCCCCCATAAATTATCTAATAAAGGTTTAACCCCCTTGATCGCCCTCCAGGTAACCCTTTCACCCCCTATCACCACTGTCGCTAAGCGATCATTTTTCTGATCGATGTCTTAGCGTCGGTGATGCAGATCGGTAGCCAGTAATTTTTTTTAGGTTCGCCGCAGGTTTTTATAGCGTCAGGTACCCCCATATATTATCTAATAAAGGTTTTAACCCCCTAATTGCCCCTAGTTAACCCTTTCACCAGTAATCATCATATAAGTGTTACGGGTGACGCTGGTTAGTTAGTTTGCTTTTTATAGTGTCAGGGCACTGTTATAGATAACATGTTTCTTTAAATGCAACTCTATGGTGCATCTCTGTTGTACTTCTTCCTGTGTTGTGTTTCCTGTTTCCTGCTGGTTCTTTCAGTAAACATGGCTTATGCACAGGGTGATATCAATTAGGTTTTAGCGTCAGAGAGGGTCTGCGTCACACCCCAGGCAGCGTCAGGTTAGTGCCAGTAACGCTAACACCCACGCGTGAAGCATACACCTCCCTTAGTGGTATAGTATCTGAACAGATCAATATCTGATCTGATCAGATCTATACTAGCGTCCCCAGCAGTTTAGGGTTCCCAAAAACGCAGTGTTAGCGGGATCAGCCCAGATACCTGCTAGCACCTGCGTTTTGCCCCTCCGTCCAGCCCAGGCCACCGAAGTGCAGTATCGATCGATCACTGTCACTTACAAAACACAACACACATAACTGCAGCGTTCGCAGAGACAGGCCTGATCCCTGCGACTCCAGTGCTGTAGGAGGTGATTTCACCACCACAGTTTAAAAAAAAAAGAAGCAAATATGCGGAAGCATTGGGGCAGCAGGGGCGGAGGAGCGATTTTGCTCCTAATGCCGCGTACATACGGTCGAAATTCCGACGGAGGCTTGCCCGTGGAAAAGTCCGACCATGCGTGTGCGGCATAACTTTTTTGTGGGAGGATGCCCCCATGCTTCGGCATATATAAATGGTGCATGTATGCCCATCATTAGAAGTGGGTGGATGAAGGGCGGTATTCTAATGGTGGGCATACCCACCGATCAATCTCTTTTTTCGTTCAGCCACCTGGCTGCATGAAAAAAAAAGATTACAATACATGTCCAACAAGGACCAGCAACGTACTGGTATGTTGCTGGACTTTGAATGGTTATACCAGATTGATGCCTGCGGGTTTAGGTATCATCTTGGTATCATTCTTTTCAGCCAGCGGCCGGCTTTAATGTAAAAGCAACCCTAGTGGCTAATTAGCCTCTGGACTGCTTTTACAAGCAGTGGGAGGGAATGTCCCCCCCCGGATATAAAAAGCGCCATTGGGAAATTGGGAAAGCATTTTATCACACCGATCTTGGTGTGGTCAGATGCTTTGAGGGCAGAGGAAAGATCTAGGGTCTAGACCCCAGTTTTTTCAAAAAAAGAGTACCTGTCACTACCTATTACTATCATAGGGGATATTTACATTCCCTGAGATAACAATAAAAATGATAAAAAAACAAAACATGGAAGGAACAATTTAAAAATAAAATAAAAAAGCAAAATTAATAATAAAAAAAAAAAAAAAAAGCACCCCTGTCCTGCCCTGCTCTTGCCCAATGGCGAACGCAAGCGTCGGTCTGGCGTCATATGTAAACAGCAATTGCACCATGCATGTGAGGTATCACCGCGAAGGTCAGATCGAGGGCAGTAATTTTAGCAGTAGACCTCCTCTGTAAATCTAACGGGGTAACCTGTAAAGGCTTTTAAAGGCTTTTAAAAATGTATGTAGTTTGTCGCCAATGCGCGTTTGTGCGAAATTTTAAAGCATGTCGTGTTTGGTATCTATGTACTCGGCCTAAGATCATCTTTTTTATTTCATCAAACATTTGGGCAATATAGTGTGTTTTAGTGCATTAAAATAAAAAAAAGTGTATTTTTTCCCCAAAAAATGCGTTTGAAAAATCGCTGCGCAAATACTGTGTAGAAAAAAAAATGCAACACCCACCATTTTATTCTGCAGGGCCTTTGCTTTAAAAATATATATAATGTTTGGGGGTTCAACATAATTTTCCTGCAAAAAAAAATATGTTTTCATGTAAACAAAAAGTGTCAGAAAGGGCTTTGTCTTCAAGTGGTTAGAAGAGTGGATGTAAGCTTCCTAATGTTGTGTATAAAATGCCAGAACAGTTCAAAACCCCCCCAAATGACCCCATTTTGGAAAGTAGACACCCCAAGCTATATACTGAGAGGCATGTCGAGTCCATGGAATATTTTATATGTTGACACAAGTTGCGGAAAAAAGAATTATTTTTTTTTGCACAAAGTTGTCACTAAATGATATATTGCTCAAACATGCCATGGGCATATGTGGAATTACACCCCAAAATACATTCTGTTGCTTCTCCTGAGTACGGGGATACCACATGTGTGAGACTTTTTGGGAGCCTAGCCGCGTACGGGACCCCAAAAACCAATCACCGCCTTCAGGCTTTCTAAAGCCCCATACACACTATCAGTTTTCTTGCAGGTTTTTCTCTTCAGGTTTACCAAAACCATCTAATATGAGGTCAAACCTTAAGAGTTTCAATTCGTATGCAATCAGGCAGGCCCTTGCACTACATGGTTTTGGTAAACCTGAAGAGAAAAACCTGCAAGAAAACTGATAGTGTGTATGGGGCTAAAGGGTGTAAATTTTTGATTTCACTTCTCACTGCCTATCACAGTTTCGGAGGCCATGGAATGCCCAGATGGCACAAAACCCCCCCAAATGACCCCATTTTGGAAAGTAGACACCCCAAGCTATTTGCTGAGAGGTATTGTGAGTATTTTGCAGATCTCGCTTTTTGTCACAAAGTTTTGAAAATTGAAAAAAAAAAAAAGAAAAAAAAAAAAATTCTTTCTTCATTTTCAAAAGCAAATGAGAGCTGTAAAATACTCACCATGCCTCTCAGCAAACAGCTTGGGGTGTCTACTTTCCAAAATGGGTTCATTTGGGGGGGTTTTGTGCTATTTTGGCATTTTATGGCCTTCGAAACTGTGATAGGTAGTGAGGAGTGAAATCAAAAATTTGTGCCTAGAAATCCTGAAGGCGGTGATTGGTTTTCGGGGTCCCGTACGCGGCTAGGCTCCTAAAAAGTCCCACACATGTGGTATCCCCGTACTCAGGAGAAGCAGCAAAATGTATTTCGGGGTGCAATTCCACATATAACCATGGCATGTGTGAGCAATATATCATTTAGTGACAACTTTTTGTAATTTTTTTTTTTTTGTCATTATTCAATCACTTGGGACAAAAAAAAAATATTCAATGGGCTCAACAGGCCTCTCAGCAATTTCCTTGGGGTGTCTACTTTCTAAAATGGGGTCATTTGGGGGGGTTTTGTGCTATTTTGGCATTTTATGGCCTTCAAAACTGTGATAGGTAGTGAGGAGTGAAATCAAAAATTTGCGCCCTTAGAAATCCTGAAGGCGGTGCTTGGTTTCCGGGGTCCCGTACGTGGCTAGGCTCCTAAAAAGTCCCACACATGTGGTATTCCCGTACTCAGGAGAAGCAGCAGAATGTATTTTGGGGTGCAATTCCACATATAACCATGGCATGTGTGAGCAATATATCATTTAGTGACAACTTTTTGTAATTTTTTTTTTTTTTTGTCATTATTCAATCACTTGGGACAAAAAAAAAAAAATATTCAATGGGCTCAACATGCCTCTCAGCAATTTCCTTGGGGTGTCTACTTTCCAAAATGGGGTAATTTGGGGGGGTTTTGTACTGCCCTGCCATTTTAGCACCTCAAGAAATGAGATAGGCAGTCATAAATTTAAAGCTGTGTAAATTCCAGAAAATGTACCCTAGTTTGTAAACGCTATAACTTTTGCGCAAACTGATAAATATACACTTATTGACGTTTTTTTTACTAAAGATATGTGGCTGAAAACATTTTGGCCTAAATGTATGACTAAAATTGAGTTTATTCGATTTTTCTTATAACAAAAAGTAGAAAATATCATTTTTTTTCAAAATTTTCGGTCTTTTTCCGTTTATATCGCAAAAAATAAAAATCGCAGAGGCAATCAAATACCATTAAAAGAAAGCTCTATTTGTGGGAAGAAAAGGACGCAAATTTTGTTTGGGTACAACATTGCATGTCCGCACAATTTACAGTTAAAGCAGCGCAGTGCAAAATTCTGAATTCACCTCTGGTCCTCTAGCTACCAAATGGTCCGGGGCTTAAGTGGTTAAAAATGATCGTGTGTATGGGGCATAAGAACTGAAAACTGGCCAGGCCAGCGGCCCCTCTGGGGGTTATCACTACATTTGCTGGTGGCGATTTTTTTGTAGCCTATTGTGCACTATCACACTAGCTTCTGCTCTAATGTACACTAGACTTGTGCACAACGGAAAAATTAGTTTAGTTTCGGTTCGTTTCTTGTGCACAACGGAAAAATTTGTTTCGTTTCGGTTCGTTTCTTTTCGGTCCTGTTGATTCGTAATCATTCGTAATTTTGCTAGACGGGATTTTTCGTGTTCGGACTAATTCGTATTTTCGCAAGCGACATTTTTAGTTGAATCGGAATGATTCGTATTAATGTAAGCCTTATTTTTAGTTGATTTATAATTCGTACTTTCAGTAGAGTACATTGTTTTTCGTTGATTCTGGACACAACTCCTACTTTCGTAACTTTTTTTGGGTTTGTTGATTCGTAATTTTCTGTGATTCTCTCACAACGACGCTGCCTATTATGCCTAATGTGCTTCAAATGGATTTGTTCTTTTCTAAATACATAGCGGTTAATTGTAAAGATTCGAAATCTCGTATTTTACTTTCGTTTTTTACATGCGGCTATAGCCTCCGCCCCCTGTACACCATTTTGAGAGGGAGTTCAGCACGGTGAGGGAGAAGCAGAGAGCAGAGCAGAGTGTTATTGTGCTTCGGAAGGATTCGTACATTCGTAACTTTTTTCATAACGAATTATGCCGAAGACATTCGGGCATTCGCTATTTGCGATATAATTTATTTCGGATTCGGTTTTATTCGTAACTGCTTTATTCGGAAATTCGAATGCTTCCAAATGTCCGAAAGTTGCTAAATTCGGACGAATTTCGATTCCTTACGAAACGAATTGCACAAGCCTAATGTACACAACCTATTTGTTCCCTTTGTTACTTGTAAAGCCTTTTTGTATGCAAACTGATGTGGAGAGTTTTGTTCATACTAAAATAACTACAAATAAAACAAAATAATAATAAAAACAACTGGTTACCGTAGTTAGCCAGACTTTGGATATGCCTTATGTCAGTAGTGCAACCCCATGTTACCATGCCTCCATACCTTGTTTGCGACCAGTTATTCTGAATATCCTGAGTCTCTGATCTCAAAAGCCAGGAGGTTTGAAGAACTTGCTGCCCAGACTCATCCAAGAAACACTGTCCTGTGAACACTGTAATAGAATCTGTAAAGAAACAGACTTGTGATTTAAAAAAAAAATAATTAAGAAGTAATGTGTAAATGTGTGAGACTGGATTACCAGCCAGCATTCATTTTGGCTTTCAACATTTCACATCATGAGGAGAAGTCACCTAGATTGACATGTTATTGTAGAGTTCAGGACTGCTATATCAGCTACCTGATTTTGTTAAAGGGGGCTTCCAGATTCCGATAAGCCCCCTGCCCACAGACCCCCACAACCACCAGGCCAGGGTTGTGGGAAAGAGGCCCTTTTCCCTATCAACATGGGGACAAGGTGCCTTGGGGGGGGGCAGCACCCCCCCATACATAGTACCCCTACTCATTCACCAAAAAGCACTCAAAGAGTTAATAAAAACACACCAGTGTTTGAAAAGTCCTTTATTTTAAAAAAACATAAAAACGGAAACGGAAACGCTGTCCGCTGAACACAACAGTTCCTGTCCAGGAACTCAGCTGAATGACAGGTAAACATAGGGGCGGGGTTACCTGGTGATGTAACTAGGTGACCCCGCCCCCATGTCTACCTCTCAGGTGGCATTGTTTTTTGATTTGTTTTTTCGCTTGGATCGGCATTTGTTTTTGTTTTTTAATAAAGGACTTGTCAAAAACTGGTATTCTGTTTTTATTAACGTTGACTTTTTTTAAGGTAAATGTGTAGGGGTACAATGTACTCAATACTCATTACCATGGGGGGTGATATCTGGGGGCCCCCTTGTTTAAGGGGGCTTCCAGATTCTGATAAGTCAGCCCCCCAGCACCCCCACAACCACCGGGCCAGGGTTGGGGGGGAAGAGGCCCTTGTCTCCATCAGCATGAAAAGGTGCTTTGGGGGGGTTCCCCCTGCCTCAAAGCACCCCTCCCATGATGAGGGCATGTGGCCTGGTATCATTTGTTTGCATACATAAGGGTCTGGTATGGATTTTGAGGGGGGCCCCATGCCATTTTTTTTTATTTTGCCATGATTCCCCTTAAAATCCATACCAGACCCAAAGGGTCCCACGCTGTTTTTTTTCTAAATTTTTATTTGCTGACAATACTGTTTACATTCAGCAGTCAGCAAGGAAACCTGTTGAAAGCTGATGAATCATCAGTTGTTAAAGTGGTTCTAAAGGCAGAAGTTTTTTTTATCATAATGCATTCTATGCATTAAGATAAAAAACCTTCTGTGTGCAGCAGCCCCCCTAATACTTACCTGAGCCCCATCATGATGCAGCGATGTTGTACGAGAGACTCGGCTGTCCGGGACTCTCCCTCCTGAATTGGCTCAGACACACAGCAGACACCATTGGCTCTCGCTGCTGTCAAAGTCAGTGAGCCAATGAGGAGAGGGAGGGGGCAGGGCCGAGTAGCAGCTCTGCATCTGAATGGATACACAGAGCAGCGGCTCAGCTTGTGTACTCCCATAACAAGCTGCTTGCTGTGGGGGCACTTGGCAGGAGGGAGGGGCCAGGAGCGCTGGTGAGGGACCTGAGAAGAGGAGGATATGGGCTGCTTTGTGCAAAACCACTGCACACAGAAGGTTAATATAGCATGTTTGTTCATTTTAAATAAAAAAATAAAATACAAATTTAAACAATATTTGCTTATTCCGGATCTCAGTTTTAAGTATATATGAGCATCACCCAAGGAGAAAAGCCCAGTGAAGAATCATCTCCTGGACTGTTAAATACCTGTTCCTTGTAAGTCAAGAGCTATAGTATTTGTAGCTGCTGACATAACATTTTTTTTACAACCCAGTGAAGCTCTTCTTTAACAAAATAACATAAAGGAAATAAAACTTACTGGTGAAATTCCACTTCACTGTAAATCCGAATGATGGAAGATCAGTCAGTTGTTGATATCCAATCAGAGGCGATTCCACAATTGTTTTATTAGTGGAAGACACAGCTGTCAGATATTTGCCTAAAAATTTTCCATTTTTAAAGACAGTATCAATGGTCATGTTAGAGCCAAGATCATTCTTCCACCGACCAGCCAGGTTGCACTGTTTAACCTAAAGAAGGAAGAGGGAGTAAATCATTTGTGGTATTCAGAGGATTCAGAATCAGACTGCACCTGTCTACAAAAATGATAGCAATAGAAAATAGGTTCTAGGTAAAACTTAGTTTTGGATAGAGTGGTTCCAAGGGTTAGATCCTCTGTTAAGTTTTAATTTCAGTCCGTATCCCCATCAGGGAGTCACCCCTCTCTTTTTGACTATAGTCATTAAGAACAAATATGAGGATATATCCAAAATTCTTTCATAAGACAGGAATTAAAGTGGTTGTAAACCTCAGACATTAAATATGAACAAAGCATATCCCTCTATAGTGTGTACTTGTCTCAATTAAGAGCACTAAGTGTAATTTCTGTCTGCTGCTCCATTCCTCTGCTATCAGCATGAGTCACTTCTGACAGGTTTTTCTGACACCAAGAGAAAAAAAGGGACAGCGGAGGGAGCTCCAGCTGATTGACAGCCTCAGCTGAGAGCTGTGGGGATCAGGGGGGGGGGTATATTCTCTTACCTCCAATCAGCTCACAGAGCTCTCCTCACTGAGCTCTGCAGAGTGTAACTTTAGCTCTGCCCCTTTTTTCTGAACTCTCAGACAAGTTTTAGAAATTCAGCACCTTAACCACTTAAGCCCCGGATCATTTGGTAGCTAAAGGACCAGAGGTGAATTCAGAATTTTGCACTGCGCTGCTTTAACTGTAAATTGTGCGGACATGCAATGTTGTACCCAAACAAAATTTGCGTCCTTTTCTTCCCACAAATAGAGCTTTCTTTTAATGGTATTTGATTGCCACTGCGATTTTTATTTTTTGCGATATAAACGGAAAAAGACCGAAAATTTTGAAAAAAAAATGATATTTTCTACTTTTTGTTATAAGAAAAATCAAATAAACTCAATTTTAGTCATACATTTAGGCCAAAATGTATTCAGCCACATGTCTTTAGTAAAAAAAATGTCAATAAGCGTATATTTATTGGTTTGCGCAAAAGTTATAGCGTTTACAAACTAGGGTACATTTTCTGGAATTTACACAGCTTTAAATTTATGACTGCCTATCTCATTTCTTGAGGTGCTAAAATGGCAGGGCAGTACAAACCCCCCCCAAATGACCCCATTTTGGAAAGTAGACACCCCAAGGAAATTGCTGAGAGGCATGTTGAGCCCATTGAATATTTTTTTTTTGTCCCAAGGGATTGAATAATGACAAAAAAAAAAAGAAAATTACAAAAAGTTGTCACTAAATGATATATTGCTCACACATGCCATGGTTATATGTGGAATTACACCCCAAAATGCATTCTGCTGCTTCTCCTGAGTACGGGGATACCACATGTGTGGGACTTTTTAGGAGCCTAGCCACGTACGGGACCCCGGAAACCAAGCACCGCCTTCAGGATTTCTAAGGGTGCAAATTTTTGATTTCACTCCTCACTACCTATCACAGTTTTGAAGGCCATAAAATGCCAAAATAGCACAAAACCCCCCCAAATGACCCCATTTTAGAAAGTAGACACCCCAAGCTGTTTGCTGAGAGGCATGGTGAGTATTTTACAGCTCTCATTTGTTTTTGAAAATGAAGAAAGAAAATTTTTTTTTTCTTTTTTTTTTTCAATTTTCAAAACTTTGTGACAAAAAGCGAGATCTGCAAAATACTCACAATACCTCTCAGCAAATAGCTTTGGGTGTCTACTTTCCAAAATGGGGTCATTTGGGGGGTTTTGTGCCAACTGTGATAGGCAGTGAGAAGTGAAATCAAAAATTTACACACTTAGAAAGCCTGAAGGCGGTGATTGGTTTTTGGGGTCCCGTACGCGGCTAGGCTCCCAAAAAGTCTCACACATGTGGTATCCCCGTACTCAGGAGAAGCAACAGAATGTATTTTGGGGTGTAATTCCACATATGCCCATGGCATGTTTGAGCAATATATCATTTAGTGACAACTTTGTGCAAAAAAAAAAAAAAAAATTGTCTTTTTTCCGCAACTTGTGTCAACATATAAAATATTCTATGGACTCGACATGCCTCTCAGTATATAGCTTGGGGTGTCTACTTTCCAAAATGGGGTCATTTGGGGGGGGTTTGAACTGTTCTGGCATTTTATACACAACATTAGAAAGCTTACATCCACTCTTCTAACCAGTTGAAGACAAAGCCCTTTTTGACACTTTTTTTTTACATGAAAACATTTTTTTTTTTGCAAGAAAATTATGTTGAACCCCCAAACATTATATATATTTTTAAAGCAAAGGCCCTACAGAATAAAATGGTGGGTGTTGCATTTTTTTTTCTACACAGTATTTGCGCAGCGATCTTTGAAACGCATTTTTTTGGGAAAAAATACACTTTTTTAATTTTAATGCACTAAAACACACTATATTGCCCAAATGTTTGATGAAATAAAAAAGATGATCTTAGGCCGAGTACATAGATACCAAACACGACATGCTTTAAAATTTCGCACAAACGCGCATTGGCGACAAACTACATACATTTTTACAAGCCTTTAAAAGCCTTTACAGGTTACCCCGTTAGATTTACAGAGGAGGTCTACTGCTAAAATTACTGCCCTCGATCTGACCTTCGTGGTGATACCTCACATGCATGGTGCAATTGCTGTTTACATATGACGCCAGACCGACGCTTGCGTTCGCCATTGGGCAAGAGCAGGGCAGGACAGGGGTGCTTTTTTTTTTATTATTAATTTTGCTTTTTTATTTTATTTTTAAATTGTTCCTTCCATATTTTTTTTTTTTATCATTTTTATTGTTATCTCAGGGAATGTAAATATCCCCTATGATAGCAATAGGTAGTGACAGGTACTTTTTTTAAAAAAAACTGGGGTCTAGACCCTAGATCTTTCCTCTGCCCTCAAAGCATCTGACCACACCAAGATCGGTGTGATAAAAT
The DNA here is from genome assembly GCA_029206835.1 of Rana muscosa. NCBI lineage: Eukaryota > Metazoa > Chordata > Amphibia > Anura > Ranidae > Rana > Rana muscosa. The sequence goes on along the minus strand of CM055116.1, from coordinate 1,087,008,011 downwards.
GCTTTCCCAATTTCCCAATGGCGCTTTTTATATCCTGGGGGGGGACATTCCCTCCCACTGCTTGTAAAAGCAGTCCAGAGGCTAATTAGCCACTAGGATTGCTTTTACATGAAAGCCGGCCGCTGGCTGAAAAGAATGATACCAAGATGATACCTAAACCCGCAGGCATCAATCTGGTATAACCATTCAAAGTCCAGCAACATACCAGTACGTTGCTGGTCCTTGTTGGACATGTATTGTAATCTTTTTTTTTCATGCAGCTAGGTGGCTGAACGAAAAAAGAGATTGATCGGTGGGTATGCCCACCATTAGAATACCGCCCTTCATCCACCCACTTCTAATGATGGGCATACATGCACCATTTATATATGCCGAAGCATGGGGGCATCCACCCGCAAAAAAGTTATGCCGCACACACATGGTCGGACTTTTCCACGGGCAAGCCTCCGTCGGAATTTCGACCGTATGTACGCGGCATTAGGAGCAAAATCACTCCTCCGCCCCTGCTGCCCCAATGCTTCGGCATATTTGCTTTTTTTTTTAACTGTGGTGGTGAAATCACCTCCTACAGCACTGGAGTCGCAGGGATCAGGCCTGTCTCTGCGAACGCTGCAGTTATGTGTGTTGTGTTTTGTAAGTGACAGTGATCGATCGATACTGCACTTGGGTGGCCTGGGCTGGACGGAGGGGCAAAACGCAGGTGCTAGCAGGTATCTGGGCTGATCCCACTAACACTGCGTTTTTGGGAACCCTAAACTGCTGGGGACGCTAGTATAGATCTGATCAGATCAGATATTGATCTGTTCAGATACTATACCACTAAGGGAGGTGCATGCTTCACGCGTGGGTGTTAGCGTTAATGGCACTAACTTGACACTGCCTGGGGTGTGACGCAGACCCTCTCTGACGCTAAAACCTAATTGATATCACCCGCCGGGCGATCAGGGGGTTAAACCTTTATTGGGTTATATACGGCGGGTGCCCTGACACTATAAAAAGCAAACTAACTAACCAGCGTCACCCGTAACACTTATATGATGATCACTGGTGAAAGGGTTAACTAGGGGCAATTAGGGGGTTAAAACCTTTATTAGATAATATATGGGGGTACCTGACGCTATAAAAACCTGCGGCGAACCTAAAAAAAATTACTGGCTACCGATCTGCATCACCGACGCTAAGACAGCGATCAGAAAAATGATCGCTTAGCGACAGTGGTGATAGGGGGTGAAAGGGTTACCTGGGGGGCGATCAAGGGGGTTAAACCTTTATTAGATAATTTATGGGGGTACCTGACGCTATAAAAACCTGCGGCGAACCTAAAAAAAAAATACTGGCTACCGATCTGCATCACCGACGCTAAGACAGCGATCAGAAAAATGATCGCTTAGCGACAGTGATGATAGGGGGTGAAAGGGTTACCTGGGGGCGATCAAGGGGGTTAAACCTTTATTAGATAATTTATGGGGGTACCTGACGCTATAAAAACCTGCGGCGAACCTAAAAAAAATTACTGGCTACCGATCTGCATCACCGACGCTAAGACAGCGATCAGAAAAATGATCGCTTAGCGACGGCGGTGCTAGGGGGTGAAAGGGTTATCTGGGGGGTGATCAAGGGGTTAAACCTTTATTAGGGGGGGTTAGGGGGCTACACTGGACCTAAAACTAAACTGTAGTGACACTTTTACAGTCACAAATGTCACTGATTGCAGTGATCAGTAAATAAATGGTCACTGCAATCAGTGACACTGTGACTGGGGGGTGATCTGGGGGGGCCTGGGGGGGGCGATTTAATCACTGGCGCTACCTTTTTTATTTTTCACACATATTATTAAACTTATAAAACCCTCTCAAAGTTCCAGACAAAGTTGCAAATATAAGACAAAGAAACAACTTCCTTGCGACTTTTGTGATTTTAACATTGCAGCCTATGGCACTCATTTCGCAAGCAAGACACAAAAAAAAGTAGTACAGGAAAAAAAAAATTGTCGCTGCCACTTGAGTGGCAGCAATTAAGACGGCACCCACTGAAATCAATTTGTTTTGACTGGTCATGTGACTTTCTGTGTCGCATATCACAGCAAGTTGCATGAGAAGTTGCAGCAGTGTGAACCAGGGCTTACACCTCACGTTTCTTGGCTAGCAAATAAAATGTATCATCACCCCTACACTCTCCTACTTGTTTGTAAATGAATGTATTCATTATCAAATTAATAAGAAGGACAGAGTAGCTTTATCATACACAGACAGAATACCAGCAATGCTAATATTTCAATATAGGAGGTAAAACTGAATACCCTTCTATAGTTTACCTTTTCACCGGTACAAAGAGTGAAGCTCAGCAGAGCCAGAGTGAGTACTGCAGGGATCTTCATCCTCATGGTGCCTCTTCAGGATCTGAGTTCCCCAGCTTTGCAGTGTTGCTGTATTTATACACATGGATGACTCATTATTTGTAGTTGTCACTTACCTTGCCAAATACTGTATGACGTATAGTAGGATGGTGGCTTTATTTCTAAGGAAATACCCAATGTTTGCTAATCAATCACCACCTTCCTTTTCCTGAATTTCATAACTGTTCCACCCTTTTTTTTAAAAAGGAAGACAACAGCTAGCAGCATACTGTCATGCATTGAAGAAGTCATACTTTCCAGAGATTAAAACATACCTAAAGGCAAACTTTTTTTTAACTCAGAAATTAGAAATAGTAGAACTATGAAACAAACTTTTCCTGACAGACTCCATGGCAGACTACATGTGGGTTAACCCCGGCTCCTCTCCACAGCTATAGGACCCCTTACCCATAAGTTTAAACTCACCTCCACAGACAGGGGTTCCTTTTTTGTCCTCCTCACATGGACATTTATCATGCGATTCTGTGCGATGTCCAGGATGTGTGGAATGCTTGGTACTGTTACTGCGGTGCACCCAGGGCCCAGCTATGAGCGGGCGAGTGGTTAAAGGGCTGGAAAATACCCCTATGGTGGAAGGGATGTGGCCCAGAGTACCGGATCAGATGTCGCAGGAATCCCCGGCTGGCAAGGTCTGAAGGCTCTAATTTCTCTTCATCTGTGGCAGACAAGTTTTTGTATGTATTTCGTTTTGTCTCTTTTCTCCCTTCCTCGTTGTTTGCTTGTCCCGGCATGTGGAACGCTTCTGTGTTCCAGGACGCCATAGCTCTTCCTGATTCCGGCCCACCGTGCATCTGCGCATGCGCAGAGCCGCGGTGAAATTGAGGCTTAGTTTATGCACATGCGCGGTGCGGCGGAGGGGTCAGGTGCTGCACAGGCGCAGTAGGTCTGGTCCCCTTGGCGCATGCGCGCAGCGGGATCAGCCGTGACGTCATTCCGGCGGTTTATTTAAACCGCTGAAGAACCGTATACAGGTGGGATAACCTGTGGGCATATAGCGGCAGCCTCCCGGAGCCTTGTACTACCTGGATAGGGTAAGCACCTCATTGGCAATGTAATGCTTAAGTATGCTGTAGTGTCTCTTAAAGGGACAGTTTAAAAAAAATAAAAATTGTGTGCTGTTCTTTGCATTGATTTGCTTATCCTTAGTCTAGGTAGTGTAGTTTCGGATTTTCTGTGTCTCCCTCGTCATGGACTCATCTTCACCGCCGTGTGGCCAGCCCTCCCGCACAAGGTATGTACGGAGTGGGTAGGGGGTTGGTGTCTTTTGTGCCTTTGCTGGTGGTTGCTAACGGTTACATCCTGCCCACCTTCCTCCCCCTCCCTCTGTCTGTATTATCTCTTACAGCCCGGCTATATCAGTTCATCAGTAACAAGACAGTGACCTTGCCAGGCCGCATCAGCATCATCATTCATCCTCCCGGTCCAGACGCGGCACTACGTCTAGGACCCATCATCATAGGGGACGTTCACATTCCCCCTCTAGACATAGGAGACGTTCCCATTCCTCCTCTAGTCACCGCCACCACCACCGCGATAGTCGCTCTGACCACAGAGCCTGTTGGGGATCTAAGACCAGAATCCTGGAGGGCAAATCGCTATGCGACCCATGTTATGCCCGAGCGGTCGGTGAGAAAAAGACCGAAAAACAAAATCTTGAGTCTCTTGTGAAACGTGTGGTACAGCAATCTATGAAGGAAATAGTTGCCCCCCACACGAGGAGCCAGTCCACCACCTTGTCTGGCTCCTTGGCTGACGAGGCCCAGGAGGATCCAGGCCAATTCCAGCCCCATGATTCCTCCCATAATTCCTCGCAAGACGAGATGGAGGGAGATGATTCTATGGTGGGATTTGACTACGCTTTAGTCTCTCCACTAATCAAGGCAGTGAAGGAAACCTTAAAGTTGGAAGATACCACTGCCCCCCCAGAGAAACAAAGAAAACTGTTTAAGCAACTGGGGAAAGAACGCTCCAATTTCCCACTTCCCTCTGAGCTGAAAGGAGTGTTTGAGGAAGAATGGAGCAAGGGAGATAAGAAGGTTTCTATGCTAAGTAAAACCTCTAGACTGTGTCCCTTTAAATCTGAGGACGTTAAGCATTTGGAAAATGCTCCCCTCGTCGATGCAGCAGTAATGCGCCTAGCGAAGCATGTCACCCTTCCGCTAGATGATACTGTACCTTTTAAAGATGGTCTGGATCGAAAGATTGACCAAGACCTCAAAAGAATATATAGCCTGACCGGAACAGCCTGCAAACCAGCTTTAGCCCTTGCAGTTACCTCCAAAGCAATGGAGGCCTGGGTGGAAAAGGTAGACTCCATTCTGAAAGGTGTCTCGGAGGAACTAGCTCAAAGTTCAGCAGTGCAAGAACTTAAACTGGCAGTCGCCTTTTTTGGGGAAGCATCAATTGACCTCATCCGTTTACTGGCCAGATCAATGTTGTCTTCGGTCACGGCCAAACGAGCATTGTGGTTATGCCCCTGGCTTGCTAATCCAGCCTCAAAGCAGGCGTGGTGCAAAATTCCCTTTGAAGGGACTTCATTGTTTGGGAACAAACTTGATAACGCCATTTCAAAAGCTACAGGCGGAAAGTCGGGTTTCCTTCCCCAGGACAGGCGCCCGTTTAACCAGAGAAGACCTCAACGGAGACGCAGTACAGAGCGTTCGAGGGAGGAATGCTCCTATAAACCCGGACGGGATTTTAGGAGAAGCTGGAACTGGAATAGAGGGCAAACTTCCTTTCAAAAGTTTGGCAAGAAACAGATGCCCGGTGGGAGTGAGCCAACCAAGTCCTTTTGGGATTGGGCCCGCCCAGGCGGGTCGGGTAGGGGCTTGCCTACGCCTCTTCTGGCACGTCTGGGTGGCCTCAATCTCAGATTATTGGACCATCAAAACGGTCTCAACAGGCCTCACATGGTCCTTCACCAAGATCCCTCCATACAGACCAATGCAAACTTCACTTCCTCAATCAGAAGAAAAACAACAAGTTCTTCTTTCATATGTGAATGTCCTGAAAGATCAAGGAGCAGTGGTGCCCATGCCAAAGGTCGAGGAATTCCAGGGGGTATACTCCCCCCTCTTTCTAGTAAAAAAGAAAAACGGCTCTTGGCGCCCAGTTATAGACCTCACCTTTCTAAACAGATATATAAAGCATGAGAAGTTCAAGATGGAGTCACTCTCAACTATCCAAAAAGTAGTTCAACCAGGCTACTGGTTGATCTCAATAGATCTAAAGAACGCATACTTTCATGTTCCCGTGGCGAAAGATTTTCACAAATATCTTCGGTTCCAGGTCGAACAAGAGCACTTACAATTTATTTGTCTTCCATTCCAGCTAACGACTTCTCCAAGAGTCTTTTCCAAGGTACTGTTGGCAGTTGTGTCTCTTATCAGAATACAGGGTGTGCGTCTGTATCATTATCTGGACGATTTGCTAGTACTGTCCCAAGACAAGCAGCAGCTGCTGATCCACAAAGATCAGGTGATCTCTACACTGTTGCAGTTCGGATGGCTCCTAAACCGGGAGAAGAGTCAGCTAGAACCGACCCAGCCCTTAGTCTATCTAGGAGCTCAGTTCGACACCACAGAGAATACCATCTCTCTTCCGGAAGAAAAAATACCGATCATTCGGGAAAGAATCTCCTTAGCCCTAGACTCCTCACTCCTAAGGGCATCACAGTGCCTGAAGATAATCGGCACGATGGTGGCCACATCCCTTATGGTCAAATGGGGGATGTGGAGACTTCGTCTTTTTCAGTCAGGTTTCCTCCAGCAGTGGAGGTCGGACGATGTCAATCAGTTGATCCGGATAACACAGTCAATGAGAAACAGTCTCCTCTGGTGGCTTCAAACCAAGAACTTGTTAACTTGCCACTCCCTTGCTCCCATCCAGTGGGTGACTGCTACATCCGATGCCAGCAATGCAGGCTGGGGGCCCATTGTGGGGCAGAACTGGCTCAGGGCAAATGGGATGCCCGTCTCCACACTCCAGGTTCAAACACTCTGGAGCTACGTGCGGCATGGTGTGCCCTTCAAGCCTTTTCCCACCTCCTGAAAGGGAAGTCGGTCCTACTCAAAATGGACAACACCACTGCGGTGGCATACGTGAAGAGGCAGGGGGGCACTCGGAGCTCCGCCCTTCTCCAAGAGGTCGAGCCCATCATGACCTGGGCTCAGAGGAATCTGCTCAACTTGACAGCAGTCTTCATTCCAGGGGAGCAGAACATTCAAGCGGACTTCCTGTCACGCAGCAATCTAGACAACAACGAATGGTCACTGCATCCACAAACATTCAAGTGGATCCTATTGTTGGAATTCGATCCAGAGGTGGATCTGTTTGCATCCCCCTGCAATTACAAGATCGACAGATACTACACTCGAGGTCGGTGCAGTCAAGCCTTCGGGGTAGATGCATTAACGAGTCAATGGGATTTCAACAGGGCATATGCCTTCCCTCCGCCTCCGATCATGCTAAAATTCCTACAGCGGCTTCAGTTGGAGACAGTCGAAGTGGTAACAATAGCACCATACTGGCCGAGCAGGCCGTGGTTTCCTCTCCTGAATCTAATGAGCTTCCGGGACCCGTTGCCTCTTCCTCTCAGGCCGGACCTTCTTTCTCAGGGGGCGACCCTGCACCCCTGTCCAGCGATACTGAGACTGATGGTCTGGTTCTTGAGAGGGAGAGGCTAGAGTCTCTTGGGTGTGCTTCAGGGGTAATCTCTACCCTTATGAGCTCCAGAAAGCCTAACACAAACAAAACTTACAATAGAATCTGGGCCAGGTTTGTCAGCTTCACGACTTCTGCAGGAAAATCATCTAGAAATCCTAGTGTTCAAGACATTTTGAGTTTTCTCCAATCAGGCTTGGATCTTCCTTTGTCGATCAGTTCCCTCAGGGTACAAGTTTCAGCCTTATCAGCTTTTTCGGGATCGTCATGGGCAACTCATCCCCTGGTTCAACAGTTCTTTTGGGGATGCATCGAAAATCAGGCCTCAAAGGAAACCCAGGTTCCCCAAATGGGATCTTCCGCTCGTCCTTGATGCTCTTTCACCACTTAACAACAAGGATCTTTCCATTAAGGACCTATCTGTTAAGCTGGCTTTCCTTGTGGCTATTACTTCAGCCAAAAGAGTTTCAGAAATAAGCTTCCTAGGTTGTCAAGAACCCTTTTTGACTTTCTTCCCGGACCGTGTGGTCCTTATTCCCATGCTTGGGTCTAAGCCAAAAGTCACATCAGTTTTTCACGAGAATCAGGAAATAGTCCTCCCTACTTTCAATTCACCAGAATCAGCGGATGCTCATCCCTTGGATGTAGGCAAGACTCTGAAAGAATATTTGTGAGTCACTTCATCTTTTAGAAACTCGAACTACCTGTTCTTGTTACACACTTGCAGCAACAAAGGAAAGAGGGCTTCCCCCAGAACGATAGCGGCCTGGATCGTTCAATCAATTCAACAGGCCTACAGGGCAAAGGGCTTGGCTCCTCCAGAGGCGGTGACGGCTCATTCCACCAGAGGCATGGCAGCCTCATGGGTAGCAGCTTGACACGTGGCTCCTGAAGTGATATGCAAGGCAGCTTCGTGGTCTTCTATTAATACGTTTATGTCCCATTATTGTATTGAGCCTGCTTCCCTTTCCTCTGTTAATTTTGGTCGAAAAATCCTGTCAGTAGACAGGGAAGATTAAAATATTTTTTGTTCACGCATACCCTCCCGTGTGGATTGGCTAGTTATTTCCCACATGTAGTCTGCCATGGAGTCTGTCAGGAAAACGGAAAATTTATTACCAAATACTTACTGTAATTTTCCTTTCCTGATAGACTCCATGGCAGACGGAGTTCCCACCCATGAATAAAAATATGAGAGTTGAAATTTGAGTCGGCTAGTTACGGAACACCTGTCTGTGGAGGTGAGCTCAAATTTATGGGTAAGGGGTCCTACAGCTGTGGAGAGGAGGCGGGGTTAACCCACACGTAGTCTGCCATGGAGTCCATCAGGAAAGGAAAATTACGGTAAGTATTTGGTAATAAATTTTCCGTTATATATCTCTCCCTCAGCACTCACAGAAAATTGTTAATAAACAAAGAAGCAGCTACTATAATAAGGTAAAAATGTATCAGAATATGTCAAAGTAAAAATTCACTCAAACATTAGCAGCGCTATTAAAATCTAGTAACCATAAAACCACATAAAGTGTTAAAGTCCATTTAAAACTGTAATATTCAGTTTAGTAAGAGTCCATTATGGAAAAGAGATAAATGTGAAGTGAATCGTCAGATAAGAAAGTAGCACTCCCAGATTGATTAGATTCCTTTCACCACACCGACTGTGTTCAAGCCCTCTTGGAAATCCACTTACCAGATTTAAGCTGGTTATAGACGTCTATCAGCCGAGCAGAAAATCACAGGTTACTGGGTTATTCCATCTGTATTAAAGTGGTTGTAAACCCTCTGTCACAACATTGTCTAAAATCATTCCCCATAACACAGGCAGCTGATCGCTGCCTGTGTAAGTGTACTCACCGCTGTATTTCCTTTACAAAAGTCATATTTCGTTATTAATGACGTCACCGCGCATGCGCACATTACAGCATTAAAACCGGCAAGTAATGCTTGCCGGTTTTCATTCACAGTATTTCTGGAACGCAGTGTGTGAGAACTTCCCCTCTGTCCGGCACAGAGGAGAAGTCTCGCGCTGTTTACCTCCTTCAACTCTTCCTTGTACTCCCCCTTGTGACTATAGACGACGTCACAAAAGGGGAGTGAAACCAAACACAAGCCAACTATCATTGCTATTAATTTCCTAGTATATTGGTTACCGCGGTAACGGCAATCCAGATCGAGGCTTGGTTACGGCGCTACGGCGCATGCGCAAGATTTCTAACAGGGACCTAGTAAGGGCAGAAGTGACGTCAGAAAGGGAAACACAGAACAGGAGTAACAATGGCGATTTCTATACCCGGAAACATCGAGAAAAAAAACGCTAGACAAAAGGTATTTGCGGGGCCTCGTTTTAAAAAAAATATATATGTCACAAGCATTGCAATAACCTTGGGTAACAGAATAACTGAAAAATAGGAAAAGTGAGCCGGGGTTTACTTTCTCTTTAAGCTCATCATGAGCGGTAGATAGAAAAAATGCCACATAGTGTGATACCGTAAAACACTGTTTTATTGATGCAAAACTCACGATAAAAACACTCACATTTAATAAATAAACATAGGGCATATATCATCACATATAGTCATGGTCGGCCGCTCCCGTCTAACCTCTTCACAGCTCCAGCGGTGATCCCGGGTAGGAAAGGCGAGTAGATGCCGACAAAGGGTATGCTGCGTAGCAAAGCACTGACGCATTTCTGTCAATCACTTTCGTCATAGGGCGTGGCCACGCAGCTGCCACAGGATGCCTGTGGCCAATTATTGCTGAGGGGGTTTAGTACACGCCCCACACTATAAAAGGCCGCCAGTGCGGCGGCCTTGTGTAGTGTGTTCCGGAGCAGGGAAAGAGAAGCATAGGCAGGGACAGTGTCATTTTTTTTCCTTTACTAATCCTGGATTCCTTGTGTTTAGGGACAAATAAGGATAGGTAGGGAGAGTGTCAGTGACAGTGTGTTATTCTGTGCTAAACCTTGTTTGTAGGGACAGAGAGGTACAGTGAGTGAAAGTGTCAGTGTGCTATTCTGTGCTAATCCTTGTTTGTAGGGACAGAGAGGTACAGTGAGGGAAAGTGTCAGTGTGCTATTCTGTGCTAATCCTTGTTTGTAGGGACAGAGAGGTACAGTGAGGGAAAGTGTCAGTGTGCTATTCTGTGCTAAATCTTGTTTGTAGGGAGGGACAGAGTAGGACAGTGAGGGAAAGTGTCAGTGTGCTATTCTGTTCTAAACCAATTTTGCTGTTCCATATTTCAAATCCTTGAGTTTAGGGACAGAGAAGGACACTCGTGGAAATTATCAGTGTGCTATTCTGTGCTAAGTCTTGTTTGTAGGGAGGGACAGAGTAGGACAGTGAGGGAAAGTGTCAGTGTGCTATTCTGTTCAAAACCAATTTTGCTGTTCCATATTTCAAATCCTTGAGTTTAGGGACAGAGAAGGACACTCGTGGAAATTATCAGTGTGCTATTCTGTGCTAAATCTTTTTTGTAGGGAGGGACAGAGTAGGACAGTGAGGGAAAGTGTCAGTGTGCTATTCTGTTCTAAACCAATTTTGCTGTTCCATATTTCAAATCCTTGAGTTTAGGGACAGAGAAGGACACTCGTGGAAATTATCAGTGTGCTATTCTGTGCTAAATCTTGTTTGTAGGGAGGGACAGAGTAGGACAGTGAGGGAAAGTGTCAGTGTGCTATTCTGTTCTAAACCAATTTTGCTGAACCATATTTTCAATCCTTGAGTTTAGGGACAGAGAGGTACAGTGAGTGAAACTGACAGTGTGCTATTCTGTTCTAAACCAATTTTGCTGTTCCATATTTTCAATCCTTGAGTTTAGGGACAGAGAAGGACACTCGTGGAAATTATCAGTGTGCTATTCTGTGCTAAATCTTGTTTGTAGGGAGGGACAGAGTAGGACAGTGAGGGAAAGTGTCAGTGTGCTATTCTGTTCTAAACCAATTTTGCTGTTCCATATTTCAAATCCTTGAGTTTAGGGACAGAGAAGGACACTCGTGAAAATTATCAGTGTGCTATTCTGTGCTAAATCTTGTTTGTAGGGAGGGACAGAGTAGGACAGTGAGGGAAAGTGTCAGTGTGCTATTCTGTTCTAAACCAATTTTGCTGAACCATATTTTCAATCCTTGAGTTTAGGGACAGAGAGGTACAGTGAGTGAAACTGACAGTGTGCTATTCTGTTCTAAACCAATTTTGCTGTTCCATATTTTCAATCCTTGAGTTTAGGGACAGAGAAGGACACTCGTGGAAATTATCAGTGTGCTATTCTGTGCTAAATCTTGTTTGTAGGGAGGGACAGAGTAGGACAGTGAGGGAAAGTGTCAGTGTGCTATTCTGTTCTAAACCAATTTTGCTGTTCCATATTTCAAATCCTTGAGTTTAGGGACAGAGAAGGACACTCGTGGAAATTATCAGTGTGCTATTCTGTGCTAAATCTTGTTTGTAGGGAGGGACAGAGTAGGACAGTGAGGGAAAGTGTCAGTGTGCTATTCTGTTCTAAACCAATTTTGCTGAACCATATTTTCAATCCTTGAGTTTAGGGACAGAGAGGTACAGTGAGTGAAACTGACAGTGTGCTATTCTGTTCTAAACCAATTTTGCTGTTCCATATTTTCAATCCTTGAGTTTAGGGACAGAGAAGGACACTCGTGGAAATTATCAGTGTGCTATTCTGTGCTAAATCTTGTTTGTAGGGAGGGACAGAGTAGGACAGTGAGGGAAAGTGTCAGTGTGCTATTCTGTTCTAAACCAATTTTGCTGTTCCATATTTCAAATCCTTGAGTTTAGGGACAGAGAAGGACACTCGTGGAAATTATCAGTGTGCTATTCTGTGCTAAATCTTGTTTGTAGGGAGGGACAGAGTAGGACAGTGAGGGAAAGTGTCAGTGTGCTATTCTGTTCTAAACCAATTTTGCTGAACCATATTTTCAATCCTTGAGTTTAGGGACAGAGAGGTACAGTGAGTGAAACTGACAGTGTGCTATTCTGTTCTAAACCAATTTTGCTGTTCCATATTTTCAATCCTTGAGTTTAGGGACAGAGAAGGACACTCGTGGAAATTATCAGTGTGCTATTCTGTGCTAAATCTTGTTTGTAGGGAGGGACAGAGTAGGACAGTGAGGGAAAGTGTCAGTGTGCTATTCTGTTCTAAACCAATTTTGCTGAACCATATTTTCAATCCTTGAGTTTAGGGACAGAGAGGTACAGTGAGTGAAACTGACAGTGTGCTATTCTGTTCTAAACCAATTTTGCTGTTCCATATTTTCAATCCTTGAGTTTAGGGACAGAGAAGGACACTCGTGGAAATTATCAGTGTGCTATTCTGTGCTAAATCTTGTTTGTAGGGAGGGACAGAGTAGGACAGTGAGGGAAAGTGTCAGTGTGCTATTCTGTTCTAAACCAATTTTGCTGTTCCATATTTCAAATCCTTGAGTTTAGGGACAGAGAAGGACACTCGTGGAAATTATCAGTGTGCTATTCTGTGCTAAATCTTGTTTGTAGGGAGGGACAGAGTAGGACAGTGAGGGAAAGTGTCAGTGTGCTATTCTGTTCTAAACCAATTTTGCTGAACCATATTTTCAATCCTTGAGTTTAGGGACAGAGAGGTACAGTGAGTGAAACTGACAGTGTGCTATTCTGTTCTAAACCAATTTTGCTGTTCCATATTTTCAATCCTTGAGTTTAGGGACAGAGAAGGACACTCGTGGAAATTATCAGTGTGCTATTCTGTGCTAAATCTTGTTTGTAGGGAGGGACAGAGTAGGACAGTGAGGGAAAGTGTCAGTGTGCTATTCTGTTCTAAACCAATTTTGCTGTTCCATATTTCAAATCCTTGAGTTTAGGGACAGAGAAGGACACTCGTGGAAATTATCAGTGTGCTATTCTGTGCTAAATCTTGTTTGTAGGGAGGGACAGAGTAGGACAGTGAGGGAAAGTGTCAGTGTGCTATTCTGTTCTAAACCAATTTTGCTGAACCATATTTTCAATCCTTGAGTTTAGGGACAGAGAGGTACAGTGAGTGAAACTGACAGTGTGCTATTCTGTTCTAAACCAATTTTGCTGTTCCATATTTTCAATCCTTGAGTTTAGGGACAGAGAAGGACACTCGTGGAAATTATCAGTGTGCTATTCTGTGCTAAATCTTGTTTGTAGGGAGGGACAGAGTAGGACAGTGAGGGAAAGTGTCAGTGTGCTATTCTGTTCTAAACCAATTTTGCTGTTCCATATTTCAAATCCTTGAGTTTAGGGACAGAGAAGGACACTCGTGGAAATTATCAGTGTGCTATTCTGTGCTAAATCTTGTTTGTAGGGAGGGACAGAGTAGGACAGTGAGGGAAAGTGTCAGTGTGCTATTCTGTTCTAAACCAATTTTGCTGAACCATATTTTCAATCCTTGAGTTTAGGGACAGAGAGGTACAGTGAGTGAAACTGACAGTGTGCTATTCTGTTCTAAACCAATTTTGCTGTTCCATATTTTCAATCCTTGAGTTTAGGGACAGAGAAGGACACTCGTGGAAATTATCAGTGTGCTATTCTGTGCTAAATCTTGTTTGTAGGGAGGGACAGAGTAGGACAGTGAGGGAAAGTGTCAGTGTGCTATTCTGTTCTAAACCAATTTTGCTGTTCCATATTTCAAATCCTTGAGTTTAGGGACAGAGAAGGACACTCGTGGAAATTATCAGTGTGCTATTCTGTGCTAAATCTTGTTTGTAGGGAGGGACAGAGTAGGACAGTGAGGGAAAGTGTCAGTGTGCTATTCTGTTCTAAACCAATTTTGCTGAACCATATTTTCAATCCTTGAGTTTAGGGACAGAGAGGTACAGTGAGTGAAACTGACAGTGTGCTATTCTGTTCTAAACCAATTTTGCTGTTCCATATTTTCAATCCTTGAGTTTAGGGACAGAGAAGGACACTCGTGGAAATTATCAGTGTGCTATTCTGTGCTAAATCTTGTTTGTAGGGAGGGACAGAGTAGGACAGTGAGGGAAAGTGTCAGTGTGCTATTCTGTTCTAAAACAATTTTGCTGAGCCATATTTTCAATCCTTGAGTTTAGGGACAGAGAGGTACAGTGAGTGAAACTGACAGTGTGCTATTCTGTTCTAAACCAATTTTGCTGTTCCATATTTTCAATCCTTGAGTTTAGGGACAGAGAAGGACACTCATGGAAATTATCAGTGTGCTATTCTGTGCTAAATCTTGTTTGTAGGGAGGGACAGAGTAGGACAGTGAGGGAAAGTGTCAGTGTGCTATTCTGTTCTAAACCAATTTGCTGTTCCATATTTCAAATCCTTGAGTTTAGGGACAGAGAAGGACACTCGTGAAAATTATCAGTGTGCTATTCTGTGCTAAATCTTGTTTGTAGGGAGGGACAGAGTAGGACAGTGAGGGAAAGTGTCAGTGTGCTATTCTGTTCTAAACCAATTTTGCTGAACCATATTTTCAATCCTTGAGTTTAGGGACAGAGAGGTACAGTGAGTGAAACTGACAGTGTGCTATTCTGTTCTAAACCAATTTTGCTGTTCCATATTTTCAATCCTTGAGTTTAGGGACAGAGAAGGACACTCGTGGAAATTATCAGTGTGCTATTCTGTGCTAAATCTTGTTTGTAGGGAGGGACAGAGTAGGACAGTGAGGGAAAGTGTCAGTGTGCTATTCTGTTCTAAACCAATTTTGCTGTTCCATATTTCAAATCCTTGAGTTTAGGGACAGAGAAGGACACTCGTGGAAATTATCAGTGTGCTATTCTGTGCTAAATCTTGTTTGTAGGGAGGGACAGAGTAGGACAGTGAGGGAAAGTGTCAGTGTGCTATTCTGTTCTAAACCAATTTTGCTGAACCATATTTTCAATCCTTGAGTTTAGGGACAGAGAGGTACAGTGAGTGAAACTGACAGTGTGCTATTCTGTTCTAAACCAATTTTGCTGTTCCATATTTTCAATCCTTGAGTTTAGGGACAGAGAAGGACACTCGTGGAAATTATCAGTGTGCTATTCTGTGCTAAATCTTGTTTGTAGGGAGGGACAGAGTAGGACAGTGAGGGAAAGTGTCAGTGTGCTATTCTGTTCTAAACCAATTTTGCTGTTCCATATTTCAAATCCTTGAGTTTAGGGACAGAGAAGGACACTCGTGGAAATTATCAGTGTGCTATTCTGTGCTAAATCTTGTTTGTAGGGAGGGACAGAGTAGGACAGTGAGGGAAAGTGTCAGTGTGCTATTCTGTTCTAAACCAATTTTGCTGAACCATATTTTCAATCCTTGAGTTTAGGGACAGAGAGGTACAGTGAGTGAAACTGACAGTGTGCTATTCTGTTCTAAACCAATTTTGCTGTTCCATATTTTCAATCCTTGAGTTTAGGGACAGAGAAGGACACTCGTGGAAATTATCAGTGTGCTATTCTGTGCTAAATCTTGTTTGTAGGGAGGGACAGAGTAGGACAGTGAGGGAAAGTGTCAGTGTGCTATTCTGTTCTAAACCAATTTTGCTGAACCATATTTTCAATCCTTGAGTTTAGGGACAGAGAGGTACAGTGAGTGAAACTGACAGTGTGCTATTCTGTTCTAAACCAATTTTGCTGTTCCATATTTTCAATCCTTGAGTTTAGGGACAGAGAAGGACACTCGTGGAAATTATCAGTGTGCTATTCTGTGCTAAATCTTGTTTGTAGGGAGGGACAGAGTAGGACAGTGAGGGAAAGTGTCAGTGTGCTATTCTGTTCTAAACCAATTTTGCTGTTCCATATTTCAAATCCTTGAGTTTAGGGACAGAGAAGGACACTCGTGGAAATTATCAGTGTGCTATTCTGTGCTAAATCTTGTTTGTAGGGAGGGACAGAGTAGGACAGTGAGGGAAAGTGTCAGTGTGCTATTCTGTTCTAAACCAATTTTGCTGAACCATATTTTCAATCCTTGAGTTTAGGGACAGAGAGGTACAGTGAGTGAAACTGACAGTGTGCTATTCTGTTCTAAACCAATTTTGCTGTTCCATATTTTCAATCCTTGAGTTTAGGGACAGAGAAGGACACTCGTGGAAATTATCAGTGTGCTATTCTGTGCTAAATCTTGTTTGTAGGGAGGGACAGAGTAGGACAGTGAGGGAAAGTGTCAGTGTGCTATTCTGTTCTAAACCAATTTTGCTGAACCATATTTTCAATCCTTGAGTTTAGGGACAGAGAGGTACAGTGAGTGAAACTGACAGTGTGCTATTCTGTTCTAAACCAATTTTGCTGTTCCATATTTTCAATCCTTGAGTTTAGGGACAGAGAAGGACACTCATGGAAATTATCAGTGTGCTATTCTGTGCTAAATCTTGTTTGTAGGGAGGGACAGAGTAGGACAGTGAGGGAAAGTGTCAGTGTGCTATTCTGTTCTAAACCAATTTGCTGTTCCATATTTCAAATCCTTGAGTTTAGGGACAGAGAAGGACACTCGTGGAAATCATCAGTGTGCTATTCTGTGCTAAATCTTGTTTGTAGGGAGGGACAGAGTAGGACAGTGAGGGAAAGTGTCAGTGTGCTATTCTGTTCTAAACCAATTTTGCTGAACCATATTTTCAATCCTTGAGTTTAGGGACAGAGAGGTACAGTGAGTGAAACTGACAGTGTGCTATTCTGTTCTAAACCAATTTTGCTGTTCCATATTTTCAATCCTTGAGTTTAGGGACAGAGAAGGACACTCGTGGAAATTATCAGTGTGCTATTCTGTGCTAAATCTTGTTTGTAGGGAGGGAAAGAGTAGGACAGTGAGGGAAAGTGTCAGTGTGCTATTCTATTCTAAACCAATTTTGCTGTTCCATATTTCAAATCCTTGAGTTTAGGGACAGAGAAGGACACTCGTGGAAATTATCAGTGTGCTATTCTGTGCTAAATCTTGTTTGTAGGGAGGGACAGAGTAGGACAGTGAGGGAAAGTGTCAGTGTGCTATTCTGTTCTAAACCAATTTTGCTGAACCATATTTTCAATCCTTGAGTTTAGGGACAGAGAGGTACAGTGAGTGAAACTGACAGTGTGCTATTCTGTTCTAAACCAATTTTGCTGTTCCATATTTTCAATCCTTGAGTTTAGGGACAGAGAAGGACACTCGTGGAAATTATCAGTGTGCTATTCTGTGCTAAATCTTGTTTGTAGGGAGGGACAGCGTAGGACAGTGAGGGAAAGTGTCAGTGTGCTATTCTGTTCTAAACCAATTTTGCTGTTCCATATTTCAAATCCTTGAGTTTAGGGACAGAGAAGGACACTCGTGGAAATTATCAGTGTGCTATTCTGTGCTAAATCTTGTTTGTAGGGAGGGACAGAGTAGGACAGTGAGGGAAAGTGTCAGTGTGCTATTCTGTTCTAAACCAATTTTGCTGAACCATATTTTCAATCCTTGAGTTTAGGGACAGAGAGGTACAGTGAGTGAAACTGACAGTGTGCTATTCTGTTCTAAACCAATTTTGCTGTTCCATATTTTCAATCCTTGAGTTTAGGGACAGAGAAGGACACTCGTGGAAATTATCAGTGTGCTATTCTGTGCTAAATCTTGTTTGTAGGGAGGGACAGAGTAGGACAGTGAGGGAAAGTGTCAGTGTGCTATTCTGTTCTCAACCAATTTTGCTGTTCCATAGTTCAAATCCTTGAGTTTAGGGACAGAGAAGGACACTCGTGGAAATTATCAGTGTGCTATTCTGTGCTAAATCTTGTTTGTAGGGAGGGACAGAGTAGGACAGTGAGGGAAAGTGTCAGTGTGCTATTCTGTTCTAAACCAATTTTGCTGAACCATATTTTCAATCCTTGAGTTTAGGGACAGAGAGGTACAGTGAGTGAAACTGACAGTGTGCTATTCTGTTCTAAACCAATTTTGCTGTTCCATATTTTCAATCCTTGATTTTAGGGACAGAGAAGGACACTCGTGGAAATTATCAGTGTGCTATTCTGTGCTAAATCTTGTTTGTAGGGAGGGACAGAGTAGGACAGTGAGGGAAAGTGTCAGTGTGCTATTCTGTTCTAAACCAATTTTGCTGTTCCATATTTCAAATCCTTGAGTTTAGGGACAGAGAAGGACACTCGTGGAAATTATCAGTGTGCTATTCTGTGCTAAATCTTGTTTGTAGGGAGGGACAGAGTAGGACAGTGAGGGAAAGTGTCAGTGTGCTATTCTGTTCTAAACCAATTTTGCTGAACCATATTTTCAATCCTTGAGTTTAGGGACAGAGAGGTACAGTGAGTGAAACTGACAGTGTGCTATTCTGTTCTAAACCAATTTTGCTGTTCCATATTTTCAATCCTTGAGTTTAGGGACAGAGAAGGACACTCGTGGAAATTATCAGTGTGCTATTCTGTGCTAAATCTTGTTTGTAGGGAGGGACAGAGTAGGACAGTGAGGGAAAGTGTCAGTGTGCTATTCTGTTCTAAACCAATTTTGCTGTTCCATATTTCAAATCCTTGAGTTTAGGGACAGAGAAGGACACTCGTGGAAATCATCAGTGTGCTATTCTGTGCTAAATCTTGTTTGTAGGGAGGGACAGAGTAGGACAGTGAGGGAAAGTGTCAGTGTGCTATTCTGTTCTAAACCAATTTTGCTGAACCATATTTTCAATCCTTGAGTTTAGGGACAGAGAGGTACAGTGAGTGAAA
Source organism: Rana muscosa (assembly GCA_029206835.1). Lineage (NCBI taxonomy): Eukaryota > Metazoa > Chordata > Amphibia > Anura > Ranidae > Rana > Rana muscosa. The sequence goes on along the minus strand of CM055116.1, from coordinate 1,086,989,328 downwards.
CTGACAGTGTGCTATTCTGTTCTAAACCAATTTTGCTGTTCCATATTTTCAATCCTTGAGTTTAGGGACAGAGAAGGACACTCGTGGAAATTATCAGTGTGCTATTCTGTGCTAAATCTTGTTTGTAGGGAGGGACAGAGTAGGACAGTGAGGGAAAGTGTCAGTGTGCTATTCTGTTCTAAACCAATTTTGCTGTTCCATATTTTCAATCCTTGTGTTTAGGGACAGAGAAGAATAGGCAGGGGACAGTATCAGTGTCATTGTTGCTAAGCCTCCTGCACAGTATACACCTGAAGGTAGCCCTTATTGCTCTTTTTCCCATCTCCCTGCAGGCCATCCATTAAAATGTCTGGAAGGCAAACAAGGAGAGGCAGACAGTCAGGAGGCAAAAAAAGAGGGCAAGCAGGCTCTGTGTCTGGGGGCAACAGTGCTGGTCGTGGACGCGGTGCATTGTCATCAGCACATGGCCATGGGACACGCTTGTCCTTCTTTTCGGCAGCTGGACATGTTGAGCCACATCATGCCGAAGACTTGGTAGAGTGGATGACCAAGCCCACCTCATCCTCTCTCACCCAGGCTCAGGGTACTGGCAAAGCAGCTGCCAAAGCGTCCTCTTCTCTGGTATCATTATCTTCATTAGTCAATCCTTTCCTAGACCCACCATGTCCTCCTCCTGAGGAGTCCCCCAAACTGTTTGAGCACAGTGTTGGGTACATGCTCCAGGAGGATGCCCAGCGTTTGGAAGGATCTGATGATGATACCCAGCTAGAGGAAGGCAGCAGCGTGAGAGCAGAGAGAGGGGATGCTCAAGAAGGACACCAATCTGGCAGTCATGCTCCAGCAGCTGCAGCATACTGCCAGATTGGCTCCAGTGATGAGGAGGGAGGGGATGATGAGGTCACTGACTGCACGTGGGTGCCTAATAGGAGAGAGGAGGAGGAGGAGGAGGATGAGGAGGAGGCACATCTCCAACGAGGCAGGATGCCCTTGAGTGGCCAGCGTATCTGCAGCACACCGACGGAATCACACCGCAGAGCTCCGCCTGTGCAGGGCGCTGCCTCTGCCCGTCATTCAAAAAGTTCTTTGGTGTGGGCCTTTTTTGAGGCGAGTGCATCAGATCGCACAGCTGCTGTTTGCAACATATGTCTCAAGCGTTTATTGCGTGGCCAAAACATCAGCCGCTTGGGCACCACATGCTTGATCAGACATATGTTGACCTGCCATGCAGCTCGTTGGCAAGCCTACCTTAAAGACCCACACCAAAGAACAAAGCTGACCTCTTCTTGCACCGCATCAGCTGGGATCTCCAACCCCACTATACCTTCACTCCTCTCTGAAACCTGCTCTGAGAGGAATGAAGGTGTAGAATTAGGTGTGTCACAGGCAAGTACTTGCGGGCACTCTGCTAGCAGTACACCAACGTCCGATTCTAGCAGGCAAATTTCCCTGCCCCAGCTGCTGGACCGTCAAAAGAAGTTCACTCCCAGCCATCCACATGCCCAGCGGTTGAATGCTAGCTTGGCTAAATTGCTAGCGCTTCAACTACTGCCTTTTCAGTTGGTAGACTCGGCCCCCTTCCGTGAGTTTGTGCAATGTGCGGTTCCTCAGTGGCAGGTTCCCAAACGCCACTTTTTCGCACGGAAGGCGATTCCGGCTCTCTACAGGCATGTGGAAGGCAATGTCTTGGCCTCGCTGGACAGGGCGGTCAGCGGTAAGGTGCATATTACCGCTGACTCATGGTCCATCAGGCATAGACAGGGACGTTACCTTTCTTTCACGGCCCATTGGGTCACTCTTTTGGCAGCTGGGAAGGATGCAGGACAAGGTGCAGTAGTGTTGGAGGTTGTTCCACCGCCACGCCTCCAAAATGCTACTACTGGTTGTGACACACCTCTCTCCTCCACCCCCTCCTCTTCTTCTTCCTCCATGGCCTCTTCCTGTGGTTTGTCCTCGGAACCAGCGGTGCTCCGTAGGCGTTCAAGGGGCTACGCAAGTACGCAGGCAAAAAGATGCCATGCTGTGCTTGCGCTGGTGTGTTTGGGGGACAGGAGCCACACTGGGGCAGAGGTCCTGTCTGCTCTGCAGGGGCAGGCCGAGAGGTGGTTGACGCCACGCCAGCTTAAGCCAGGAATGGTGGTTTGCGACAATGGCACCAACCTCCTCTCCGCCCTCCGACAGGGACAACTGACCCATGTGCCCTGTATGGCTCACGTCCTTAACCTGGTGGTGCAGCGGTTCTTGGGCAGGTACCCGGGCTTACAGGATGTCCTGAGGCAGGCCAGGAAAGTCTGTGTGCATTTCCGCAGATCTTATAATGCCAGTGCTCGCCTGGCTGAGCTGCAAAAGGAGTTGAACCTGCCCAAGAACCGCCTTATATGTGACATGCCCACCAGGTGGAACTCAATGTTGGCCATGCTGCAGCGGCTGCACACGCAGCAGAGGGCCATCAATGAGTACCTGTGCGACTACGGCACCAGGACAGGGTCAGGGGAGCTCGGGTTTTTTTCACCACGCCAGTGGGGCATGATCAGGGATGCATGCACTGTCCTGGCACCATTTGAGGAGGCCACGAGGATGGTGAGCAGTGACAGTGCATGCATCAGTGACACTGTACCTCTTGTCCACCTGTTGGAGCACACGCTGCATGGAATAATGGACAGGGCACTTGAGGCAGAACAGAGGCAGGAAGAGGAGGACTTCCTTGCCTCTCAAGGCCCCCTTTACCCAGACAGTGTTCCTTCTGTCCCACCCATCGCACAGGAAGAGGAGGAGGAGGAGGAGGAGGATTGTGTCAGCATGGAGGTGGAGGCTGGCACTCAGCATCATCAGCAGCAGTCTTTTAGGGATGATTTACAGTCCCAAGAAACCAGTGGACTTGTACGTGGCTGGGAGGAGGTGGCTGCGGATCATGTCATCCTTAGTGACCCAGAGGACTCCGGACTGAATGCCTCAGCTAACCTACGCTGCATGGCCTCCCTGATCCTGCAAAGTCTGCGGAAGGATCCTCGTATTCTTCGGATCAAGGAGAGGGACCATTACTGTCTGGCCACTCTCCTTGATCCACGGTACAAGGGTAAGGTTGCGGACCTTATCGTACCGTCGCAGAGGGAGCAGAGGATGAGACAACTCTGGGAGGCCTTGCAGAAAGGTCTGTGCAACGCGTTCCCAGAGACTGGGAGGTTACAAACTCCTGGTCCTGGACAACGAGTTGCTGAGGCTTCGGGCAGTCAAAGAAGGAGCGTTGGGGAAGGTGGCCGTCTGACCGATGCGTTCAGACAATTCTTTAGTCCGCAGCCCCAAAGTATGATCGGTTCCAGCAACCATCGCCAGCGTCTGATATCCATGGTCCAGGAATACCTAGGGGCAAGGTCAGACTTGGACACCTTCCCCACCGAAAATCCTCTGGCTTACTGGGTCTTGAGGATGGATCACTGGCCAGAGCTTGCACAGTATGCAATTGAGCTACTGGCCTGTCCTGCATCCAGCGTTCTTTCAGAACGCACATTCAGTGCTGCTGGAGGATTTGTCACGGATCACAGGGTGCGCCTGTCCACCGACTCGGTTGATCGACTGACTTTCATCAAGATGAACCAGTCTTGGATCACCACCAGCTACCACACACCAGATGCTGATATAACAGACTAATTGATTTTAAAATGTCACATCCCTTCAAGACTGATGCTGATGCTGAGTGCCTGTGCTGTTATGTTGACTGGCTATCCTCCTCCTCCTCCTCAATGATACGATTAATGATGATAGCTTGGAAGATCATTTTGGTTTATGGGTGACGCCACCAGTGGCTAAGGCCCAATTTTTCAGCCCCTGTTTAACAGGGGCGTGTAATTAAAATTTTTGATGCAATACTTTGCAACAGGCCTCATTGCTGTGCTCCAAGTACAGTATCTGTGAGGGGTTGCAGTGTTGTGCCACCAGTGCCTAAGGCCCAATTTTTCAGCCCCTGTTCAACAGGGGCATGCAATTATAATTATTGATCTAATAATTCACAGCAGGGCCCATTGCTGCGCCCACCAAGAGTAACTGTCAGGCCTTACAGTGTTGTGGCACCAGCACCACCATCACCACCACCACCACCACCAAAGGCCCAATTTTTCAGCCCCTGTTCAACAGGGGCATGCAATTATAATTATTGATCTAATAATTCACAGCAGGGCCCATTGCTGCGCCCACCAAGAGTAACTGTCAGGCCTTACAGTGTTGTGGCACCAGCACCACCATCACCACCACCACCACCACCAAAGGCCCAATTTGGGTGTGTGATGGGGTAGCTATGCCATTTTTCCTAAAGATTTTCATCCATATTACCGGGACCAGACATTGCATTAAAGCCGCAAGCAGTTTTAAATGGCTTTTTTTCCTTTAGAAATGTTATTTTGTGCAGGGACAGTTCTAAACACGGGAAACACGTGGCACTTCACAGGCATACTTTAGACACCCCCCAGGTACAATATTTAAAGGAATATTTGACTTTTTTTTTTTCACTTTATGCATCATTAAAATGACTGCTCCCGGAAAACGTCCGTTTTTAAAACTTCTTTTTGCATTGATACATGTCCCCTGGTGCAGAACCCGGGTTCCCAAACTCTGTTTCGGACAATAACATGGATAATAGTCGTTATAATTAGCACTTTAGAATCCGAACGTTCGCATCCATTGTATTTAATAGGGTTCTAATGTTCGTGCAAACTTTCGGTCCGTTCGCGGGTTCTGGTGCGAACCGAACCCAGGGGTGTTCGGCTCATCACTACTTACTATGTGGCTATTAACCCTTCAAAGGTTTGCCTAAAGTAAATGTATTAAATCATATATCTCTTTTTGTTCACTAGACATTGGCAGACATAAAATGAAATATAATATAATGTGAATTTATTCCCTTTCTCAGTATATATATATACAGTAATAAATTCTTCTCTGTATCCTAGTACTGCGGGTCTAAAATCAGACATTATGTAGTTAATCAGCACATTATTTAGTGAAAACGCTAAATATACTGTGACAGCAGGAAGGTAAAGTCACCTGGTTGCATCCAGGGGGGTAGATATATTTCTCCCAGATTCAGGCTTTATGCCGACTTATACAACTAGGGAGTTGATGAAGCCCAGCTGAGGCTAGTGGGCTCATGAATGACTCATACCTCTAGGGAGAGTGCTGGGCGTCGTGAGGCAGGGAGTTGATGAGACCAGCTGAAGCTTGTTAGCTCATTTAGGCCTCTATAAGAACTCCCAGATTCATTAGGTGTTAGCTCATGCCTGGAACCAGACCTGTGTGGACTGTCTAGGGAGAGTGAACCCCTGTGCGGTGAGGCAAAGCCTGTGTGGCTATTTGTGTGGACTTTTACTAAACCAGGGACTTAGGGACTAGGACAGCACCAGGCTGATCCCAGTTGTTAGTTTAGGAAACCTGCATGTTTAGTCAGAGGTCAAACTGACCAGGATTTATTTTGTTTGTTTCTTTTTGGCTTTGCTGTGTTTTGTCACTGTACATAGAGAAATAAACCGCACCTTTTGATTTTGAAAACCACAACCTCCGTCTGCTGGCCCTGTTTTTGTGTGGGGAGCCCAACCAGGGGGTCACACACACCCGCTACCGAGTTAACCCCCTCACAGTTGGTGGAGAATGCGGGCAGTTTTTTTTAAGCCAGCATGGAGGAGAATGCGGGTATGCCAAGGAGCCTTGCAGCCCAGCAGCAAGCTCATCAACAAGCCCAGCAGCAATCTGAGGCCCGCTTCATAGACCTGTTACAGAAGCAAGAGCAGAGACTACAACAAATGGAAGCAGTAATGCAGCAACGTCCGCAGACCAGTGAGGAAAGCCGTCCCACTAATACCGCGTCCTTTGGGGTGAGTCGTTTATTGACAAAAATGACTGGAGAGGATGATCCAGAGGTATTTTTGACCACATTTGAAAGGACTGCTGAAAGAGAAAAGTGGCTACAGCCAGAGACTTTGTCCGCACCGGAGATTGTGGAACGTGTTGTGATGGATCGTTTCTTGAGAGCTCTTCCTACCGCCATTCAAAAGTGGGTAAGCCATGGAGACCCAGAAACGGCCGGTAAACTTGTGGATCGTGTAGAGAGATACTTGGCTACAGAGAACCTGACGGCCTCTTCCAGAGACTCTCGGACTTTCCACCCTAAGACCAGACCATCCCCAGGGGCGGATAAGAGGATTCCAAGGGGTGAGGGTGGAGAGAGTGAGAGGGTGGGAGCTCTACCCCAAGTTTGGCGAGAACAGCCTGGGAAATCAGCGGCTCAAGAGGCCGCAAGAAGGATCGTTTGCTACCGCTGCCGGCAAGCGGGACATATTGCAGCAAATTGCCCGGTTGTGGAGGAACCCATGCAATGTGACTTTCTGATGGACAGACGTCAGTCGCTGTGTGCGACAGTCGCATGCACTGCCATTCGGGGAACTGAGAAACATTTATGCAAAATGTGTATTAATGGTAGAAATGTTGTGGTATTACTGGATTCAGGTAGCCTTGTGACCCTGATAAAGGCTGAATTAGTTAAAACAGAGGTCTCTGGGAATAGCAAGGTAGCTGTTATTTGTGTGCATGGGGACACCCGAGAGTATCCAGTGACTACAGTGTGTTTCGAGACCCCCAAAGGTACCCTCTCTCATCCAGTGGGGTTAGTATCTCAATTACCGCATGATGCCATTGTGGGAAGGGATTTTCCGAAGTTCTGGGAACTGTGGGATGATCCTGAGCCCCCCACTGGTGCCCCTATGTACCAGGAATGTGATAGCCAGAACTCCTCTGAGAGTGGTGAGGACTCTTCAGAATTTCCCTTGTCAGTATTGGCAGGGGAGACTCAAGAAACTGGAGAGGAGCCCACCTCCTCAGACGAAAACCTACCGTCTGTGGAGTTTTCTGATCTGGAGGTTCACAGGGAAAATTTTGCCACAGAACAGTTAAAAGACCCCGCCCTAATAAAGGCACGGGAAAACGTAGTGGAAATAGATGGCGAGTTAGTGAACCCAGATAATACCTGCACTTACCCATACTTCAGCGTAGAGAAGGACCTACTGTATCGGGTGGCAAAAAGGGCAGAAGAAACCGTTGAGCAGCTTGTGGTGCCCAAACCTTACAGGAAGTTGGTGTTGGAGTTGGCCCATGGGCACATTCTTGGAGGTCATCTGGGGACAGAGAAAACCCGAGAGAGGGTATTACAGAGATTCTATTGGCCTGGGGTGATGAAGGACATAGAAAATTATTGTTCCTCCTGCCCTGTGTGTCAGAGGTCGGCCCCGATGCCACATTTCCGTAGCCCGCTGGTCCCTCTACCCATCATTGAGGTCCCGTTTGAGAGAATCGCAATGGATTTGGTAGGTCCTATAATCAAGTCCGCTAGGGGGCACCAGTACATATTGGTTATAATGGACTATGCCACCCGTTATCCAGAAGCGATCCCTCTCAGAAATACCTCGGCCAAAACCATAGCCAAAGAGCTATCTCTTGTTTTTAGCCGGGTGGGTATTTGTAAAGAACTGCTTACGGACCAAGGTACACCCTTTATGTCCCGGGTTATGAAAGAGCTGTGTAAATTGCTCAAAGTGACGCAATTGCGTACATCTGTGTATCACCCCCAAACCGATGGGCTGGTTGAAAGATTCAACAAAACCCTAAAACAAATGTTGAAGAAAGTGGTGGATAGAGATGGAAAGGATTGGGACTGTCTACTTCCTTATTTGATGTTTGCTATTAGGGAGGTGCCCCAATCCTCTACGGGATTCTCCCCCTTTGAGTTACTCTATGGGAGACACCCAAGAGGGCTGTTGGATATTGCCAAGGAAACTTGGGAAAGTGAGAGTTCTCCCCACAGGAGTGTGATTGAGCATGTCGCCCTGATGCAAGATCGAATTGCACAGGTAATGCCCATCGTGAAGGAACATTTGGCCCAAGCGCAGTTGGCACAGCAGAGAGTGTACAACCGTGGAGCAAAGACCCGTACCTTTTCCCCGGGGGATAGGATATTGGTACTTGTCCCTACGGTTGAAAGTAAATTCCTTGCCAAATGGCAAGGCCCCTACGAGATAATGGAAAAAGTGAGCGAAGTGAATTACAAGGTCAGACAACCAGGAAGGCGAAAGCCCGAACAGATATATCACGTTAATCTGTTGAAAGCCTGGAGGGATAGAGAGTCCCTAGTCGCAGAAACTTGGTCACCAGCTCAAACTGGTTGCGTGATTCCGGAGGTTGGAATAGCAGCCACCTTGTCACAACCCCAACAACAGGAGGTTAAGGAGTTTGTGCTTCGCAACAAGGAGGTGTTCTCTGAGCTGCCGGGACAAACATCTGGGGTAGAGCATGATATTATTACCCCGCCCGGTGAAAGGGTGAAGTTAAAACCCTATCGGATCCCAGAGGCCCGACGGGAGGCAATACGGGAGGAAGTACAGAAAATGCTGAACTTAGGGGTGATAGAGGAGTCCCAAAGTGATTGGTCTAGTCCCATTGTGTTGGTGCCTAAACCGGATGGGAGCTGGCGATTTTGTAACGATTTTCGTCAGTTGAACAAAGTTACAAAATTTGACACCTACCCCATGCCACGTATAGATGAGTTGATCGACCGGCTGGGAACAGCCCGATACATGACGACTCTTGACCTCACAAAAGGGTATTGGCAAATTCCCCTGGCCAAGTCGGCCAAAGAGAAAACCGCATTTGTAACCCCAGACGGGGCGTTCCAATATAAGAGAATGCCGTTCGGGTTACAGAATGCGCCGGCCACATTCCAGCGGAAAATGGACCAGATACTGAGGCCCCATCGGAAGTATGCTGCGGCTTACCTGGATGACGTAATTGTCCATAGCACAGATTGGGCCTCACATCTGCCAAAAGTGCAAGCAGTCCTAGACTCTATCCGGGAAGCGGGGTTTACGGCTAACCCCAAGAAGTGTACCATTGGGCAGGAGGAGGCCAAATATCTTGGGTACACCATTGGCAGGGGAGTGATAAAACCCCAACTCAACAAAGTCGAGGCCATCCAGAGTTGGCCACGTCCCAACAGCAAGAAGCAGGTACGGGCCTTTCTGGGAATCGCGGGTTATTATCGGCGCTTCATTCCCCACTTTGCTTCTAAGGCTGTGCCCCTAACCAACCTGACGAAAGGGAAAGGGTCGGTCATGATTAAATGGACCCCCGAGGCTGAGGCAGCATTCCAATTCTTGAAACAAGCCTTATGTAGCCAGCCAGTGTTGTACTCACCCGACTTCTCTAAAGACTTTGTCGTACAAAGTGATGCGTCAGATGTGGGGTTAGGAGCAGTATTGTCCCAGGTCTGGAACGGGGAAGAGCACCCAGTCATTTACCTCAGCAGGAAGTTGAAGTCCCATGAGGTAAATTACGCCACGGTTGAAAAGGAGTGTTTAGCGGTGAAGTGGGCTCTAGATTCCCTTCGGTACTATCTGCTAGGTAGGCACTTTGACATGGTTACGGATCACGCTCCGTTAAAGTGGATGGCTCAAAACAAGGAAACAAATAGAAGAGTGAATAGGTGGTTCCTGGCCCTCCAGGAATTCAACTTCACAGTAAAGCATCGCCCTGGCGTTCAAATGGGGAATGTGGATGCTTTGTCTCGAGTACATGAATGCCTGATTGCTGGTGTTCCAACCCCGAGGTTAAAACAAGAGGGGGGGGTATGTGACAGCAGGAAGGTAAAGTCACCTGGTTGCATCCAGGGGGGTAGATATATTTCTCCCAGATTCAGGCTTTATGCCGACTTATACAACTAGGGAGTTGATGAAGCCCAGCTGAGGCTAGTGGGCTCATGAATGACTCATACCTCTAGGGAGAGTGCTGGGCGTCGTGAGGCAGGGAGTTGATGAGACCAGCTGAAGCTTGTCAGCTCATTTAGGCCTCTATAAGAACTCCCAGATTCATTAGGTGTTAGCTCATGCCTGGAACCAGACCTGTGTGGACTGTCTAGGGAGAGTGAACCCCTGTGCGGTGAGGCAAAGCCTGTGTGGCTATTTGTGTGGACTTTTACTAAACCAGGGACTTAGGGACTAGGACAGCACCAGGCTGATCCCAGTTGTTAGTTTAGGAAACCTGCATGTTTAGTCAGAGGTCAAACTGACCAGGATTTATTTTGTTTGTTTCTTTTTGGCTTTGCTGTGTTTTGTCACTGTACATAGAGAAATAAACCGCACCTTTTGATTTTGAAAACCACAACCTCCGTCTGCTGGCCCTGTTTTTGTGTGGGGAGCCCAACCAGGGGGTCACACACACCCGCTACCGAGTTAACCCCCTCACAATACTCAAAGAAAACTCCACATCAAATGGAAAGTCAAATGAGTTTGAAATGTTGGCCACTCGATTCTGTTCTTTTTAGTGTCTTTATATATTTCTATAGCTCATTGATACAGCGCTCATGTTTAATGGGCTGTATTGTTAATTAATCAGTAAGCTGATTTGGTGCGGTCGGTTTTTTGACTGATGGTGTGTGGGCAAGACTGATGGAAGACAGTTTCATCTGGTTTCCGATTGAAAAATCCATTGGATTAGAATCCATAGGATATCCAATCGTGTGTACAGGGCTTTACACCATTCATTCCAGTCATCCACATTCATCCCACATACCCATCAAAAAAAAAAGAAGGGAACCCCCCTCCCCCTCCCCTCTTTTCTCTTCTTTCCCGTACACTGTTTTACTCTGATTCCTTCTCTTTTATGTTTCTCTTTCATATTTTCCCACGTTTTCAATCACAAATATTCTTCCATTCCTTTTGAGAGCCCATTTTTGCCATATTGTTGGCATTTGACTATTAATATATCTTTCTTCTCTTATTTGTTTTTCCATATATTGTATTTCGTTCATTTCACATATCCAATCTTAAATTTTTGGGCTTTTGTTTTGTCTCCATTTACATGCTATTATTGTTCTAGCTGCAGATGTCATATGGTGGAAAATATCTTTCTTAATGTTCTTTATTGATTCTGGCATCAAAGATAATAGTGAGGTATCCAAGTTTTGACTCCTCTCTATTCCCGATACCTTCTGATATATTTCATAAACTGTTTTCCAGAACTTTCTCACCATGGGACATTCATACCATATGTGTTCCGTAGTTCCTATTTCGGTTTTACATCTCCAACATATTTCTGTTTGAACTTTATTCATTTTATTTAATGCTGCGGGACTCCAATACCACCTCATAACTATTTTATAATTCCGTTCTTGATATTTATTCGCTATAGTCGTATTATGAATTATTTTTAATATTTTTTCCCATTCAGTCTCTGATATTATTCTTCCTATTCCTTTTTCCCATTTTTTCATTCCTGTTATCTCTTTAAGGGGGTCTGAAGGAAGTAATATTCCATATATCCTAGATAATTTATTTTTTTTGGCTGTTGTTCTTCTGTTAACATTTGTTCAAATTTCGTTTTGGTTCTATTTATTAACCACTTAAGCCCCGGACCATTTCGGGCCATTAGGACCAGGCCTGTTTTTGGGATTCGGCACTGCGCTGCTTTAACTGTAAATTGTGCGGACATGCAATGTTGTACCCAAATCAAATTTGCGTCCTTTTCTTCCCACAAATAGCGCTTTCTTTTAATGGTATTTGATTGCCTCTGCGATTTTTATTTTTTGCGATATAAACAGAAAAAGACCGAAAATTTAGAAAAAAAAAAGATATTTTCTACTTTTTGTTATAAGAAAAATCGAATAAACTCAATTTTAGTCATACATTTAGGCCAAAATGTATTCAGCCACATGTCTTTAGTAAAAAAAATGTCAATAAGCGTATATTTATTGGTTTGCGCAAAAGTTATAGCGTTTACAAACTAGGGTACATTTTCTGAAATTTACACAGCTTTAAATTTATGACTGCCTATCTAATTTCTTGAGGTGCTAAAATGGCAGGGCAGTACAAACCCCCCCCAAATGACCCCATTTTGGAAAGTAGACACCCCAAGGAAATTGCTGAGAGGCATGTTGAGCCCATTGAATATTTTTTTTTGTCCCAAGTGATTGAATAATGACAAAAAAAAAAAATTACAAAAAGTTGTCACTAAATGATATATTGCTCACACATGCCATGGTTATATGTGGAATTGCACCCCAAAATACATTCTGCTGCTTCTCCTGAGTACGGGGATACCACATGTGTGGGACTTTTTGGGAGCCTAGCCACGTACGGGACCCCGGAAACCAAGCACCGCCTTCAGGATTTCTAAGGGCGCAAATTTTTGATTTCACTCCTCACTACCTATCACAGTTTCGAAGGCCACAAAATGCCAAAATAGCACAAAACCCCCCCAAATGACCCCATTTTGGAAAGTAGACACCCCAAGCTATTTACTGAGAGGCATGTTCAGTCCATGGAATATTTTATATTTTGCCACAGGTTGCGGGAATATGACAAACTTTTTTTTTTTGCACAAAGTTGTCACTAAATGATATATTGCTCACACATGCCATGGGCATATGTGAAATTACACCCCAAAATACATTCTGCTGCTTCTCCTGAGTACGGGGATACCACATGTGTGGGACTTTTTGGGAGCCTAGCCGCGTACGGGACCCCAAAAACCAAGCACCGCCTTCAAGGTTTCTAAGGGCATAATTTTTTGATTTCACTCCTCACTACCTATCACAGTTTTGAAGGCCATAAAATGCCAAGATGGCACAAAACCCCCCCAAATGACCCCATTTTGGAAAGTAGACACCCCAAGCTATTTGCTGAGAGGCATGTTGACCCCATTGAATATTTTTTTTTGTCCCAAATGATTGAATAATGACAAAAAGAAAAAAAAATGTACAAAAAGTTGTCACTAAATGATATATTGCTCACACATGCCATGGTTATATGTGGAATTGCACCCCAAAATACATTCTGCTGCTTTTCCTGAGTACGGGGATACCACATGTGTGGGACTTTTTGGGAGCCTAGCCGCGTACAGGGCCCCAAAAACCAAGCACCGCCTTCAGGATTTCTAAGGGCGTAAATTTTTGATTTCACTCCTCACTACCTATCACAGTTTCGAAGGCCATAAAATGCCAAAATAGCACAAAACCCCCCCAAATGACCCCATTTTGGAAAGTAGACACCCCAAGCTATTTGCTGAGAGGCATGTTGAGTCCATGGAATATTTTATATTTTGCCACAGGTTGCGGGAATATGACAAACTTTTTTTTTTTGCACAAAGTTGTCACTAAATGATATATTGCTCACACATGCCATGGGCATATGTGAAATTACACCCCAAAATACATTCTGCTGCTTCTCCTGAGTACGGGGGTACCACATGTGTGGGACTTTTTGGGAGCCTAGCCGCGTACGGGACCCCAAAAACCAAGCACTGCCTTCAAGGTTTCTAAGGGCATAAATTTTTGATTTCGCTCCTCACTACCTATCACAGTTTTGAAGGCCATAAAATGCCAAGATGGCACAAAACCCCCCCAAATGACCCCATTTTGGAAAGTAGACACCCCAAGCTATTTGCTGAGAGGCATGTTGAGCCCATTGAATATTTTTTTTTTTGTCCCAAATGATTGAATAATGACAAAAAGAAAAAAAAAATGTACAAAAAGTTGTCACTAAATGATATATTGCTCACACATGCCATGGTTATATGTGAAATTACACCCCAAAATACATTCTGCTGCTTCTCCTGAGTACGGGGATACCACATGTGTGGGACTTTTTGGGAGCCTAGCCGCGTACGGGACCCCAAAAACCAAGCACCGCCTTCAAGGTTTCTAAGGGCATACATTTTTGATTTCACTCCTCACTACCTATCACAGTTTTGAAGGCCATAAAATGTCAAAATAGCCCAAAACCCCCACAAATGACCCCATTTTGGAAAGTAGACACCCCAAGCTATTTGCTGAGAGGCATGGTGAGTATTTTACAGCTCTCATTTGTTTTTGAAAATTAAGAAAGACATTTTTTTTTCTTTTTTTTTTTCTTTTTTTACATTTTCAAAACTTTGTGACAAAAAGCGAGATCTGCAAAATACTCAACATACCTCTCAGCAAATAGCTTGGGGTGTCTACTTTCCAAAATGGGGTCATTTGGGGGGGGTTTGTGCCATCTGGGCATTCCATGGCCTCCGAAACTGTGATAGGCAGTGAGGAGTGAAATCAAAAATTTACACCCATAGAAATCCTGAAGGCGGTGCTTGGTTTTTGGGGTCCCGTACGCGACTAGGCTCCCAAAAAGTCCCACACATGTGGTATCCCCGTACTCAGGAGAAGCAACAGAATGTATTTTGGGGTGTAATTCCACATATGCCCATGGCATGTTTGAGCAATATATAATTTAGTGACAACTTTTTGTACATTTTTTTTTTTTGGTCATTATTCAATCACTTGGGACAAAAAAAAAAATATTCAATGGGCTCAACATGCCTCTCAGCAAATAGCTTGAGGTGTCTACTTTACAAAATGGGGTCATTTGGGGGGGTTTTGAACTGTCCTGGCATTTTATGCACAACATTAGGAAGCTTATGTCACACATCATCCACTCTTCTAACCACTTGAAGACAAAGCCCTTTCTGACACTTTTTGTTTACATGAAAAAAAAAATTTTTTTGCAAGAAAATTATGTTGAACCCCCAAACATTATATATTTTTTTAAAGCAAAGGCCCTACAGATTAAAATAGTGGGTGTTGCATTTTTTTTTTCCACACAGTATTTGCGCAGCGATTTTTCAAACGCATTTTTTGGGGGAAAAACACACTTTTTTTATTTTTAATGCACTAAAAAACACTATATTGCCCAAATGTTTGATGAAATAAAAAAGATGATCATAGGCCGAGTACATGGATACCAAACACGACATGCTTTAAAATTGCGCACAAACGCGCAGCGGCGACAAACTACATTCATTTTTAAAAGCATTTAAAAGCCTTTACAGGTTACCACGTTAGATTTACAGAGGAGGTCTACTGCTAAAATGACTGCCCTCGATCTGACCTTCGCGGTGATACCTCACATGCATGATGCAATTGCTGTTTACATATGACGCTAGACCGACGCTTGCGTTCGCCTTTGCGCAAGAGCAGGGGGGGACAGCGGTGCTTTTTTTTTTTTTTTTTATTATTTATTTGGCTTTTTTATTTTATTTTTAAACTGTGCCTTCCATATTTTATTTTTTTTACCATTTTTATCGTTATCTCAGGGAATGTAAATATCCCCTATGATAGCAATAGGTAGTGACAGGTACTCTTTTTTTGAAAAAAATTGGGGGGTTAGACCCTAGATCTTTCCTCTGCCCTCAAAGCATCTGACCACACCAAGATCGGTGTGATAAAATGCTTTCCCAATTTCCCAATGGCACTTTTTATATCCGGGGGGGGACATTCCCTCCCACTGCTTGTAAAAGCAGTCTAGAGGCTAATTATCTGCTAGAATTGCTTTTACATGAAAGCCGGCCGCTGGCTGAAAAGAATGATACCAAGATGATACCTAAACCCGCAGGCATCATTCTGGTATAAACATTCAAAGTCCAGCAACATACCAGTACGTTGCTGGTCCTTGTTGGACATGTATTGTAATCTTTTTTTTCATACAGCCTATTGGCTGAACGAAAAAAAGAGATTGATTGGTGGGTATGCCCACCATTAGAATACCTCCCTTCATCCACCCACTTGTAATGATGGGCATATATGCCGAAGCATGGGGGCATCCTCCCGCAAAAAAGTCATGCCGCGTACACACGGTCAAGCCTTCGTCGGAATTTCGACCGTATGTACGCGGCATAAAAGGTTATGCCGCGTACACACGGTCGGACTTTTCCACGGGCAAGCCTCCGTTGGAATTTCGACCGTATATACGCGGCATTAGGAGCAAAATCGCTCCTCCGCCCCTGCTGCCCCCATGCTTCGGCATATATGCTCTTTTTTTTAACTGTGGTGGTGAAATCACCTCCTACAGCGTTGGAGTCACGGCTTTATGTATCGTGGGAGCAAACGCTGTTGCTGTCAAGATAAATAGATCCGTGCTGCAACTGAATGGCGTACCTGCTAAGCAAATGGTGGTTAACATTAAAACAAAGTAACATTACAGTACAACAGTAAGACCTTACCATGCCATACCTGCAAAGCAAATACCAAAACAAAACCTAGTAAAAAATATAAAAATGTTTTAACGCAACCTGTGCCTAAAATATATATATGCCGAAGCATGGGGGCATCCTCCCGCAAAAAAGTTATGCCGCGTACACACGGTCAGAATTTTCCACGGGCAGGCCTCCGTCGGAATTTCGACCGTATGTACGCGGCATTAGGAGCAAAATCGCTCCTCCGCCCCTGCTGCCCCCATGCTTCGGCATATATGCTCTTTTTTTTAACTGTGGTGGTGAAATCACCTCCTACAGCGTTGGAGTCACGGCTTTATGTATCGTGGGAGCAAACGCTGTTGCTGTCAAGATAAATAGATCCGCGCTGCAACTGAATGGCGTACCTGCTAAGCAAATGGTGGTTAACATTAAAACAAAGTAACATTACAGTACAACAGTAAGACCTTACCATGCCATACCTGCAAAGCAAATACCAAAACAAAACCTAGTAAAAAATAAAAAAATGTTTTAACGCAACCTGTGCCTAAAATATATATATGCCGAAGCATGGGGGCATCCTCCCGCAAAAAAGTTATGCCGCGTACACACGGTCGGAATTTTCCACGGGCAGGCCTCCGTCGGAATTTTGACCGTATGTACGCGGCATTAGGAGCAAAATCGCTCCTCCGCCCCTGCTGCCCCCATGCTTCGGCATATATGCTCTTTTTTTTAACTGTGGTGGTGAAATCACCTCCTACAGCACTGGAGTCATGGCTTTATGTATCGTGGGAGCAAACGCTGTTGCTGTCAAGATAAATAATTCCGCGCTGCAGTTGAATGGCGCACCTGAAAACAAAAAATTACATACCTGAAAAGCAAGCATGATAAAACATTGCAGAATAGAATACAGTAAAAAAGAGCAGAACAATAGAGAGAAAATAGACAGAGAGAGAACAATAAAACGACAACTATTTTTGGTTTTTTTATTTTATATTTTTTTTGTGTTTTGTTTTGTTTTTTACGTTTTTTTTTTTCTTTTTTACACTTTTTTTTGTAACTTTACAACTGTAATGGTTCGGGTCTCTCAAAATGTAATGGCATCTTGGGAGACCCTGTGTAAGTGTGTCCTTGTCTGTGAAATGCTGTACCCTACGCTAAAACTTCACTTTTGAGTGGTAGCGTTCAAAACATTCACCTTGGCAAAGACCAG
This sequence comes from Rana muscosa, assembly GCA_029206835.1. Lineage (NCBI taxonomy): Eukaryota > Metazoa > Chordata > Amphibia > Anura > Ranidae > Rana > Rana muscosa. The sequence goes on along the minus strand of CM055116.1, from coordinate 1,086,972,089 downwards.
GCTTGTCAGGACAGAGTGGACAAAAACTACGGGTGTCACGCCTAAATCCGCGCTTGCTACAGACACAACATCTTTTTTGGGGGTGGCTTTGGGTAGGGGTACTCGGGAGGACATACGAATAATGCCTCTCATGCAGCCGGCTTACTGCATTTGGTTGGGGATGGTGAGGTGCAGAGCCGCCTGGATACAGGAGTTCTGTGACTATCTCATTCTGGAATTTTAGAAGAGATAACGTCCCGCCTGAAGCTCTGTATAGCACATGAGCGTTCAGCAAAGCCAATTGGAATAATGATAGAGACACTTTTTTGTACCAGCGTCTCGCCTTACGGTCAATTAGATACGGCGCCATCAACTGGTCGTTGAGGTCCACCCCTCCCATATTTTGGTTATATTCGTGGACACAGAGGGGTTTCTCCACAACACCAGTCGCCGTACGAATTTGGACTGTCGTGTCTGCATGAAGGGAGGTAAGAAGGAAAACATTCTTATTGTCCCTCCACTTCATAGCGAGCAAGTTATTACACTTCAAGCAGGCTCTCTCCCCCAGCCTAAGACGGGCATCTACAAGCCGCTGGGGAAAGCCCCGGCGATTAGGTCGCACGGTGCCACATGCTCCAATCTGATGATCAAACAAGTGACTAAACAGTGGCACGCTCGTGTAATAATTGTCCACATACAAGTGGTACCCCTTTCCGAATAAGGGTGACACCAAGTTCCACACTATCTTGCCAGCGCTCCCTATGTAATCCGGGCAGTTGACCGACTCAATCTGACTGTCTTTTCCCTCATAAACCGTAAAGTTCACTACATAGCCTGTTGCCCTGTCACAGAACTTGTAGAGCTTGACCCCGTATCTGGCACGCTTGCTGGGAAGGTACTGCTTGAAAGACAAGCGGCCAGAAAATTTAATCAGGGACTCATCAACGCAGACAACTTGATCGGGAGTAAACAAGGCTGCAAAACGTTCGTTGAAGTGGTTTATGAGGGGCCGAATTTTATAGAGCCGGTCGTATTCAGGGTCCCCACGTGGACGACAAAGTTCATTGTCGTTGAAGTGCATGAACCGCAAAATCTGCTCGTATCGTGCCCTGGACATGGAGGCAGAGAACACGGGCATGTGGTCAATTGGGTGCGTGGACCAATAAGCACGCAATGACGGAAATTTATGTGTGCCCATGTTGAGGGAAAGGCCCAGAAAGGTCTTAAATTCGGAAACCGTAATTGGTTTCCAATTTCTGGCAATTTTAGGCAACTGGGGGTTAGCGGCGATAAATTGACCAGCATATAAATTACTCTGGTCCACAATAGATCTATAGAGATCTTCCGTGAAAAACAGCGAATAAAAATCAATTGGAATAAAATCAGCTGTTTCCACCTGAATACCGGGTTGGGCAGTGAATGGGGGAAGTACGGGTTCTGCAGAAGTGGTGGGGACCCAATCAGGATAGGCGAATTCTGCAGGAAGGGCAGTATGGGCACGACGGGCCTGCCTTTGTCTTCTTGGTGGCAGCGGGACACTACTTGTGCTTGCCACCTCGCCAGCTTGAACTGCACTTATGGGACTCGCCACGTCACCAAGTGTTACTGCAGTGCTGGATGTACGTCCAGGCTGTACTAGGCCGCTGGTGCTTGCCAGTTCACCAGAAGGAATAGCGGCGCTAGTACTACTCTGCTCCATGATACGAGAGACCTGCGGTTCTTGCTCCTCAACAACCTCAGAAGATCGGGATCGGGTACACCTGACCTTAGCAGGGACCTCAACTTCGTCGTCAGAGCTATCTGACGTGGGGCCGCTGACGTCACTGTCTTCTACGGGAAGATATTCTGAGCCTGAATCTGACAGATACGTGACCTCCTCTTCACTATCTGTCATGCTCAGAATCTCGTAGGCCTCTTTACTAGTGTACCTTCGTCTTGCCATTTTGGGCTCTAAATTTAGGGGTACACTAGTAAGATTCACAGGAAAAAAAGCACCTGACTGTCGTCAGCAAATATATCAAACGCTACAAAAAAACTGTTAGCGATCGCAGGGATCAGGCCTGTCTCTGCGAACGCTGCAGTTATGTGTGTTGTGTTTGGTAAGTGACAGTGATCGATCGATACTGCACTTGGGTGGGCTGGGCTGGGCTGGGCGGAGGGGCTAAACGCAGGCGCTAGCAGGTATCTGGGCTGATCCCGCTAACACTGCATTTTTGGGAACCCTAAACCGCTGGGGATGCTAGTATAGATCTGATCAGATACTATACCACTAAGGGGGGTGTATGCTTTGCGCGTGGGTGTTAGCGTTACTGGCACTAACCTAACACTGCCTGGGGCGACGCAGACCCTCTCTGGCGCTAAAACCTAATTGATCTCACCCGCCAGGCGATCAGGGGGGTTAAACCTTTATTGGGTTATATACGGCGGGTGCCCTGATGCTATAAAAAGCAAACTAATCAACCAGCGTCACCTGTAACCTTTATATGGTGATCACTGGTGAAAGGGTTAACTAGGGGCAATCAGGGGGTTAAAACCTTTATTAGGTTAAATATGGGGGTACCCGACGCTATATAAAAACCTGACGGGTTACCTAAATAACTAGATAACTTACTGGCTAACCAGTGACACCAGTGACGCTTATACGGCGATCACTGGTGAAAGGGTTAACTCTAGGGGCAATCAGGGGGTTAAAATAATATATGGGGGTACCTGACACTAATAAAAACCTGCGGCGAACCTAAAAAAAAATAACTGCCTATCTAAAACACCAGCGACACGAATACAGCGATCGGAAAAACAATCGCTTAGTGACGCTGAAGTTAGGGGGTGAAAGGGTTACCTGGGGGGTGATCAAGGGGTTAAACCTTTATTAGGGGGGGTTAGGGGGCTACCCTGGACCTAAAGGGGCCTAATCCTAACTGCCCTGCAACTTTTTACAATCACAGATGACACTAAATGCAGTGATCAGTAAAATAAATGATCACTGCAATCAGTGACACTGTGATTGGGGGCTTTGGGGTGACCTGGGGGGTGATCTGGGGGTGACTGGGGGGTGATTTGTGTGCCTATGTGTACCTACGTGTCAGTGGACTGTTGGAGCACTAACCTCTGTCTTCTCTCCTCGGCGCCGGGAACGAAAAGACCGCGGCGAGGGAGATGACATCACTTCCTCCAGCCTGTGTTTACATCACATGGCGGAGGAAGCATTTTCATTGGCCGGGAGCGATCGCGAGGGGGGGGGCGGAATCGAGCGGCCGCCCCCTCATGCCTGATCGCTCCCGAACACTTAACGGCCGCTCACTGCAGTGAAGGGGGGTCCGGATGGACCCCCCAACTGCACAAAGGCGATCACGTAGATCTACGTGATTCTGCCTGTCCGTGCCATTCTGCCGACGTAAATCGGCGGTGGGCGGTCGTTAAGTGGTTAAAGATATCTCTATATTATCAGTAATATATGTTTTTAATTGATAATATTGTAACCATTTGTGTGTATGTTCTGGTCCCAGATCTTGAATTTCTGCTACATTCCCATCCAGCAGAATCTGGGCTACCCTTATGTTCTCCAATATGTTCCATTTCAAGTATTTTGTGGTTGCTAAGGCTGGTGGAAATTCTGGATTGGAGAACAACGGGGTCATTGGTCCCATCACGGTAGATAATTTCCCCTTTTTTAATTATACATCCCATATTTTTAACGTAGCTCTTGCAAACATTGTTAATTTTTTATTTCCAGGTCTTAGATGGGGCTTTATCCAGGGGATAAAGTTGAATTAAGTTGAATTCCTATAATGTCTTGTTCTAATTTAACCCATTGTTTGTCCTCCATGTTATGGTGCCAATCTACTATCCTAGTCAGAGAAGCGGCTTGTAAATATTTTGAAAAATCTGGTAATGCTAGTCCCCCATTATCCTTAATTCTAATTAATATTTCTATTTTAATTCTTGGGGTTTTAATATCCCCAAATAAAACTTCCTTTTGCTTTCCTTAATTCAATCTTAATTTTTTTTGGGATAATTAGAGGGATAGTTTGGAAAATGGATAATCATTTTGGTAATATATCCATTTTTACAATGTTTATTCTTCCTGTCCATGAGTATGTTACCTTTTCATATTTTTGCAATAATTTTATTGCTTTTCGAACTGCCACACTGTAATTCAACTCTTGTAGTTTATTCAGATCTCTCGGAATATAAATTTCCAAATATTTAATTGCCACTCGTTGCCATTTGAATGGAAAATCATTTTGTAGTAGTGATTGTATCTTTTGTATCAATGATACGTTCAACATTTCAGATTTATCATAATTAACTTTAAAATTACTTAATTCCCCAAATCGTTTAAATTCTTTTATTAAATTTAGTATTGTGATGATGGGATTAGTTACATAAATTAGTAAATCATCTGCATAAACTGCTGTTGTGTATTCTTTATCTTTAATATTAATTCCTTGTATGTCTTTATTTTTTCTTATTGCTTGTGTAAGATGTTCCATCACTAGTATATATAATAAGGGAGACAACAGGCATCCCTGTCTTGTTCCATTTGAAATCTCTATATATTCCGATAACATTCCATTTGTTCTAATTTTTGCCCGTGAGTTGGAATACAGTGCGACAATCCTGCCAAGCATTTTTGGACCCATCCCTATCTGCACTAATGTTTCCTCCAGGAACTGCCATCCCACCCTATCAAATGCTTTTTCAGCGTCAATAGATAGTAGACAGGTCGGGATGGCAGCCCTCTATGCATATTCTACCAGCATACAAGTTTTAATAATATTATCCCTTGTTTCTCGCCCTTTTATAAAGCCTGTTTGATCTAGATCTATATGTTCTGGCAATATAGATGTTAATCTATTTGATAATATCTTTGCATATAATCTTATATCAATATTTGTCAAAGAAATTGGACGATAATTATTACACAATGTATGGTCTTTGTCAGGTTTTGGTATTAATATTATATGAGCTTCCATACTTTGTGATGTAAAGATTTGTGTTCTAGATATGGAATTATATGTTTTCTTGAGAATAGGGATTAATATATCTTGGAATGTTTTATAGAATCTAGAGGTATATCCGTCCCGTCCAGGGCTTTTGCCCAGGGCCAGGCCGGCAATAGCTATTTGAATTTCCTCTGTTGATATTTCTTTTTCCATTTCCTCCGTTATTTCTCTCGAAAATACTGGAAGAGCTGTATTCTTTTTATACTCCCAAATCTCTTCCCTTTTCTTATCCTCATTTTTATTTTCTTGATGATAGTTCAAATTATACAATTTGGAGTAGTATGTATGGAAAAAAAATTCCCCATTTGTTTTAAGAATTTTAACTATGGAGGTTATAGGTTGTTGGTTTTTTAGGGTATTTGCTAATAATTTCCCTGTTTTATTACCTTGTAGTTACCACTGTGTTTTATTCCTATCCCTTTTCCGAAGGGATTCTTCATCAAACATCTGTTGAAGCTGTATTTGTTTTTATTTTAACCACTTCCCTACTGTGCACGAAAACCCCCTTCCTGCCCAAGCCATTTTTCAGCTTTCAGCGCTGTCACATTTTGAATGACAATTGCCCGGTCATGCGACGTGGCTCCCAAACAAAATTTGCGTACTTTTTTTCCCACAAATAGAGCTTTCTTTTGGTCGTATTTGATTACCTCTGCGGTTTTTATTTTTTGCGCTATAAACAAAAGAAGAGAGTCCAGTTTGGAAAAAAAACACTATTTTTTACTTTTTGCTATAATAAATACCCCTTTTTTTTTTATATAAAATTTTCCTCATTTTAGGCCGATACGTATTCTTCTACATATTTTTGGTAAAAAAAAAAAAATCGCAATAAGCGCGTATTGATTGGTTTGCGCAAAAGGTATAGCGTCTACAAAATAGGGGATAGATTTATAGCATTTTTATATTTTTTTATTTTTTATTAGTAATGGCGGCGATATGCGATTTTTATTGTGACTGTGATATTGCGGCAGACACATTGGACACTTTTGACACATTTTTGGGACCATTCACATTTATACAGCGATCCCTGCTATAAAAATGCATTGATTACTGTAAAAATGTGATTGGCAGGGAAGGGGTTAACCACTAGGGGGCGGGAAGGGGTTAAATATGTTCCCTCAATGTGTTCTTACTGTGGGGGGAGGGGACTCACTGGGGGAGGTGACCGATGGTTGTCCCTATGTACAAGGGACACACCATCGGTCCCCTCTCCCTCACAGGACGTGGATCTCTGTGTTTACACACAGAGATCCACTTTCCTGCTCGTTTCCTGGGCAATCGCGGGTGCCCGGCGGCAATCGCGGCCGCCGGGCACGCGCATCGGGGCCTTGTGAACGCGGCGGGCGCGCGCCTCCTAGCTCGTTTTAAAGGGAGGACGTCATATGACGTCCTCCCAGAACGAGAGTGTCCTCCGCCCGCCGTCAATTGACAGTGGGCGGGGGACAAGTGGTTAATACTATTTTATCCCCTTTTTTAAGGGTCTTTTTATGTATATTTTCCAATTTTATCATTTCCTCCCTTAATTGGGATTGCTTCTGTTCTTTATCCTTTTTCAACCTTGAACCATGTTTGATGAAGATTCCCCGTAGCACACATTTAAGTGTTTCCCATTGTATAGGGATTGAAGTACCATCCTTCTCATGATCAATCACAAATACCCTCGCAACTTGTCGTATTTCCTTTTCACATTCTTTATTTTTTATTAAATTATCATTCAATCTCCATGTTCCATTTGTTTTTTTATGTTCAACTATCATAAGTTCCATATATATCGGGGCGTGATCTGACCAGGAATAATTACCTATACTTGTTAAGGGAGTCATTCTCAAACCTGATTGATTAATAAAAAAATAATCTATTCTATGATATGAATTATGTATGTTTGAATAGTATGTATAATTTCTTTCTGTTTGATGTTGGGCTCTCCATATATCTATCAGTTGATATGTACCCATCAAATTTTTAAATTCTGTTAATTTTTTTTTTTTCCTGTAGGATTGAGAGCGAGTTGTATCCATTGTTGAATCCATTATAAAATTAAAGTCTCCGCCTATAATTACTGTACCTTCTGCTTTTCCATTGCATCCATAACAGATTTTATCCCATATGTAATTTGTTCATAATTTGATAAGTATAGATTTACTATTGTAAATTTTTTTCCATATAGCATGACCCTTATAATCAAGGATCTGCCATCTTTACCTTTCCAACTTTGTAAAATTTGATGAGGTATATCTTTATGGAACGCAGTGGATACTCCCCTAGTTTTGGAATAAGAAAATGTATAGTGGACCCAAGTAACGTAATTTCTGTTGTTTATTTTAGGAATGTGATCTGAACGAAAATGTGTTTCTTGAAATAAAATGATACCAATTTTTTGCTTATGAAATGAATTTAGAATTTGAGATCTTTTACAGGGGGAATTTAGGCCTCTAGCATTAAAAGAGAAAAATGTTACCCCTCCCATAACAGCCCTATAGGTTAGGGAGGAGTAAGTATATCAAAGTGAAAGAAAGAGAGAGAAAGGAAAAAAAAAAAAAACGAAACTTCACACACTACCACACACGTCACCAAACTCTCTCATTACACTAGTTCTAAATGACTTAATTAAGTCTACCTTGCTATCCGTAAGTTCCCTACCTAGGGGTGATCCGGGGCCACTGATCCGGATCTGCTACTCTATAAGATCACATGTTGCACCCATAACTAAAAAAAAAAACCTGTTTCTTTTTTCTTACTTTTAGACGGTATTATTCTTTCCTTTTTCCTTCCTATCCTCTCTCCTCCCTCTATCCCCTCTGTTCACAATATTATATGTCTTCAATTCTCACTTTAGGCAACCAAGTCTAATTCTTCTCCACTATTCTGTTAAAGACAGATGGAAAAAAAATAGACATGGGGTGTGAGGGGGCGAAAGGAGAAGAGAGGGGGGAAGAAGAGAGAGAAAAAACAAACAAAAAAAAAAACACCCCTACCTTTCCCCTTCCTTTATTACCTTTTATGTGAATCCTTATTAAGTGTGAATATGTATATTACCCCAAATTTTCCACTAATGTATGTTATATATATCTATATAATTGTATAGATAGTGTGTGAATCCCAGAATCCTAGACCCTGAGGAACCATTAACTTCCTTTAACTTTCCCCTTATCCCTCCCAAACGCTTAAGCCATGTACACACGATAGGTTTTACCGATGAAAACAGTCCGATGGACTTTTTTCATCGGACAAACCGATCGTGTATGGGCCCCATCGGTCTTTTTTCCATCGGTGTTTAAAAATAGAACATGTTTTAAATTTATCCGATGGTTAAAAAACCTATAGCAAATTACTATCGTCTGTGGGGAACTCCATCGGATAAAAAACACACGCATGCTCAGAATCAAGTCGACGCATGCTCAGAAGCATTGAACTTCATTTTTCTCGGCTCATCGGAGTGTTTTACATCACCGCGTTTGGAACGGTTGTTTTTTTGACTGATGGTGTGTAGGCAAGACTGATGGAAGTCAGCTTCATCGGTTTTACGATGGAAAAATCCATCGGTTTAAAAACCATAGGAAATCCGATCGTGTGTACAGGGCTTTAGTGTGTGTGTATACATTAAATATAAGTATAAAGTGTGTAGTGTATCCCCCATGGAAAAAAAAAGGGGGGAAGGGGGGTCATTAATCAATAATCCCCCTTACCTCCTCTCCCCCCAACCCCCCCATCCACCTCCTCCTCCCCCCCACCTCCGATAGTCCAATTCTTTTATTATTATCTAGAGGTTCTCAAGCCCATCCTAGGCCAGTCTGGCAATTCCATTTCTGGAATTTCGGTAGGTCTTCCAGTTCCCTAAGGCCCACTGTCCTTCCTTCATGACGGATCTGTAGTTGGAATGGAAATCTCCATCTCTACTGGATATTTTGCTTAATGAGGTGTGCCAGGAGAGGTTTTAACGCTCTTCTTCTATCAAGTGTGTATTTTGATAAGTCCTGGAAAAACATTAATTGTGTATCTTCATACTGTATACTCTTTTTTTGATGTACAACTTTCATAATATTATCTTTTGTTTGAGCCTATTGTAATCTCCATATAACATCTCTTGGTCTGCTATCTCCTTCTTTTCTTGGCCCCATTATTCTATGGGCTCGATCGATAGCTGGGTCATTTGAGTCCTGTAGTAGTTCGTTAAATATGTTTTGCAATGTTATAAATAAATCTTTTGAATTCACCTTTTCAGGTAGGCCTCTAATTCGTATGCTGTTTCTCCTGTTTCTATTTTCTTGTTCGTCAAGAGCGTTTACCGTATATACCCGAGTATAAGCCGACCCGAATATAAGCCGAGGCACCTAATTTTACCACAAAAAAATGGGAAAACTTATTGACTCGAGTATAAGGCTAGGGTGTCCAACTGCATGCCTCACTGTGCCTAACTGTGTCCATGCCTCACTGTGCCTCACTGTGCCCATGCCTCACTGTGCCCATGCCTCACTGTGTCCATGACTAGACTGACGTTTAACATGGGAGTCTGTGGAAGGGGTGCCCGGCTTTGAAAAATCGCTGCTCCCCAGTGGTAGGTCCCCCAGACAAAAAACTTTGCGCACTTATAGAGATGAAATGAGGTTACATGTGTTCCAAGTTTCGGGTCCAAGGGACCTACGACTGGCCAGTACCGGGTCCCCAAAGTCACCGGAGAAATTACAGTTTAACATGGGAGTCTATGGAAGGGGCGCCCGGCTTTGAAAAATCGGTGCTCCCCGGCCGTAGAGGAAGAGTGAGGCTATATGTGTGCCAAGTTTGGGGTCCAGGGGGCCTATGGCCGGCCAGTACCGGGTTCCCAAATCTGGGAGATCAGGTGCAAAAAGGTAACTCGACTATAAGCCGAGTGGGGCATTTTCAGCACCAAAAAAATGTGCTGAAAAACTCGGCTTATACTCAAGTATATACGGTATATTTAATTTTAGTTGTTTCTCTTGTTCCATCAATTTTTCCTCCGTTTGTTTCATTTTCTGTTCCAACCCTGTCATTCTTGTATCCATTAGATTTTTTTTCTCCTGTGTATCTTGCATAGATAATTTTAGTTCAAGTATCTCCTGTTTATATGTTGTTTCCAAACGATGTACGTATTGATCCATATCCCTCCGAGTGGGGAGAGATCGAATATATAATTGCAGATTTCCATTTTATTTTTCCTTCTGTTGGGCTGTTGATCCAATTATTTCTATTGTATCTATTGGTGAACTGTTCCTAGGGTGGCTAACCTCCTCAATTCCAAACACTCCAGACACTCCAATATTTGCAGTTGATTCTGCCATAATTAGCAGTTCCTGTGAAATTTGTGATGTTTGTGATATTTGTAAAGCTTGTGATGTTTGATGTTGCTAAAGTTGCTGATTTTTTTTTTTTTAATATCTGTTGTTTGTGTTTGAGTTGTTTGAGCCTCAGTAGTGTTTTTTTTCTTCTCTTCCTCTTACTCTTTTGTGATTGTGGTGTTTTATTACTCTTTTTGGGTGCCATCTTTCTGATGGAACAAAAGAAAATTTACTTCCAGAGTGTTCAGCTCACCCCAAAAAAAAAAAAAAAAAGGAGAGGAGAGGAAAAAAAAAAATAAGAATCTCAATAAGAAAGATTTATAATATTTTCCTATTCCTTACGAAATAAGAACCAAAAATGTATGTTTATCGCAAGTTATTTTTTTTTTTTTCTTGTTCAATATTTTTATTGAATTTTTCACAAGAATGCAAGTTATTTTTTCATTATAGCCATTCACTTTAATCAAGGGTTCCTCTTATTTTTTAGTTGCAAGTTCATTAGATTGCAGAATTTTTTAATTGTTAGCTTATTAACTTATCAGTCCTGAACTGCAATCCCCTTTTTTAATGAAAAAACTAACAACGAAAAAATGAAAATAAAACAGGTCCAGTTTAATTATATGCCAAGAATTTGTTGTCCACTCAAAAACTATTTTCTTAGATGTAACACAAGAAATATTATTTCAGAATATTTATGAAATCCAAAGATTTATTATTTCTCCCACATATTTTCCAAAAAAGAAAAAGAAAAAAGGAAAATTTGATAAGGCTCCAATTTAATTATATGCCAATAATTTGTTGTCCACTCAAAGACCTTCGAAATGATTTCTTCTTCTTTTTTTCTTTAGATGCAACACAAGAAATATTATCTCAAAACATTTGTGAAATCCAAAGATTTATTATTTCTCCCACATATTTTCCCCCAAAAAATAAAGGACAGAAGGAAAAGTTGATAAGGCTCCAATTTGATTTATTTCCATATCTCCTTCTATAACCTTTCGCCTTTTATAAATTTAATTTCACTGTCTTGCTGCTACACGTTTTTTATTTTGCACTTTGCACTTTGTACCACTTAGCACAGCTTTGTACCACTTTGCACCAATGTCTCTAGGTAGATATTTTATATATATTATAGCCAATATGATAGCCAATATTTGTTGCAAACAATTCCTTATAAATATACTTTCTGTGCCTTATATGCCATTGTTCTGCTTGTGTAAATACTTGTATAAATTGTAAATTGATCAGAGTTATTTACAAATTTTTTAGTAATTTTTTTTTTACCACTTTTTATACAATTAGGGTCCAAGGACCTACAACTCACCGACCCTTGGATCCGACTTCAGGTATTCTGATGTTAAGGCGTTGTTATCTTCTATAATTTCATAAAATTTTACGAATTTAAGTTGTTATATTGTTTTCCACCTTTATTTATTTTCCTTTTCCTTTTATTCTTTTTATCATGTGCGGCTGATCACCAGCACAGACATACAGACACAGACATGGATATAGATATAGCAGAATCTGATCAAATCCTCAGTGCTCCACTCTGGCCGCTGTGTACCTCCCAATTGTGCTCCGAGGTGACCCCTCTGCTGGATGACCGTCTGAGATCCTCTCTCCTCGAGCAAGGCTCCTCTGATCACGGTCCCGCGTTCATCGCGTATTACCGCACACACCGCCCGGCTCCATGTTGTCCTCACCTCCACGCTCACACCAAGCTCATACCGCCACTATCTCAGTTCACTCTGCTGTGCTGTACTTCCATCCCTGCCTCCGTCCCTCCGCACCGCTCGGATCCGGGTCCAAGATCGGGATCAGCCAGGACAGGACAGACAGGTCAGTATGATCCGCAGGCTTGTAGGGCTTGTAAGCCGTCAGCTTAACAGGCAAGCAGGCTGATTTCTTCAAGCGATCTCAGCGGTTTCAGCTGATCTTAAGCACTAGATTTGCTGCAAACATCCACAGCAGGTTCCGAGTTTCAGGCATAAGTCATAAGCAAAGGCAATAACATAGGTGCAGGCATAGTAACTTCCAAAGATTTTTAGGCAAGTGCAGGTTGAATTTCAGCATCCGTAGCAGCCATAATAATAGCCATAATAGGCAGGTTATCACCGTCTAACTCCTCTCATTCAACATGCTGCATGATCTTCACTATCGAGCAGCCATCTTGGTCAGTAACTCCTCCCTTAACCTATAGCAGGAGCCAGTGTGTGTCTGTGATCAATTTTATTTGTGATGACTGCATTGATACCCAAAAGATACCTTTTCATATTAGTGCCTGTGGGCTCTAATCGGCTTCCAAATGGTTAAACAGCGGGCGCACTGCTGTGCATTCCCTGTTTAAACAGTGCTGTGTTAGGGAATCGCTTCCCTAACACTGACCCACCTCTCAGCCAATCAGGTGCACCGGGTCTGGTTACCGGTCACCTGATTGACTGAAGCGACAGGCGAGCAGAGATGAGATCGAGTACTCAGAGGGAGCATGGAGGAGGATGGGGCTGACCCGAGAAAGGTAAGTGCCGGGCGGGGGGACAAACTGGCTGCATTTGAGGGGGCAAACTGGGTGTATTTGAGGGGGCAAACTGGCTGTATTTGAGGGGGGCAAACTGGCTGTATTTGATGGGGAAACTGGCATCATTTGAGGCAGCAAACTGAATGCATTTGAGGGGGCAAACTGACTGCATTTGAGGGGGCAAACTGACTGCATTTGAGGGGGCAAACTGGCTGTATTTGATGGGGAAACTGGCATCATTTGAGGGGGCAAACTGGCTTTATTTGAGGTGGCAAACTGGCATCATTTGAGGGGGCAAACTGGCTGCATTTGAGGGGGAAAACTGGCGGCATTTGAGGGGGCAAACTGGCATCATTTGAGGGGGCAAACTGGCTGCATTTGATGGGGAAACTGGCTGTATTTGTGGGGGAAAACTGGCTGCATTTGAGGGACCAAACTGGCTGCATTTGAGGGGGCAAACTGGTAAGTGCTGGGCGGGGGGGCAAACTGGCTGTATTTTAGGGGGCAAACTGGCTGCATTTGATGGGAAAACTGGCTGCATTTGATGGGCAAACTGGCTGCATTTGAGGGAGAAAACTGGCTGCATTTGAGGGGGCAAACTGGCTGCATTTGATGGGAAAACTGGCTGCATTTGAGGGGGAAAACTGGCTGCATTTGATGGGCAAACTGGCTGCATTTGAGGGGGCAAACTGGCATCATTTGAGGGGGCAAACTGGCATCATTTTAGGGGCAAACTGGTTGTATTTTAGTGGGAAAACTGGCTGTATTTGAGGGGGCAAACTGGCGGCATTTGATGGGGAGAACTGGCGGGATTTGATGGGGCAAACTGGTGGCAATTGATGGGCACAGTGGCTGCGTTTGATGGCACAGTGGCGACAATTGATGGGCACAGTAGCTGCGTTTAATGGGCACAGTGAGGCTGCAATTGATGGGGGGGTTTTTTCAGCTTATTTGCGCCCCCCAAAACTTTTGAGCACCAGTCGCCACTGGCCCGCAGTAATAAACAATGGAGAGGGGAGGGACATCTTTGGAAGATACAACCCTCTAAAAAAATTATTTTGAGAAACAAGGGCAAAAAATTTATTTTGCTCCTATTCAAGATGACCGCCAAAACCTCAGGCCAAACTGCGCAAGCGCAGCCGGGGGCACTAGGACCTATGCGGCATGCCCGACTCAGCCCAGGCCCACCAAGCCAGGTCCTGATGTCCGCGCATGCACAGAGCAGGAAGAAAGATGCTTAGGGACTCAAAAGTCAGCACAAGGTGTGCACCACCCACTATAGCAACCAGGAACGAAGGTACAATATCACGAGGGGAAGGTGGTGGGGGAGGAAGAAAGCGAAAAAGAGAGATAGGAACGCAAGGAAAGGAAAGTGAGAGCGAATAGATGACAGGAGGGAGAAATGGAAGGATAAGGCTAAGTGAAAAATAGATATAGCTGCTTTCTCTGCTGCAGGCGTGAGCAAATGCCAGTATATAAATGCAGATAGGAGATCTTAGTTAAGAGACAACTGCTGTCCCAAAAGGCCCACAGAAGGAACTCCTTATATTATTAGTGCATTTAGCTGCCCAAGAATAGGGACTGCACCTGGGAGAGGCTTGAAGCCAGCTGGAAGCTGCCGACTGCAGACGTAAGGGACATTCGACCACCATTCACTGACCATGAGGTATGAGGGAAAAAAAGGAGAATGCTGGGAGTGCACTAATCCTTTTCTTTTATAATATTCACTGGTCCTGAGGGAGGAGCCAAGGCGAAGCTTGTCACAGGTATGCTGCCATGGTGGCACCAGGAAAAAAGTTTTGCCTATAGTTCCACTTTAATCAATAATCCTACTTCTTTGCAAAACACTGGTTCAGACTCACTTTGAATATTCAGTTCAGTTTTGGTCCCCAATCCTCAGGAAAGATGTTGTTGAGTTAGAAAGAGTTCAGCAAGGAATCTGTAATGCTTTTTTATTAAAAAACAAAGGTATGCAGCGCTGAAATAAGATCTCCAAAATGAAATTAGGAGAACATAAAATAGGTTGATAATCAACTAAATAGTTAAACACAAAAAATAAAATAAATTATAAATAAGTGCAGTAGTGAACCACAAAAAATTATTAAATAAATAAATGTTGACAATATAAATAATGTTAATAACTAATCCGTGAAGAAATTCATAAACAAAGTCCATCAAAAATAAACAACAATTCAATGTGAAGTGAAGTGTTCCAAAGAAAAGAAGAAAGCTTGCTCCCAAACGTGAAGTAATGGATACAATGGTGACACCCGGGTGAGAAAGATATATATCCTGCTTATCAGATGCTCATGACTGCATCCAACAGTCTCACCCAGCATAGGGAAATTAGGCTTCCCCCATAGCCTTAAAATTCAATGGTGTAGATTCCTCGTCCAACCTTAAACTCAGGCATAAAAGAAGAATTCCATAGGGTAGTATGTCAAACCAGCTTAGTTTATTAAAAAGTATTGCACTTACAATGTCGAAGATCGTTGAAAGCAGTAATCACAATACAACGATATGGCAGTAACAGCTCCGGCGTTCGTCTGTGTCTCTCGTTCCTGTATGTTCCGCGGCACTTCCTCGTATTCAAAAAATGCGTGATGACGTCACTGGCCCCCTACGCGTTTCGTCACGATAGGACTTCAACTGGGGATTGGCCGAAGTGAACGTCAGCACGCTGAAGATATATATACATAACAGCGCCATTTTGAAAATTGGCAAGCCGTTAAAATACAGCGGAGAAAAAGGGCAAACCATTGAATGGCTAATAATACACAGGAAACGAAAGATTATAGACAGGAATTAATAGCGCCATCTTGTGGCTAATTAGAAAAGTGCAGCAGTGCATAACAGAAATAGGAGATGAACACAGACCCACGCTCACAGCTAACATGACATATAAAATAAATAAACTAAATAGTTAAAACGCTGGTAATCAAATATAGGATAAATATAAATCAAAATACATAAATCCTACAGACATCCAATATTGAAATAAAAACTGTATGTTTAATAGTTAAAAGCGAATTAAAATATATATATAAAAATATATATAAAAAAATTGTTAAGAATTATTAATAAAACAATTAATATCCCAATCCACATTGAGGCCAAAGGGTCTAAAAGATTTCATGAGAAATATCCATCTCGTCTCAGATCTAGAAATAGCTCTCACCATATTGGTCCCTCTCCAATGTGGACTGAGAGACTGGATAGCTAAAAATTTGGTTCCCTTAATCTGACGATTGTGATGTTTATCATAATGTTTAGATAGATTATGTTTAGGAAAACCTCTCAAGATATTGCCTACATGTTCATTTAAGCGTATGTGCAACTCTCTTTTCGTACGTCCTATATATTGTTTGGAGCAAGGGCATTGAATCAAGTACACTACATACTTGGTAGAACAGGTAATGAATGAATCAATCTCATAGGTTTTATTGGTCACAGTAGATGAAAAACTTTCCTGTTTACGGCCTATAGATGAATTGATCTTACATATGCTACATTTACGGCAGAGAAAGTAACCCTTCATATTTTGAAAAAAGGACAATCTCTTGGGTGGATCAATAACATTAGGAGCCAGAGTCAATCTAAGAGGTGGTGCACCTCTATAGATCATCACTGGTTGTTCCGGAATGACAGGACCCAGAATCCCGTCACTCCGCAACACGTCCCAATGTTTTTTAAAGATTTTTTTAATAGAAAAATGTTGATCAGAAAATCTCGTAATCATTGACCACCCAAATCTTTCCACAGAAGAATCTTCTTTAATTTTCCTTAATAACAAAGAATCTCTATCCATCCCAGCAACATTACTGATAGTTTCGTCAATTACAGAAGCCTGATAACCCTTACTTATAAATCTTTGCTTCAGTACATCAGCCTGTACATGAAACTCAGAAATATCTGTACAGTTACGTCTAATTCTTTGGAATTGACCTTTGGGAACAGCCGCAAGCCAGGATTTATGATGGCAACTGTGGGTGGGAATGAAAGCATTCCGATCTGTATCTTTAAAAAACGTGCTAGTAGTGAGACGCCCCTCTTTAACAACAATGTTAAGGTCTAAAAAGTGTATCTGAGTATCACTCACTGTATGTTCCAAAAAAATGCCTCTTTCTTGTTCATACATCACGGGACACAGAGCAGCATAGTCATTACTATGTGGGTTATATAGAATTACCTTCAGGTGCTGGCACTGGCAACTTCCAAAACAGGAAGTACCCTCCCCTATATAAGCCCCTCCCATCCGGGAGTACCTCAGTTTTTTGCCAGTGTCTAAGGTGTTGGCCAAGGTTAACATGTATTCATCTGGGCTTGTGTACAGGTTCTCTGGGCCTTAGCAAGCTATTCCGGATCCGACCAAAAAAGCTTCATAGCTAAACGGTCGGTACCCAGGCCTTGCAGAGAAGAGCAGGGTTTTGCCTGTAATGCCTCTCTTAGGAGGGCTGGACCCTGGGATCCAGAGCTCTGGTCATACCCAAAACCAAGAGGCTATCTGTGCAGGGTGCTATACAGGTCCAGGGGAGTGGAATCCTTGGGAACCCGGTCCCTGAAGGTCTAGTACAATGCCTGCCATGAGAGGTGAAGTTTGGGCTTCTGTGGACCAAACAAAGTCCTGCGGCGGGGAAAAGGTAAGTGGGGGCCCCTCAGGAACTTGGTTCTATTGAGGGGACCCCCAAGCCTAATATGTCTTTCTGCCTGTTACCTAAAGGGTATTCCCGCTAATAGCTGTATATGCCTAAGAAATCCTAGAAATGTTTTTTCATAAGGGAAGTTTTAAAAAAACTGTAAACCTGGAAATGTTTTTTCATAAAGGAGGTTTTAAAAAAAAAAAAAAAAAGACAAAGGTGCGGTACCTGTGTTTGTCCACTAGAGGCCGCTGTGGAACGTCTTTTTTCTTGGGACTATTCCTTCCATGGTGAAAGTCCAGGCAGATGAGTGAGCTCTCTATCAGGGAAGCTGCATTCCTCTGTCATGCTGCCAAGTAGTTTCCTTCCATCCCCGAGTCCTGGTGAAACAGGGACCCTGGCTCCTCTCCCTACATGGCGCCAAGAGCGCACACGTGCACGCGCGCGCGCGCACACACATGCTTTCCTTTTATAAGGTTTAGCTTCAAAAAAGGGGGCGGAGCCTGGCGGATGACGCGCTCTGTGCGCCCAGCGCTTCTGCGCATGTGCGGGCGTCCCAGCAAGATAAAAGGACTCAGTCCACGCTGCTTGCTATGGACACAGAGCATGAAAAGGAGCTGGTAGCATGGTATAGGGGCTTACAGCGGGCGGTTGATACAGGCATCCCCAGAAAGACGCATTAGTAGACACCCACTGATGTACATAGCAGCAAATTGCATTAGACTATTTCAGTAAGGGGTGTATTGCGGCTGGAATACCTCAGCTTTGAACTAAGGAATATGCCGCCTAAAAAACTCCGAGATATACCTCTCAGGAAGTGTAGGGGGTCTCCATCGGGCTCTGAGGATCTGGAGCAGTCATCTGCACCCTCCTCCCCTGAGAAATCAGAGGTTAATACCCATAAGGAACCCCCGGGAGTGCCAGGTACTGCGGCTGTCCTCAGTCCACCTGCTCCTGCATATATAACAGAGGAGGTTTTTTCCTCAACTCTGGAGGGATTGGAGCAGAGATTGGCTGCATTGATCGCTTCTTCCCTACAGGAAAGAAAGCGCGCCAGATCTCCATCACCTCCATTAGAGTGCCTGTTGGCAGAGCAACAGTCCCAGGAAGGGACCGACCTACCTGAAGGGGATCAGGAGGAGGTTAGCTCTGTTTTTGAGGAATCGACAGTAGATGAACCATTTTCAGCATCACAGACTGAAAGATTGTGGGTCCAGACCCTAACTGACATGGTTCGATCTGCATTTAAAATGCCTCTTGTTGAACCATCAACTACTGCTGTCTCCTCATTGGGGTCGCTAAAAGCTCCCCAGGTTAATTGCTCCTTTCCAATACATCCATTATTGGAAGGACTTATATACCAGGACTGGGAACATCCTGATAAACTATTTGTTCCGCCTAAAAGGTTTCCGGTGATCTATCCCATGGAGGAAAAGTTCACCCAGAGATGGAATGTTCCTACGGTGGATGCAGCCATCTCTTCTGTGAACAAATCACTGACATGTCCAGTAGATAATGTTCAAATGTTCAAAGATCCAGTGGATACAAAATTGGAATCTTTATTAAAATCTGCTTTTTCCACAGCAGGGGCTGTTACACAGCCAGCAGTGGCAGCTATTGGGGTCTGCCAAGCTTTAAAGGATCAAATGAAAATGGTCCTGAGGGATTTGCCAGACCAGCAGGCCCAGGCTCTGGCTGATCTGCCTAGAGCATTATGCTTTGCGGTTGACGCCATCAAGGATTCTATCCATCAGGCCTCCCGCCTCACGCTGTCTTTGGTACATATGCGTAGGCTTCTGTGGCTCAAAAACTGGTCTGCTGAAGCTCCCTGTAAGAAGCTCTTAGTTAGCTTCCCATTTCATGGGGAACGCCTTTTTGGCGAAGACCTGGATAAGTATATCCAGAAGATTTCCAGTGGTAAAAGTACTCTCTTACCGAGTAAAAAGAGGTCTAGGGGTCCATCTTTTAAGAAGACTACCTCTCCTATCCCTGCGACGTCTGCTACTAAGCAGTTCCGACGGCCTCCTCGGTCAAACTCAGGAGGTAAAAATCAGGGACAGCCACAGGGTAATAAAAAGCCCTGGATCCGAAGAGGTACTAAACCAGCCTCCAAGTCAAGCCTATGAAGGGCTGCCCCCACTCAAACGGGTGGGGGGAAGACTTCAGTTGTTCGCAGAGACCTGGCGGGAGACGATCAAAGACAGATGGTGCTCTCCGCAGTAACTCTGGGATACAAGTTGGAGTTAAAAGAGTCTCCTCCGTCCCATTTTATGTGGTCAGGCATGCCAAGAGACCCTCTGAAAAGAGGGTCTCTCCTATTGGCGTTAGAACAACTATTGCTCCAAGGAGTAATTATGGAGGTTCCTATGGAAGAGTGGGGGTTGGGTTTCTACTCAAACCTTTTCACAGTCCCGAAGCCAAACGGGGACATAAGACCCATATTGGACCTAAAGAGTCTAAACAAATTTCTAAACGTCCGGTCTTTCCGGATGGAGTCGATCCGATCGGTCACCGCTGCCCTACAAGGGGAGGAATGGTTAGCCTCGATCGACATCAAAGATGCTTACTTGCATGTTCCCATCTTTCCAGGTCATCAAAAATTCCTACGCTTTGCAGTAGAAGGGCGCCATTTTCAGTTCAGAGCCTTACCATTCGGTCTGGCCACAGCACCACGAGTGTTCACAAAAATTCTGGCCCCACTGTTGGCCGATCTAAGAACACGGGGTGTAACGATAATGGCATACCTATACGACCTGTTGTTGATGGACCACTCAGTTGCCAAGCTAGAAGTGGTAATTGTCGATACAATCAAGTATCTAGAGTCTCACGGTTGGGTCATCAACCTGGACAAGTCAGCCCGACAGCCAGTGAAAAACCTGGTATATCTAGGGCTACGGCTGGATTCAGACCAGAGGAAGATTTTCTTACCTCTAGACAAGGTATCCTCTTTGAGGGCCTTGGTCCGTCTGCTTTGTGCAAAAAGACAGCCGTCCATACGCCTGTGCATGAGGCTGCTAGGAAAGATGGTAGCATCATTCGAAGCTGTGCCATACGCCCAATTCCACTCAAGGAATTTACAAAGGGCCATATTGTCAGCCTGGAACGGAAAAGTTCAGGCTCTGGACTTCCCGATGGCTTTGTCCAATTCCGTTCGGAAGAGTCTCTGCTGGTGGTTGATCCCCCAGAATCTCCAGAAGGGAAAACCCTTCAGCCCGATATCTTGGAAGGTGGTCACTACAGATGCCAGCCTTATAGGCTGGGGGGCAGTACTGGAGCAATGGTCTCTCCAGGGCAGATGGTCAAATGTAGTAAAAACCCTGCCCATCAATCTCTTAGAGATACGAGCAGCCCGGTACGCCCTAGTAGCCTGGACATCCAGACTCCAAGGGTCCCCTGTCAGAATTCAATCAGACAATGCCACAGCAGTGGCATATATCAATCATCAGGGAGGCACCAGGAGTCGTGCAGCCCAGAGGGAAGTAAGTCACATCCTGGAATGGGCAGAAAAGCATGTCCCATGTATATCAGCTGTCTTCATTCCAGGGGTGGAGAATTGGAAGGCGGACTTTCTGAGTCGCCAACAGTTATGCCCAGGGGAATGGTCCCTTCATCCCGAGGTCTTCCGAGCAATATGTCAGCGGTGGGGAACACCGGATGTAGATCTGCTAGCATCCAGATTCAACGCAAAGGTGGACAGATTTGTCTCCCGGACAAGGGATCCCCTCGCTTGCGGCTCGGATGCTCTGGTGTTCCCTTGGGATCAGTTCAGACTGATATATGCATTCCCTCCGCTACAATTGTTGCCTCGACTCCTTCGCAGAGTCAGGTTGGAGAAGAAGCCGGTGATCCTGGTGGCTCCAGCGTGGCCCCGAAGGGCCTGGTACGCGGAGATCATCAAAATGTCTGTGGGGAGTCCTTGGACCCTTCCACGTCGTCCGGACCTGCTTTCGCAAGGACCGATATACCACCCTTCCTTACTAACTCTAAGTTTAACGGCCTGGCTATTGAATCCCACATCCTAAAGAAGAGAGGTCTCTCTAACTCTGTGGTATCAACTATAATCAATGCCAGGAAGCCTGTATCCAGGCAGATCTACTATAGAGTTTGGAAGGCGTACATCACTTGGTGCGAGGCCAGAAAATGGCATCCACGTAAGTACGTTATAGGCAGAATTCTGGACTTCCTGCAGTGGGCTGTAGACAGGAAGTTTGCCTTAAGTACTATCAAGGGCCAGGTTTCGGCCTTGTCAATACTATTTCAAAGGCCCCTGGCTATGCATTCACTTGTCAAATCCTTTATGCAAGGTGTGACTCGTATTATTCCACCGATTAAGGCTCCCATATGCCCATGGGATCTAAATTTGGTTCTGTCGGTTCTGCAGAAGCAGCCATTTGAACCTTTGCGGCACATTTCCTTGGTTCTACTCACCAGGAAATTGATATTTTTAGTAGCCATATGCTCGGCTAGAAGAGTGTCGGAATTAGCCGCCATGTCCTGTAAAGAGCCATATCTGGTTATCCATAAGGACAGAGTAGTATTACGTCCTCACCCAGCCTTTCTTCCTAAGGTGGTATCGAGGTTTCACTTGAACCAGGATGTGGTTCTTCCTTCTTTTTTCCCCAAACCAAGCTCGGTAGAGGAAAAGTTATTGCATTCTTTGGATGTAGTAAGAGCAGTTAAAGCTTATCTAAAAGCCACTGCTCAGATTCATAGAACGGATTCTTTGTTTGTTCTGCCGGAAGGCCCCAGAAAGGGTCAGGCAGCATCAAAATCTACTTTAGCCAAGTGGATTCGACAGGTCATAATACAAGCCTATGGCTTGAGAAGTAGACCGCCTCCGTTCAAAGTTAGGGCGCACTCCACGAGAGCAGTTGGAACTTCATGGGCAGTGCATCACCAGGCCTCCCTGGCGCAAATTTGTAAGGCCGCAACATGGTCTTCAGTACACACGTTTACTAGGTTCTACCAGGTGGACGTTAGAAGTCAGGAGGATGTCGCCTTTGGGCGCAGTGTGTTGCAGGCCGCAAAAGATCCTCATGCCTGATGGCGCCCAGCTTATGTATGGTGTATCCCCCCCCTCATGTGGCATTGCTTTGGGACGTCCCACATAGTAATGACTATGCTGCTCTGTGTCCCGTGATGTATGAACAAGAAAGTAGGATTTTTAAAACAGCTTACCTGTAAAATCCTTTTCTTGGAGTACATCACGGGACACAGAGCTCCCACCCCTCTTTTGGGGACACGTATTGCTTTGCTACAAAACTGAGGTACTCCCGGATGGGAGGGGCTTATATAGGGGAGGGTACTTCCTGTTTTGGAAGTTGCCAGTGCCAGCACCTGAAGGTAATTCTATATAACCCACATAGTAATGACTATGCTGCTCTGTGTCCCGTGATGTACTCCAAGAAAAGGATTTTACAGGTAAGCTGTTTTAAAAATCCTACTATTGTTTTCATTCAATTGCAAAAAGAAATTATCTAGAGATGGAATGTCACCCTCCCAGATAAGGATCACATCATCGATGTATCTTTTCCAGAACAACAGTTCTTTAGGGGGATTGGCATAAATGGCTTCTAATTCCCAATGGGCCATAAAAAGTATTGCCAAACTGGGGGCAAACTTTGCCCCCATCGCAACACCCCTGGTTTGTAAAAAGAAATTTCCACCGAACCAGAAATAATTGTGGCTCGTGGCAAACCGTATTAACTCCATAATGAAATCTCTCTGTAAGCAGGGAAGAGAGGGATCACGTTGAAGATAAAATTCCACAGCTTCAAAACCATGTTGGTGAGAGATGATAGTATAAAGGGAGGCTACGTCTGCCGTGGCCAGGACGCAACCTTCCTTCCATTGAAAATCGCCCAATAAATTGAGAACTTGTGTGGTGTCTCGCAAATATGCTGGAGTAGTAACCACCAAAGGCTGTAAAAAATGGTCCACATACCTACTAATCCTATATATATTTATATATATATTTTTATTCGCTTTTAACTATTAAACATACATTTTTCATTTCAATATTGGATGTCTGTAGGATTTATGTATTTTGATTTATATTTATCCTATATTTGATTACCAGCGTTTTAACTATTTAGTTTATTTATTTTATATGTCATGTTAGCTGTGAGCGTGGGTCTGTGTTCATCTCCTATTTCTGTTATGCACTGCTGCACTTTTCTAATTAGCCACAAGATGGCGCTATTAATTCCTGTCTATAATCTTTCGTTTCCTGTGTATTATTAGCCATTCAATGGTTTGCCCTTTTTCTCCGCTGTATTTTAACGGCTTGCCAATTTTCAAAATGGCGCTGTTATGTATATATATATCTTCAGCGTGCTGACGTTCACTTCGGCCAATCCCCAGTTGAAGTCCTATCGTGACGAAACGCGTAGGGGGCCAGTGACGTCATCACGCATTTTTTGAATACGAGGAAGTGCCGCGGAACATACAGGAACGAGAGACACAGACGAACGCCGGAGCTGTTACTGCCATATTGTTGTATTGTGATTACTGCTTTCAACGATCTTCGACATTGTAAGTGCAATGCTTTTTAATAAACTAAGCTGGTTTGACATACTACCCTATGGAATTCTTCTTTTATGCCTGAGTTTAAGGTTGGACGAGGAATCTACACCATTGAATTTTAAGGCTGTGGGGGAAGCCTAATTTCCCTATGCTGGGTGAGACTGTTGGATGCAGTCATGAGCATCTGGTAAGCAGGATATATATCTTTCTCACCCGGGTGTCACCATTGTATCCATTACTTCACGTTTGGGAGCAAGCTTTCTTCTTTTCTTTGGAATACTTCACTTCACATTGGATTGTTGTTTATTTTTGATGGACTTTGTTTATGAATTTCTTCACGGATTAGTTATTAACATTATTTATATTGTCAACATTTATTTATTTAATAATTTTTTGTGGTTCACTACTGCACTTATTTATAATTTATTTTATATTTTGTGTTTAACTATTTAGTTGATTATCAACCTATTTTATGTTCTCCTAATTTCATTTTGGAGATCTTATTTCAGCGCTGCATACCTTTGTTTTTTATGTTTTGTATAGTTTTAGTATTTAGCTATTTATGCTAGCTGCTGTCTTTGGATCACTGATCACTTTATTAATTTTAATTGCTTCTCCAGCGCAACGTTAGCCCTAGGGCTTTTTTTCTTTTAATGCTTTTTTATTACCTGTTAAATAAAGTTTTTCTTGAGATAAAGAAAAAAAGAAAGAGTTCAGCAAAGAGCAACAAAAGGAATACGGGGGATGGAGGACTTCAGCTATGATAATTGATTACACACAGTATCTCACAAAAGTGAGTACACCCCTCACATTTTTGAAAATCTTTTATTAAACCTTTTCATGGGACAACACTGAAGAAATTACACTTTGCTACAATGTAAAGTAGTGAGTGTACAGCTTGTATAACAGTGTACATTTGCGTCCCCTCAAAATAACTCAACACACAGCCCTAAGCAAAAATGTCAAATTTGGGCCCAATTAGCCATTTTCCCTCCCCGGTGTCATGTTACTCGTTAGTGTTACAAGGTCTCAGGTGTGAATGGGGAGCAGGTGTGTTAAATTTGGTGTTATCGCTCTCATTCTCTCATACTGGTCACTGGAAGTTCAACATGGCACCTCATGGCAAAGAACTCTGAGGATCTGAAAAAAAGAATTATTGCTCTATGTAACGGACACCCCATGTATGAAAGGGGTTAAAGCCGTTTAGGATATTCCATTCCCAAACACCAAGGCAGCTACCGACGCTCCAGTCAGGCGAACAAGACCCATAAGAATAATTCTCCCCCAAATACGAGACAACGCTCTGTATGAGGTTCAAGCAGGAATGTCAATCTTTATTGAAAAAGCCACACATTTTATAAACAGTTAAAAGAGGAGGTGCATCCATATTCTGCTCATATTACTTCTGAAAATACACCTGTGACCAGACCTAATTAACATGCTAATTACCTAATTCCTTTAGTAACCTGGCTGTCTCCTGAACTTCAATACACATTATCACAGGAATCCTTTATACAATACAGGGTCAATTAGCCTAATCCACAAAGATAAGATCTTTAGACGTTAGTCTGGATTCATTAACATTACAACAGGCAGACAGGTGGTTGGACATGACATTAGCATTGTTAAGCAATAGACGGTCGGCCTGTTACATTGAACTTCCTGGAATGCCCAAATAACATGCCTATGCCCCTATTAGAGACACAGGGTGATTTAGACATAAGAGGTGCATAGGGATCTGAAGCAAGGGTATATCATACTTTCTAAGAGATTCTGGGTTCCAGAGGTCCTTCCATTACATCTCTCCCCTTTTGGCAGGAGACTAACACAGGAGGAGACCCCAGACGGGTTGAATCCGATGTTAGTCCATAGTTCCATTCCTCTTATGCATGTATCCATACAGTACTCCAAATAAATTGCTCCAAACAGAGCATTATTCACCCAGCCAACCTCTGCCTTTCTCAGAGAACATACCGGCCGCTGGGGAGAGACCTGGACTGGCCCTTCTCCCTGGAGTCCTTTCAGCCGCTGGAGAGAAGACAGGGTGACTGGGCTCAGTCCGTCATGCTGTTGGGGATCTGGGATGACTGCCCAGAATCCCTGGAGTATACAAGTGGAGACTGAAGTCCCATCCACTTGTGGTAGGTGAAAATCCCCCAGTGCTTGCAAAGCAAGCCTGACATCCTCCTGTCTCAGTGTCGCACCATTTTCTGGGGTTGTGTCAGTGAAGACCGAAGTCCCATCCACTACCACAGGAACTCCCTCTTCTGTTACTTGAGAGCAGAGGCCCGCGGTACTCTGCTCTGTTGCCAGCTCTTCTGCTGGGTTGCTGTGAGTGGAGACCGCAGTCCCTTCCACCAATATCAGCTCAAGCTGCAGTTGTGTGCAGAGGCCAGTAGCATCCTGCCCTGCTGCCAGTGATTCAGCTGGGAGTAAAAGCTTTACTACCTCAGCTTTATGCTGGAGAGAGGGGCCAACTGCCTCGGCTCCCTGGAACTACACATTTGTTCTCTGGCATGCTGCTGGACAGGTACATGCCACCATCCAAGATCATCCCAAGCAGAAACAGGATCATCAAGGTCAGTCAGCACTTCAGCTTTGGGGATGGCAATCTCCAGATTTTCCACTGCCGATTCTTCAGCCAGGATTTCAGAGTTGTCAACTGATATTTCCTGATAGTCCCAGGCAAAGAGAGCCCCACCCTGCTGCTGAGCAGAGTCTAGCAGCTGTCTGTAGGCGATCTCCAGCTCCCATTCCTTAACGGACAGAAACTCCAAATCTTCCTCTACCCAGTGCCCTTCCGAGACATTCAGTCTTCGGCTCTCTGTGCTCCATTATTTCCTCCAAACGCTGTGACAGGGGGTCACTATGGGCACAGGGTGAATGGAAAAACCCCACTATGACCTATGATAGCCACATTCAATGCTGTTTATACATTGTATCTAGATTGGGTGTGTACTGTGGTTGGGGGTTGTGTAATCCTTGCTGTGATGAGGTGTGATTGCATTCTATTGTCTATTATGAATTAAGTCTGCTACTGTGACAATGTGGATTGGAGCTGGTCGACCGTCTGGCTGCATATTATGGGATGTTGAAGTGTCTAATGTGAGGATGGGGGGAATCACCCCTCCTGCTAAGACTGTTTACTGAAGGAGAAGTTTGAACACACCTGACCTGTATCACCATTGTCATTGGACAGTTTAACCCGCCCTGTTCTCCCAAGGATGGGAGGGAAGGGTTTTGAAGAGAAATGTGTTACCATGTGTTTTGAAAATAAAGTCATTCCCTGTTTTGGAACTTGAAATACAGAGCGTTGTCTCGTATCTCTGGAAGGATTAATCCTATGGGAAGTGGTCGCCTGGCTGTGGAGGGTCGATAGTGGTTGTGTGTTCAGAGAAGGAATATTCTAAACGGCGTTAACCCCTTTCAAATTGGGGGGTGTCGTTACATTGGTTGGCAGTGGTGGGATATTCCCTCCAGTTACTGGGACACTCCAAACCACCGCAGTGAATGACCAGCTATGCAGCCTGCAGGAGAGCCACGCTGAAAGACTTACTTGAGAGCCGTGGAGGCACCGGTGGGACAAAGAACAAGGCCACCTTGATCAGGGAACTAGCGGAGATGGATCAGAGGGATGGTGATGCAGGACCCCGGTCAGTTGAAGACTTGTTTCAACAACGAGTTCGACAGCGGTTGGCATTATATGGTGCTAGCCCATCAGAGACCGCCATACGGGAAGCCATTAGAGACATCCAGCGGCAGGATGAGTGGCAACATGAGCAGAGAATGGCGGAAATACGGCAATCAGAGACAACACCTAAAGATGCAGCGCCTTTCCGTAAGTTGCCCTTTCAGGCGTTCAAACTATTTAAGGAAGGAGAGGAGGAAATTGAAGCGTTCCTGCAGGACTTTGAGAGACTATGCCAGATACATGAAGTACTGCCCCAAGATTGGGTCGCCTTACTGGCAAGTAATTTCACGGGCAGAGCGGTGGATGCGTATCGGACCCAGGAGGATGAGGACGCTAAAGACTATAGCCGGGTAAAAGAAGCTCTGCTAGCCCGATTTGCCATTACACCCGAAGCCAGCCGGATTAAGTTTTGAGAATCCCGGAAACACGCCAACATAACATACGTGGAGTGGGCACATCGTCTGCAGCAAGACCTTAAGGGCTGGCTCCAAGGAAGCCACGCTCATACCATAGAAGACATCACCCAGCTAGTACTCTTGGAACAGTTCTTTAACCACACCCCTCCGGTACTACAGGATTGGGTGCGAGATAAGCGACCACGGACTGTACAGAAAGCGGCTACGCTGGCCGATGAATATCTAGACTCTCGAAGGTCAGGCGGAAGCGAGCGCTATCCACCATCTCGGCCCAGTTTATCAGCCTCTAACCCAGCTTCAGCACCAACCCCAGCGGCCACTTACCCTCAGTAGCCCAGGTTCAACGCCCAGGACTACGCACAACCCATCAGGGGTTTCGGATGTAAACAGCTAGGACACAAAAAGCCAGACTGTCCATTGAATCCAGCCAGCCAGTCCCAGTCATGGAGACAGCCAGCAAGGGGGAGCCCCCGCACATCCATGCCTGCGGCCCACTGCGTTGAGGAGGAAGAACATTGGGGCAACCTGCACGAGGCTGATCTAATACAAGCAGCTAACCGGGACAACAGGCAACAACACAGGCAGACTGTCCGGGTTAATGGAAAGGTAGCCAATGGATTACGTGATTCTGGTGCCACCATGACCCTACTGCAGAAGAACCTCATCCCAGAGAGCCAACATACCGGAGACACTGTAGCCGTAAGAGTAGCGGGAGGTACCGTCTTCCGGCTCCCCGTTGCCCGTGTTCACCTGTATTGGGGGGTTGGTTCGGGACACGTGAATGTGGGGGTAATGAAGGATTTGCCAGCGGATGTACTACTGGGGAATGATTTGGCCCCCCTCGTTTCTGCTTACGCCCCGATGGGCCCCGCTGAAGTCAACCCAGTAACTACCCGTGCCCAGACACGTGCTGCTGGAACCGGCCCGCTTGCTGCTGAGACACAGGTGAGACTACCTTCCACCAAACATACCTTAGATCAGGCGCTCTTAGGCTGGGATACCCCAGAAGCATTTGGGAGGGAAACTCGGGAGGACCTGACCTTACACAAGTATAGGGCTAAGGCAGATACTCAGGAAAGGGGAATAGACGGGGAGCTTTTTGAATGGGTGGGGGATAGACTGTATAGGATCCCTAAGCCAGCTCGGAGAAGTAAGGCCCCTTCGCAGAAACGACAGCTGGTGTTACCTAAGAAATACCAGCTGGAGATTCTGCGAATCAGGCATGATGTACCGCTAGCGGGACATCTAGGGTTCCGTTGTACAGCCCATAGGATTACACAGAATTTCTTCTGGCCCAATTTTAGCCAGGATGTGCGACAATACTGCAAAACGTGTGACACATGTCAACGGATAGGTAAGAGGGGGGACCACCCTAAGGCTAAACTCATGTCCATGCCTATTATTGGGGAGCCCTTTTACCGCATAGCCGTTGACATTGTGGGTCCCTTAGCCAGGCCTAGTCCATCCGGGAAGAAGTATATTCTCACCGTGGTGGACTACGCCACCCGTTACCCAGAGGCAGTAGCTATGTCTAACATTGAAGCAGAGACAGTAGCTGATGCCCTGGTTAAGATTTTTACCAGAGTGGGGTTCCCTAAGGAGATTCTCTCTGACCAGGGAACCCAGTTTACCGCGGTGCTCACCCAGCAGTTGTGGAAGGTGTGCAATATTAAGCCCTTGCTGAGCTCACCTTACCACCCCCAGACTAATGGTCTCTGCGAACGCTTTAACGGGACCCTCAAGCAAATGCTGAGGACCTTTTCGGACGCTTGCAGAGACTGGGAGAGATTCCTGCCTCACCTGTTATTTGCGTACAGAGAGGTACCCCAGGAATCTACGGGGTTCTCGCCCTTCGAGTTACTCTATGGGAGAGGGGTCCGCGGACCCCTCGATCTCATCAGAGGACACTGGGAGGGAGAGACAGAGCAAGAAGGGACCCCCATAGTGCCCTATGTTCTGGAACTCGGGACCGCATGGAGAAACTGTCTCTGATGGTAAGGGAGAACCTCCAGGCGGCCCAGGGAAGACAGAAGAGATGGTACGATCGGGGGGCCCGACAGCGTATCTTCCAGGTTGGGCAGAAGGTCTTAGTGCTCAAACCTGTGAAGACCGACAAGATGCAGGCATCTTGGCAGGGCCCGTATGAAGTAGTAGCCCAGGTATGTGATACTACCTATGTTATTGCCAGCTGTGCAGATGAAAGAATCCAGTGAACCTTTCATGTGAACATGCTGAAGGAGTATCAGGAACGGCAAGAGGATGTTGCTGCAGTATGTGCCCCTGCTGCGGATGACTCAGAAGGTCTACCCCTCCCTGACTTACTAGAGAGAGAGCCCCAGACTGACCTCATTAACCTTGTGCAGCTAGGAGACCGGTTAAGCCCCACAAAGAAGGAACAGGCTAAGCGGCTTCTGTGGGAGAAACAGGCGACGTTCTCCCAAAAACCGGGCTATACGACCCTGGCTGTGCATAAGGTAGAGACCCCTGGACAAGCACCCCTTCGACAGCCCCCCTACCGTATCCCTGAAGCAGTCCGAGAAGGAATGCGGAAGGAGATACAGGAGATGATTCAGTTAGGAGTCATTGAGCCTTCTGACAGCCCTTGGGCCTCACCTGTAGTCCTGGTGCCTAAGAAAGACGGAACTACCCGGTTCTGCGTAGACTACAGGCGACTCAATGAGAAGACCACCACTGATGCCTACCCAATGCCCAGGGTAGACGAACTGCTAGATCGAATAGCCAGGGGACGTTATTTAACTACAATAGACCTGTGTAAAGGTTATTGGCAGATCCCCCTGGCCGAGGATGCTATCCCCAAGTCGGCATTTGTTACCCCCTTTGGCCTGTACCAGTCTAGGGTCATGCCATTTGGGATGAAAAACGCCCCGGCCACCTTCCAACGTATGGTGGATAGGCTCATCGATGGCTTCCAGGATTTTGCATGTGCATACCTGGATGACATTGCGATCTACAGTGGGTCTTGGGAGGAGCACCTGGTTCACGTAGGGGTGGTTCTGGACAAAATTCGGGCCGCAGGCCTGACCTTGAAACCAGACAAGTGCCATCTAGGTATGGCGGAGGTGCAGTACCTGGGACACCGAGTGGGGTGTGGGAATCAGAGACCAGAGCCAGCCAAGGTAGAGGCAGTAGCTAACTGGCCCACGCCCCGTACTAAGACCCAGGTACTAGCCTTCTTGGGGACTGCAGGGTACTACCAACGTTTTGTCCCTAATTATAGTGCTATCGCCAAACCCCTGACGGACCTGACGAAAAAGAATTTACCTAGGCAGGTCCTGTGGTCTCCAGCTTGTGAAACCGCGTTTCTAGCCCTCAAGCAAGCACTTGTAAATGCCCCTGTTTTGGCTGCCCCAGTACCTAACAAACGTTTTCTTGTCCACACAGATGCTTCCATGTTTGGACTGGGGGCTGTGCTGAGCCAAGTTGGGGAGGATGGAGGAGAACACCGTGTCGCATACCTGAGTAGAAAGCTATTACCCCGGGAAGTGAGCTATGCGGCAGTGGAGAAGGAGTGTTTGGCCCTGGTCTGGGCCCTTAAAAAGTTGAACCCTTACTTATACGGACAGGAATTTTCACTGGTCACCGACCACAACCCATTGGTCTGGCTTAACCGGGTCTCAGGAGACAATGGCAGGTTGTTGCGGTGGAGCCTAGCCCTACAACCTTACAATTTCACCATCAGCTATCGACCCGGTAAGCAAAATGGCAATGCTGATGGGTTGTCCCGGCAAACAGACTTCACCTCGGGCCCCTAGTGCAATGGTGATGGGTTGCCCAGACATTAGAAGAATGGACCTATGGACTAACTTCGGAGTCAACCCGTCTGGGGTCCCCTCCTCTGTTAGTCTCCTGCCGAAAGGGGAGATGTGTGACAGGGGGTCACTCTGGGCACAGGGTGAATGGAAAAACACCACTATGACCTATGATAGCCACATTCAATGCTGTTTATACATTGTATCTAGATTGGGTGTGTACTGTGGTTGGGGGTTGTGTAATCCTTGCTGTGATGAGGTGTGATTGCATTCTATTGTCTATTATGAATTAAGTCTGCTACTGTGACGATGTGGTTTGGAGCTGGTCGACCGTCTGGCTGCATATTATGGGATGTTGAAGTGTCTTCTGTGAGGAGGGGGGGGGAATCACCTCTCCTGCTAAGACTGTTTACTGAAGGAGAAGTTTGAACACACCTGACCTGTATCACCATTGTCATTGGACAGTTTAACCCGCCCTGTTCCCCCAAGGATGGGAGGGAAGGGTTTTGAAGAGAAATGTGTTACCATGTGTTTTGAAAATAAAGTCATTCCCTGTTTTGGAACTTGAAATACAGAGCGTTGTCTCGTATCTCTGGAAGGATTAATCCTATGGGAAGTGGTCGCATGGCTGTGGAGGGTCAATAGTGGTTGTGTGTTCAGAGAGGGAATATTCTAAACGGCGTTAACCCCTTACATATTGGGGGGTGTCGTTACAAACGCCACTCCCAATCACTCTCAAAGTCAGGATCCCTTGACATCCTCCAATACAACAATCCCAGGTCATCATAGTCAAAGCCTTCCGTGGGGCTGTCATCCGCTGACCACGGGCACTCTTGGGCTACATACCACTGGAGGCTCTGTAGCTCTCATCCAACCGCATCTCTGCCCGGATCAGCCTGCTTAACTCAGCTGTCCACTCCTGCTTCGGTTGCTCCCCCAATAACGACATTCGTACATCATACAGCGACCAGTACCTTACATAGATGGAGGGCAGAACTTTTCCCTGGTGTTGCTGCTCGAGAGCTAGCGCTTTCTTCCAGAGTTCGCAGCGGATAGAATCAGACCATCCCAGCAGGACCTCCTCTGATACTGGTCCTCTATGCTGAATCTGCATCTCTTGCAACCTCCTTCTGAATTCCTCTTCCATGGCGGCTGGTATCTGTTCTCTCCTCTCCTTTCAGTTGGTGCTGCTGTGACTTCTGCGGCTGCAGCACCTTTTTGATGTAGCCAAGTTGCGTCCACAGCCGCTATAACTAGGGCTATGATCTCCGCTGGAGGGTTAGGACCATAATGTGCCAGTCTTAGTTTAACAGCCTGATCAAAACTTGCCTCTTCGGGTGTCCTGTATGCTACGCTGGGTATTTTGGTTATGTTGGGTCTTTCGGCTCCATCCATTTCGACTAGTTCTGCGATAATGTCCCTCCTCTTACGGTTGTTGGCCGGTCGGCCCCGGTTCTCCAGTAAGTCCTTGAGGGTAGAGCACTTTGTTCATGCTGTGCTTCCATTGGCCTGTGTCCTCTTGTAGCTGTCCTTCTAGGCTGTGGGAATCATCTCGCTGCTTGCCACCAATGTAACGGCAATCCAAGTATGAAAGGGGTTAACGCCGTTTAGGATATTCCATTCCCGAACACAAGGCAGCTACCGACACTCCAGTCAGGCGAACGAGACCCATAAGAATAATTCTCCCTCAATAACGAGACAACGCTCTGTCTTGAGGTTTAAGCAGGAAAGACAATCTTTATTGAAAAAGCCACAAGTTTTATACACAGTTAAAAGAGGAGGCGCATCCATATTCTGCTCATATTACTTCTGAAAATACACCTGTGACCAGACCTAATTAACATGCTAATTACCTAATTCCTTTAGTAACCTGGCTGTCTCCTGAACTTCAATACACATTATCACAGGAATCCTTTATACAATACAGGGTCAATTACCCTCATCCACAAAGAGAAGATCTTTAGAAGTTAGTCTGGATTCATTAACATTACAACAGGCAGACAGGTGGTTGGAGGGGATTAGCATCGTTAAGCAATAGACAGTCGGCCTGTTACATTGAACTTCCTGGAATGCCCAAATAACATCTTCATATTTCTTGAGAGATATTGTTAATGAATATTACTGTCCCATTTTAGGTAGTCCAATATATATTTTCTCCGTCACCCTATGCCCCTATTAGAGACACATGGTGATTTAGACATAAGAGGTGCATGGGGATCTGAAGCAAGGGTATCTCATACTTTCTAAGAGATTCTGGGTTCCATGGGCCCTCCCGTTACACTCTACATAAAGATGGCCTAGGCTATAAGAAGATTGCCAAGACCCTGAAACTGAGCTGCAGCACGGTGGCCAAGACCATATAGCGGTTTAACAGGACAGGTTCCACTCAGAACAGGCCTCGCAATGGTCAACCAAAGAAGTTAAGTGCACATGCTCAGCGTCATATCCGGAGGTTGTCTTTGGGAAATAGATGTATGAGTGCTGCCAGCATTGCTACAGAGGTTGAAGAAGTGGGGAGTCAGCCTGTCAGTGCTCAGACCATACACCACACAGTGCATTAAATTGGTCTGCATGGCTGTCCATCCCAGAATGATGCACAAGAAATCTCACACTTTGCTGAAGACAAGCAGACTTAGGTAATGGATTACTGGAACCATGTCCTGCGGTCTGATGAGACCAAGATAAACCTATTTGGTTCAGATGGTGTCAAGCGTGTGTGGCGACAACCAGGTGAGGAGTACAAAGACAAGTGTGTCTTGCCTACAGTCAAGCATAGTGGTGGGAGTGTCATGGTCTGGGGCTGCATGAGTGCTGCATAAGTGCTGCCGTCACTGGGGAGCTACAGTTCATTGAGGGAACCATGAATAACAACATGTACTGTGACATACTGAAGCAGAGCATGATCCCTTCCCTTCGGAGACTGGGTCGCAGGGCAGTATTCCAACATG
Organism: Rana muscosa; assembly: GCA_029206835.1. Lineage (NCBI taxonomy): Eukaryota > Metazoa > Chordata > Amphibia > Anura > Ranidae > Rana > Rana muscosa. The sequence goes on along the minus strand of CM055116.1, from coordinate 1,086,937,311 downwards.
ATAATGACTCCAAACACACCTCCAAGACGACCACTGCCATGCTAAAGAAGCTGAGGGTAAAGGTGATGGACTGGCCAAGCATGTCTCTAGACCTAAACTCTATTGAGCATCTGTGGGTCATCCTCAAATGAAAGGTGGAGGAGCGCAAGGTCTCACATCCACCAGCTCTGTGATGTCGTGAAAGACGACTCCAATGACAACCTGTAAAGCTTTGGTGAACTCCATGCCCAAGAGGGTTAAGGCAGTGCTGGAAAATAATGGTGGCCACACAAAATATTGACACTTTGGGCCCAATTTGGACATTTTTACTTTGGGGGTGTACTCACTTTTGTTGTCGGCGGTTTAGACATTATTAGCTGTGTGTTTATTTATTTTGAGGGGAAAGCAAATGTACACTGTTATACAAGCTGTACACTCACTACTTTACATTGTAGCAAAGTATCATTTCTTCAGTGTTGTCACATGAAAAGATAAAATAAAATATTTACAAAAATGTGAGGGGTGTACTCACTTTTGTGAGATACTGTAGATTACAGTTATTCATTCTGGAGAAGAGGCCCCTTTAAGTAGTTGTAAACCCTTACAATCCACTTTTGACTACAGGTAAGCCCAGGGCCGATCCGCCCTATACGCTTGCTACGCAAGCTGCGTAGGGCCCCGAGTAATTACTAGGGGCCCCTGAATCTTCTTCGCCGCCGCCGCCGCTAGAGGTCCGCGGGCCAGGCGGAGACAATGTCTCCGTCGGCCGCCATTTTCTTGTAGACCAAGACGAGGGTCAGGGTGGCTGCCAATAGGAATTGAGCTGCGGCACCGCCCACCTCCCGCCCCGCTGATGTCTGTCTGTGAGTGAAATGTGGGAAGGGGCGGGGGTGGGCGGCGCCGCAGCTTAATTCCTATTGGCAGCCACCCGTCCCGCTCCTCCACTGTCCCCTCTGCGTAATGGCGACGGAGAGAGTCTCGGGGCATCACACCTGATATAAGGGGGGCCTCCGCTGGGAATGCCTGATGTAAGGGGGGGCTCCGTTGGGAATGCCTGGTGTAAGGGGGGCCTCCGCTGGGAAGGCCTGGTGTAAGGGGGGCCTCCGCTGGGAAGGCCTGGTGTAAGGGGTCCTCCGCTGGGAATGCCTGGTGTAAGGGGGCCTCCGCTGGGAAGGCCTGGTGTAAGGGGGGCCTCCGCTGGGAATGCCTGGTGTAAGGGGGGCCTCCGCTGGGAATGCCTGGTGTAAGGGGGACTCCGCTGGGAAGGCCTGGTGTAAGGGGGGACTCCGCTGGGAAGGCCTAGTGTAAGGAGGGACTCCGCTGGTAAGGACTGATGTAAGGGGGGCCTCCGCTGGGAATGCCTGATGTAAGGGGGGGCTCCGTTGGGAATGCCTGGTGTAAGGGGGGCCTCCGCTGGGAATGCCTGTTGTAAGGGGCGCCTCCGCTGGGAAGGCCTGGTGTAAGGGGGGCCTCCGCTGGGAAGGCCTGGTGTAAGGGGGGCCTCCGCTGGGAAGGCTTGGTGTAAGGGGGGCCTCCACTGGGAATGCCTGGTGTAAGGGGGGCCTCCGCTGGGAATGCCTGGTGTAAGGGGGGACTCTACTGGGAATGCCTGGTGTAAGGGGGGACTCCGCTGGGAAGGCCTAGTGTAAGGAGGGACTTGGCTGGTAAGGCCTGATGAAAGGGGGGACTCCGCTGGGAAGGACTGATGTAAGGGGGGACTCCGCTGGGAAGGCCTGACGTAAGGGGGGACTCCGCTGGGAATGCCTGATGTAAGGAGGGACTCCGCTGGTAAGGCCTGATGTAAGGAGGGACTCTGCTGGGAATGCCTGGTGTAAGGAGGGACTCCGCTGGGAATGCCTGGTGTAAGGGGGGACTCCGCTGGAAATGCCTGGTGTAAGGAGGGGCTCCGCTAGGAATGCCTGGTGTAAGGGGGAACTCTGCTGGGAATGCCTGGTGTAAGGGGGAACTCTGCTGGGAATGCCTGGTGTAAGGGGGGACTCCGCTGGGAATGCCTGATGTAAGGAGGGACTCTACTGGGAATGCCTGATATAAGGAGGAACTCTACTGGTAAGGCCTGATGTAAGGAGGGACTCCGCTGGGAATGCCTGGTGTAAGGAGGGACTCCGCTGGGAATGCCTGGTGTAAGGGGGGCCTCCGCTGGGAAGGCCTGGTGTAAGGGGGGACTCCGCTGGGAATGCCTGGTGTAAGGAGGGACTCTACTGGGAATGCCTGGTGTAAGGAGGGACTCTACTGGGAATGCCTGATATAAGGAGGAACTCTACTGGGAATGCCTGGTGTAAGGGGGACTCCGCTGGGAATGCCTGGTGTAAGGAGAGACTCAGGGCTTCCACTGATTCTGCATTATGGTGAGTTGAATAATTTCATTCTATATTACAGGTGTAAGGGGGGCCTCCGCTGGGAAGGCCTGGTGTAAGGGGGGCCTCCGCTGGGAATGCCTGGTGTAAGGGGGCCTCCGCTGGGAAGGCCTGGTGTAAGGGGGGCCTCCGCTGGGAATGCCTGGTGTAAGGGGGGCCTCCGCTGGGAATGCCTGGTGTAAGGGGGACTCCGCTGGGAAGGCCTGGTGTAAGGGGGGACTCCGCTGGCAAGGCCTGGTGTAAGGGGGGCCTCCGCTGGGAATGCCTGGTGTAAGGGGGACTCCGCTGGGAAGGCCTGGTGTAAGGGGGGACTCCGCTGGGAAGGCCTAGTGTAAGGAGGGACTCCGCTGGTAAGGACTGATGTAAGGGGGGCCTCCGCTGGGAATGCCTGATGTAAGGGGGGCTCCGTTGGGAATGCCTGGTGTAAGGGGGGCCTCTGCTGGGAATGCCTGGTGTAAGGGGCGCCTCCGCTGGGAAGGCCTGGTGTAAGGGGGGCCTCCGCTGGGAAGGCCTGGTGTAAGGGGGGCTCCGCTGGGAAGGCTTGGTGTAAGGGGGGCCTCCGCTGGGAAGGCCTGGTGTAAGGGGGGCCTCCGCTGGGAAGGCCTGGTGTAAGGGGGGCCTCCGCTGGGAATGCCTGGTGTAAGGGGGGACTCTACCGGGAATACCTGGTGTAAGGGGGGACTCCGCTGGGAAGGCCTAGTGTAAGGAGGGACTTGGCTGGTAAGGCCTGATATAAGGGGGGACTCCGCTGGGAAGGCCTGATGTAAGGGGGGACTCCGCTGGGAAGGCCTGATGTAAGGGGGGACTCCGCTGGGAATGCCTGATGTAAGGAGGGACTCCGCTGGTAAGGCCTGATGTAAGGGGGGACTCCGCTGGGAATGCCTGGTGTAAGGGGGGACTCCGCTGGGAATGCCTGGTGTAAGGGGGGACTCCGCTGGGAATGCCTGGTATAAGGAGGGACTCCGCTGGGAATGCCTGGTGTAAGGAGGGACTTCGCTGGGAATGCCTGGCGTAAGGAGGGACTCCGCTTGGAATGCCTGGTGTAAGGAGGGACTCAGCTGGGAATGCCTGGTGTAAGGGGGACTCTACTGGGAATGCCTGGTGTAAGGAGGAACTCTACTGGGAATGCCTGGTGTAAGGAGGGACTCCGCTGGGAATACCTGGTGTAAGGGGGGACTCCGCTGGAAATGCCTGGTGTAAGGAGGGTCTCCGCTAGGAATGCCTGGTGTAAGGGGGAACTCTGCTGGGAATGCCTGGTGTAAGGGGGGACTCCGCTGGGAATGCCTGGTGTAAGGAGGGACTCTACTGGGAATGCCTGATATAAGGAGGAACTCCACTGGTAAGGCCTGATGTAAGGAGGGACTCAGATGGTAAGGCCTGATGTAAGGAGGGACTCCGCTGGTAAGGCCTGGTGTAAGGGGGACTCCGCTGGGAATGCCTGGTGTAAGGGGGACTCCGCTGGGAATGCCTGGTGTAAGGAGGGACTCCGCTGGGAATGCCTGGTGTAAGGGGGGACTCCGCTGGGAATGCCTGGTGTAAGGAGGGACTCTACTGGGAATGCCTGGTGTAAGGAGGGACTCTACTGGGAATGCCTGATATAAGGAGGAACTCTACTGGGAATGCCTGGTGTAAGGGGGACTCCGCTGGGAATGCCTGGTGTAAGGAGAGACTCAGGGCTTCCACTGATTCTGCATTATGGTGAGTTGAATAATTTCATTCTATATTACAATGTAATAATAGAAATAATGCGCTTCAGTCATCCTGACACCATAACAACCATGGTGCTGGGATGATTGAAGCGCTAACACCAGGTGTTTGGAGTATCTTTATCTGCTGATTTGTTAAACTTTATGGAATACACACATTTCTATTGTGGTGTAGGATCTGGGCCTGCTGTCCCTCCACCCCTCTTTCTTCCTTTCACTTTCTTTCTTTCTCTCCCTCTTTCTTTCTCTCTTTCTCCCTCCATCCCTCATTCATCTCAGACTCTAACCACACCCCCTCCGAGCCACGCCCATGTAAGCCACACCCACTATTCTGAGTAAACCACACCCATTTTTTGCCACCGTAGAGGGCCCCTTAGCAGAATTTTGCTTAGGGCCCCAGGGAGGTCAGGATCGGCACTGGGTAAGCCTATATAAATGCTTACCTGTAGCTACCCGGGATATCACCTATACCTGCACGGTTTAGAAGATATCCCCTATATCTGCATGTGCTGATGTCATCGGCACATGCGCACTTAAGCAATGGCACGTTCTTGAGCCTGCGATACCGGAAGTAACTCTAGGATCGATGTCGCCGGCCGGAGCTGTGTATGGGGACTGCTGCGGGGGCTTCGATTTAAGGTGAGTATTTCATAATGAGCTAGTGGCTCATTATGTCTTTGTCATGCAGGTTTCTTTTTTTTGTGGGATTACAACTACTTTAAGAGGGGATATGATTACAATATACACAAATATCAAGGGTGACTTCAATAACTGTAATAAACTGTTTACTCTAAGGTCCCTGAAGCCCACACAAAGCCATGACTTGAGGTTAGAAGAAAGGAGGTTTAATCCAGGAAGTGGTACTAGCTGTGACTGTCAACAATTTAAAAAAAAACTTTTAGATGTCTTCCTCAGGAAGCAGTATATGCAGTGCTATGGGAATTAGAGAATAAAAACCACACATGCATACACACCAAAGGATTGAACTGGATGGATGTGTTTTCCTTTCATTCGTATAAATTATGTACCTATGCATGACTAGCCTTAGTTTGCTTCATGAAGATGGTGTGCAACAAAACTATGTATATATTATACTTCCTATGAATTGGTCATATCATTTTATTAGTTCACCTTTATGAGTTCACCTGAAATGCCCACATGCTCAGAAAACAGTGCAGGTTTGCAGGCATGGGAGAAGCTTGAGGGGACACAATGGTGACCCCGTCCATGATCCAGGGACACCCCCCTGTCAAGATAGGTTTTACACTGTATAGTGTATGGTGCTGCGCTATTTCAGTAGTTGGAAAAAAAATTAAAACATATGTGACGCACATAGCTAAGCAAATTGATAGGTGAACAAACAAAACACTGTGCAACAAAGTGCCAGACAGGAAACTATCAAAAAGGTAAAAGTATCACCATATAACTGGGCAACAAACAAATGAAAAGTAGATCGCAAAAAACATGTCCAAAGGTGCAATTCCTACATATAACAATAGTGCAAATAGTGACTCATGCAGATAAATAAAATAGCAAACGTTATATAGTAGACATAAAAGTAAAAAAATTAAGAATCCCAGACGTGAGTCATAAAACACAGTACCAAGTGACAATGCTGAAGGGTGACATGTAGAATGGTATATTTCCTCTTTCACTGTGGGCAAAACATAGGCAATAAAAAGTGGATGTCTTTTTTCTTCCTGTGTGGTGACACCTAAATGCAGGGTCAGTCTAGATGACTTGTGGTAGCACTTATTACCCTCTTCAGAAATGACAAACAGATTCCAGATCCCCCAGGTTTTAGAATACTTCTCATGGTTATGTTGTGCCGTAAGTATCAAATCTTCCATCCTATTTATGTCTTCTACTTTTCTAACCTAACTGGCTATGTTCGGCGGGTGCTGTTTCCAACGAAGAGGAATACAAGACTTGGCGGCATTTAACAGGTGGTGCACGATGGAATTCTTGTATTTTTTAGCAGGGATGTTTGAAAGATGTAATAAAAAAAAAGGCTGGCTCATCAGGTATCTTATACTCCGTAAATTTTTGAGTGATTGTTTGGATTTTTGCCCAGAAGTGTGTCAACTTGGGGCAGGAACAGAATATGTGTAACAACGTTCCTTTGCTCTCCTGGCATCTCAAGCATCGGTCAGAGGTGTTGGGAAAACATTTGTGTAGTCAAAAGGGGGTATGGTACCATCTGGTCAGTATTTTAAAGTTAGTTTCTTGAATTTTGGTACATATCAACGATCTAAGGGAAAATCTGAGGATATGTTATTTTTGGGCTGTCGTGAAATTGCGTTGTAGGTCTGTGTGACAGAACCCACTGTCACTGTGTGCTTTGGAAGGGACTGAGGGCGGGCCTCCTACCCACAGATTATGGCCCATAAGAGACTAAGAGACGTCTGGACAAGCTGGCATTGAGATAATGTAATGTAATGCTACATCCCTTCTCCCCCACCCCCCCCCTCTTGTTGCTGTGTTTAGCTGTGTTGAGTCATGGCACATAGACAATGGTCTGGACTGCAGACATCTCTCCGCAGGGGATGTGTATTGAGGGGTTGCCTGCTTACCATAATCCCTTTATGTTTAACTGTAGTCTCTGTTTCAATGTACAAGTGTTCAGTTCCCATTGGTTCTTCCTTGTCCCCTACCCCCCTCTATGACAAGGCTAAGGGGAGTGTCCCTAACTGTTTATAAAAGTGTATGTTTTGTATTTAATAAACTGTTGATGCTCTGCATGTTTAACCCTCAACACCTGTGTGGCTTGTCTCGTGATTGAGGGGTTAAGGGCTGGTTATGGCAAATCTGCAGGCTGCGGGTGTGTTTGGAGGACAGGAGACACAAGTCTGGCGGATGTGCCCAGCTGGGGTATTCAAGATCCATCACAGTGGTGGCAGCAGTGGGATGTCTCCTGCAGTCCGGGACATCCAAACCACCACCAGGATTCAAGATCTGGGCAGCCGCCGAGGAGCAATACGGGGACCAGCCAGCATGAGAGTGGAGTTCGGGAGGAGGCTGCAAGGCATGCGGAAGCAACATCGGGGACCAGTGACAGAGCGCACCATGCTCGGCTGGGAGGATGTGATCCGCTGGCAACTCTGGCATGAGACACTAAGCCACGAGTGGCACCATCAGGGGAAGATCCTTCCCTCCTCCACAGAGATGTACTGGATGCAGTACCATGCGCGAGAGGTGTTCCTGAGGGAACGACCGCGAGATGAGTGTAAGATGGAGCTCGGAAGATTGGTCCAGGAGGAGATGAGGCTGGAATTGGAGTTCCTGGTTGAGCAGGAATGGGAGCTCGAGATTGCCTACAAGCGGCTGTTTGATGGTGATCAGCAGCCTGGCATGGCTCCCATTGCCTGGAACTGTCCTGGAGAAAGAGCGGACAGTCGCGAAGATGCAGAGCAAATGGGGCCAGGAGTGCGCCTACGTTTTCGCCTCCTAACCGCAATGGAAGAAGCGGCGATGATACAGAGGGCACTGCGAGTGCTAGAATGCCAGAATGCACCAGAGGTTTCCCAGGCAGCGAGACAAGATAAAAGCATAAATGTCTCAGAAGGGGAAGTTGAGACAGGCGCTGGAAGGCTGGTAAATGGTGATCAGCAGCAAGTCCAGAGTATCGAATCCGGTGCCCCAGCAGAAGCGCTGGCTACAGGGCAGAGTGCCGCTGGCCTCTGCCCAGCATCAGAAAAAGAGTTGGACCCGGAGAGTCTGAGAGATGCTCTTCGTGAGCCGTTTCCCCAACAGCAGATATCCCCAATGGGAGTGGAGGAAGCAATTATCCCTCCCCAGCAACTGGACAGTACCCCAATGTTCATCCCCCCAGCAGAAGCGCTGGCTGCAGGGCAGAGTGCCGCTGGCCTCTGCCCACCCTCAGAGTTGGATCCAGGGAGTCCGAGGGATGACCTCAGTGAGCTGGTTGCCCAGCACTTGGACACTACCCCAGTATTTATCCCCCCAGCTGAAGCGCTGGCTGCATGGCAGAGTGCCACGGGCCCCTGCCCAGCCCTCAGTATGTCTTTGGAGGGTTTGGGAGACAGCCCCTGTCAGAAGTCGCCTCAGCAGCTGGTCACAGAACCAGGAGGGGGAAAAACCCTTCCCCCTCTCCAGCGGCTGAACTTGCCCGTTGTATATGTCCCCCTAGCAGAATCGCTGGCTATGGAGCAGAGCGCTGTTGGCCTCTGCCCAGCATCAGAAAAAGAGATGGAGAGTCTGGGAGATAGTCCCTGCAAGATACCTCCTCAGCGGCTGGTAACTACTCCAGGAGAAAAGCAAGAACCTTTCCCTCCCCAACTGCATAGCACTGCCAGCCTATGTTCCCTACAAGCTGAAGCGCTGGCATCGGGGCAGAGGATTATTCAGCTCCCCTCAATATCTGCAACCCAGCCCCGGATCACGGGAGTGCGGACAGCTGTTCCCACTCTGCAGCGGCTGTTTTTATTCACGGGAGACCGTATGTGCGATTTTGCTCCCCAGCGCCAGAGACGTACTTTTCCTTTTCCTGGTTGCCTGGGGTGGAAGTTTGTGACTAACGCAGGTCCAGACCAGTTGGGGGTCAGGAACCTGGTTAGTCTGTTTTTAAAAGGGGAGAAATGTGACAGAACCCACTGTCACTGTGTGCTTTGGAAGGGACTGAGGGCGGGCCTCCTACTCACAGATTATGGCCCATAAGAGACTAAGAGACGTCTGGACAAGCTGGCATTGAGATAATGTAATGTAATGCTACATCCCTTCTCCCCCACCCCCCCAATCTTGTTGCTGTGTTTAGCTGTGTTGAGTCATGGCACATAGACAATGGTCTGGACTGCAGACATCTCTCCGCAGGGGATGTGTATTGAGGGGTTGCCTGCTTACCATAATCCATTTATGTTTAACTGTAGTCTCTGTTTCAATGTACAAGTGTTCAGTTCCCATTGGTTCTTCCTTGTCCCCTACCCCCCCTCTATGACAAGGCTAAGGGGAGTGTCCCTAACTGTGTGTAAAAGTGTATGTTTTGTATTTAATAAACTGTTGATGCTCTGCATGTTTAACCCTCAACACCTGTGTGGCTTGTCTCGTGATTGAGGGGTTAAGGGCTGGTTATGGCAAATCTGCAGGCTGCGGGTGTGTTTGGAGGACAGGAGACACAAGTCTGGCGGATGTGCCCAGCTGGGGTATTCCAGATCCGTCACAGTCTGTTTCCCATTTTCCTATACAGGGTAAATGTGGCTGTTCGGAGGGAGCTTTCAGAAGAGTATATGTTTTAGATAGAACCTGGGGTAGAGTTCCCGTATCTGAGCAGTACTCCTCAAAAGTTGTTAACTGGTGGTGAAAACCCTGAGGGTTTGGTAATGAGTGCAGGAAGTGATGTAGTTGGAGGGCACACCAAAGGGGCAGTTTAAAAGAGCCTGTGCTGTTTATCAACGTTGCTATTGGTGGCTATTTTTCCCCCACTAGAAAATTCGATGCTTGATCTTGCCCAGAGTGGCGCAGGGACCTGAACTCGGGAGAGTGAAGGCCAGGAGAAAATTGTGGATTCCCTAAAATTGGAAATAAAGGGGAGTCTTGTGTGGAGAGTGAAGCCTGAAGGCAGACCTTAGAGCTTATGTGGAGCGTGGTGCCTAACAGAGGGTATAACTTTCAACTCTGGCAGTAAATTGTCCTAGCACCACAACACACTCTTTAAAGGGATATCTAATTGGGCCTGTTCCAGTTGTGTACACAGTTTAGAACTATAATGTCAGCGCCAATCAATAATCCTACCCAAATGGATTGCCTGGTAATATTTCTGGACATCAGGGAGTGCCAGGCCCTATTAATGTTTAGGCAACGATAGTTGGTAGCGGGGGGGTCACATTTTTTATGGGCCCAGACAAACTGGGTGAAGAGGGACTGAACCAGTTTAAAATAATACAATGGTATTTTTATCGGTAGGGCTTAAAATAGGTAGAGGTATTTTGGAAGAATGCACATTTTCAATAAATTACATCTGCCGAACCAAGAGTGTAGGCCTTTGTACCAGCTCTGTGGTAGGGTACGGGTTTGAGCTAGTAAAGGCGGGATGTTAAGTTCGTAGGTATGAGATAGATCGGTGGGGATATATGTGCCTAGGTATTTTAGAGCGGAGTCTGTCTATTTAAATTTAAAGCTCAATGTTAAAGTAGGTAGGAGGAGGGTATAGCAACTCCCATAGCTTCCCAATTAAGTAAAATTTATTTTTAAGTTGGAAAGCACCCCATAGAGATCAAATTATCGAAAAACATTTGGAAGCGATACCGTAGGGTTCGTCAGGGGGAAGAGCAGATCGTCAGCATATGCAGATATTTTGTGTTGGCTATCTCCCACAGTTAGTCTCCGGATATCCGGATTCAAGCGGATCTTACTGAGAAATGGTTCCAGAGAGAGGGCAAAGAAGGGGGGGATAATGGCCACCCCTGTCGTGTGCCATTCATAATGGGGAATGGGTCAGAGAGGATGCCATTGGCCTTGACCTGTGCTATCGGATAAGAGTAAACTTTGGTTATTTTGTATCATGGTTTCTCCTAAGTCGATATGCCGAAGTACCAAGAACATAAAGTTCCAGTTTACACGGTCAAATGCCTTTTCGACATCCGTACTAAGAAAAACACAGGGGATACGGGTGGAGGTGGCAACACGGAGAAAGTTAAGTTCTTTAGTTGTGTTATCTCTTGCTTCCCTAGAGGGGATGAATCCCACTTGATCTAAATGAATTAGGTCTTGTAGGTGTTGCAACAACAGGGTAGCTAGGATTTTGGTAAACAGCTTGAGGTCTATATTGAGAAGCGAGATGGGTCTGTAGCTACTACAAGAGGCAGGATCCTTGCCCTTCTTGTGTATAACAGAGACATGCACCTTCAGGGTGTCCCTAGTAAAAACTGTTTCCGCCCGACAGCATTGAACAGCTTCACAATATAGGGGCCAAGGATCAGGAGGAGAGTATAATAGTATTGTAAGGTGAAGCCACCCAGACCCGGGGCTTTACCAGGTTTCATCATGTTCACTGCCTGTTGAAATTCATCCAAAGTTATGGGAAGATCTAGTTCTTCCCAGACTTCAGTGGGAAGGGAAGGTAGCTGGGACATATAATCTTCCATTGTCTGAGCGGGTGATCTGTCTGGTAGGTTACAAAGCGAGGAATTAAAGTCTCTGATTTCTCCAGTGATCTGTTTGGGTAAAACAGCTTAGTGGCCATTTGAGGAAGGAATGTAATGTATGTTGTTAGTTCATGATCCCTGACTGATCGAGCTAGCAATTTGCCAAACTTATCACCCGATTCGTACCCTATTTTGCGGCATAATTGTAAAGCCGCTTTGGCTATATAGTGTAGTAAGTCAGTTATTTGTTTACCGAGGGACATAAGTTCTAGCTCTAGGGAAGGAGAGGGGGTATGCTTATGTCAGGATTCAGTTGCGTAGATTTTGTCAAGGAGCAAGGTGAGCCGTTTCCCACGTTCTTTTTTAATCCGTGAGCCATGGTTAATGATAATGCCTCTGATAACAGTTTTATGGGCCTCCCATAAAATCCCTGGGTCACAGTCTGAAAGATTATTAGTTTGGAAATAAAAAGTAAGTTCCTTAGAGTCCGCTTCTAAAACCTCTGGTGTCTGCAAGAGACTTTCATTTAATCTCCAGAAGCGAGGTATGGGGAAGGATGTGTCCGATGTAATAAGTGCATAAGTTAGAGTAATGGGGGCATGGTCAGACCATGTGACAACCCCAATAGAGGATTGACGTATAGCATGAAGATGGCTATGAGGGACTAAAAAGTAATCTATTCTGGTGTAGACCTTATGGGGGAGGAATAGACCGTATAATCCTGTTCTCCCGAGTGTTACAACCGCCAAAAATCTACTAATTGTGCTTTATGTAGAAATTGTGAAATCCATTTTTGGGAGCCAACAGAGACACAGGAAGAGCCAGAGGAGGTGTCCACTGAAGGGATCGGGGGACATGGAAATCCCCACCCAAGAGTTGTTGACCTTCTGCAAATCCCAGATGTTTATCTAGAGTATGGTTAAGAAAGGCATCCTGATGATCATTAGATGCATTGATAGTTGCTAGTATCAATTGTATGTCCCCAATTAAGCCTTTGACAAACACAAAGCGCCCCCCAGTGTCTACACAAATGTCGCGTAGGGTCCATGGGATTTGGCTAAATATGAAATATGTGCGCCGCCCCCTCTCTCCTGCACTCGTCAATCTCCAATAGATAGATTTATGCATTGCATGAATCTATATATTGTCATCGCTTCCGCCCACTATTCAGGTGTCCGGCCCCCTATTGAGCGCCGGCGATCTGAATTACAGTGGTGGGTGTGTTTTAGAAGTGCCTATTACAGCAATAGGCTTCCTGATTAGAGCCTGTGGGCTCTAATCTGCTTCCAAATGGTTAAACAGCGGGCGAACTGATGTGTGTTCCCTGTTTAAACAGTGCTGTGTTAGGGAATCGCTTTCCTAACACTGACCTGCCTCTCAGCCAATCAGGTGCACCAGGTCTGGTTATCGGTCACCTGATTGGCTGAAGTGACAGGCGAGCAGAGATGACATTGAGGACTCGGAGGGAGCGTGAAGGAGGACGGCGCTGACCCGAGAAAGGTAAGTGCCGGGCGGGGGACAAACTGTCTGTATTTGAGGGGGCAAACTGGCTGTATTTGAGGGGGGCAAACTGGCTGTATTTGAGGGGGGCAAACTGGCTGCATTTGAGGGGGCAAACTGGCTGCATTTGAGGGGGAAAACTGGCTGCATTTGAGGGGGCAAACTGGCTGCATTTGAGGAGGCAAACTGGCATCATTTGAGGGGGCATACTGGCTGTATTTAAGGTGGCAAACTGGCATCATTTGAGGGGGCAAACTGGCTGCATTTGAGGGGCAAACTGGCTGCATTTGAGGGGGCAAACTGGCATCATTTGAGGGGGCAAACTGGCTGTATTTGAGGGGGCAAACTGGCTGTATTTGAGGGGGAAAACTGGCTGTATTTGGGGGGGGGCAAACTGGCTGCATTTGAGGGGGCAAACTGGCTGCATTTGATGGGGAAACTGGCTGTATTTGAGGGGGCAAACTGGCTTTATTTCAGGGGGCAAACTGGCTGTATTTGAGGGGGAAAACTGGCTGCATTTTATGGGCAAACTGGCTGCATTTGAGGGGGAAAACTGGCTGTATTTGAGGGGGCAAACTGGCTGTATTTGAGGGGGCAAACTGGCTGTATTTGAGGGGGCAAACTGGCTGCATTTTAGGGGGCAAACTGGCTGCATTTGAGGGGGCAAACTGGTATCATTTGAGGGGGAAAACTGGCATCATTTGAGGGGGCAAACTGGCTGCATTTGAGGGGGCAAACTGGCATAATTTGAGGGGGAAAAGGGGCTGTATTTTAGGGGGCAAACTTGCTGCATTTGATGGGGAAACTGGCTGTATTTGAGGGGGCAAACTGGGGGCATTTGATGGGGCAAACTGGCGGGATTTGATGGGGCAAACTGGCAGGATTTGATGGGGCAAACTGGTGGCAATTGATGGCCACTGGCTATGTTTGATGGCACAGTGGCGACAATTGATGGGCACAGTAGCTGCGTTTGATGGGCACAGTGAGGCTGCAATTGATGGTTTTTTTTTTCAGTTTGTTTGCGCCCCTCAATAATTATGAGCACCAGCCGCCACTGGCCCCCAGTAATAAACAATGTAGAGGGGAGGGACATCTTTGGAAGATATAACCCTTTAAAAAAAAAATTGGACAAACAAGGGCAAAAATTTTAATTTTGCCTCTATTCAAGATGACCGCCACAACCTCAGGCAAAACCGCGCAAGTGCGGCCGGCAGCACTAGGACCTATGCGGTCCGCCCGACTCACCCCAGGCCCACCGAGCCAGGTCCTGATGTCCGCGCATGTGCAGAGCAGGAAGAAAGACGCTTAGAGACTCAGAAAAGCCGGCGCAAGGTGTGCACCACCCACTATAGCAACCAGGAATGAACAAGACCACGAGCGGAAGGTGGTGGGGGAGGAAGAAAGCGAAAAAGAGAGAGAGGAATGCAATGAAAGGAAAGTGAGAGCGAATAGATGACAGGAGGGAGAATTGAAAGGATAAGGCTAAGTGAAAATTAGATATAGCTGCTTTCTCTGCTGCAGGCTTGAGCAAATGCCAGTATATAAATGCAGATAGGAGATCTTAGTTAAGAGACAACTGCTGTCCCAAAAGGCCCACAGAAGGGACTCCCTATATTATTAGTGCATTTAGCTGCCCAAGAATTGCACCTGGGAGAAGCTTGAAGCCAGTTATAAGCTGCCGACTGCAGACGTAAGGGACATTCGACCACCATTCACTGACCATGAGGTATGAGGGAAAAAAAAGGAGAATGCTGGGAGTGCACTAATCCTTTTCTTTTATAATATTCACTGGTCCTGAGGGAGGAGCCAAGGCGGAGCTTTTCACAGGTATGCTGCCATGGAGGCACCATGAAAAAAGTTTTGCCTATTATTAATCAATATTTCCTACTTCTTCTTGTCAAATTTTTTTATTACATTTTCAAAATTACAAGCATATATTGTCAATAAACATAGTCACTAAAAATTGTAGCAGTTAAGGATGACACAAATTAGATATTTATATCAAGCTCCAGTGTTTTTTAGAAGTCAACAACAACAAAAGAGAAAAAAAAAACAGTAATTTGAGTTTAACATATGTTGACCATTATCTGGAGACTTGCTAAAATATATGCTTAGTGTTGAATTTAGTAATTACAAACCAGATTTAGTAATAATATATAACATGTAAGGTAATATAAGGATTTATAAAGAAAAAATGAAGGGTCATAATTTCTAGACCTCGTATAATGTTGGGGTAATATATAAGGAAGATAAACAGGGATTTATTGTATAGACATTAGGTTTGTATTGTTTCAATGGAGCTCTAAAGCTGAAATATACTGATAAATAAAAAAACATAAAAAAAAAAGGAATGCTGATACCATTTTTGCATATAATAACAATGTATGCTAAGAAAGAAAAAACAACAAAAAAAGAACTAAAGAGACAAGATAGAAGAGAGGGAATGGTAAAAAGAAGAAGAGAAAAAAATAAAGATAGTAGGTAGATAAGATAGAAAAGGTCGAAAGGGTCCCCGGAGTATCTTATTATGTTGGTCTTATGTTATTAGTATATTAAATAGCTATTAGTAGTTATATTACCAAGGTCTTAATAATGTGATGTCAAAGTTGGGAGGGAAAAAATTAGTCATCCAAGGATTCCAGATTTTTTCAAATTTTCCAATATTATCATTGGTAATGAAAAAAGTGGGGGGAACTCCCGCGCTGCCCTAACATAAACTAAATAAATAACCCAAAAAAAAGGGGGGGGAGGGGCACTGCTGCTGAACACCTGTGAATCCAATTCAGGGAAACTAAAAGCAATATAAAACAGTGATGGTGTTAAGCGCTGTGTTTAAACAAAGAAAAGGAGGGAAAAGTGGGAATAGTGTGACTGATAATTAATGTTGGGGTTTTCCACGCTTTGGCGATTGTCTGCTTTGCTGCAGTAGTGATTTGTAGAAGGAGTTTGAATTGAGTGTGGGAAATAGAAGTCGGTTTTAGATTTAGTAGTGCAATTGAAGGGTCAGGTTTTATTGGTTTTTTGAATAAGATAATAAAGACCTCTTTCCAAAAACATTTTGTAACCGGACATTCCCAAAATATGTGTATGTGTGATCCTAGTTCACCACAGCCACGGAAGCAGAGTGGGGAGTATTGCGGAATATATTTTGCGATTCTGACAGGAACCAAGTACCAGCGCAAAAGTACTTTATAATTTGTCTCTAGAGCTATTATATTTTGTGAAGATGGTTTTGTTGTGGTTCAAATTTTATCCCAATCGGATGGTTCCAACTGAAGTCCAAGGTCTCTCTCCCATTTTTCCAAGTATGATGGTAGATCTGCAGTAGGCAAAGTAATAAGGTGTTTATATATTATTGATATGAGACCCTTAGAGTGAGGTTCGCGTTTACATATACGTTCAAATTGTGTGAGTTCATCGAGTTTACTCATATTTTGTATATATGGCATGAATTTTTTTTTGATCTGCAGATATCGGAAAAGTTCTGATTGGGGGAGTTGATGCCTATCACATAGTTCAGGAAATGTTATAAGTGAGGTAGATGTCGATAGATCACAGAGTTGAGTTACGTTAGAGGAAATCCATTTTTTAAATGAATTAGGGAATGTGCAGGTTGGGTAGAATAGTGGGTTTCTAATAAATAATAGAAGGGGAACATGAGGAGATTGTAGTCCTTTGATAAGTTGAAATTTATCCCAGATAGTAACTGTGTGTTTGGTAATCTTATTTTTAATATTTTTATGATCTGAGGGTTTGGACCAAATTCAATTTGTTATAGAAAATGGATCACAGTCAATTGCTTCAATTGCAACCCAGAGTGGGGTTTCGTATTTTGCGTGATATTTGGGGATGCATGCTATTTGAGCTGCATGGTAGTAAGAGGCGAAATTGGGAAATCCTAGTCCACCTTTAAATTTGGGAAGGTAGAGTGTGTGTTTAGATAAACAATGTTTTAAAGAGCCCCAGATGAACGCTAGTGTTTTGCGTTGAAGATTTCTAAGAAAGTATGCTGGAACTGGAATTGGCAAAACCCAAAATAGATATAGTATCTTGGGTAAAATAGCCATCTTTATTACGTTTATTTTACCAATCCATGAGATTGGTAAAGAGGTCCATTGTTTAAAGGAGATTGGTAATTTGCTTTAGTAATGGCGGAAAGTTAGCCAAAAAAGAATTCAGTTAAATTGGGAGTAAGAGTAATTCCTGGGTAGGTCAGGTGCGATGTAGACCAGGAGAATGGGAGGGAAGTTTGTGCTTTTTGTAAAGTATGGGGAGGTAAGGAGATATTTAAGGCTGTAGATTTTTGAGAGTTAATAATTAGTCCAGATATCTGTGCAAAATGATCTAGCTTACTTATAAGGTTGGGAGCAGCAATATGAGGGGAAGACATACATATTAGTATATCGTCAGCAAACAAACATAATTTGTGCTGATGACCAGCTAAGACTATCCCTTTGATTGAAGGGTCAGATCGTATAGCCTGAGTTGGGGTTCAATAAGTAGGGCAAATAAAAGTGGGGAGAGTGGACAACCCTGATGTGTACCTCTATTTATGTTAAAGCAACCAGATTTATATCCAGCATATTTAATATAGGCTTTGGGATTATTATATTGTGATGAAACCCAGTTAAGAAAGTGAGGCCCGAACCCCCATTTTTGTAAGGCAAAATGTAGATAGGGCCATGATACTGTGTCGAATGCTTTTTTAATATCTAACGACAGAAGACACATAGGTATTTGCCATGTTTTAGCTGCTTGGATTAATAAAGTTGCCCTGCGTACGTTATCAGCTGCTTGACGAAAAGGAATAAAACCAACTTGGTCTTTATTTATTAATGAACCAATAATATTGTTCAAACAAGTTGCTAGAATTTTCGCTAGTAGTTTAATATCAAGATTAAGCAGGGATATGGGCCTGTAATTAGCACACGATGAATCATCTAAATGAGGTTTGGGGATCATTGTGATTATTGCTGTTAAGGTTTCAGGATGAAAGGATTGGTTGTTCAGAAGTGAATTGAAAGCATCTGTCAGCAATGGCGCAAGAAGATGATTACATTTTTTATAATATAGGGCAGAGAAGCCGTCAGGACCCAGGCGTTTATTTGGTTTAAGGGATTTAATGGCTAATTCAACCTCTGCAGATGTAATGGGACTTTCAAGATGTTCATGTTGAGTTAAAGGAATCGTTGGAAGTTTGGCTTGTGAGAAAAATAATTATGCAGCGGATTGGTCAAAAGATCCCTGATTGTTGTATAAAGATGTAAGGTGTTTGTGGAAGATTTGTAGGATTTTTTCTGGATTACTGGTGTAAGTATTATGAGGTAATTTTAATCGAATCGGTTTGTGTGGGTTGTTTAATTTTTTAAGTGCTCCAGTGAGAAGCGTGCCAGGCTTGTTAGCTTTAATATAAAATTTATGCTTGGATTTGCATATGGTTTTATCTGTGGATTCAGATAGTTGATTTTTTGTCAAAGGGGTAGGATTCGCTTGAAAATTTGTTTCTAATATTAGTTGTAGCTTCTTTTTTTCTTTTTTAAGATATGATGCTTGGCGTTAGCAGATTCCTCGAAGGACGGGTTTGTGTGCCTCCCATTAGGTTAATGGAGAAATATCAGGGGTTTTATTATTTTTCAGATAGTCTTTTATGGCTATTTCTAAGTCAGTAGAGTGTGATGGATGGGATAGGGTTGAATCATTTATGTGCCATGTGGGGTCTTGATGTTTGGGTATGAGGGAAGTGAAAGTAGAAAGTATTGCACAATGATCAGTCCATGTAAAGGGTATTACAGATGATGTGAGCAATTCCGGGGACATACTAATAGAGATTAGTATATGGTCTATACGGGAAAAAGACTTACGTGGATGGGAATAGAAGGAATATTGACGTTTCGTGGGATTAATTTCTCGCCAGGAATCTAGCAAGGAATGTTGTTGTAGAAGTCTTTGGAACCTACGAGATTGAGAATTGGAAGTGATAGGAATTGGGGACTTATCTAAATAAGGGTATAGAACTTGGTTTGAATCTCCACAGATCAAAAGTGTGCCCATTTTTTGAGTCTCTATTACCTGGAACAAATGGGAGAGGAATGCTGTCGGATTTTTATTGGGAGCATAATAGGATACTACTGTGATAAGCGTATCACATAGATGCCCTGTAAGAATGAGAGAGCGACCTTCTGGGTCTTTGGTTTCTGTAAGAAGAGAGAAGGGTGTAGCTCTATGAAATGCAATTAGCACTCCCCTTTGTTTAGTTTTAGCTGAAGCAGTAAAAACTTGAGGATAAACTGTACCAAAATATTTAGGTGTCGAGGTTTCAGTGAAATGGGTTTCTTGGAGGCAAATTGCGCCAAATTGCGCCAATGTGCCTTTGAAGAAGATAATGATTAGGGTTGAGCGGACCCGAACTGTAAAGTTCGGGTCCGTACCGAACTTTTGGGTTTTTGGGTCCCGGACCCGAACCCGAACAATTGACTATATGTTCGGGTTCGGGTCCGGTGTTTGGCAATATGCATGTAAAGTCGGGGTACAATGTACCCCAATACCAATTCACATAGGGGGGCAGGATCTGGGGGTCCCCTTTGTTAAAGGGGTCTTCCAGATTCCGATAAGCCCCCCGCCCGCAGACCCCCACAACCACCGGGCAAGGGTTGTGGGGATGAGGCCCTTGTCCACATCAACATGGGGACATCCTCCCCATGTTGAGGGCATGTGGCCTGGTACGGTTCAGGAGGGGGGGCGCTCTCTCGACCCCCCCTCTTTTCCTGCGGCCTGCCAGGTTGCGTGCTTGGATAAAGGGTCTGGTCTGGATTTTTGGGGGTACTCCACGCCATTTTTTTTAAAATTTGGGGTGAAGTTCCCCTTAAAATCCATACCAGACCTGAAGGGCCTGGTATGGATATTTGGGGGAACCGCACGCATTTTTTTTTACATTTGCGGCAGGGTTCCCCTTAATATCCATACCAGATCTGAAGGGCCTGGTAATTGAATTTGGGGGAACCCCCACGCTTTTTTTTTTTTATCAATGACTTTTCTATGTATTGCCGGGAGCTGACAATTCATCATAGCCGCGAGTGAGTTTTAAATGACTTTTTTTCCTTCAGAAATTACACTTTGTGCAGGGACAGTTCTAAGCACGGGAAACAAGCGCGAATAGTCCTCACAAGTTTGGGTCCCCATTGACTTCAATGGGGTTCGGGTTCGGGGTCAAGTTCGGGTCAAGTTCGGTCCCGAACTCAAACTTTTTCCTGAAGTTCGGCCGAACCCGTCGAACCCGAACATCCAGGTGTCCGCTCAACTCTAATAATGATCTAAAAACTTTGGTTAGTTTTTGTGGAACATTTAGACCTTGGACATTTAAGGTAAGGATATTTAAAGGAGCCATCATGATATTTTATAGAAAATATTATAAGACATATCTAAAAACAATTAAAAATCCATACTTACCCCGGGGAGGAGCAAAGAGAAAAGGGAGAGTGGAGACAGAATGTTGAGAAAGAAAGAGAAAATGAGAGTCATTATTAAACAAATAATTAACTTTTAGAATGCAAGAATGTAAAACGTTGGCGTTCCGAGCATGCAAAAGTGCAAGCTCGGAGGCACAGAGTCTGACCAGGGAGGCTCCTCACAGAAAAAGGTGTGGGGAGAGTCCAAAGACAGAAAAATGGAGGGAGCAGTGAGAGCAGTGACAGTTTCTCGAGTCCCTCACGACCAAAAATATATATAGAGAAGAAAAATTATATTATGACACCCATACTGGGCGAAAGTAAGCAAAAATGAATCAAATACAAGAAAATATTATTATATGTTCAACATTAGTACATGTAAATTTTTAATCTAACAATTGTGTTTTATGGTTTCACGGGGAGAGTGTTAGATTATACATTTTGTTGAATTATACAGGTTACCTCTGGGTTGCCAGTTGTAGGAGAGGCAGTAATGCCATTAATAATTAGGATGAAAATAAATAAAATATCAATTATTAACCACTTCCCTACCGCCCATAGTCATATGACGTCCACAGATGGGATCTCCCATCCTGGGTGGACGTCATATGACGTCCTCAGCTTTGAGGTGGGATATCTGAATGATGCCTGCAGCTAGAGGCATCATTCAGATATCCTTTTCTTGTGCCGGCGATACTGCGCACCATAAGAATGATCATAGCGGCGGTTCCGCTGCTTGATCGTTCTTATAGGCCGCCATCCGGTGCTTCTCCGGGCTCTCCCATGCCATCGGGGACCCGGAGAGAATCGTCCGGCGCCGGTGGTGGGTCACGTGATGAGCATAGAGGTGACTGGTGACCAGATGGTCACCAATCATCTCTATGATCGTCGGAGGCCCGGGCGCGATGTGATGACATCACGCCGGGGTCCTCAGATGTAAACAAAGTCGCCATTGCGGCTAGTAAGTATGAGATCAGTGAAAAAAAATTCACTGATCTCATGCTTTCCAGCCTGGAGGAGAGATGTGGGGTCTTTTTGACCCCACATCTCTCAATAAAGAGGACCTGTCACACACATTCCTATTACAAGGGATGTTTACATTCCTTGTAATAGGAATAAAAGTGATCAAAAAAAAAGTTAAATAAGTTTAAAAAAAAAAGAATATAAGTAAAAAAAAAAAAAAAAAAATTAAAACGCCCCTGTCCCCGGTAGTTCGCGATCAGAAGCGAACGCACACGTAAGTCCCGCACACATATGTAAACTCCGTTCAAACCACATATGTGAGGTATCGCCGCGTGCGTTAGAGCGCGTGCCACAATTCTAGCACTAGACCTCCTCTGTAACTCTAACCTGGTAACCTGTAAAAAGATTTTTAAGTACCAAAGTTTGGCATCATTCCATGAGTGTGCGCAATTTTAAAGCGTGACATGTTAGGTATCTATTTACTCGGCGTAACATAATCTTTCATATTTTCCCAAAAAATTGGGCTAACTTTACTGCGTTGTTATTTTTTAATTCATGAAACCATTTTTTTTCCAAAAAAAAGGCGTTTGAAAAATTATTGCGCAAATACTGTGCAAGAAAAAAAGTTGCAATGACCGTCATTTTATTCCCTAGGGTGTCTGCTAAAAAAAACATATATAATGTTTGGGCGTTCTGAGTAATTTTCTAGCAAAAGAATGATGATTTGTACATGTAGGAGAGAAGTGCCAGAATAGGCCAGGTATTGATGTGGTAAAAAAAGCCCGGTGTTGAAGTGGTTAATAATATATTAGTAATATTTACTTCTATTCAGTAAACAATTTTGTACAAAAATAATATAGAACCCTTGTTGTGGGTAGGAAAGGATTAGGGGAAAGGGGCGGGGAGGAGGGGGTAATATGAGGGAAGTAGAAGGGAGGGATAGAGGGGGGTGAGGTGAGGAAGGATAGGATGAGGAGGGAAGGGTGCTATGGGAATATAATTTTTTTGGGGATAATTTAAAACTTCAATTATCCTAGACTAAAAAGGGGATAAAAATTGGGGGGAAAAAAAGAAGAAGAAAAAAAAAAAAAAAAGTATAAAAAAAATAATAAAAAAAATAATAAATATAAAATTAGACCATAACCTGCTTAGGGGAAATAAATTCAGGATGGTTAAATTACATTAGGTGTTTAGCATCCAAAAAGTGAATGAAAGATCAAAAATATTGAGTGAATTTCAATTTGATATGCAAAATGCATTCAGTCCATTGAGTCTGGAGTATCTTGGTTTGGAGAGTTGAATCGACCCCTCTTCGATGAGCTTTGTCTGGTTCTGTCATTTTTGACTTTGGAGAAATTTTTGGGAGAACTGGATGATGTTCGTCGGCGAGGGCCAGCTGAAGGACTTTCGCAGAGATTACATTTTTGTAGGGTGTTCTGTAGTTCATCAGGGGTTCTGCATGAAAGCTTGGTGCCTTGATATGTGAAGCGAAGTGAAAAAGGGAACCCCCATTGGTATGGGATCTGATGTTGTTGTAGGCTTTGTAATAAGGGTTTCATCGAGAGCCGTTTAGCGACTGTTGTTGGGGAAAGGACAGCAAAGATCTGGTACGGGTGGCCTTGGAAGATAAGGGATTCTTTGTTCCTTGCAGCGACCATGAGTTGCTCTTTGGTGCGAAAGAAATGGAATTTTGCCATTATGTCGCGGGGGGGGGGGGGGGGACCTTCAGATTTGCGTGGTGCTAATGCTCTATGTATTCTGTCTATTTCCAGTCTTTCAATTGGAATTGACGATGATAACTCTTGAAATAGGGCAGTAATTGTTGATTGTAGATCAATAATAGACTCCGGTATACCTCGTATGCGGAGGTTTGAACAACGTGCACGATTTTCAAAATCTTCTAAACGAGTTTGCAGCGAGAAAAATTCATCTTTAAGTGTGTCCAATTCAGTTTCATGAGTCATTACATTTGTTTCTATGTCATCCACTCTGTTTTCTAATTTAGCCGTGCGCTGACCTAAGTCACGTATTTCTTTTGTTAATTTCTCAGTAATATGGTCGGAGGTCTGCTTTAATGCCTTCTGTAGCATTTTTTATATTTGAATTAAAACATTTGGGTGTAAAGAGCCTGTCTGTTGTGGCTGGCAGATGGCGTTGTCCTCACAGTCTGTATCATATAGTTCATGAGGTAACTGCTGCTGCTGCCTGGCAGCGTGAGGTGAGAATGTGTGAGGAGATTTAGGCTGCTCCATTTTACTGAGGCCTCTAGATGAATTATCCCTGAGGGGTTTCACCTTATTTTTTCCCCGGACAGCTCCATAAACCATCTTAAAATGTTCCCAGGGCACTGAGGAAGACCAGGGTAAGCTTTTGAAATAATTACCCTTCCATTCGGGTGTGCATGCTGGCCGTGAAGTCCCGAGAAAAGGGTAGCCTCAGCAGGACATGTCTGTCACCGTGAGCTCCACGCATGCCCCTTGATATAATAATCCTACTTCTTTGCAAAACACTGGTTCAGACTCACTTTGAATATTCCGTTCAGTTTTGGTCACCAATCCTCAGGAAAGATGTTGTTGAATTAGAAAGAGTTCAGCAAGAAATCTGTAATGCTTTTTTATTACCTGTTAAATAACGTTTTTCTTGAGACAAAAAAAAAAAAGAAAGAATTCAGAAAAGGGCAACAAAAGGAATAAGGGGGATGGAGGACTTCAGCTATGATAATTGATTGCACACAGTATCTCACAAAAGTGAGTACACCCCACACATTTTTGTAAATATTTTATTAAACCTTTTCATGGGACAACACTGAAGAAATTACACTTTGCTACAAGGTAAAGTAGTGAGTGTACAGCTTGTATAACAGTGTACATTTGCTGTCCCCTCAAAATAACTCAACACACAGCCATTCATGTCTAAACCGCTGGCAACAAAGGTGCGTACACCCCTAAGTAATAATGTCAAATTTGGGTCCAATGTAGCCATTTTCCCTCCCCGGCGTCATGTGACTCGTTAGTGTTGCAAGGTCTCAGGTATGAATGGGGAGCAGGTGTGGTAAATTTGGTGTTATCACTCTCATTCGCTCATACTGGTCACTGGAAGTTCAACATGGCACCTCATGGCAAAGAACTCTGAGGATCTAAAAAAAGAATTATTGCTCTACATAAAGATGGCCTAGGCTATAAGAAGATTGCCAAGACCCTGAAACTGAGCTGCAGCATGGTGGCCAAGACCATATAAAAATATTGGACTAAATTGTTTAGTTTCCATCTGCACGATTGAAATATATTTCATCCACATTATTATCCCATAATATACTCAGGGAGATTAGCTAAACCTATAGCATCGCTCCGCTGAGTTCACACTCCTTGTGGGTTATTTGCCGTGAGCTGTACACAGGAAAAATGGCGGCGCCCATAGGGTTTGTTTTGGTATTCAAGAAAATGGCGGCCAAAGGATTTCCGATCTCATATACTATTTATATGATGCTCTAACCACCAATCAGGTCCCCTGAAGAAGTCACGAGGTGCATGACGTAACGCCGTAGGGAGGATTGCGGCATCATACAGCTAGATCGAAAACAGCAGAGCAACAGTAAGACAGCGTTTTGAACGCCGGATATCTTATATAACGCTGACTGTCCACTTTTTGTAATGTAATAAAGCCGTATATATGTTTTAATATACTACACTATCAGAGGCTTTTTTTCCTGTCCCACTCCTGGGCCATTGGTCGGAGCTTGGCTCCCATCTTCCCCTCCTCCCCCTCCCCTCTCCCATATATCTATAGAGAGCGTGATTAGTGGAGGATACAGCCATAGTATTTTTTAATGAGTGGAGAAGATACAGAGGAGAGACAAGACCACATTCTATGCCAGTTACCCATGAAAATGAGGTGAGAGCATTGGGAGACAGGTGTAGGATCTACCATTGGTTCAATACTCCAAACCTGCTCATCAAACATACAATTTGACTCCATTTAGAACTTTGGAAAGACCGCATTGATCAATTACCTTTTGGACATTTATTGAATAGCAAATATTACAATTAGGGGTGCGCATCTTCGGTGGTCTCACGATTCGATTCGATTACGATTATCATGTCAACGATTCGATTTGATTCGATTCCGCGATGCATCACGATTAGAAAGATGGAGGAGTCTGGAGATAGGGCAGGAAGAATCCATGAATAGGAAAGGAAGAATGGAGTAGTCTGGAGATGGGAACTAAAAGGATGGAAGAGTCCGGGGATTGAGAAATAGGAATCCATGAACAAGGAAAAAAGGATGGAGGATAGGAATGGAAGGCTGGTAGAGTCCAGGAATATTATTACATAGAAGAGTCTGGGGGGGTGATAGGAACTGAAGGATGGAGGGGTCGGTCCAGAGATAATAATCGGTGGGACCACAGATTGTTCAGGGCTTCATGGGGTGGGGGTTGGAGCCTGTGAATGGAGGTGAGGTGGGTGAGGGCTATGCGGTGGCCATTGGTTTGAATAGGGAGGTGGAAGAGGAATGGGCTGGGAGCCATATCCGTCTGATGTTTAGTTTGGGTGATCTGGGGTTAGTGAACAGGAGTAGTTTGAGACATTATATATATAAATATATATATATATATATATATATATATATATATATATATATATATATATATATATATATACACACACTGTGAGGGGGTTAGCTCGGCAGCGGGTGTGTGTGACCCCCTGGATGGGTTCACCACACAAAAACAGGCACAGCAGACAGAGTTTGTAGTTGCAAAAACAAAAGGTGCGGTTTATTTAAACTATTTACAGGGGAAAAACAGCAAAACAAAAAGAAACATACAAAAAGAAATCCTGGTCAGCTTGACCGCTTACTACACACGTAGGTTCCCTGTCTGACAACTAGGTGCAGCCTTGTGCTGCCCCAGCCCCTATCTCCCTGTTTTTTTAAGGTTTTAGCCACACAGGCTTTGTCTCACCGCACAGGACAGAAACACACTCCCCAGTCTTGCACAACACAGAACTGGTTCCAGGATGGAGCATCTCCCTTAGCATGCTGGGAGTTCTTGTAGAGGCCTTAATGAGCCACTTGATTCAGCTGGGCTCATTAACTCTTCCCCCGCAAGACTCCCAGCACTCCCACTAGTGGTATGAATCTGCATAAAGCCTGAATCTAGGGCATACATACCTACCATCCTGGATGCAACCTGGTGATTTTACCTGCCTGCTGTCACATACCCCCCCCTCTTGTTTTACCCTTGGGGTTGGAACACAAGCAATCTGGCATGCATGTACTCTAGACCGAGCATCCACATTCCCCATTTGAACGCCAGGGCGATGCTTTACTGTAAAGTTGAATTCCTGTAGGGCCAGGAACCACCTATTCACTCTTCTATTTGTCTCTTTGTTTTGAGCCATCCACTTTAAAGGAGCGTGATCAGTAATCATGTCAAAGTGCCTACCTAGCAGATAGTACCGAAGGGAATCTAGAGCCCACTTCACCGCTAAACACTCCTTCTCAATCGTGGCATAATTTTCCTCATGGGACTTCAATTTCCTGCTGAGGTAAATGACTGGGTGCTCTTCCCCGTTCCAGACCTGGGACAATGCTGCTCCTAACCCTACGTCTGATGCATCACTTTGTACAACAAAGTCCCTAGAGAAGTCTGGTGAGTACAACACTGGCTGGCTACATAAGGCTTTTTTTAAGAATTGGAATGCTGCCTCAGCCTCTGGGGTCCATTTAACCATGACCGACTCTTTCCCTTTTGTCAGGTTGGTTAGGGGCACAGCCTGAGAAGCAAAGTGGGGAATGAATCGCCGATAATAACCAGCGATTCCCAGAAAGGCTTGTACCTGCTTCTTGCTGTTGGGACGTGGACAATTCTGTATGGCCTTGACTTTGTTGACTTGGGGTTTTATTACTCCCCTCCCAATGGTGTACCCAAGATATTTGGCCTCCTCCTGCCCAATGGTACACTTCTTGGGGTTGGCCGTAAACCCAGCTTCCCGGATAGAGTCTAGGACTGCTTGTACTTTTGGCAGATGTGAGGCCCAATCTGTGCTATAGATAATTACATCATCCAGGTAAGCCGCAGCATACTTCTGATGGGGCCTCAGTATCTGGTCCATTTTCCGCTGGAATGTGGCCGGCGCATTCTGTAACCCATACGGCATTCTTTTATATTGGAACGTCCCGTCTGGGGTTACGAATGCGGTTTTCTCCTTGGCCGACTTGGCCAGGGGAATTTGCCAATACCCTTTTGTGAGATCAAGAGTTGTCATGTATCGGGCTGTTCCCAGCCGGTCGATCAACTCATCTATACGTGGCATGGGGTAGGTGTCAAATTTTGTAACTTTGTTCAGTTGTCGAAAATCGTTACAAAATCGCCAGCTCCCATCCGGTTTAGGCACTAACACAATGGGACTTGACCAATCACTTTGGGACTCCTCTATCACCCCTAACTTAAGCATTTTCTGTACTTCCTCACGTATTGCCTCCCGTCGGGCCTCCGGGATCTGATAGGGTTTTAGTTTCACCCTTTCACCGGGTGGGGTAATAATATCATGCTCTACCCCAGACGTTTGTCCCGGCAGCTCAGAGAAAACCTCCTTGTTGCGAAGCACAAACTCCTTAACCTCCTGTTGTTGGGGGTTTGACAAGGTGACTGCTATTCCAACCTCAGGAATCACGCAATCAGAGTGAGCTGGTGACAAAGTTTCCGCGACTAGGGATTCCCTATCCATCCAGGCTTTCAACAGATTAACGTGATAGATCTGTTCGGGCTTTCACCTTCCTGGTTGTCTGACCTTGTAATTCACTTCGCTCACTTTTTCCAATATCTCATAGGGGCCTTGCCATGTGGCGAGGAATTTGCTTTCAACCGTAGGGACAAGTAACAATACCCTATCCCCCGGGGAAAAGGTACGGGTCTTGGCTCCACGGTTGTACACTCTCTGCTGTGCCAACTGCGCTTGGGCCAAATGTTCCTTTACGATTGGCATTACCTGTGCAATTCTATCTTGCATCAGGGCGACATGCTCAATCACACTCCTGTGGGGAGAACTCTCACTTTCCCAGGTTTCCTTGGCGATATCCAACAGCCCTCTGGGGTGTCTCCCATAAAGTAACTCAAAGGGTGAGAAACCCGTAGAGGATTGGGGTACCTCCCTAATAGCAAACATTAAATAGGGAATTAGACAGTCCCAATCCTTTCCATCTCTATCCACCACTTTCTTTAACATTTGTTTTAGGCTTTTGTTGAATCTTTCAACCAACCCATCTGTTTGGGGGTGATACACAGATGTACGCAATTGTGTCACTTTGAACAACTTACACAGCTCTTTCATAACCTGGGACATAAAGGGTGTACCTTGGTCCGTAAGCAGTTCTTTACAAATACCCACACGGCTAAAAACAAGAGATAGCTCTTTGGCTATGGTTTTGGCCAAGGTATTTCGGAGAGGAATCGCTTCCGGATAACGGGTGGCATAGTCCATTATAACCAAGATGTACTGGTGCCCCCTAGCGGACTTCATTATCGGACCTACCAAATCCATTGCGATCCTCTCAAAGGGGACCTCAATGATGGGAAGAGGTACCAGCGGGTTACGGAAATGTGGCATCGGTGCCGACCTCTGACACACAGGGCAGGAGGAACAATAATTTTCTGTCTCCTTCATGACCCCAGGCCAATAGAATCTCTGCAATACTCTCTCTTTGGTTTTCTCTGTCCCCAGATGACCTCCAAGAATGTGCCCATGGGCCAACTCTAACACCAACTTCCTGTAAGGTTTGGGCACCACAAGCTGCTCAATGGTTTCTTCTGCCCTTTTAGCCACCCGATACAGTAGGTCCTTTTCCACGATGAAGTATGGGTAAGTGCAGGTCTCATCTGGGTTCACTAACTCGCCATCTATTTCCACTACGTTTTCCCGTGCCTTTATTAGGGCGGGGTCTTTTAACTGTTCTGTGGCAAAATTTTCCTTGTGAACCTCGAGATCAGAAAACTCCACAGACGGCATGTTTTCGTCTGAGGATGTTGGTTCCTCCCCAGTTTCTCGAGTCTCCCCTGCCAATACCGACAAGGGAAATTCTAAAGAGTCCTCACCACTCTCCGAGGAATTCTGCCTATCACATTCCTGGTATATAGGGGCACCAGTGGGGGGCTCAGGACAATCCCATAGTTCCCAGAACTTTGGAAAATCCCTTCCCACAATGGCATCATGAGGCAAGCGAGACACTAATCCCACCCGATGGGAGAGGGTACCTTTGGGGGTCTCAAAACACACTGTAGTCACCGGATACTCTCGGGTGTCCCCGTGCACACAAATAACCGCTACCTTGCTATTCCCAGAAACCTCTGTAGTAACTAATTCAGCCTTTATCAGTGTCACAAGGCTACCTGAATCCAGCAATACAACAACATTTCTACCATTAGCACACATTTTGCATAAATGTTTCTCAGTTCCCCGAATGGCAGTGCATGCGACTGTCGCAATCAGCGACTGACGTCTGTCCGTTAGAAAGTCACATTGCATGGGTTCATCCACAACCGGGCAATTTGCTGCAATATGTCCCTCTTGTCGGCAGCGATAACAAACAATCCTTCTTGCTGCCTCTTGAACCCCTGACTTCCCAGGCTGTTCTCGCTAAACCTTGGGTAGAACTCCCACCCTCTCACTCTCTCCACCCTCGCCCCTTGGAATCATCTTACCCGCCACTGGGGATGGTCTGGTCTTAGGGTGGAAAGTCCCTGAGTCTCTGGAAGAGGCAGTCAGGTTTTCTGTAGCCAAGTACTTCTCTACACGATCCACAAGATTATCGGCCGTTTCTGGGTCTCCATGGCTTACCCACTTTTGGATGGCAGTAGGAAGAGCTCTCAAGAAACGATCCATCACAACACGTTTCACAATCTTTGGTGCGGACAAAGTCTCTGGCTGTAGCCACTTCCTGCTCAGGTGAATGAGATCATACATTTGAGACCTGGGGGGTTTTCCAAGCCGGAAAGTCCAGTTATGCACACGCTGAGCCCGGACAGCCAGGGTGACACCCAGCCGTGCCAATATTTCAGTTTTTAGCATCACATAGGCTTGGTCAGGCTCTAGGTCATAGTAAGCTTTCTGCGATTCACCAGTTAACAGAGGAGCCACCAGTCCAGCCCACTGCTCCTTAGGCCACTTTTCTCTTTCAGCAGTCCTCTCAAACGTGGTCAAAAACACCTCTGGATCATCCTCTCCAGTAATTTTTGTCAATAAACGACTCACCCCAAAGGACGCTGTATTAGTGGAACGACTTGCCTCACTGGTCTGCGGATGTTGCTGCATTAACGTTTCCATTTGTTGTAGTCTCTGCTCTTGCTTCTGTAACAGGTCTATGAAGCGGGCCTCAGATTGCTGCTGGGCTTGTTGCTGAGCTTGCTGCTGGGCTGCGAGGCTTTGTTGCAAAGTTGCATTTGTCTGCTGCTGGGCTGCAAGGCTCTGTTGATGAGCTGCAAGGCTCTTTTGCAAACCTGCATTTGTCTGCTGCTGATTGGCATTTGCTAGAGCCAGCTGTTTCAGTATCTCCTCCATGCTGGCCTTAAAAAAAAACTGCCACTGGTTCTCCACCAACTGTGAGGGGGTTAGCTCGGCAGCAGGTGTGTTCACCACACAAAAACAGGCACAGCAGACAGAGTTTGTAGTTGCAAAAACAAAAGGTGCGGTTTATTTAAACTATTTACAGGGGAAAAACAGCAAAACAAAAAGAAACATACAAAAATAAATCCTGGTCAGCTTGACCGCTTACTACACACGTAGGTTCCCTGTCTGACAACTAGGTGCAGCCTTGTGCTGCCCCAGCCCCTATCTCCCTGTTTTTTTAAGGTTTTATCCACACAGGCTTTGTCTCACCGCACAGGACAGAAACACACTCCCCAGTCTTGCACAACACAGAACTGGTTCCAGGATGGAGCATCTCCCTTAGCATGCTGGGAGTTCTTGTAGAGGCCTTAATGAGCCACTTGATTCAGCTGGGCTCATTAACTCTTCCCCCGCAAGACTCCCAGCACTCCCCCTAGTGGTATGAATCTGCATAAAGCCTGAATTTAGGGCATACATACCTACCATCCTGGATGCAACCTGGTGATTTTACCTGCCTGTTGTCACTATATATATATCAGGGTTGGGCGAGAGATAATGGGACCTGAGGGGGGAGGAAGGGGCTGTGAAGGACATTAGGCAGTTTGACAGCCAGCTGGGGAACATGCCGTCATATCTGAGTTAAAAACAAAATAAAGTGGGCGCTGTATGATTAGTTGGCAGCTAGCACTTTAATAGACCATAAAATATCCAGCCGGAGGTGTAATGGAGGAGGACGAGGCAGATCCGGAGGAGAGCCAGAAGAGCGGTAGAGCCAGGTGAAGGGGCCGCGGGGGGGACACTGAGGACTGACATGGTGAGGGAGGTGCCAGACTGTATGCATAATGCAGATAGGACAATAAAACAAAAAATGGTGTGCAGTGCTTTGCGGTGATAAATGTACAAAAAAGTAGTGAACAAATATAGTCCTGAAATATATTTATATATAAATCTGATCTGATTGAAAGAAATCTTCTGTGTATTCAAAGTAATTCCAGTGCTGAGTGTGCTCTGCTGTGTTCAAATCATTCCTGATTTCTGGTGAACACAGCAGAGCACACTCAGCACTGGAATTACTTTGAATACACAGAAGATTTCTTTCAATCAGATCAGATTTATATATAAATATATATTTAGGACTATGTAGCGGCCTCACCCCGACCTCTTTAACTAGGGGTATGTCGAGCGACAGAGTGAGGTGCGCTACGGCCCATGTCCTCCCCATAGATGTGGGTGAGGTGAAGGCCAGTACCAATCTTTTCCTCGGGTCAAATGTGTGCTGGTTACGAGGGTCAGTCCTTCCGTGCCAAAATCTCCCTTTGTTCCCATCGACAGAGTCCATACACCCATCAAACTCAGGTTTATTGCGTATCTCCACATACAGTCAATGCAACGGCATGATACGATGGGGGAAGCAGGTCGAGGCACTGTACAGGTTCCTAGTCCCTACACTCCCTGTGCTATGACCAGGGGTTGCAGGAATCTTGATGAAAGCTCCTCCGCTGCGCTGTAGCCCATATCAGGGGAAGATGTCCTCCAAGGGAGTTACTGAAGGCCCATCCGTCACCGGGTTGACGCTACACCGGGTCTTCGGACGGGTGACCCCCCCCAGCCTCCTCACCTCAGATGCGGGTCCCCTCGCAAGGGGCACCCTGGAGCAACTTCACCCTCGCGGGACCCAGTCGGAGTCACCGGGTCCCAGGCCTCCTTAATAGTACCTCACCCCAGGCTGAAGGTGCCCGGGATGGACTCCATCTTCGTTCCGGCCAGGCCTTGGGCACCTAGGCCGGAACCTTGAACCGCCCGCACCCAGGCCTAAGGTGCCTGGGTGCGTGAAGAGATGATCCTCCCCAAAAGACCTCGTGGCGAGGGCGTCTCCCCCTTTTATCTCCTCCCATCGACACCACGGCGGGTTCCCCGCCCCAGCCGTACCATCTCCAGGAAGGGACAAAGAAGGGTAGCACTGTGGTAGTGATTCCACCTCGAGCCAGTAGGTACACTGACACCCACTGGTCAAAGAGAATATTACACCACCCAATCCTCCACGAATAAGAAAAAGGGGTCTAATCCCTGACATAATTACACACCTGGGTCTCTCTACCCCCAGGTGTATCCCACTAACTTTTAAGACCCCCCTACAACTATATTTGTTCACTACTTAATAAGAGACTCTTTTGTACATTTATCACCGCAAAGCACTGCACACCATTTTTTGTTTTATTGCCCTATCTGCATTATGCATACAGTCTGGCACCTCCCTCACCATGTCAGTCCTCAGTGTCCCCCCCGCGGCCCCCTCACCTGGCTCTACCGCTCTTCTGGCTCTCCTCCGGATCTGCCTCGTCCTCCTCCATTACACCTCCGGCTGGATACGCCGTGGCCGCCCTGAACCCTTCCGGGACCAATGGCACTGATGGCTCCATTCTCCTCCTCGGAGCTCCGTGCTCCATAAGCCGGCCGCCGCCACTCTTAGCAGCAGGGACATCTCTAGCCCTCCATGTCCCCGCCAACGTGCGCACAGCGTGGCTCCTCACTTCCGCATTCCGTCACCATGACGCCGCCTGGGATCACCTATTGGCTGGTGAGGAGGTGGGACGATGAGGGGAGGGAAGGTGATTGATGGATGCCTTGTGTCACTCGGCTCTGCTGCAGTCTGTCTCCTCTGAACCTAACATGGGGCGGCGGCAGGGCGCGAGGATAACGTCATCCTCATTAATCGATTATTTAAAGGTACAGCATCGATGCCGCATCGTGGACGGTCGAATCCCGATGCATCGATGTAACGATTATATTCAACACCCCTAATTACAATATTGAACTTGCGCTTTATTTTATGGTGGTTTTGAATTATTAGCACCTATTCATTGCACAGTTTTTTATCACTATTTATTAATTTATAATAGGCAGTTTTTATATTATTTATCACATTCAAGTGACAACATTTGACACAGTGGTGTTTTATTGGTGATATTTATTTCTTTAGCGCAAAATCCTCCCCCCTCTTTTTTATCACTATGTTTATGTGTTAGGTGAACACAGATTGATTTTGCAGCCATTGTCATATACCTTAGTTCCCGCTCTAATACTCTTGAGTAGCGCGAAATAAAACTCCATTCACAAGACCATATAGCGGTTTAACAGGACAGGTTCCACTCAGAACAGGCCTTGCAATGGTCAGCCAAAGAAGTTGAGTGCACATGCTCAGCGTCATATCCGGAGGTTGTCTTTGGAAAATAGATATATGACTGCTGCCAGCATTGCTACAGAGGTTGAAGAGGTCGGGGTCAACCTGTCAGTGCTCAGACCATACGCCGCACACTGCATTAAATTGGTCTGTATGGCTGTCATCCCAGAATGATGCACAAGAAAGCTCGCAGTTTGCTGAAGATAAGCAGACTAAGGCAATGGATTACTGGAACCATGTCCTGTGATCTGATGAGACCAAGATAAACCTATTTGGTTCAGATGGTGTCGAGCGTGTGTGGTGGCAACCAGGTGAGGAGTAAAAAGACAGGTGTGTCTTGCCTACAATCAAGCATGGTGGTGGGAGTGTCATGGTCTGGGGCTGCATGAGTGCTGCATAAGTGCTGCCGGCACTGGGGAGCTACAGTTCATTGAGGGAACCATGAATAACAATATGTACTGTGACAAACTGAAGCATGATCCCTTCCGTTCGGAGACTGGGTCGCAGGGCAGTATTCCAAAATGATAATGACTCCAAACACACCTCCAAGATGACCACTGACATGCTGAAGAAGCTGAGGGTAAAGGTGATGGACTGGCCAAGCATGTCTCTAGACCTAAACTCTATTGAGCATCTGTGGGTTATCCTCAAATGAAAGGTCTCTAACATCCACCAGCTCTGTGATGTCGTCATGGAGGAGTGAAAGAGGACTCCAATGACAACCTGTAAGGCTTTGGTGAACTCCATGCCCAAGAGGGTTAAGGCAGTACTGGAAAATACTGGTGGCCACACAAAATATTGACACTTTGGGCCCAATTTGGACATTTTTACTTTGGGGGTGTACTCACTTTTGTTGTCAGCGGTTTAGACATTATTAGCTGTGTGTTGAGTTATTTTGAGGGGACGCAAATGTACACTGTTATACAAGCTGTACACGCACTACTTTACATTGTAGCATTTCTTCAGTGTTGTCATGAAAAGATATAATAAAATATTTACAAAAATGTGAGGGGTGTACTCACTTTGTGGGATACTGTAGATTACAGTTATTCATTCTGGAGAAGAAGCCCCTTTAAGTGGTTGTAAACCCTTACAATCCACTTTTGACTACAGGTAAGCATATATAAATGCTTACCTGTAGCTACCCCGGATATCTCCTATACCTGCACTGTTTAGGAGATATCCCCTATATCTGCATGTGCTCATGTCATCGGCACATGCGCACTTAAGCAATGGCACGTTCTTGAGCCCGCGATACCCGTAAGTAACTCTAGGATTGATGTCGCCAGCCGGAGCTGTGTACGGGGGCTTCAATTTAAGGTGAGTATTTCATAATGAGCTAGTATACTATGCATACTAGCTCATTATGTCTTTGTCTTGCAGGTTCTTTTTATTTTTTAGTGGGTTTACAACTACCGTATATACTCGAGTATAAGCAGAGTTTTTCAGCACATTTTGTTGTGCTGAAAATGCCCCCCTCGGCTTATACTCGAGTCACCTTTTTGCGCCTGATCTCCTGGATTTTGGGGACCCGGTACCGGGACCTACGGCCGGGGAGCACCAATTTTTCAAAGCCGGGCACCCCTTCCATAGACTCCCATGTTAAACGGTAATTTCTCTGGTAACTTTGGGGACCCGGTACCGGCCGGCCGTAGGTCTCCTGGACCCCAAACTTGGCACACATGTAGCGCCAGTTTTCCTCTACAATTGTGCAAAGATTGCTGTCTGGGGGACCTACGGCCGGGGAGCACCGATTTTTCAAACCCAGGCACCCCTTCCATAGACTCCCATGTTAAACGTAAGTCTAGTCATGGGCACAGTGAGGCATGGGCACAGTGAGGCATGGGCACAGTGAGGCATGGACACAGTGAGGCATGCAGACCCTCGGCTTATACTCGAGTCAATAAGTTTTCCCATTTTTAGTGTTAAAATTAGGTGCCTTTGCTTATATTCGGGTCGGCTTATACTCGAGTATATACGGTACGTTAAGAGGGGATATGATTACAATGTACACAAATATCAAAGGTGACTTCAATAACTGCAATAAACTGGGTTATTTAGTCTAAGGTTCCTGAAGAGGACACAATGCCATGACTTGAGGTTAGAAGAAAGGAGGTTTAATCCAGGAAGTGGTACTAGCTGAGACTGTCAAAAAATTTAAAAAAAACTTTTAGATGTCTTCCTCAGGAAGCAGTATATACAGTGCTATGGGAATTAGAGAATAAAAATCACACATGCATACACACCAAAGGATTGAACTGGATGGATGTGTTTTCCTTTCATTCTTATAAATTATGTACCTATGCATGACTAGCCTTAGTTTGCCTCATGAAGATGGTGTGCAACTGAATTATGTATATTTTATACTTCCTATGAATTGGTCATATCATTTTATTAGTTTTTATTAGTTCACCTTCTGCACAACATCACATGAAATGCCCACATTCTCAGTGCATGTTTGCAAGTATGGGAGAAGCTTGAGGAGTCACAATGGTGATGATCCATGATCCAGGGACATCTCCCCCCCCCCCCCCCCCGTCACGTTAGGTTTTACACTGTATAGTGTATGGTGCTGCGCTATTTCAGTAGTTGGAAAAAAAATTCAAACATATGTGACGCACATAGCTAAGCAAATTGATAGGTGAACAAACAAAACACTGTGCAACAAAGTGTCAGACAGGAAACTATCAAAAAGGTAAAAGTATCACCATATAGCTGGGCGACAAACAAATGAAAAGTAGAAAGCAAAAAACATGTCCAAATGTGCAATTCCTACATATAACAATAGTGCAAATAGTGACTCATGCAGATAAATAAAATAGCAAACGTTATATAGTAGATATAAAAGTAAAAAAATAAAGAATCCCAGACGTGAGTCATAAAACACAGAACCAAGTGACAATGCTGAAGGGTGACGTCTTTCACTCTGTGCAAAACATAGGCAATAAAAATTGGATGTCTTGTTTCTTCCTGTGTGGTGACCCCTAAATGCAGGGTCAGTCTAGATGACTTGTGGTAGCACGTATTACCCTCTTCAGAAATGAGAAACAGATTCCAGAGATCCAAGGTTTTAGAATACTTCTCACGGTTATGTTGTGCCGTAAGTATCAAATCTTCCATCCTATTTATGTCTTCTACTTTTCTAACCCAACTGGCTATGTTCGGCGGGTGCTGTTTCCAACGAAGAGGAATACAAGACTTGCTGCATTTAGCAGGTGGTGCACGATGGAATTCTTCTATTTTTTAGCAGGGATGTTTGAAAGATGTAATAAAAAAAAAAGGCTGGGTCATCAGGTATATTATACTCCGTAAATTTTTGAGTGATTGTTCGGATTTCTGCCCAGAAGTGTGTCAACTTGGGGCAGGAACAGAATATGTGTAACAACGTTCCTTTGCTCTCCTGGCATCCTGCTTGCTGTTCCACCACGCTGATTCTCCGGTTTTCTTATTTCCTGGCCTGTCCTGAGATCAAGGTACAGGAACCTGCTGTATTGGAGTTTTTATGGTTTTGGGAATACCTCATTTCCTATGCTAGGCGAGACTGTCATTTTACAGTCATGGCTTTCTGGTAAGCAGAAACATACTGTATTCCCTTCACTTTGGGTGTCATCACTATCTAGAGGATTATACTCACGGGTTGAAGCTACTCTTTTCAAGGTGTTTTGGAGCACATCGTTTTCTTCACTTTGGACTCAGTTCCTTTTATAGGATTTCCACTCGGATTGAGTTTTTGGACTTTCTTTTCACCTTATATATTCTTCATTTATATTTTTTATCAATGTTTTATCACTTAGCACATTTATCATTATATGCTAATTTTGTTCAATTATGTTAATGTCATTGATAAGCGCTGCATATTTTTGACCACATTTGATTTTTTATAGTTTTATTTGTATTTAGCTATATATGCTAGCAGCTTACTTTTCACTTATTTTTGATTCATTTGATTCATCACACACTTTAGCACGGTTTATTTTGCGCAGCGTTTGGCCCTAGGGCCTTTTCCCCCCTTTTTTTTATCTCAAGCAACGGTCAGAGGTGTTGGGAAAACATTTGTGTAGTGTAAAGGGGGTATGGTACCATCTGGTCAGTATTTTAAAATTAGTTTCTTGAATTTTGGTACATATCGACGATCTAAGGGAAAATCTGAGGATATGTTGTTTTTGGGCTGTCGTGAAATTGCGTTGTAGGTCTGTTTCCCATTTTTCTATACAGGGTAAATGTGGCTGTTTGGAGGGAGCGTTCAGAAGAGTATATGTTTTAGATAGAACCTGGGGTAGAGTTCCCGTATCTGAGCAGTACTCCTTAAAAGTTGTTAACTGGTGGTGAAAACCCTGAGGGTTCGGCAATGAGTGCAGCAAGTGATGTAGTTGGAGGGCACTCCAAAAGGGCAGTTTAAAAGGGACTGTGCTGTTTATCAACGTTGCTATTGGTGGCTATTTTTCCCCCACCAGAAAATTAGATGCTTGGTCTTGCCCAGAGTGGCGCAGGGACCTGAACTCGGGAGAGTGAAGGCCAGGAGAAAATTGTGGATTTCCTAAAATTGGAAATAAAGAGGAGTCTTGTGTGGAGAGTGAAGCCTGAAGGCAGACCTGAGAGCTTATGTGGAGTGTGGTGCCTAGCAGAGGGTATAATTTCAACTCTGGCAGTAAATTGTCATTGCACCACAACGCACTCTTTAAAGGGATATCTGTTTGGGCCTGTTCCAGTTGTGTACACAGTTTAGAACTATAATGTCAGCGCCAATCAATAATCCTACCCAAATGGATTGCCTGGTAATAATTCCAGACATCAGGGAGTGCCAGGCCCCCATAATGTTTAGGCAACGATAGTTGGTAGCAGGGGGGGTCACGTTTTTTTATAGGCCCAGACAAACTGGGTGAAGAGGGACTGAACCAGTTTAAAATAATACAATGGTATTTTTATCGATAGGGCTTAAAATAGGTAGAGGT
This sequence comes from Rana muscosa, assembly GCA_029206835.1. NCBI lineage: Eukaryota > Metazoa > Chordata > Amphibia > Anura > Ranidae > Rana > Rana muscosa. The sequence continues at coordinate 1,086,898,508 of CM055116.1, read as the reverse complement.
ATTTTAGAAGAATACACATTTTCAATAAATTACATCTGCCGAACCAAGAGTGTAGGCCTTTATGCCAGCTCTCTGGTAGGGTACGGGTTTGAGCTAGTAAAGGTGGGAAGTTAAGTTCGTAGGTATGAGATAGATCGGTGGGGATATATGCCTAGGTATTTTAGAGCGGAGTCCGTCTATTTAAATTTAAAGCTCGATTTTAAAGTGGGTAGGAGGAGGGTATAGCAACTCCCATAGCTTCCCGATTAAGTAAAATTTATTTTTAAGTTGGAAAGCACCCCATAGAGATCAAATTATCGAAAAACATTTGGAAGTGATACCGTAGGGTTCATCAGGGAGAAGAGCAGATCGTCAGCATATGAAGATATTTTGTGTTGGCTGTCTCCCACAGTTAGTCTCCGGATATCTGGATTCAAGCGGATCTTACTGAGAAATGGTTCCAGAGAGAGGGCAAAGAAGAGGGGGATAATGGCCACCCCTGCCGTGTGCCATTCATAATGGGGAATGGGTCAGAGAAGATGCCATTGGCCTTGACCCGTGCTGTCGGATAAGAGTAAACTTTGGTTATTTTGTATCATGGTTTCTCCTAAGCCGATATGCCGAAGTACCAAGAACATAAAGTTCCAGTTTACTCGGTCGAATGCCTTTTCAGCATCCGTACTAAGAAAAATACAGGGGATACGGGTGGAGGTGGCAACATGGAGAAAGTTGAGTACTTTGGTTGTGTTATCCCTTGCTTCCTTAGAGGGGATGAATCCCACTTGATCTAAATGAATTAGGTCTTGTAGGTGTTGCGCCAACAGCGTAGCTAGGATTTTGGTTAACAGCTTGAGGTCTATATTGAGAAGCGAGATGGGTCTGTAGCTACTACAAGAGGCAGGATCCTTGCCCTCCTTGTGTATAACAGAGACATGCACCTTCAGGGTGTCCCTAGTAAAGACTGTTTCTGCCCCGACAGCATTGAACAGCTTCACAATATAGGGGCCAAGGATCGGGAGGAGAGTATAATAGTATTGTAAGGTGAAGCCAACCAGACCCGGGGCTTTACCAGGTTTCATTATGTTCACTGCCTGTTGGAGTTCATCCAAAGTTATGGGAGAATCTAGTTCTACCCAGACTTCAGTGGGAAGATTAGGTAGCTGGGACATATAATCTTCCATTGTTGTCTGAGCGGGTGATCTGTCTGGTAGGTTATAAAGCGAGGAATAAAAGTCTCTGAATTCTCCAGTGATCTGTTTGGATAAAACAGTTTTCTGGCCATTTGAGGAAGTAATGTAGAGTATGTACATTGTTAGTTTATGATCCCTGACTGATCGAGCTAGCAATTGCCATACGTATCACCCGATTCATACCCTATTTTGCGGAATTATTGTAAAGCCGCTTTGGCTTTATAGTGTAGTAAGTCAGTTATTTGTTTACGGAGGGACATAAGTTATAGCTCTAGGGAAGGAGAGGGGGTATGCTTATGTCCTTTTTGTCCGTAATCACAGTGGCCCCTTTTACTCTCCGCCTCCCCTGCACAGTCCTACCTTTGGCAGGGCAGAGGCAAGATTCAGCCTGTGTGTCCCCTACTGGCTCTCCCACCCTTCCAACGATGTCATCCTATCAGCAGAGTAGGGGGCGGGAGGAGCTGTAGATCTGGATCATATTAAGAAACGGGTGATTACGGGAGATTCCCGCTCTGTGCAGATCTCCAGCTCCTCCCGCCCCCTACTCTGCTGATAGGATGACATCGTTGGAGGGGTGGGAGAGCCACTAGAGGACACATAGGCATGGCCGCATAGCATCCCCCTCTCTCAAGCACTCTGTATATCAGATCTATGTAAGTAGATCACTCTCTCAAATAATGATGGGGTTGGCTTTAAATGCTGTGATCATTCTAATTTTACCTTCCCCTGTATACATATATATTGAACCTGTATTACCATTGATTAGGTCCTTCTGCACCCAGGCTTTGTTCTCTTCCATATTCATCTATAATATTTTAGATTTTCCCATTTTCCATTTTTCCCCCTTTCCGTTTTTTTATTCTTCGGGTTCTTTCATTTTCATCCTTTTTTTATTATTAGTTTTTATTTCTCCTCCTTTTTTTCCCTTTTCTTCTATTTTTATAATTATTTATATTTTTTTTAAATCATTTTTTATATTTATTATTATTATTTTTTTACACTTTATTTTTATTTATTTTTTCTTGCTTAGGTAATTTCCTTGTTATTTTAAGTTTATTTTTCCAACATATTTCTCAGTTGCACCTTATCCTCTCAATTTGTCTCCTTTATTCCACTCATTTCTTCCTTTTTTCCTATTCTCATTTCTCTATCTTTTTCCTTTTTTATTTTTTACTAGTATTTTTCTCTTAATTTCCTCTCCTTTGTCTCTTTTTTTCTGTTTCTTTTTTCCCTTTAAAATTTCCCCTTTTTTTTCTATCCGTTCTTCCCTCCTTCCCTCTTCTTCTCCTGTTTTTATCTCCTTTTTTATCTCCATTCATCTTTATCTATTTACACTTTTCTGTGTCCTCCATTACTCCATTACTTGCCTTTTCTCGTTTACCCATTTTTCTTCGTCTTCTTTCCTTGTGTGCACTCTGGATCTGATGGCTTCACTTCCTTCATTCCCCTTGGTTTTTTAAATGGACGAAATCTGCCTAGGTGGGTGGGGGGTCTCCTGACGTCATATGTTTCCAAGACATCAGCGGCCCAGCCCTGGCAGAGTCCTGTTGCCTAGCTATCGACCGCCCGCAGCGAGTGTGCGCGGACAGCGATCGCTCTTTTAATTAGACTCGACCTGCTGCAGTGTACGGATCTCCGGCTCCTTCCACCCCTGCTCTGCTGATAGATACATCGTCAGCAGGGCAGGAGAGCCTAAAGGGGAGACACAGGCACGGCCGCACAGCAGGAGGTGAGCGGTGATCGCGGACTGTTAACCCTCTCCAGGCCGTGGTCGCTGATTACCTTCCGTTATGCAGCCCGGTCATCAACAGGCATCGGACCACGGCCCAGAGGTTGAGCCCGGCAGCCCCGGCCCACCGGGCAAATGCCCGGTGTGCCCTATGGCCAGTCTGGGCCTGGTCAGACCATGTGACAACCCCAATAGAGGATTCACGTATAGCATGAAGTTGGCTATGAGGGACTAAAAAGTTATCTATTTTGGTGTAGACCTTATGGGGAGGAATAGAACGTATAATCCTGTTCTCCCGAGTGTTACAACAGCCAAACATCTACTAATTGTGCTTTATGTAGAAATTGTGCTCTCCATTTTTGGGAGCCAACAGAGACACAGGAAGAGCCAGAGGAGGTGTCCACTGAAGGGATCAGAGGGACATGGAAATCCCCACCCAAGAGTTGTTGACCTTCTGCAAATCCCAGACGTTTATCGAGAGTACGGTTAAGAAAGGCATCTTGATGATCATTAGATGCATAGATAGTTGCTAGTATCACTTGTATGTCCCCAATTAAGCCTTTGACAAACACAAAGCATCCCCTAGTGTCTACACAAATGTCGCGTAAGGTCCATGGGATTTGGCTAGATATGAGAATAGAAACTCTCTTGGATTTAGCGTCTATATTACTAGAATGATATGTCAGAGGGTAAAATCTGTTTCTGAGAATAGGAAATGTGTCAGTCCTTAAGTGAGTCTCTTGGATAATTGCTACATCAGCATGGGAGTGTTTCAGATCATTTAGAAGCATACGTCGTTTCTCTGGTATGTTAAGGCCCTTTGCGTTTAGCGATATTATTATTTATGTTGTTCATCACCAAATCAGAGAGGTGAATAGGGGGGGGGGGTGGTTAGGTAAGGTTCAAAGATTAGAAAAAGAAAATAAGAGGAATCGCCGAGCAGGTCGTCCGACACTACCTTGAAATCTAAATGTGGCAAAGAAAAACCTTTGCGAAGGCACACGTCAACCACACTTAGAAGACGTGTGCCGGCCTATGTGGGGGAAGAGGTTGGAGAAGGCCCAGTGAGAACCACCCCAATCCATCCCATCCACCCCAGCTAGTATGGGTAGTAACCAATAACATAAATGGCTTACAGTACATAACATACTGTACACTATGGCTTATCTCACATTAATGCTAGATGATATCCATAACTCGTCATCTCTAGTCCCCCACCATGGAGGAGGGTGAAAAGAGGGAAGGGAGATAAAGCCCCCCCCGGTGGCGTGAAATAGACCACGCATGACATCCCAAAGCAGCCTGCCACAGCGACCCCCAGGACAGATGCACTTCACATACACATTGACTATATGCAATGACTTTCACAGAGCTCAGCACACGCTATAGTGTGAGCCAATAACATAGGAGTCCCCTACATGCACTCCTCACCCCCAACGAGCCAGAGTATAAGAAACACCACAAAATGAATGGTGAACACAGGGAACAATCAGCGACTCAAGAACCAGGGCTCCCTACCGGGGAGATAGGATAGCCCACCCCCCAGGGGAGGTCAGCCTCCAGCCCAGACACGAACTACCCCGATAAGCCCTCCATGCCCCCCCCAATAATCAGGAAGGAGAGGAGGCGGAGGAACACCCCATCCACTACAAAACCCCCAACAGAATTATAATAAACCATAGCTAGTTAACTGATACAAGCCTGCCACAACCCAGAGGCTCTAGCGGGCATACACCATTAAGAACATAATAAACGGATATATAATAAGCATTGCTGTACTCATTTAGAACTGAGAAGCATCAACTAAAACATTAAGGCACTAAGACCTTCAGTCCGCAATATATCTGGATCAGATGATCGGCATCTAGTCAGAGAATAGTATGAGTACTGCCCCCCAGCAGAGAAGCGACCATGCATGCCAGCCACCCCCCCCAAGGAGGTCATAAACATTAAGGAATAAAGTCCTTTCAAGTGGGGGTCTAGGATTTCACTGCAATTCCATGGATACCTGGTGTAAACAGGAGGAGGGGGAGCAGGAGTAGTCCAGAAGAGAAACCGTTAGAGAGGCAGTACCTCTCGTAAAAACGGAGTCGGTCGGCCATGCAGGGACGGCAGTCAGTGGGAGACAGTGTCATAGGACTGTAAGAGGGTAAGGGAGCAGATCAGGTAATCACATCATGGATGATGGGAAAAGCGGGTGCCCCGGCCCCCAAAGCCGATCATGACTCAAGTGCCCCCTCCAGGGAAGACACCCTGGATCATCTCCCGGTTCTCTGTGGCCTAGGCGGGGCGTTTCTCCAGGATGCCGAAGAGCCCTGACGGCCAGCCGGCCCTGGGAGAAAGAACAGCCAGTCTGGGACAGGAATGGGAGCCGATTCAATGAAGGCAAATAGAGCCGGGAGGTCTGCAGGATCGCTGTTCTCTTCGGAATGTGGCAGATAAAGGAAAGCCCCATCTGTAAGTAATGCCCAGCTGGCGGGCTAGATCCAAGACCGGGCCAAGCAAGGCTTGTCGCTGCAGGGTTGCCCTGGAAAAATCCGGGAGGATCTTAACTGACGTCCCATCTAAGTCAACTTCTCCTGCTTCCTATGCCTTGCACAAGATAAGCTCCTTATGGGCATAGTGGTGCAGCCTGCAACTACGTCCCGTGGTCTGGCGGGATCATTGGAGCAAGGACCCAGGGCCCTATGGATCCGGTTGAATCCTAGGTGTGCCAGTAGGGAGTCTCCTGTGATATTGTGGAAGATGGCAGCCATCGTTACCGAGAGATCTTCCGTTCCCGTTGCCTCCGGCAAGCCCCGGAGCCGTAGGTTGTTCCACCAGCTCTGGTCCTCCATATCTTCCAGATGGCTGGGCAGGGGCCTGCCCAGGCCTGCCCCGGGACCTCTGAGTTTCAGGTTTTATCCTCACAGGGTGATGGGGAAGGTCTCCCCCCCACGGTGCACATGCTCTCCTCCCCCCTTGGACAGTTGAATTTATCTTGCTCTGTATGTAAGTTATGGTTGTACATGAAGTGTAAAAAAACATGTTGTACTCATATTTCATTATGATTTTGGTGGATACAAATGTGTATATATTTTTTGATCATACAGTAGATGGAGCAAGCTATGTAATATACATAACATCCTAGGATACAGTCCTGAAGAAGCAGATCATCTGCAAAATATGTAGACTGATTATTTACGCATGGCAACAGATATTGCCTGACAATAAAAATCTCATAGAAAAGCCTTTGCTCACACAACCTGGAATAAAGAATACACCTGGACTCCCCCCTGGAAGAATACGTGAAATTGCGAATGCATACGTGGAGGAAGAAATATTACTGGACTCAGAAGGGGGAGGGGTAAAACAAGGGGCACAAGAGGTAGGGACAATCAAACAGGTAACTATCATCAAGCAGTTTACCAGGTCCCTACCCATAATAATTTTCAACCATTATGGAATTACCAGGATGGGTATGAAAATGTACCCCCACCCCATCCTTTTTTAGGAAGGGGGGGGACAGAGGAGGGGGCGAGGCTACCCACCACGCAGGGGGAAGCCGCATTACCCCACTACAGAAAACAGGCTTGGAAGGAGCAACAATCACAATGGGAAAAAGATCAAGTACAGCACCAACATCCAAGAAACGAGGAACCAGAGGGTGCAGGGCCGGGTGTAGGACCCAAAAAAAGAAGACGAATGCAGGAGTAGGTGGCATATTTAATTTAAGTCCAGTAGAGTTAACACACAAAGAATTGAACATTCTGAATTTAGGTTTAAAATGCGGTATGAAGAAACCATTCAATAGATTTAATGTATTTGTCGATATACAGTACATAAATATATCAGAAAGCTCAACATTAAGAAATACTTTGCGGAATGCAACTCTCACATTTCGGGTAATACTATAAATTCTGAGGGAGTCATAAACAGTGGATTGAAGAATAAATCTCTATTCAATCCCTTGAACAATCCCAACCACCAAGTGGAGGTATTTAAAGTCCTCGTTCTGCGAGACCTCAATTATCTAAAACCTAAAAAAGAGGTAAATTTGAAACATATAGAAGAAGGAATCGATTCGTTGGAGAAACGCAAGGATATCATCATAAGGCCAGCTGACAAAGGAGGGGGAGTAGTGGTACTACAGAAAGAATTCTATCATGGTCAGATTAAAGAAATGCTATTGGATGAATAGACATATAAAAAGTCTTGGACCGAGATCCCACACAGCCCTATAGAGAACAACTGGAAGTTCTGGTGGACATGGGAGCTCGTTCGGGAGTACTATCCTTAAAAGAGAGGACATTTTTGGTACCTACAAGTAGCAGGATCCCGACCATTTACACCTTACCAAAGATCCACAAGGATCCCATCAATCCACCAGCTAGACGGATTGTTAACAGCATAGATTCAATCTCATCCAGAATGGGGCAATATTTAGACAAATTTTTACAAAAAAGCGTGGTGAATACCCGCTCATATTTGAGAGACACTAAGAATTTGTTAAATTGTCTACAGAGCATTGATCTGACAGATAAACCACAAGTCCTTCTGGTAACGGCAGATGTGGCATCTTTGTATTCCATAATACAACACAATAATGCTCTCCTGGCCCTCAATTGCGCTCTTAGCCAAAGAGACGATCTGCCTCATAATCAGAAAATGTTTATCAGACACGCCCTTGATTTTTGTTTATCACATAACTACTTTTGGTACGCCAATAGATTTTATTCGCAAGAAAGAGGGGTTGCTATGGGCGCCAAGTTCGCGCCCAGCATCGCGAATCTCTTCATGGTGGAATGGGAAGATAAGGTGATTTTGAAAGACAGAAGGGCCGAGTTGATTTTTTATAAGCGTTTTATTGATGACCTCTTTTTTATCTGGGCAGGATCACCAGAATCCTTGCAACAATTTTTAAATGAGCTAAATATAAATAATAATAACATAAGATTAACTTCAGAATGGTACAATGATGAAATAAATCTTTTGGATGTAAACATCTACCGCCGGAATGACAAACTTGAAACAAAAGTCTTCTTCAAACCAATCAATATAAATAGCTATCTGCCTATCACTAGAGGTCACCACCCCCTTTGGCTCAGAAATGTCCCTAAAGGACAGATTATGCGAGTTAAACGAAATTGTTCTGAGGTGGAGAACTTCTATACCCAATCTAAAATCCTGACCGACAGATTCGAGGAGAGAGGGTATGACCCACGGCATTAGAAAAGCTGGTAGAAGAACTAGGGGCACTCCCAAGAGACAAATGCTTACAAGAAAGAGATACAGATGTGATTCTAGAAAGGAATAGTACTAAAGAGTGGGGATTCATATCTGGGTTCCATACCCAATATAAGAAGTCGAGTCAATTTTTCAACAACATTGGCACATCTTATTATTGGATAAAAAAATAAGTACAGTTCTCCTGCACAAGCCACAATTCATCTATAGAAAGGCACCGAACTATGGAGATCTGGTTGTAAAAAAAGTTCTGGACCCCCAACAATACCCCAGTCCTTTTGGGACCGGAATGTTTTTTTTTTCGCATGCAGGAGATGCAAAGCATGCAGAGAGGTAAACAGACCAATCAGAGGACTTGATAATTTTGCCTCCACCTCAAACAACCAAAGCTTTGACATAAAGCAATTCATAACCTGCAACAGTAATTTTGTGGTGTATCTGCTAAAATTTATATAGGGCGCACAAAGCGAATGTTAAGGGTGCGAATTGCCGAGCATATACATAATATCAAAATTGGATTCAAAGACCACAATGTGTACTTACAATTCAAGTTAAAGCATAATCAGGATGCATCTGGTCCTGAAGTTCTGAGGTGTAGAACATCTAGAACCACACTGGAGGGGCTCACATTTGGTCCGCGAATTATCAAAACGCGAGACACGATGGATCTTCTTAGCTGATGTTTTAGCACCAACCTAAGTGTATCCATAGCTACGATGTCTGATTTTATGGTCACTTTTGAATTTTAAGTCATCTTCCTAGTCTATGGATAAATGGTGGTGTCTGCGCTGTGTGACACAAAGGGAAGAGGGAGGGGGGAGGTGTGACTGATGGGCACACAAGGTGAATGAACAATGAATTAACAATGAATAAACAATGAAATATATGAATCACAGTGGATTGGCAATGAGTGATCAAAACCTGAACAAGTAATCAAAACGAAATAACATCAAACCTTCAGCAAAGGAATAGGAGTGAACTATATAAACTCAAAAGGCATACATATATATAGAATGAATAAAGAATGAATAAAGTGAGTCCAATGTGGGTCCGATGTGGAAACCAAAAATGAGCAATTCCAAAAAGTACAGTAGGTGCCGCCGATTTTGTGTCAATCTTGCCTCTTCTAGCGGCGAGATTGACACCCTACGAGCCCAGTCACGAGAGCCAGCGCCGAGCTGTCTCGTCACCGGGAAAGGAAAAATTGTGTTTTTCCTTTCGCAATGAGCGACACGAATTGCCGACATTGAGGCCGGTAGACGGAGATCCGACGTGGATTCCCGCCAATACCAGGCACTGTGTTTGGTATGAATCCTGAGCGGGAACTCCACACCAATTTTTAAATAAAAAACCGGCATGTGTTCCCAGGGCCGGCCCAAGACATTGTGCTGCCTGGGACCAAGAATGAAATGCTGCCCCCCCCCCCAAAAAAAATAATCACGCCCACCAAAAGGCCCCCACATTCATTATTTTATATCATGATAACTAGGGGGGACCCGTTATGGCTCTATACATGTATAGGAGTAAAAAGAGGACCTGTTGTGGCTCTATACATGTATAAAGGATAATAAAGAGGACCTGTCGTGGCTCTATACATGTATAAAGGAGTATAAAGAGGACCTGTCATGGCTCTATACAAGGATAATAAAGAGGACCTGTCGTGGCTCTATACATGTATAAATGAGTATAAAGAGGACCTGTCATGGCTCTATACATGTATAAAGGAGTATAAAGAGGACCTGTCATGGCTCTATACGTGCATATAGGTGTATAAAAGGACCTGTCAGGGCTCTATACATGTATATAGGAGTATAAAGGGACCTGTGCATGGCGGGCGGCCGCAATGTCTTTTGCGCAAACTAATCAATGTACGCTAATTATGTTTTTTTTGGTACCAAAAATATGTAGAAGAATACATATTGGCCTAAACTGATGAAGAAATTATTTTTTTATACATTTTTTGGATATTTATTATAGCAAAAAGTAAAAAATATTGTTTGTTTGTTTTTTTTAATTGTTGCTCGTTTGTTGTTTATAGTGCAATAAATAAAAACCGCAGAGGTGATCAAATATCACCAAAAGAAAGCTCTATTTGTGGGAAAAAAAGGACGCCAATTTTATTTGGGTACAGTGTCGCATTACCGCGCAATTGTCAGTTAAAGCGACACAGTGCCGTATCGCAAAAAATGGCCTGGTTATTAAAGGGTTTGTAAAGGTTCGTGATTTTTCACCTTAATGCATCAAGGTGAAAAAACACCTGGCAATGACTGCCCCCCAGCCCCCCTGTTTTACTTACCTGAGCCCGTTCACTTGCTGTGCGCGTCCCCCGGCGTCCTCTTCTCCACGGAGTCTGGCCGTTAATTGGCTAGATTGATAGCAGTGCAGCCATTGGCTCGCGCTGCTGTCAATCACATCCAATGACCCGGGCCCTGGGGGGGGCGGGAACGAGTCATACACGTTGTGTCTATGGACGCAGCGTGCATAACAGGGAGCGCGCCCGCAAGCTAACCCCCTTGGGAGAGTGCTTCCCAGAAGGGGGTTAGCTGATGCAGGGAGGAGCCAAGACAGCCGCCGAGGGACCAGAGAATCGGGGCCACTCTTTTCCAAACGCACTGCACAGTGGAGGTAAGTATAACATGTTTGTTATTTAAAAAAACAAAAAAAACAAAGCCATACAACCGCTTTAAGTGGGCAAATCTTTCCGGTCCTTAAGTGGTTAATCAGGGCTGGGCAAGGCAAGTCCCTCTCAGAGGCTCTCATGTCTCATACAACTTGTGATGTGTGTTTGTACTTACAGTTTTGCTTCGGACTCCACCACCAGATGCGGGTTGTCACCTGCCACACGTTGCGGATTGTCGGCTGCCACATGTTGCGCATGGTCACTTATGTCACCTGCCACACGTTGCGGGTTGCCACTTGCCACACGTTGCGGATTGTCACTTGCCACGTCACCTGCCACACGTTGCGGATTGTCATCTGCCACACGTTGCGGGTTGTCTCTTGCCACGTCACATGCCACAACATCACCTGCCACACGTTGCGCATTGTCACTTGCCACAACGTCACCTGCCACACGTTGCGGATTGTCACTTGCCACAACGTCACCTGCCACACATTGCGGATAGTCCCGTGCCACACATTGCGGATTGTCACTTGCCACGGCGTCACCTGCCACACGTTGCATATTGTCACTTGCCACAACGTCACCTGCCACACATTGCGGATAGTCCCGTGCCACACGTTGCGGATTGTCACTTGCCAAGCGTCACCTGCCACACCTTGCGTATTGTCACTTGCCACATGTTGCGGATTGTCACGACGTCACCTGTCACACGTTGCACATTGTCACTTGCCACAACGTCACCTGCCACACGTTGCAGATTGTCACTTGCCACAACGTCACCTGCCACACGTTGCGGATTGTCACTTGCCACGGCGTCACCTGCCACACGTTTCGGATAGTCCCGTGCCACACGTTGCGGATTGTCACTTGCCAAGCGTCACCTGCCACACGTTGCGTATTGTCACTTGCCACACGTTGCGGATTGTCACTTGCCAGGCGTCACCTGCCACACGTTGCGTATTGTCACTTGCCACTAGGGATGAGCTTCGTGTTCGAGTCGAACATACGTTCGACTCGAACATTGGCTGTTCGATCGTTCGACGAAGATCGAACGATTTGGGCCGTTCGCGCCAAATTCGAGTGACGCGAACGGCCCACAATGCACTACGCAGTGTCATCCAGGCGCTGTGATTGGCCAAGCATGCACTGTGACCCCGCATGCTTGGCCAATCACAGCGCCGGCAGCGAGGAGAGCAATGATTGGCCACAGGCAGGATGCCTGTGGCCAATTATTGCTGAGGGTGTTTAGTACACGCCCCACACTATAAAAGGCCGCCAGCACGGCGGCCTAGTGTAGTGTGTTCCGGAGCAGGGATAGAGTAGCATAGGCAGGGACAGTGACTGTTATTTCTTTCTTGCTTAACCTGGATTCCTTTAGTTTAGGGAAAGAGAAGGATAGGTAGGGAGAGTGTCAGTGTGTTTTGTGCTTCTGCTATAGTGTGCTTAAAAAAAACATTTATTCTAGGGACAGAAAACTCTAGGTCGGGACAGTGTCAGTTTCTTTCACTCTGCAAGTCCTTGTTTCCAGGGACCTGTAAGGACAGTGAGTTAATTGTCCTTGTGCTATATTGTGCTTAAAAAAAACATTTATTCTAGGGACAGAAAACTCTAGGTAGGGACAGTGTCAGTTTCTTTCACTCTGCAAGTCCTTGTTTCCAGGGACCTGTAAGGACAGTGAGTTAATTGTCCTTGTGCTATATTGTGATTAAAAAAAACATTTATTCTAGGGACAGAAAACTCTAGGTAGGGACAGTGTCAGTTTCTTTCACTCTGCAAGTCCTTGTTTCCAGGGACCTGTAAGGACAGTGAGTTAATTTTCCTTGTGCTATATTGTGCTTAAAAAAAACATTTTTTCTAGGGACAGAAAACTGTAGGTAGGGAGAGTGTTTTTTTTCTTTCACTCTGCAAGTCCTTGTTTCCAGGGACCTGTAAGGACAGTGAGTTAATTGTCCTTGTGCTATATTGTGCTTAAAAAAAACATTTATTCTAGGGACAGAAAACTCTAGGTAGGGACAGTGTCAGTTTCTTTCACTCTGCAAGTCCTTGTTTCCAGGGACCTGTAAGGACAGTGAGTTAATTTTCCTTGTGCTATATTGTGATTAAAAAAAACATTTTTTCTAGGGACAGAAAACTGTAGGTAGGGAGAGTGTTTTTTTTCTTTCACTCTGCAAGTCCTTGTTTCCAGGGACCTGTAAGGACAGTGAGTTAATTTTCCTTGTGCTATATTGTGCTTAAAAAAAACATTTTTTCTAGGGACAGAAAACTGTAGGTAGGGAGAGTGTTTTTTTTCTTTCACTCTGCAAGTCCTTGTTTCCAGGGACCTGTAAGGACAGTGAGTTAATTGTCCTTGTGCTATATTGTGCTTAAAAAAAACATTTATTCTAGGGACAGAAAACTCTAGGTAGGGACAGTGTCAGTTTCTTTCACTCTGCAAGTCCTTGTTTCCAGGGACCTGTAAGGACAGTGAGTTAATTTTCCTTGTGCTATATTGTGATTAAAAAAAACATTTTTTCTAGGGACAGAAAACTGTAGGTAGGGAGAGTGTTTTTTTTCTTTCACTCTGCAAGTCCTTGTTTCCAGGGACCTGTAAGGACAGTGAGTTAATTTTCCTTGTGCTATATTGTGATTAAAAAAAACATTTTTTCTAGGGACAGAAAACTGTAGGTAGGGAGAGTGTTTTTTTTCTTTCACTCTGCAAGTCCTTGTTTCCAGGGACCTGTAAGGACAGTGAGTTAATTGTCCTTGTGCTATATTGTGCTTAAAAAAAACATTTTTTCTAGGGACAGAAAACTCTAGGTAGGGAGAGTGTTTGTTTTTTTTTTTTCACTCTGCAAGTCCTTGTTTCCAGGGACCTGTAAGGACAGTGAGTTAATTTTCCTTGTGCTATATTGTGCTTAAAAAAAACATTTATTCTAGGGACAGAAAACTCTAGGTAGGGACAGTGTCAGTTTCTTTCACTCTGCAAGTCCTTGTTTCCAGGGACCTGTAAGGACAGTGAGTTAATTGTCCTTGTGCTATATTGTGCTTAAAAAAAACATTTATTCTAGGGACAGAAAACTCTAGGTAGGGACAGTGTCAGTTTCTTTCACTCTGCAAGTCCTTGTTTCCAGGGACCTGTAAGGACAGTGAGTTAATTTTCCTTGTGCTATATTGTGATTAAAAAAAACATTTATTCTAGGGACAGAAAACTCTAGGTAGGGACAGTGTCAGTTTCTTTCACTCTGCAAGTCCTTGTTTCCAGGGACCTGTAAGGACAGTGAGTTAATTTTCCTTGTGCTATATTGTGATTAAAAAAAACATTTTTTCTAGGGACAGAAAACTGTAGGTAGGGAGAGTGTTTTTTTTCTTTCACTCTGCAAGTCCTTGTTTCCAGGGACCTGTAAGGACAGTGAGTTAATTTTCCTTGTGCTATATTGTGCTTAAAAAAAACATTTTTTCTAGGGACAGAAAACTGTAGGTAGGGAGAGTGTTTTTTTTTTTTCACTCTGCAAGTCCTTGTTTCCAGGGACCTGTAAGGACAGTGAGTTCATTTTCCTTGTGCTATATTGTGCTTAAAAAAAACATTTATTCTAGGGACAGAAAACTCTAGGTAGGGACAGTGTCAGTTTCTTTCACTCTGCAAGTCCTTGTTTCCAGGGACCTGGAGAGACATTGAGTGAATTGTCCTTGTGCTATATTGTGATTAAAAAAAACATTTATTCTAGGGACAGAAAACTCTAGGTAGGGACAGTGTCAGTTTCTTTCACTGTGAAAGTCCTTGTTTCAAGGGACAGAGAAGGACACCTGAAGGTAGCCCTTATTGCTTTTTTCCCATCTCCCTGCAGGCCATCTATTAGAATGTCTGGAAGGCAAACAAGGAGAGGCAGACAGTCAGGAGGCAATAAAAGAGGGCAAGCAGGCTCTGTGTCTGGGGGCAACAGTGCTGGTCGTGGACGCGGTGCATTGTCATCAGCACATGGCCATGGGACACGCTTGTCCTTCTTTTCGGCAGCTGGACATGTTGAGCCACATCATGCCGAAGACTTGGTAGAGTGGATGACCAAGCCCTCCTCCTCCTCCTCATCCTCTCTCACCCAGGCTCAGGGTACTGGAAAAGCAGCTGCCAAAGCGTCGTCTTCCCTGGTATCAATGTCAGACAAATCATCAGTCACTCCTTCCCTAGACCCACCATGTCCTCCTCCTGAGGAGTCCCCCGAACTGTTTCAGCACAGTGTTGGGTACATGCTCCAGGAGGATGCCCAGCGTTTCGAAGGGTCTGATGATGAAACCCAGCTAGAGGAAGGCAGTAGCGTGAGAGCAGACAGAGGGGATGCTCAAGAAGGACACCAATCTGGCAGTCATGTTCCAGCAGCTGCAGCATACTGCCAGATTGGCTCCAGTGATGAGGAGGGAGGGGATGATGAGGTCAATGACTCCACGTGGGTGCCTAATAGGAGAGAGGAGGAGGAGGAGGATGAGGAGGAGGCACATCTCCAACGAGGCAGGATGCCCTTTGGTGGCCAGCGTAAGGGCAGTACACCGACGGAATCACACCGCAGAGCTCCGCCTGTGCAGGGCGCTGCCTCTGCCCGTCATTCAAAAAGTTCTTTGGTGTGGGCCTTTTTTGAGGCTAGTGCATCAGATCGCACAGCTGCTGTTTGCAACATATGTCTCAAGCGTATATCGCGTGGCCAAAACATCAGCCGCTTGGGTACCACATGCCTGACCAGACATATGTTGACCTGCCATGCAGCTCGTTGGCAAGCCTACCTCAAAGACCCACACCAAAGAACAAAGCGGACCTCTCCTTGCACCGCATCAGCTGGGATCTCCAACCCCACTATAACTTCAGTCCTCTCTGAAACATGCACTGAGAGGAATGAAGGTGTAGAATTAGGTGTGTCACAGCCAAGTACTTGCGCCCACTCTGCTAGCAGTACACCGACGTCCGATTCTAGCAGGCAAATTTCCCTGCCCCAGCTGCTGGACCGTCGAAAGAAGTTCACTCCCAGCCATCCACATGCCCAGCGGTTGAATGCTAGCTTGGCTAAATTGCTAGCGCTTCAACTGCTGCCTTTTCAGTTGGTAGACTCGGCCCCCTTCCGTGAGTTTGTGCAATGTGCGGTTCCTCAGTGGCAGGTTCCCAAACGCCACTTTTTCTCACGGAAGGCTATTCCGGCTCTCTACCGGCATGTGGAAGGCAATGTCTTGGCCTCGCTGGACAGGGCGGTCAGCGGTAAGGTGCATATTACCGCTGACTCATGGTCCAGCAGGCATGGACAGGGACGTTACCTTTCTTTCACGGCCCATTGGGTCACTCTTTTGGCAGCTGGGAAGGATTCAGGACAAGGTGCAGTAGTGTTGGAGGTTGTCCCACCGCCACGCCTCCAAAATGCTACTACTGGTTGTGACACACCTCTCTCCTCCACCCCCTCCTCTTCTTCTTCCTCCATGGCCTCTTCCTGTGGTTTGTCCTATGAACCAGCGGTGCTCCGTAGCCGTTCACGGGGCTACGCAAGTACGCAGGCAAAAAGATGCCATGCCGTGCTTGCGCTGGTGTGTTTGGGGGACAGAAGCCACACTGGGGCAGAGGTCCTGTCTGCTCTGCAGGGCCAGGCCGAGAGGTGGTTGACGCCACGCCAGCTTAAGCCAGGAATGGTGGTTTGCGACAATGGCACCAACCTCCTCTCCGCCCTCCGACACGGACAACTGACCCATGTGCCCTGTGTGGCTCACGTCCTTAACCTGGTGGTGCAGCGCTTCTTGGGCAGGTACCCGGGCTTACAGGATGTCCTGAGGCAGGCCAGGAAAGTCTGTGTGCATTTCCGCAGATCTTATAATGCCAGTGCTCGCCTGGCTGAGCTGCAAAAGGAGTTGAACCTGCCCAAGAACCGCCTTATATGTGACATGCCCACCAGGTGGAACTCAACGTTGGCCATGCTGCAGCGGCTGCACACGCAGCAGAGGGCCATCAATGAGTACCTGTGCGACTACGGCACCAGGACAGGGTCAGGGGAGCTTGGTTTTTTTTCTCCACGCCAGTGGGGCATGATCAGGGATGCATGCACTGTCCTGGCACCATTTGAGGAGGCCACGAGGATGGTGAGCAGTGACAGTGCATGCATCAGTGACACTGTACCTCTTGTCCACCTGTTGGAGCACACGCTGCGTGGAATAATGGACAGGGCACTTGAGGCAGAACAGAGGCAGGAAGAGGAGGACTTCCTTGCCTCTCAAGGCCCCCTTTACCCAGACAGTGTTCCTTCTGTCCCACCCATCGCACAGGAAGAGGAGGAGGAGGAGGAGGAGGAGGAGGAGGAGGAGGATTGTGTCAGCATGGAGGTGGAGGCTGGCACTCAGCATCATCAGCAGCAGTCTTTTAGGGATGATTTACAGTCCCAAGAAACCAGTGGACTTGTACGTGGCTGGGAGGAGGTGGCTGCGGATCATGTCGTCCTTAGTGACCCAGAGGACTCCGGAGCGAATGCCTCAGCAAACCTACGCTGCATGGCCTCCCTGATCCTGCAAAGTCTGCGGAAGGATCCTCGTATTCTTCGGATCAAGGAGAGGGACCATTACTGGCTGGCCACTCTCCTTGATCCACGGTACAAGGGTAAGGTTGCGGACCTTATGTTACCGTCGCAGAGGGAGCAGAGGATGAGACAACTCCGGGAGGCCTTGCAGAAAGGTCTGTGCAACGCGTTCCCAGAGACTGGGAGGTTGCAAACTCCTGGTCCTGGACAACGAGTTGCTGAGGCTTCGGCCAGTCAAAGAAGGAGCGGTGGGGAAGGTGGCCGTCTGACCGATGCGTTCAGACAATTCTTTAGTCCGCAGCCCCAAAGTATGATCGGTTCCAGCAACCATCGCCAGCGTCTGATAAACATGGTGCAGGAATATCTAGGGGCAAGGTCAGACTTGGACACCTTCCCCACCGAAAATCCTCTGGCTTACTGGGTCTTGAGGATGGATCACTGGCCAGAGCTTGCACAGTATGCAATTGAGCTACTGGCCTGTCCTGCATCCAGCGTTCTTTCGGAACGCACATTCAGTGCTGCTGGAGGATTTGTCACGGATCACAGGGTGCGCCTGTCCACCGACTCGGTTGATCGACTGACTTTCATCAAGATGAACCAGTCTTGGATCACCACCAGCTACCACACACCTGATGCTGATATAACAGACTAATTGATTTTAAAATGTCACATCCCTTCAAGACTGATGCTGATGCTGAGTGCCTGTGCTGTTATGTTGACTGGCTATCCTCCTCCTCCGAGTCCTCAATGATACGATTGATGATGATAGCTTGGAAGATCATTTTTGTTTATGGGTGCCGCCACCAGTGCCTAACGCCCAATTTTTCAGCCCCTGTTTAACAGGGGCGTGTAATTACAATTTTTGAAGCAATACTTTGCAACAGGGCTCATTGCTGTGCTCCAAGTACAGTATCTGTGAAGGGTTGCAGTGTTGTGCCACCAGTGCCTAAGGCCCAATTTTTCAGCCCCTGTTCAACAGGGGCATGTAATTACAATTCTTGATCTAATAATTCACAGCAGGGCCCATTGCTGCACCCACCAAGAGTAACTGTCAGGGCTTACAGTGTTGTGGCACCAGCACCACCATCAAAGGCCCAATTTTTACTACCACTGTTCAACAATTATATGTAATTAAAATTCCTGATATAATAGTTGACAGCAGGGCGTTCCAGCACCAACCAAGAGTAACTGTGAGTGCTTACAGTGTTGTGCCAACACCAACAACTAAGGGGCCTATTTCTGCAGAGTATATACGGCAGGTCCCTACTTTCAAACATCCAACTTACAAACGACTCCTACTTGCAAACGCAAGAAGACAACAGGAAGTGAGAGGAAATCTACCACTAGGAAGGAAAATTCTCTCCTGTAAGAATAAATATGGGAGAAAGGTGTCTCCTCTGTACTGATGCTTTATCAGCAATCCTTGTTTCAAGAAAAACACCACATTTCAAAAACAGTTGTCATTAGGACGGAAAGTGAGGTGAAATGTTCTGAACAGGGGCACAGACAGCAAAACAAATGTTACAGGGGTGATAACCCTTACCTATGTTTTCCAAAAAGTTTAAAAATAGATTTTTGGTCTGGAGCTACACTTCAACAATGTACCTGTTCAAAATTACAAACAGATTCTACATAAGAACAAACCTACAGTCCCTGTCTTGTATGCACCGCCTGTATACGGCTGTTCAGAGTATATAGGGCCTTTTTTATTTTATGTGCGGGGTTCCCCTTAATATCCATACAAGACCCAAAGGGGCTGGTAATGGGCTGGGGTAGGGGGGGGGTCATGGGGTAGCTATGCCATTTTTCTTAAAGATTTTCATCCATATTACCGGGACCAGACATTACATTAAAGCCGCAAGCAGTTTTAAATGGCTTTTTTTTCCTTTAGAAGTGTCATTTTGTGCAGGGACAGTTCTAAACACGGGAAACACGTGGCACTTCACAGGCATACTTTAGACACCCCCCAGGTACGATATTTAAAGGAATATTTGACTTTTTTTTTTTCACTTTATGCATCATTAAAATGACTGCTCCCGGAAAACGACCGTTTTTAAAACTTATTTTTGCATTGATACATGTCCCCTGGTGCAGAACCCGGGTTCCCAAACCCTTTTTAGGACAATAACATGCATAATAGTTGTTATAATTAGCACTTTAGAATTCGAACGTTCGCATCCATTGTATTTAATAGGGTTCTAATGTTCGTTCGAACTTTCGGTCCGTTCGCGGGTTCTGGTGCGAACCGAACCCGGGGGTGTTCGGCTCATCACTACTTGCCACACGTTGCGGATTGTCACGACGTCACCTGTCACACGTTGCGGGTTGTCACTTGCTGTGTCCCAAAGTGAAGGCAGGCAGCAGAGAGATGATATAATCTCTCTGCTGCCCATGGCTGCACAGTGAGGGTGAAACTGTGGTGATGCAGGGCGGCGGGGAGAGATGACATCATCACTCTGCTCCGCTGCCCGCTCACTTGCTGACTGCTCCCAACCCCCCCCCCCCCGCTGCGAGTGCTCTGTCCGCCCCTGTCACCAACAGCAGCGGCGCCGGGCTCCTCACAGGGAGCGGTGCCTGCAGTGCTCACTCGCTGACTGCCCCCTCCCCTCGCCTGTGAGTGTCCTCACAGGCAGCGGCGCCGGTACACTGGGCTCCTCACAGGGAGCGGCGCCTGCCCGTGCCTGCTCACTCGCTGACTGCCCCCCCCCGTGAGTGTCCTCAGCGGCGCCGGGCTCCTCACAGTTAGCGGAGCTGGCTGGCGGGCGTCAGTTTGCCGCCCCCTAACAGTGCCGCCTGGTACCATGGTACCACCCGGTCCCATCATAGGGCCGGCCCTGTGTGTTCCCCCTCCAGGAGCATACCAGGCCCTGTATTTGTTCTTTGTTTCTCTACACATGATACATCTGCTACTGAGTTTTCTCAGTAAAGTATAGGAGACCACCACAGTGCTGTAATCATAATCTTCATTCACATCTGTGATCTTCCAGGCTGTTAGTCTAACAGCAGTGAGGTGAGCTGCTAGCAGACACAGAGGTGTTCACACTGAAGCATTTTCCTTTCAACACGTGTACTTTTGGTGGTGAGATTACCACATAGAGACTTATATACAGTAGGTGCCGCCGACATTGTATATTCATCGTGATCCCATCGCGGAGATTCTCTGCGACAGGGTGCCGACATCTCGGCGACAGGGTATATTTACACATCCCTTCTAGTGCTAGCCCTGTGTTTTTGCCTGTCCCGCGGTCACCGCCCAGCTTGTATTGCTTTACCCGCCTGTCTGATTCAGATTTGCATATTTAGCAGCCGGAGACTCAGGCAAAATGGCGGACGGTACATAGTGATCCTGACATCAGTCAATCCAATAGCGGGCTTCAAGAAAATGGCCGACGGGCGTCCAATTAAGCATACTATTTAAACCAATGGACCTTACTAAGTAGCATCCCCTGATGAAGTCACGTGATGTGACGATACACATCGGGATTGGAGCACTGGGTATATTCACAATCTGACAGCAGGAGACGAGCTCGGCGCTCGTGGATGTTACACACCGCAGATCTATTTTAAATGTGAGTTTTTAAGTGTTTTTTCCTCAAATAAATGTATTACTTTTGCGGGGTTATGCGATGAGTCTCCCTTTTTTCATTCACATTGCCATTTACTGAGTCACCACTCTACACGGCTGGGAGGCAGAGAGGATCAAGGCTGACATACAGAGGGCTTACGAACTTGGCATTCGTGGAGTAACGGCCACGCTCCTTTTTTAAAAGTGAGCGCATCACTGAATGACCTGTCCCTGCCCCATTGCTGTCAATCATACAGAGTCACGCTATACTGGACATTGTACTCTAATACCACAGTGACCAGATCTAATTTGGTTTCTGGCTTTCTGTTTTCCAAAAGGCGTTCTCTTTGTATTTGAGTCACTTCCTCTATTTTCTCTTTGATAAAGTTTTCCTCATACCCCTTTTGTATAAATCTTTCGCCTATCATGTTAGCCTGTGTTTGGAAATCTCCTAAGTTAGTACAATTGCGTCTGAGTCACATCATCTGGCCTTTGGGGACGTTAAAAAGCCAATTCTTGTGGTGAAAACTTTTGATTGGAAGGTAGCTATTGCGATCGACATTTTTGAAAAAAGTTTTCGTAACAAATTTTCAAAAATGTTGATCGCAATAGCTACCTTCCAATCAAAAGTTGTTTTAAGAGATTTCCAAACACAGGGTAACATGATTGGCAAAAGATTTATACAAAAGGGGTATGAGGAAAACTTTATCAAAGAAAAAATAGAGGAAGTGATAATTTAGCAGACTATTTAAACCAATGGACCTTACCTAGTAGCGTCCCCTGATGAAGTCACGTGATGTGACAATACGCGTCGGGATTGGAGCACTGGGTATATTCACAATCTGACAGCAAGAGACGAGCTCGGCGCTCGTGGATGTTACACACCGCAGATCTATTTTAAATGTGAGTTTTTAAGTGTGTTTTCCTCAAATAAATGTGTTACTTTTGAGGGGTTATGCGATGAGTCTCCCTTTTCTCATTCACATTGCCATTTACTGAGTCACCACTCTACACGGCTGGGAGGCAGAGAGGATCAAGGCTGACATTCAGAGGGCTTACGAACTCAGCATTCGTGGAGTAACGCCCACGCTCCCTTTTTAAAAGTGAGTGCATCTCTGAATGGCCTGTCCCTGCCCCATTGCTGTCAATCATACAGAGTCACGCTATATATGTTCTTTGTTTCGCTACACATGATACATCTGCTACTGAGTTTTCTCAGCAACGTATAGGAGACCACCACAGCACTGTAATCATCATCTTCATTCACATCTGTGATCTTCCAGGCTGTTAGTCTAACAGCAGTGAGGTGAGCTGCTAGCAGACAGAGAGGTGTTCACACTGAAGCATTTTCCTTTCAACACGTGTACTTTTGGTGGTGGGATTACCACATAGAGACTTATATACTTTTTGGAATTGCTAATTTTTGGTTTCCACATTTTTGATTACTTGTTCAAGTTTTGATCACTCATTGCCAATCCACTGTGATTCATATATTTTATTGTTTATTCATTGTTCATTCATTGTTCATTCACCTTGTGTGCCCATCAGTCACACCCCCCCTTCCCTCTTAAGACCCTTTGTGTCACACAGAGCAGACACCACCATTTATCCATTTACACATTTATTCTGGTTAGGACAGATCACCAGGTGTCTGCAGCAGTGTCCCCTAGTCTAGCTTAAGACAGCGCGGGATGTTTCTTTTTACATCTTCCTAGTCTACCCAGTTTTAGTAAATCCCAGTCTTCCTACTTTTAAACTTTTTTCATTTTCTAAATTTTATACTAAAGTTTTATACATTTTAGAATGATCTTAATCTACATAATCTATGCACTCTAAATTACTAGTTTGAACATCTAGACACCTAAGATTGGTGTTAGATAGTCGTAATGGATATAAGTTGTTTTGTCACAAATTTATCCTATTTGGCTGTTTAGCCATTATGAGTGTGTGAGGGTGACAGATTTGCATATACTGGCACAATATATCAACATACTACAGAATTTTTGGATCAATAGGACATATAGACGTTCACTTATTCAAGTACAGTGTCAGTAACCATGATGGGGTGGTCCCTAATATGTTGTTTATAATTATGAAATGTGCATGAATTTTTTATATACATATTGTCTTGTTATATAGTTATTTTTCAGAGTGCTATGTCACTATTGTTATATTGATTGGTGGTGCGCTGTCCGGCCGTGAAGTGATCTGTGCGCTCTAGAGTGCCTGCTCGTATTCTGAGTGGAGGCGCAGCATGGTTGACATTGTGGCCGGGGTTAATAACCAAGGGGGCGGCGCCCATCACTTGGTACACAAACCGCTGACAGCCACACATGATCACACCCTCAGACGAAGTCAAGAAGTGACGAAACGCGTCAGTTACGTGATCACGTGGCCTAACAGGAAGTGACGCGTGCGCTCCACGGTCCGCGGTGAACCAGGAACCAACACAAAACCGCTGATGTACACAGACGGATTCTCCTGCTAATCTGCGGTAACCGGGCGCTTACGCTCAACTCTTCATTCTTGCCTAATATTTATGATTTTTGGCACGTTTATCTTGTAAGGGGTTCAGGGTCTTTAATAAATCGTTTTTAAGCAATATCACACTATGTGGATTATCCATTTTTTTCACATATGGTTGCTGTAACCCTTGCAAAGTGTGACTTCTAACCGAGTGGAAAGTGCAGCGGTGGACGATCAGTTCAACTAAGGTATTTCTCATTCATCATTTCGGTGAGTGCATCCCCTTGAGGGGAGAAAACCCCCCACGTGGTGTAGTCTTTGGTGGAAGGTGCACGGACTGAGTCTGGATTTTAAGCACTACTGCACTTCATGAAAAGAAAAAGGGCGCCTACTAAGTGCAGTATGTAAAACTCAGTTTTAATGGTACATAAAAATCAGCCAAATGGCTACTCACAAGATGGAAGTTAAAAACATTGCATGAAAGTGTTGATGGTGGTTTGCAGGGGATATCTCCTTGGTCTGCGGAGGTTCAGTGGCACGGTGTAGCTCTGGTAATCGGTCCTGGTATTGTTGATCTGGAGGGAGCAGGTGTAGGTGTCCGGCAGTCAGGAAATCACTGCGCCGCAGCGTACGGGTCAAGCCGGAGCGCAAACAGCTACGGCGACAGGAAGTGACGTCAGAGCGAGCTCAGATGGATGACGCGTTTCAATGCTTCCGCATTTTCTTCAGATCTAATTGGTGGGGGAAGCTGCCAGTCTTATATGTGTTCCCGTTTTATAAACCCTATGGGCTTCCAACTGATTTGTTTTTTAAGGTGGATGCAGATCTCAGATTTATGATACTGATGGATGTGATCCAGTATATGAATTTTGTATCAATAGGTCATAAAATCCCTGATACGGTGGACTGCACTCGACCTAATGGTGGTGGAAAGTTTACAGGTAGGTCATAAAATTTATGACCTACCTGTAAACTTTCCACCACTGAATCTCATTGGAAATCCAAATGAACCTCCAGCAAAGTCACTCATCATTACAGCAACATCTGTGGGGAGCTTTGCACCATTAGGTCGATTGCAGTGTACCGTATTAAGGATTTCATGACCTATTGATACAAAATTCATATACTGGATCAACTCCATCCATCAGTATCATAAATCTGAGATCTGCATCCACTTTAAAAAACACGTGCTTAATTGTAAAAAGTGCTCCGGTCAGGAAGGGGGTAGAATCTTCTGGGACTGAAGTGGTTAATATTGTTATACCACTATGTGAAAGTATGGTCTTTTTAACCACTTAACGACCGCCCCATGTACATATACATTGGCAAAATGGCACGGACAGGCACAATCACGTACCTGTACGTGACTGCCTTCGTATTAGTGGGGGGTCCAATCGGACCCCCCTCCGGTACATGGGGCAGTCGGTATCGGTTCGGCAGCGATCCGTGATGAGGGGGCGGCCATTGGTTTCTGGCCACCCCCTCGCGATCGCTCCCGGCGAATGAGATGCTTCCTCTGCCTGTGTAATGTAAACACAGGCAGAGGAAGTGATGTCATCTCTCCATGCGGCGCTCTATTCGTCCAGAGCCGCCGAGGAGAGAAGACATCAGGTTAGTGCACGAACAGTACACTGACACCAGGACACATAGGCACACAATCCCCCCCCCCCCCAGTCACCCCCAGATCACCCCCCAGTCACAGTGTCACCGATTGCAGTGATCATTTATTTACTGATCACTGCAATCAGTGACATTTGTGATAGTAAAAGTGTCAGGGCAGTTAGTGTTAGGTCCCTTTAGGTCCAGGGTAGCCCCCTAACCCCCCTAATAAAGGTTTAACCCCTTGATCGCCCCCCAGGTAACCCTTTCAACCCCTATCACCACTGTCACTAAGCGATCGTTTTTCTGATCGCTGTATTAGTTATGCTGGTGCCGCTAGTTAGCCAGTTATTTTTTTAGGTTCGCTGCCAGGTTTTTATAGCATCAGGTACCCCCATATATTATCTAATAAAGGTTTAACCCCTTGATCGCCCCCCCAGGTAACCCTTTCACTCCCTATCACCAGTGTCACTAAGCGATCGTTATATAACCCAATAAAGGTTTAACCCCCTGATCGCCCGGCGGGTGATATCAATTAGGCTTTAGCGTCAGAGAGGGTCTGCGTCGCCCCAAGCAGCGTCAGGTTAGTGCCTGTAACGCTAACACCCACGCGCAAAGCATACACCTCCCTTAGTGGTATAGTATCTGAACAGATCAATATCTGATCTGATCAGATCTATGCTAGCATCCCCAGCAGTTTAGGGTTCCCAAAAACGCAGTGTTAGCGGGATCAGCCCAGATACCTGCTAGCACCTGCGTTTTGCCCCTCCGTCCAGCCCAGGCCACCCAAGTGCAGTATCGATCGATCACTGTCACTTACAAAACACAACACACATAACTGCAGCGTTTGCAGAGACAGGCCTGATCCCTGCGACTCCAGTGCTGTAGGAGATGATTTCACCACCACAGTTAAAAAAAAAGACCATATATGCCGAAGCATGGGGGCAGCAGGGGCGGAGGAGCGATTTTGCTCCTAATTCCACGTACATACGGTCGAAATTCCGACGGAGGCTTGCCCGTGGAAAAGTCCGACCGTGTGTACGCGGCATAACTTTTGCAGAAGGATGCCCCCATGCTTTGGCATATATAAATGGTGCATGTATGCCCATCATTAGAAGTGGGTGAATGAAGGGAGGTATTCTAATGGTGGGCATACCCACCGATCAATCTCTTTTTTTCGTTCAGCCAACAGGCTGCATGAAAAAAAAGATTACAGTACATGTCCAACAAGGACCAGCAACGTACTGGTATGTTGCTGGACTTTGAATGGTTATACCAGAATGATGCCTGCGGGTTTAGGTATCATCTTGGTATCATTCTTTTCAGCCAGCGGCCGGCTTTCATGTAAAAGCAATCCTAATTGCTAATTAGCCTCTGGACTGCTTTTACAAGCAGTGGGAGGGAATGTCCCCCCCCCCGGATATAAAAAGCGCCATTGGGAAATTGGGAAAGCATTTTATCACACCAATCTTGGTGTGATCAGATGCTTTGAGGGCAGAGGAAAGATCTAGGGTCTAATAGACTCCAGTTTTTTCAAAAAAAGAGTACCTGTCACTACCTATTGCTATCATAGGGGATATTTACATTCCCTGAGATAACAATAAAAATGAAAAAAAAAAATGTAAGGAACAGTTTAAAAATTAAAAAAAAGCAAAATAAATAATAAAAAAATAAAAATAAAATAAAATCAGCCCTGTCCCGCCCTGCTCTTGCGCAAAGGTGAACGCAAGCGTCGGTCTGTTGTCATATGTAAACAGCAATTGCACCATGCATGTGAGGTATCACCGCAAAGGTCAGATCGAGGGCAGTAATTTTAGCAATAGACCTCCTCTGTAAATCTAATGTGGTAACCTGTAAAGGCTTTTAAAGGCTTTTAAAAATGTATGTAGTTTGTCGCCACTGCACGTTTGTGCGAAATTTTAAAGCATGTCGTGTTTGGTATCCATGTAGTCGGCCTAAGATCATATTTTTTATTTCATCAAACATTTGGGCAATAGTAGGATTTTTTAAAACAGCTTACCTGTAAAATCCTTTTCTTGGAGTACATCACAGGACACAGAGCAGCATAGTCATTACTATGTGGGTTATATAGAATTACCTTCAGGTGCTGGCACTGGCAACTTCCAAAACAGGAAGTACCCTCCCCTATATAAGCTCCTCCCATCCGGGAGTACCTCAGTTTTGTAGCAAAGCAATACGTGTCCCCAAAAGAGGGGTGGGAGCTCTGTGTCCCGTGATGTACTCCAAGAAAAGGATTTTACAGGTAAGCTGTTTTAAAAAATCCTGCTTTCTTGTTCATACATCACGGGACACAGAGCAGCATAGTCATTACTATGTGGGACGTCCCAAAGCAATGCCAAATGGGGGGGGGGATACACCATACATAAGCTGGGCGCCATCAGGCATGAGGATCTTTTGCGGCCTGCAACACACTGCGCCCAAAGGCGACATCCTCCTGACTTCTAACGTCCACCTGGTAGAACCTAGTAAACGTGTGTACTGAAGACCATGTTGCGGCCTTACAAATTTGAGCCAGGGAGGCCTGGTGATGCACTGCCCATGAAGTTCCAACTGCTCTCGTGGAGTGCGCCCTAACTTTGAACGGAGGCGGTCTACTTCTCAAGCCATAGGCTTGTATTATGACCTGTCGAATCCACTTGGCTAAAGTAGATTTTGATGCTGCCTGACCCTTTCTGGGGCCTTCCGGCAGAACAAACAAAGAATCCGTTCTACGAATCTGAGCAGTGGCTTTTAGATAAGCTTTAACTGCTCTTACTACATCCAAAGAATGCAATAACTTTTCCTCTACCGAGCTTGGTTTGGGGAAAAAAGAAGGAAGAACCACATCCTGGTTCAAGTGAAACCTCGATACCACCTTAGGAAGAAAGGCTGGGTGAGGGCGTAATACTACTCTGTCCTTATGAATAACCAGATATGGCTCCTTACAGGACATGGCGGCTAATTCCCACACTCTTCTAGCCGAGCATATGGCTACTAAAAATATCAATTTTCTGGTGAGTAGAACCAAGGAAATGTGCCGCAAAGGTTCAAACGGCTGCATCTGCAGAACCGACAGAACCAAATTTAGATCCCATGGGCATATGGGAGCTTTAATCGGTGGAATAATACGAGTCACCCCTTGCATAAAGGATTTGACAACTGAATGCATAGCCAGGGGCCTTTGAAATAGTATTGATAAGGCCGAAACCTGGCCCTTGATAGTACTTAAGGCAAACTTCCTGTCTACAGCCCACTGCAGGAAGTCCAGAATTCTGCCTATAACGTACTTACGTGGATGCCATTTTCTGGCCTCACACCAAGTGATGTACGCCTTCCAAACTCTATAGTAGATCTGCCTGGATACAGGCTTCCTGGCATTGATTATAGTTGATACCACAGAGTTAGAGAGACCTCTCTTCTTTAGGATGTGGGATTCAATAGCCAGGCCGTTAAACTTAGAGTTAGTAAGGAAGGGTGGTATATCGGTCCTTGCGAAAGCAGGTCCGGACGACGTGGAAGGGTCCAAGGACTCCCCACAGACATTTTGATGATCTCCGCGTACCAGGCCCTTCGGGGCCACGCTGGAGCCACCAGGATCACCGGCTTCTTTTCCAACCTGACTCTGCGAAGGAGTCGAGGCAACAATTGTAGCGGAGGGAATGCATATATCAGTCTGAACTGATCCCAAGGGAACACCAGAGCATCCGAGCCGCAAGCGAGGGGATCCCTTGTCCGGGAGACAAATCTGTCCACCTTTGCGTTGAATCTGGATGCTAGCAGATCTACATCCGGTGTTCCCCACCGCTGACATATTGCTCGGAAGACCTCGGGATGAAGGGACCATTCCCCTGGGCATAACTGTTGGCGACTCAGAAAGTCCGCCTTCCAATTCTCCACCCCTGGAATGAAGACAGCTGATATACATGGGACATGCTTTTCTGCCCATTCCAGGATGTGACTTACTTCCCTCTGGGCTACACGACTCCTGGTGCCTCCCTGATGATTGATATATGCCACTGCTGTGGCATTGTCTGATTGAATTCTGACAGGGGACCCTTGGAGTCTGGATGTCCAGGCTACTAGGGCATACCGGGCTGCTCGTATCTCTAAGAGATTGATGGGCAGGGTTTTTACTACATTTGACCATCTGCCCTGGAGAGACCATTGCTCCAGTACTGCCCCCCAGCCTATAAGGCTGGCATCTGTAGTGACCACCTTCCAAGATATTGGACTGAAGGGTTTTCCCTTCTGGAGATTCTGGGGGATCAACCACCAGCAGAGACTCTTCCGAACGGAAGGGGACAAAGCCATCGGGAAGTCTAGAGCCTGAATTTTTCCGTTCCAGGCTGACAATATGGCCCTCTGTAAATTCCTTGAGTGGAATTGGGCGTATGGCACAGCTTCGAATGATGCTACCATCTTTCCTAGCAGCCTCATGCACAGGCGTATGGACGGCTGTCTTTTTGCATAAAGCAGACGGACCAAGCCCCTCAAAGAGGATACCTTGTCTAGAGGTAAGAAAATCTTCCTCTGGTCTGAATCCAGCCGTAGCCCTAGATATACCAGGTTTTTCACTGGCTGTAGGGCTGACTTGTCCAGGTTGATGACCCAACCGTGAGATTCTAGATACTTGATTGTATCGACAATTACCACTTCTAGCTTGGCAACTGAGTGGTCCATCAACAACAGGTCGTCTAGGTATGCCATTATCGTTACACCTCGTGTTCTTAGATCGGCCAACAGTGGGGCCAGAATTTTTGTGAACACTCGTGGTGCTGTGGCCAGACCGAATGGTAAGGCTCTGAACTGAAAATGGCACCCTTCTACTGCAAAGCGTAGAAATTTTTGATGACCTGGAAAGATGGGAACATGCAAGTAAGCATCTTTGATGTCGATTGAGGCTAACCATTCCTCCCCCTGTAGGGCAGCGGTGACCGATCGGATCGACTCCATCCGGAAAGACCGGACGTTTAGAAATTTGTTTAGACACTTTAGGTCCAATATGGGTCTTATGTCCCCGTTTGGCTTCGGGACTGTGAAAAGGTTTGAGTAGAAACCCAACCCCCACTCTTCCATAGGAACCTCCATAATTACTCCTTGGAGCAATAGTTGTTCTAACGCCAATAGGAGAGACCCTCTTTTCAGAGGGTCTCTTGGCATGCCTGACCACATAAAATGGGAAGGAGGAGACTCTTTTAACTCCAACTTGTATCCCAGAGTTACTGCGGAGAGCACCCATCTGTCTTTGATCGTCTCCCGCCAGGTCTCTGCGAACAACTGAAGTCTTCCCCCCACCCGTTTGAGTGGGGGCAGCCCTTCATAGGCTTGACTTGGAGGCTGGTTTAGTACCCCTTCGGATCCAGGGTTTCTTATTACCCTGTGACTGTCCCTGATTTTTACCCCCTGAGTTTGACCGAGGAGGCCGTCGGAACTGCTTAGTAGCAGACGTCGCAGGGATAGGAGAGGTAGTCCTCTTAAAAGATGGACCCCTAGACCTCTTCTTACTCGGTAAGAGAGTACTTTTACCACTGGAAATCTTCTGGATATACTTATCCAGGTCCTCGCCAAAAAGGCGTTCCCCATGAAATGGGAAGCTAACTAAGAGCTTCTTACAGGGAGCTTCAGCAGACCAGTTTTTGAGCCACAGAAGCCTACGCATATGTACCAAAGACAGCGTGAGGCGGGAGGCCTGATGGATAGAATCCTTGATGGCATCAACCGCAAAGCATAATGCTCTAGGCAGATCAGCCAGAGCCTGGGCCTGCTGGTCTGGCAAATCCCTCAGGACCATTTTCATCTGATCCTTTAAAGCTTGGCAGACCCCAATAGCTGCCACTGCTGGCTGTGTAACAGCCCCTGCTGTGGAAAAAGCAGATTTTAATAAAGATTCCAATTTTTTTATCTACTGGATCTTTGAACATTTGAACATTATCTACTGGACATGTCAGTGATTTGTTCACAGAAGAGATGGCTGCATCCACCGTAGGAACATTCCATCTCTGGGTGAACTTTTCCTCCATGGGATAGATCACCGGAAATTTCTTAGGCGGAACAAATAGTTTATCAGGATGTTCCCAGTCCTGGTATATAAGTCCTTCCAATAATGGATGTATTGGAAAGGAGCAATTAACCTGGGGAGCTTTTAGCGACCCCAATGAGGAGACAGCAGTAGTTGATGGTTAAACAAGAGGCATTTTAAATGCAGATCGAACCATGTCAGTTAGGGTCTGGACCCACAATCTTTCAGTCTGTGATGCTGAAAATGGTTCATCTACTGTCGATTCCTCAAAAACAGAGTTAACCTCCTCCTGATCCCCTTCAGGTAGGTCGGTCCCTTCCTGGGACTGTTGCTCTGCCAACAGGCACTCTAATGGAGGTGATGGAGATCTGGCGCGCTTTCTTTCCTGCAGTGAAGAAGCGATCAATGCTGCCAATCTCTGCTCCAATCCCTCCAGAGTTGAGGCAAAAACCTCCTCTGTTATATATGCAGGAGCAGGTGGACTGAGGACAGCCGCAGTACCTGGAACTCCCGGGGGTTCCTTATGGGTATTAACCTCTGATTTCTCAGGGGAGGAGGGTGCAGATGACTGCTCCAGATCCTCAGAGCCCGATGGAGACCCCCTACACTTCCTGAGAGGTATATCTCAGAGTTTTTTAGGCGGCATATTCCTTAGTTCAAAGCTGAGGTATTCCAGCCGCAATACACCCCTTTACTGAAATAGTCTAATGCAATTTGCTGCTATGTACATCAGTGGGTGTCTACTAATGCGTCTTTCTGGGGATGCCTGTATCAACCGCCCGCTGTAAGCCCCTATACCATGCTACCAGCTCCTTTTCATGCTCTGTGTCCATAGCAAGCAGCGTGGACTGAGTCCTTTTATCTTGCTGGGACGCCCGCACATGCGCAGAAGCGCTGGGCGCACAGAGCGCGTCATCCGCCAGGCTCCGCCCACTTTTTTGAAGCTAAATCTATAAAAAGAAAGCGTGTGTGTGCGCGTGCACGTGTGCGCTCTTGGCGCCCTGTAGGGAGAGGAGCCAGGGTCCCTGTTTCACCAGGACTCGGGGATGGAAGGAAACTACTTGGCAGCATGACAGAGGAATGCAGCTTCCCTGATAGAGAGCTCACTCATCTGCCTGGACTTTCACCATGGAAGGAATAGTCCCAAGAAAAAAAAGACGTTCCACAGCGGCCCCTAGTGGACAAACACAGGTACCGCACTTTTGTCTTTTTTTTTTTTTTTTTTTTTTTTAAAACCTCCTTTATGAAAAACATTTCCAGGTTTACAGTTTTTAAAACTTCCTTTATGAAAAGACATTTCTAGGATTTCTTAGGCATATACAGCTATTAGCGGGAATACCTTTAGGTAACAGGCAGAAAGACATATTAGGCTTGGGGGTCCCCTCAATAGAACCAAGTTCCTGAGGGGCCCCCACTTACCTTTTCCCCGCCGCAGGACTTTGTTTGGTCCACAGAAGCCCAAACTTCACCTCTCACGGCAGGCATTGTACTAGACCTTCAGGGACCGGGTTCCCAAGGATTCCACTCCCCTGGACCTGTATAGCACCCTGCACAGATAGCCTCTTGGTTTTGGGTATGACCAGAGCTCTGGATCCCAGGGTCCAGCCCTCCTAAGAGAGGCATTACAGGCAAAACCCTGCTCTTCTCTGCAAGGCCCGGGTACCGACCGTTTAGCTATGAAGCTTTTTTGGTCGGATCCGGAATAGCTTGCTAAGGCCCAGAGAACCTGTACACAAGCCCAGATGAATACATGTTAACCTTGGCCAACACCTTAGACACTGGCAAAAAAAACTGAGGTACTCCCGGATGGGAGGGGCTTATATAGGGGAGGGTACTTCCTGTTTTGGAAGTTGCCAGTGCCAGCACCTGAAGGTAATTCTATATAACCCACATAGTAATGACTATGCTGCTCTGTGTCCCGTGATGTATGAACAAGAAATAGTAGGATTTTTAAAACAGCTTACCTGTAAAATCCTTTTCTTGGAGTACATCACGGGACACAGAGCAGCATAGTCATTACTATGTGGGTTATATAGAATTACCTTCAGGTGCTGGCACTGGCAACTTCCAAAACAGGAAGTACCCTCCCCTATATAAGCCCCTCCCATCCGGGAGTACCTCAGTTTTGTAGCAAAGCAATACGTGTCCCCAAAAGAGGGGTGGGAGCTCTGTGTCCCGTGATGTACTCCAAGAAAAGGATTTTACAGGTAAGCTGTTTTAAAAATCCTACTTTCTTGTTCATACATCACGGGACACAGAGCAGCATAGTCATTACTATGTGGGACGTCCCAAAGCAATGCCAAATGAGGGGGGGGGATACACCATACATAAGCTGGGCGCCATCAGGCATGAGGATCTTTTGCGGCCTGCAACACACTGCGCCCAAAGGCGACATCCTCCTGACTTCTAACGTCCACCTGGTAGAACCTAGTAAACGTGTGTACTGAAGACCATGTTGCGGCCTTACAAATTTGAGCCAGGGAGGCCTGGTGATGCACTGCCCATGAAGTTCCAACTGCTCTCGTGGAGTGCGCCCTAACTTTGAACGGAGGCGGTCTACTTCTCAAGCCATAGGCTTGTATTATGACCTGTTGAATCCACTTGGCTAAAGTAGATTTTGATGCTGCCTGACCCTTTCTGGGGCCTTCCGGCAGAACAAACAAAGAATCCGTTCTACGAATCTGAGCAGTGGCTTTTAGATAAGCTTTAACTGCTCTTACTACATCCAAAGAATGCAATAACTTTTCCTCTACCGAGCTTGGTTTGGGGAAAAAAGAAGGAAGAACCACATCCTGGTTCAAGTGAAACCTCGATACCACCTTAGGAAGAAAGGCTGGATGAGGACGTAATACTACTCTGTCCTTATGAATAACCAGATATGGCTCCTTACAGGACATGGCGGCTAATTCCGACACTCTTCTAGCCGAGCATATGGCTACTAAAAATATCAATTTCCTGGTGAGTAGAACCAAGGAAATGTGCCGCAAAGGTTCAAACGGCTGCTTCTGCAGAACCGACAGAACCAAATTTAGATCCCATGGGCATATGGGAGCTTTAATCGGTGGAATAATACGAGTCACCCCTTGCATAAAGGATTTGACAAGTGAATGCATAGCCAGGGGCCTTTGAAATAGTATTGATAAGGCCGAAACCTGGCCCTTGATAGTACTTAAGGCAAACTTCCTGTCTACAGCCCACTGCAGGAAGTCCAGAATTCTGCCTATAACGTACTTACGTGGATGCCATTTTCTGGCCTCGCACCAAGTGATGTACGCCTTCCAAACTCTATAGTAGATCTGCCTGGATACAGGCTTCCTGGCATTGATTATAGTTGATACCACAGAGTTAGAGAGACCTCTCTTCTTTAGGATGTGGGATTCAATAGCCAGGCCGTTAAACTTAGAGTTAGTAAGGAAGGGTGGTATATCGGTCCTTGCGAAAGCAGGTCCGGACGACGTGGAAGGGTCCAAGGACTCCCCACAGACATTTTGATGATCTCCGCGTACCAGGCCCTTCGGGGCCACGCTGGAGCCACCAGGATCACCGGCTTCTTTTCCAACCTGACTCTGCGAAGGAGTCGAGGCAACAATTGTAGCGGAGGGAATGCATATATCAGTCTGAACTGATCCCAAGGGAACACCAGAAAATCCGAGCCGCAAGCGAGGGGATCCCTTGTCCGGGAGACAAATCTGTCCACCTTTGTGTTGAATCTGGATGCTAGCAGATCTACATCCGGTGTTCCCCACCGCTGACATATTGCTCGGAAGACCTCGGGATGAAGGGACCATTCCCCTGGGCATAACTGTTGGCGACTCAGAAAGTCCGCCTTCCAATTCTCCACCCCTGGAATGAAGACAGCTGATATACATGGGACATGCTTTTCTGCCCATTCCAGGATGTGACTTACTTCCCTCTGGGCTACACGACTCCTGGTGCCTCCCTGATGATTGATATATGCCACTGCTGTGGCATTGTCTGATTGAATTCTGACAGGGGACCCTTGGAGTCTGGATGTCCAGGCTACTAGGGCATACCGGGCTGCTCGTATCTCTAAGAGATTGATGGGCAGGGTTTTTACTACATTTGACCATCTGCCCTGGAGAGACCATTGCTCCAGTACTGCCCCCCAGCCTATAAGGCTGGCATCTGTAGTGACCACCTTCCAAGATATTGGACTGAAGGGTTTTCCCTTCTGGAGATTCTGGGGGATCAACCACCAGCAGAGACTCTTCCGAACGGAAGGGGACAAAGCCATCGGGAAGTCTAGAGCCTGAATTTTTCCGTTCCAGGCTGACAATATGGCCCTCTGTAAATTCCTTGAGTGGAATTGGGCGTATGGCACAGCTTCGAATGATGCTACCATCTTTCCTAGCAGCCTCATGCACAGGCGTATGGACGGCTGTCTTTTTGCATAAAGCAGACGGACCAAGCCCCTCAAAGAGGATACCTTGTCTAGAGGTAAGAAAATCTTCCTCTGGTCTGAATCCAGCCGTAGCCCTAGATATACCAGGTTCTTCACTGG
This sequence comes from Rana muscosa, assembly GCA_029206835.1. Lineage (NCBI taxonomy): Eukaryota > Metazoa > Chordata > Amphibia > Anura > Ranidae > Rana > Rana muscosa. The sequence goes on along the minus strand of CM055116.1, from coordinate 1,086,863,078 downwards.
CTGTAGGGCTGACTTGTCCAGGTTGATGACCCAACCGTGAGATTCTAGATACTTGATTGTATCGACAATTACCACTTCTAGCTTGGCAACTGAGTGGTCCATCAACAACAGGTCGTCTAGGTATGCCATTATCGTTACACCTCGTGTTCTTAGATCGGCCAACAGTGGGGCCAGAATTTTTGTGAACACTCGTGGTGCTGTGGCCAGACCGAATGGTAAGGCTCTGAACTGAAAATGGCACCCTTCTACTGCAAAGCGTAGAAATTTTTGATGACCTGGAAAGATGGGAACATGCAAGTAAGCATCTTTGATGTCGATTGAGGCTAACCATTCCTCCCCCTGTAGGGCAGCGGTGACCGATCGGATCGACTCCATCCGGAAAGACCGGACGTTTAGAAATTTGTTTAGACACTTTAGGTCCAATATGGGTCTTATGTCCCCGTTTGGCTTCGGGACTGTGAAAAGGTTTGAGTAGAAACCCAACCCCCACTCTTCCATAGGAACCTCCATAATTACTCCTTGGAGCAATAGTTGTTCTAACGCCAATAGGAGAGACCCTCTTTTCAGAGGGTCTCTTGGCATGCCTGACCACATAAAATGGGAAGGAGGAGACTCTTTTAACTCCAACTTGTATCCCAGAGTTACTGCGGAGAGCACCCATCTGTCTTTGATCGTCTCCCGCCAGGTCTCTGCGAACAACTGAAGTCTTCCCCCCACCCGTTTGAGTGGGGGCAGCCCTTCATAGGCTTGACTTGGAGGCTGGTTTAGTACCCCTTCGGATCCAGGGTTTCTTATTACCCTGTGACTGTCCCTGATTTTTACCCCCTGAGTTTGACCGAGGAGGCCGTCGGAACTGCTTAGTAGCAGACGTCGCAGGGATAGGAGAGGTAGTCCTCTTAAAAGATGGACCCCTAGACCTCTTCTTACTCGGTAAGAGAGTACTTTTACCACTGGAAATCTTCTGGATATACTTATCCAGGTCCTCGCCAAAAAGGCGTTCCCCATGAAATGGGAAGCTAACTAAGAGCTTCTTACAGGGAGCTTCAGCAGACCAGTTTTTGAGCCACAGAAGCCTACGCATATGTACCAAAGACAGCGTGAGGCGGGAGGCCTGATGGATAGAATCCTTGATGGCATCAACCGCAAAGCATAATGCTCTAGGCAGATCAGCCAGAGCCTGGGCCTGCTGGTCTGGCAAATCCCTCAGGACCATTTTCATCTGATCCTTTAAAGCTTGGCAGACCCCAATAGCTGCCACTGCTGGCTGTGTAACAGCCCCTGCTGTGGAAAAAGCAGATTTTAATAAAGATTCCAATTTTTTTATCTACTGGATCTTTGAACATTTGAACATTATCTACTGGACATGTCAGTGATTTGTTCACAGAAGAGATGGCTGCATCCACCGTAGGAACATTCCATCTCTGGGTGAACTTTTCCTCCATGGGATAGATCACCGGAAATTTCTTAGGCGGAACAAATAGTTTATCAGGATGTTCCCAGTCCTGGTATATAAGTCCTTCCAATAATGGATGTATTGGAAAGGAGCAATTAACCTGGGGAGCTTTTAGCGACCCCAATGAGGAGACAGCAGTAGTTGATGGTTAAACAAGAGGCATTTTAAATGCAGATCGAACCATGTCAGTTAGGGTCTGGACCCACAATCTTTCAGTCTGTGATGCTGAAAATGGTTCATCTACTGTCGATTCCTCAAAAACAGAGTTAACCTCCTCCTGATCCCCTTCAGGTAGGTCGGTCCCTTCCTGGGACTGTTGCTCTGCCAACAGGCACTCTAATGGAGGTGATGGAGATCTGGCGCGCTTTCTTTCCTGCAGTGAAGAAGCGATCAATGCTGCCAATCTCTGCTCCAATCCCTCCAGAGTTGAGGCAAAAACCTCCTCTGTTATATATGCAGGAGCAGGTGGACTGAGGACAGCCGCAGTACCTGGAACTCCCGGGGGTTCCTTATGGGTATTAACCTCTGATTTCTCAGGGGAGGAGGGTGCAGATGACTGCTCCAGATCCTCAGAGCCCGATGGAGACCCCCTACACTTCCTGAGAGGTATATCTCAGAGTTTTTTAGGCGGCATATTCCTTAGTTCAAAGCTGAGGTATTCCAGCCGCAATACACCCCTTTACTGAAATAGTCTAATGCAATTTGCTGCTATGTACATCAGTGGGTGTCTACTAATGCGTCTTTCTGGGGATGCCTGTATCAACCGCCCGCTGTAAGCCCCTATACCATGCTACCAGCTCCTTTTCATGCTCTGTGTCCATAGCAAGCAGCGTGGACTGAGTCCTTTTATCTTGCTGGGACGCCCGCACATGCGCAGAAGCGCTGGGCGCACAGAGCGCGTCATCCGCCAGGCTCCGCCCACTTTTTTGAAGCTAAATCTATAAAAAGAAAGCGTGTGTGTGCGCGTGCACGTGTGCGCTCTTGGCGCCCTGTAGGGAGAGGAGCCAGGGTCCCTGTTTCACCAGGACTCGGGGATGGAAGGAAACTACTTGGCAGCATGACAGAGGAATGCAGCTTCCCTGATAGAGAGCTCACTCATCTGCCTGGACTTTCACCATGGAAGGAATAGTCCCAAGAAAAAAAAGACGTTCCACAGCGGCCCCTAGTGGACAAACACAGGTACCGCACTTTTGTCTTTTTTTTTTTTTTTTTTTTTTTAAAACCTCCTTTATGAAAAACATTTCCAGGTTTACAGTTTTTAAAACTTCCTTTATGAAAAGACATTTCTAGGATTTCTTAGGCATATACAGCTATTAGCGGGAATACCTTTAGGTAACAGGCAGAAAGACATATTAGGCTTGGGGGTCCCCTCAATAGAACCAAGTTCCTGAGGGGCCCCCACTTACCTTTTCCCCGCCGCAGGACTTTGTTTGGTCCACAGAAGCCCAAACTTCACCTCTCACGGCAGGCATTGTACTAGACCTTCAGGGACCGGGTTCCCAAGGATTCCACTCCCCTGGACCTGTATAGCACCCTGCACAGATAGCCTCTTGGTTTTGGGTATGACCAGAGCTCTGGATCCCAGGGTCCAGCCCTCCTAAGAGAGGCATTACAGGCAAAACCCTGCTCTTCTCTGCAAGGCCCGGGTACCGACCGTTTAGCTATGAAGCTTTTTTGGTCGGATCCGGAATAGCTTGCTAAGGCCCAGAGAACCTGTACACAAGCCCAGATGAATACATGTTAACCTTGGCCAACACCTTAGACACTGGCAAAAAAAACTGAGGTACTCCCGGATGGGAGGGGCTTATATAGGGGAGGGTACTTCCTGTTTTGGAAGTTGCCAGTGCCAGCACCTGAAGGTAATTCTATATAACCCACATAGTAATGACTATGCTGCTCTGTGTCCCGTGATGTATGAACAAGAAATAGTAGGATTTTTAAAACAGCTTACCTGTAAAATCCTTTTCTTGGAGTACATCACGGGACACAGAGCAGCATAGTCATTACTATGTGGGTTATATAGAATTACCTTCAGGTGCTGGCACTGGCAACTTCCAAAACAGGAAGTACCCTCCCCTATATAAGCCCCTCCCATCCGGGAGTACCTCAGTTTTGTAGCAAAGCAATACGTGTCCCCAAAAGAGGGGTGGGAGCTCTGTGTCCCGTGATGTACTCCAAGAAAAGGATTTTACAGGTAAGCTGTTTTAAAAATCCTACTTTCTTGTTCATACATCACGGGACACAGAGCAGCATAGTCATTACTATGTGGGACGTCCCAAAGCAATGCCAAATGAGGGGGGGGGATACACCATACATAAGCTGGGCGCCATCAGGCATGAGGATCTTTTGCGGCCTGCAACACACTGCGCCCAAAGGCGACATCCTCCTGACTTCTAACGTCCACCTGGTAGAACCTAGTAAACGTGTGTACTGAAGACCATGTTGCGGCCTTACAAATTTGAGCCAGGGAGGCCTGGTGATGCACTGCCCATGAAGTTCCAACTGCTCTCGTGGAGTGCGCCCTAACTTTGAACGGAGGCGGTCTACTTCTCAAGCCATAGGCTTGTATTATGACCTGTTGAATCCACTTGGCTAAAGTAGATTTTGATGCTGCCTGACCCTTTCTGGGGCCTTCCGGCAGAACAAACAAAGAATCCGTTCTACGAATCTGAGCAGTGGCTTTTAGATAAGCTTTAACTGCTCTTACTACATCCAAAGAATGCAATAACTTTTCCTCTACCGAGCTTGGTTTGGGGAAAAAAGAAGGAAGAACCACATCCTGGTTCAAGTGAAACCTCGATACCACCTTAGGAAGAAAGGCTGGATGAGGACGTAATACTACTCTGTCCTTATGAATAACCAGATATGGCTCCTTACAGGACATGGCGGCTAATTCCGACACTCTTCTAGCCGAGCATATGGCTACTAAAAATATCAATTTCCTGGTGAGTAGAACCAAGGAAATGTGCCGCAAAGGTTCAAACGGCTGCTTCTGCAGAACCGACAGAACCAAATTTAGATCCCATGGGCATATGGGAGCTTTAATCGGTGGAATAATACGAGTCACCCCTTGCATAAAGGATTTGACAAGTGAATGCATAGCCAGGGGCCTTTGAAATAGTATTGATAAGGCCGAAACCTGGCCCTTGATAGTACTTAAGGCAAACTTCCTGTCTACAGCCCACTGCAGGAAGTCCAGAATTCTGCCTATAACGTACTTACGTGGATGCCATTTTCTGGCCTCGCACCAAGTGATGTACGCCTTCCAAACTCTATAGTAGATCTGCCTGGATACAGGCTTCCTGGCATTGATTATAGTTGATACCACAGAGTTAGAGAGACCTCTCTTCTTTAGGATGTGGGATTCAATAGCCAGGCCGTTAAACTTAGAGTTAGTAAGGAAGGGTGGTATATCGGTCCTTGCGAAAGCAGGTCCGGACGACGTGGAAGGGTCCAAGGACTCCCCACAGACATTTTGATGATCTCCGCGTACCAGGCCCTTCGGGGCCACGCTGGAGCCACCAGGATCACCGGCTTCTTTTCCAACCTGACTCTGCGAAGGAGTCGAGGCAACAATTGTAGCGGAGGGAATGCATATATCAGTCTGAACTGATCCCAAGGGAACACCAGAAAATCCGAGCCGCAAGCGAGGGGATCCCTTGTCCGGGAGACAAATCTGTCCACCTTTGTGTTGAATCTGGATGCTAGCAGATCTACATCCGGTGTTCCCCACCGCTGACATATTGCTCGGAAGACCTCGGGATGAAGGGACCATTCCCCTGGGCATAACTGTTGGCGACTCAGAAAGTCCGCCTTCCAATTCTCCACCCCTGGAATGAAGACAGCTGATATACATGGGACATGCTTTTCTGCCCATTCCAGGATGTGACTTACTTCCCTCTGGGCTACACGACTCCTGGTGCCTCCCTGATGATTGATATATGCCACTGCTGTGGCATTGTCTGATTGAATTCTGACAGGGGACCCTTGGAGTCTGGATGTCCAGGCTACTAGGGCATACCGGGCTGCTCGTATCTCTAAGAGATTGATGGGCAGGGTTTTTACTACATTTGACCATCTGCCCTGGAGAGACCATTGCTCCAGTACTGCCCCCCAGCCTATAAGGCTGGCATCTGTAGTGACCACCTTCCAAGATATTGGACTGAAGGGTTTTCCCTTCTGGAGATTCTGGGGGATCAACCACCAGCAGAGACTCTTCCGAACGGAAGGGGACAAAGCCATCGGGAAGTCTAGAGCCTGAATTTTTCCGTTCCAGGCCCTCTGTAAATTCCTTGAGTGGAATTGGGCGTATGGCACAGCTTCGAATGATGCTACCATCTTTCCTAGCAGCCTCATGCACAGGCGTATGGACGGCTGTCTTTTTGCACAAAGCAGACGGACCAAGCCCCTCAAAGAGGATACCTTGTCTAGAGGTAAGAAAATCTTCCTCTGGTCTGAATCCAGCCGTAGCCCTAGATATACCAGGTTTTTCACTGGCTGTAGGGCTGACTTGTCCAGGTTGATGACCCAACCGTGAGATTCTAGATACTTGATTGTATCGACAATTACCACTTCTAGCTTGGCAACTGAGTGGTCCATCAACAACAGGTCGTCTAGGTATGCCATTATCGTTACACCTCGTGTTCTTAGATCGGCCAACAGTGGGGCCAGAATTTTTGTGAACACTCGTGGTGCTGTGGCCAGACCGAATGGTAAGGCTCTGAACTGAAAATGGCGCCCTTCTACTGCAAAGCGTAGAAATTTTTGATGACCTGGAAAGATGGGAACATGCAAGTAAGCATCTTTGATGTCGATCGAGGCTAACCATTCCTCCCCCTGTAGGGCAGCGGTGACCGATCGGATCGACTCCATCCGGAAAGACCGGACGTTTAGAAATTTGTTTAGACTCTTTAGGTCCAATATGGGTCTTATGTCCCCGTTTGGCTTCGGGACTGTGAAAAGGTTTGAGTAGAAACCCAACCCCCACTCTTCCATAGGAACCTCCATAATTACTCCTTGGAGCAATAGTTGTTCTAACGCCAATAGGAGAGACCCTCTTTTCAGAGGGTCTCTTGGCATGCCTGACCACATAAAATGGGAAGGAGGAGACTCTTTTAACTCCAACTTGTATCCCAGAGTTACTGCGGAGAGCACCCATCTGTCTTTGATCGTCTCCCGCCAGGTCTCTGCGAACAACTGAAGTCTTCCCCCCACCCGTTTGAGTGGGGGCAGCCCTTCATAGGCTTGACTTGGAGGCTGGTTTAGTACCCCTTCGGATCCAGGGTTTCTTATTACCCTGTGACTGTCCCTGATTTTTACCCCCTGAGTTTGACCGAGGAGGCCGTCGGAACTGCTTAGTAGCAGACGTCGCAGGGATAGGAGAGGTAGTCCTCTTAAAAGATGGACCCCTAGACCTCTTCTTACTCGGTAAGAGAGTACTTTTACCACTGGAAATCTTCTGGATATACTTATCCAGGTCCTCGCCAAAAAGGCGTTCCCCATGAAATGGGAAGCTAACTAAGAGCTTCTTACAGGGAGCTTCAGCAGACCAGTTTTTGAGCCACAGAAGCCTACGCATATGTACCAAAGACAGCGTGAGGCGGGAGGCCTGATGGATAGAATCCTTGATGGCGTCAACCGCAAAGCATAATGCTCTAGGCAGATCAGCCAGAGCCTGGGCCTGCTGGTCTGGCAAATCCCTCAGGACCATTTTCATTTGATCCTTTAAAGCTTGGCAGACCCCAATAGCTGCCACTGCTGGCTGTGTAACAGCCCCTGCTGTGGAAAAAGCAGATTTTAATAAAGATTCCAATTTTTTATCTACTGGATCTTTGAACATTTGAACATTATCTACTGGACATGTCAGTGATTTGTTCACAGAAGAGATGGCTGCATCCACCGTAGGAACATTCCATCTCTGGGTGAACTTTTCCTCCATGGGATAGATCACCGGAAATTTCTTAGGCGGAACAAATAGTTTATCAGGATGTTCCCAGTCCTGGTATATAAGTCCTTCCAATAATGGATGTATTGGAAAGGAGCAATTAACCTGGGGAGCTTTTAGCGACCCCAATGAGGAGACAGCAGTAGTTGATGGTTCAACAAGAGGCATTTTAAATGCAGATCGAACCATGTCAGTTAGGGTCTGGACCCACAATCTTTCAGTCTGTGATGCTGAAAATGGTTCATCTACTGTCGATTCCTCAAAAACAGAGTTAACCTCCTCCTGATCCCCTTCAGGTAGGTCGGTCCCTTCCTGGGACTGTTGCTCTGCCAACAGGCACTCTAATGGAGGTGATGGAGATCTGGCGCGCTTTCTTTCCTGTAGAGAAGAAGCGATCAATGCTGCCAATCTCTGCTCCAATCCCTCCAGAGTTGAGGCAAAAACCTCCTCTGTTATATATGCAGGAGCAGGTGGACTGAGGACAGCCGCAGTACCTGGCACTCCCGGGGGTTCCTTATGGGTATTAACCTCTGATTTCTCAGGGGAGGAGGGTGCAGATGACTGCTCCAGATCCTCAGAGCCCGATGGAGACCCCCTACACTTCCTGAGAGGTATATCTCTGAGTTTTTTAGGCGGCATATTCCTTAGTTCAAAGCTGAGGTATTCCAGCCGCAATACACCCCTTACTGAAATAGTCTAATGCAATTTGCTGCTATGTACATCAGTGGGTGTCTACTAATGCGTCTTTCTGGGGATGCCTGTATCAACCGCCCGCTGTAAGCCCCTATACCATGCTACCAGCTCCTTTTCATGCTCTGTGTCCATAGCAAGCAGCGTGGACTGAGTCCTTTTATCTTGCTGGGACGCCCGCACATGCGCAGAAGCGCTGGGCGCACAGAGCGCGTCATCCGCCAGGCTCCGCCCACTTTTTGAAGCTAAATCTATAAAAAGAAAGCGTGTGTGCGCGCGCGCGCGCGTGCATGTGTGCGCTCTTGGCGCCCTGTAGGGAGAGGAGCCAGGGTCCCTGTTTCACCAGGACTCGGGGATGGAAGGAAACTACTTGGCAGCATGACAGAGGAATGCAGCTTCCCTGATAGAGAGCTCACTCATCTGCCTGGACTTTCACCATGGAAGGAATAGTCCCAAGAAAAAAAGACATTCCACAGCGGCCTCTAGTGGACAAACACAGGTACCACACTTTTGTCTTTTTTTTTTTTAAAAACCTCCTTTATGAAAAAACATTTCTATGTTTACAGTTTTTAAAACCTCCTTTATGAAAAGACATTTCTAGGATTTCTTAGGCATATACAGCTATTAGCGGTAATACCTTTAGGTAACAGGCAGAAAGACATATTAGGCTTGGGGGTCCCCTCAATAGAACCAAGTTCCTGAGGGGCCCCCACTTACCTTTTCCCCGCCGCAGGACTTTGTTTGGTCCACAGAAGCCCAAACTTCACCTCTCACGGCAGGCATTGTACTAGACCTTCAGGGACCGGGTTCCCAAGGATTCCACTCCCCTGGACCTGTATAGCACCCTGCACAGATAGCCTCTTGGTTTTGGGTATGACCAGAGCTCTGGATCCCAGGGTCCAGCCCTCCTAAGAGAGGCATTACAGGCAAAACCCTGCTCTTCTCTGCAAGGCCCGGGTACCGACCGTTTAGCTATGAAGCTTTTTTGGTCGGATCCGGAATAGCTTGCTAAGGCCCAGAGAACCTGTACACAAGCCCAGATGAATACATGTTAACCTTGGCCAACACCTTAGACACTGGCAAAAAAAAACTGAGGTACTCCCGGATGGGAGGGGCTTATATAGGGGAGGGTACTTCCTGTTTTGGAAATTGCCAGTGCCAGCACCTGAAGGTAATTCTATATAACCCACATAGTAATGACTATGCTGCTCTGTGTCCCGTGATGTATGAAAAAGAAAGTGTGTTTTAGTGCATTAAAATGAAAAAAGTGTAATTTTTCCCCAAAAAATGTGTTTGAAAAATCTCTGCGCAAATACTGTGTGGAAAAAAAAAATGCAACACCCACCATTTTAATCTGTATGGCCTTTGCTTTAAAAAAATATATAATGTTTGGGGGTTCAACGTAATTTTCTTGCAAAAAATAAAATAAAAATTCAGGTAAACAAAAAGTGTCAGAAAGGGCTTTGTCTTCAAGTGGTTAGAAGAGTGGATGATGTGTGACATAAGCTTCCTAATGTTGTGCATAAAATGCCAGGACATTTCAAACCCCCCCAAATGACCCCATTTTGGAAAGTAGACACCCCAAGCTATTTGCTGAGAAGCATGTTGAGTCCATGGAATATTCTAAGTTGCGGAATTTTTTTTTCTTTTTTCTTTTTTTTTGCACAAAGTTGTCACTAAATTATATATTGCCCAAAGATGCCATGGGCATATGTGGAATTACACCCCAAAATACATTCTGTTGCTTCTCCTGAGTACGGGGATACCACATGTGTGAGACTTTTTGGGAGCCTAGCTGCGTACGGGACCCCAAAAACCAAGCACCGCCTTCAGGCTTTCTAAGGGTGTACATTTTTGATTCCACTCCTCACTAGGGATGAGCCGAACACCCCCCCCCCGGTTCGGTTCGCACCAGAACCTTCGAACGGACCGAAAGTTCGCGCGAACGTTAGAACCCTATTAAATACAATGGACGCGAAAGTTTGAAATCTAAAGTGCTAATTATAACGACTAATATGCATGTTATTGTCCTAAAAAGGGTTTGGGGACCTGGGTTCTGCCCCAGGGGACATGTATCAATGCAAAACTAAGTTTTAAAAACGGCTGTTTTTCGTGAACAGTCATTTTAATGATGCATAAAGTGAAAAAAAAAGTGAAATATTCCTTTAAATATCGTACCTTGGGGTGTCTAAAGTATGCCTGTGAAGTGGCATGTGTTTCCTGTGTTTAGAACTGTCCTTGCACAAAATTAAATTTGTAAAGGAAAAAAAGCCATTTAAAACTGCTTGCGGCTTTAATGTAATGTCTGGTCCCGGTAACATGGATGAAAATCTTTGAGAAAAATGGCATGGCTACCCCATCACCCCCCCCCCCGCACCCCCCACCCCAGCCCTTTACCAGCCCCTTTGGGTCTTTTATGGATATTAAGGGGAACCCCACACCCAAAATAAAAAAGGCCCTATATACTCTGAACAGCAGTATACAGGCGGTGCAAACAAGACAGGGACTGTAGGTTTGTTCTTAAGTAGAATCTGTTTGTAATTTTGAACAGGTACATTGTTTAAGTGTAGCTCCAGCCAAAAAATCTATTTTTAAGCTTTTTGGAAAACATAGGGAAGGGTTATCACCCCTGTAACATTTGTTTTGCTATCTGTGCACCTGTTCAGAACATTTCACCTCACTTTCCGTCCCAATGACAAATGTTTTTGAAAAGTGGGGTTTTTATTGAAACAAGGATTGGTGATAAAGCATCAGTAGAGTGTAGACACCTTTTTCCCATATTAACTCTTACAGGCGAGAATTTCCCTTCCTAGGGGTAGATTTCCTCTCACTTCCTGTTGTCTCCTTCCGTTGGCAAGTAGGAGTCGTTTGTAAGTTGGATGTTTGAAAGTAGGGGCCTGCCGTATATACTCTGCTGAAATTTGCCCCTTACATGTTGGTGTTGCCACAACACTGTGAGCCCTCACAGTTACTCTTGGTGAGCACTGGAACGCCCTGCTGTGAACTATTATATCAGGAATTGTAATTACATGCCATTGTTGAACAGTGGTAGTAAAAATTGGGCCTTTGGTGGTGGTGCTGGTGCTACAACACTGTTAGCCCTCACAGTTACTCTTGGTGGGCGCATGAATGGGCCCTACTGTAAATTATTAGATCAAGAATTGTAATTGCATGCCCCTGTTGAAGAGGGGCAGAAAAATTGGGCCTTAGGCACTGGTGCCACAACACTGCAACCCCTCACAGATACTGTACTTGGAGCACATCAATGAGCCCTGTTGCAAAGTATTGCATCAAAAATTGTAATTACACGGCCCTGTTAAACAGGGGCTGAAAAATTAGGCCTTAGGCACTGGTGCCACAGCACTGCAACCCCTCACAGATACTGTACTTGGAGCACAGCAATGAGCCCTGTTGCAAAGTATTGCATCAAAAATTGTAATTACACGCCCCTGTTAAACAGGGGCTGAAAAATTGGGCCTTAGGCACTGGTGCCACAACACTGCAACCCCTCACAGAAACTGTACTTGGAGCACAGCAATGAGCCCTGTTGCAAATATTGCATCAAAAATTGTAATTACACGCCCCTGTTAAACAGGGACTGAAAAATTGGGCCTTAGGCACTGGTGCTGGTGCCACGACACTGCAACCTCTCCCAGATACTCTAGTTGGAGTGCAGAAATGAGCCCTGCTGCAAAGCATTGCATAAAAAATTGTAATTACATGTTAAACGGGGGCTGAAAAATTGGGCCTTAGCCACTGGTGGTGGCACCCAGAAACAAAAATGTTCTTCCAAGATATCATCATGAATCGGATCATTGAGGAGGAGGAGGATAGTCAGTCAACATAACAGGACAGTCACTCAGCATCAGCATACGCAGTCTTGAAGGGATGTGACATTTCAAAATAAATTATTCTGTTATATCAGCTTCAGGTGCTTGGTAGCTGGTGGTGATCCAAGACTGGTTCATCTTTATGAAGGTCAGTCGATCAACCGAGTCGGTGGACAGGTGCACCCTGTGATCCGTGACAAAGCCTCCAGCAGCACTGAATATGCGTTCCGAAAAAACGCTGGATGCAGGACAGGCCAGTAGCTGAATTGCATACTGTGCAAGCTCTGGCCAGTGATCCATCCTCAAGACCCAGTAAGCCATACGATTTTCAGTGGGAAAGGTGTCCAAGTCTGACCTTGCCCCTAGGTATTCCTGCACTATGTATATCAGACACTGATGATGGTTTCTGGAACCGATCATACCTTGGGGCTGCGGACTAAAAAATTGTCTGAACGCATCGGTCAGACGGCCACCTTCTCCACCGCTCCTTCTGCTACTGACCGAAGCCTCAGCAACTCGTTGTCCAGGACCAGGAGTTTGTAACCTCCCAGTCTCTGGGAACGCGTTGCACAGACCTTTCTGCAAGGCCTCCCGGAGTTGTCTCATCCTCTGCTCCCTCTGCGACGGCAAGATAAGGTCCGCAACCTTATCCTTGTACCGTGGATCAAGGAGAGTGGCCAGCCAGTAATGGTACCTCTCCTTGATCCGAAGAATACGAGGATCCTTCCGCAGACTTTGCAGAATCAGGGAGGCCATGCAGTGTAGGTTAGCTGAGGCATTCGGTCCGGAGTTCTCTGGGTCACTAAGGACGACATGATCCGCAGCCACCTCCTCCCAGCCACGTACAAGTCCACGGCTTTGTTGGGACTGTAAATCATCCCTAAAAGACTGCTGCTGTTGATGCTGAGTGCCATGCTCCACCTCCATGCTGACACAATCCTCCTCCTCCTCCTCCTCCTCCTCCTCCTCTTCCTGTGTGATGGGTGGGACACAAGGAACACTGTCTGTGTAAAGGGGGCCTTGAGAGGCAAGGAAGTCCTCCTCTTCCTGCCTCTGTTCTGCCTCAAGTGCCCTGTCCATTATTCCACGCAGCATATGCTCCAACATGTGGACAAGAGGTACAGTGTCACTGATGCATGCATTGTCACTGCTCACCATCCTCGTGGCCTCCTCAAATGGTGCCAGGACAGTGCATGCATCCCTGATCATGCCCCACTGGCGTGGGGAAAAAAACCTGAGCTCTCCTGACCCTGTCCTGGTGCCGTAGTCACACAGGTACTCATTGATGGCCCTCTGCTGCATGTGCAGCCGCTGCAGTGAGTTCCACCTGGTGGGCATGCCACATATAAGGCGGTTCTTGGGCAGGTTCAACTCCTTTTGCAGCTCAGCCAGCCGAGCACTGGCATTATATGATCTGCGGAAATGCACACAGACTTTCCTGGCCTGCCTCAGGACATCCTGTAAGCCCGGGTACCTGCCCAAGAACCGCTGCACCACCAGGTTAAGGACCTGAGCCACACAGGGCACATGGGTCAGTTGTCACTGTCGGAGGGCGGAGGAGAGATTGGTGCCATTGTCGCAAACCACCATTCCTGGCTTAAGCTGGCGTGGCGTCAACCACCTCTCGGCCTGCCCCTGCAGAGCTGACAGAACCTCTGCCCCAGTGTGGCTCCTGTCCCCCAAACACACCAGCGCAAGCACGGCATCTTTTTGCCTGCGTACTTGCGTAGCCCCTTGAACGCCTATGGAGCACCGCTGGTTCCGAGGACAAAGCACAGGAAGAGGCCATGGAGGAAGAAGAAGAGGAGGGGGTAGAGGAGAGAGGTGTGTCACAACCAGTAGTAGCATTTTGGAGGCGGCGGAACAACCTCCAACACTACTGCACCTTGTCCTGCATCCTTCCCAGCTGCCAAAAGAGTGGGCCGTGAAAGAAAGGTAACGTCCCTGTCCATGCCTGCTGGACCATGAGTCAGCGGTAATATGCACCTTACCGCTGACCGCCCTGTCCAGCGAGGCATGGACATTGCCTTCCACATGCCGGTAGAGAGCCGGAATCGCCTTCCGTGAGAAAAAGTGGCGTTTGGGAACCTGCCACTGAGGAACCGCACATTGCACAAACTCACGGAAGGGGGCCGAGTCTACCAATTGAAAAGGCAGCAGTTGAAGTGCTAGCAATTTAGGCAAGCTAGCATTCAACCGCTGGGCATGTGGATGGCTGGGAGTGAACTTCTTTCGGCGGTGCAGCAGCTGGGGCAGGGAAATTTGCCTGCTATAATCGGACGTCGGTGTACTGCTAGCAGAGTGCCTGCAAGTACTTGGCTGTGACACACCTAATTCTACACCTTCATTCCTCTCAGTGCAGGTTTCAGAGAGGACTGAAGGTACAGTGGGGTTGGAGATCCCAGCTGATGAGGAGCAAGGAGAGGTCCGCTTTGTTCTTTGGTGTGGGTCTTTAAGGTACGCTTGCCAACGAGCTGCATGGCAGGTCAACATATGTCAGGTTAAGCATGTGGTGCCCAAGTGGCTGAAGTTTTGGCCACGCGAGATACGCTTGAGACATATGTTGCAAACAGCAGCGGTGCGATCTGATGCACTCGACTCAAATAAGGCCCACACCAAAGAACTTTTGGAATAACGGGCAGAGGCAGCGCCCTGCACAGGCGAAGCTCTGCGGTGTGATTCAGTCGGTGTGCTGCCCTTCTGCTGGCCCCCGGAGTGCATTCTGCCTCGTTGGAGATGTGCCTCCTTCTCATCCTCCTCCTCTCTCCTATCAGGCACCCACGTGGAGTCAGTGACCTCATCATCCCCTCCCTCCTCATCACTGGAGCCAATCTGGCAGTATTCTGTAGCTGCTGGAACATGACTGCCAGATTGCTGTCCTTCTTGAGCATCCCCTCTCTCTGCTCTCACGCTACTGCCTTCCTCTAGCTGGGTATCATCTTTAGACCCTTCGAAACACTGGGCATCCTCCTGGAGCATGTACCCAACACTGTGCTCAAACAGTTCGGGGGACTCCTCAGGAGGACACGGTGGGTCTAGGGCAGGAGTGACTGATGATGACATTGATACGAGGGAAGAGGACGCTTTGGCAGCTGCTTTGCCAGTACCCTGAGCCTGGGTGAGAGAGAATGAGGAGGATGAGGAGGACTTGGTCATCCACTCTACCAAGTCTTTGGCATGATGTGGCTCAACACGTCCAGCTGCCGAAAATAAGGACAAGCGTTTCCCATGGCCACGTGCTGATAACGATGCACCGCGTCCACGACCAGCACTGTTGTCTCTAGACACAGAGCCTGCTTGCCCTCTTTTATTGGCTCGTGACTGTCTGCCTCTTCTTGTTGGCCTTCCAGACATAGTAATGGCCTGCAGGGAGATGGGAAAACCAGCAATTGGGTAGTGTATATTGTGCTGGAGGCACACAACACCCGCTAACTCCAGCAGATGCCTTTATTAGAGAACAGCAATGATGGGTATATACAGGTGTATACTGTACTAGGGCACACAACACCCACTAACTCCAGCAGATGCCTTTATTAGAGAACAGCAATGACGGGTATATACAGGTGTATACTGTACTAGGGCACACAACACCCACTAACTCCAGCAGATGCCTGTATTAGAGAACAGAAATGACGGGTATATACAGGTGTATACTGTACTAGGGCACACAACACCCACTAACTCCAGCAGATGCCTTTATTAGAGAACAGCAATGATGGGTATATACAGGTGTATACTGTACTAGGGCACACAACACCCACTAACTCCAGCCGATGCCTTTATTAGAGAACAGCAATGACGGGTATATACATGTGTATACTGTACTAGGGCACACAACACCCACTAACTCCTGCAGATGCCTGTATTAGAGAACAGCAATGACGGGTATATACAGGTGTATACTGTACTAGGGCACACAACACCCACTAACTCCTGCAGATGCCTGTATTAGAGAACAGCAATGACGGGTATATACAGGTGTATACTGTGCTGGGGCACACAAAACCCACTAACTGCTGCAAATGCCTGTGAAAAGAACACACTGTCCCTGCCTGCCTATCTAGCTTAGAGAACAGCAATGATAGGTATATACAGGTGTATACTGTGCTGGGGTACACAACACCCACTAACTGCTGCAGATGCCTGAGAAAAGAACACACTGTCCCTGCCTGCCTATCTAGCTTAGAGAACAGCAATGAACAGCAACTCCTGCAGATGCCTGAGAAAAGAACAGAACATAGAACACACTGTCCCTGCCTATGTATCTCTTTCCCTGCACGCCGGAACACACTGCACAAGGCCGCCGCGCTGGCGGCCTTTTATAGCGTGGGGCTGTACTAAACCCCCCTGAGCTATGATTGGCCACAGGCATCCTGCCTGTGGCCAATTATGGCTCTCCTCGCTGCCGGCGCTGTGGTTGGCCAAGCATGCGATGGCGCAGTGTATTGTGGGCCGTTCGCGTTACTCGAATTTGGCGCGAACGGCCCATAACGTTTGATCTTCATCGAACGATCGAACAGCTGATGTTCGAGTCGAACGTGTGTTCGACTCGAACATGAAGCTCATCCCTACTCCTCACTGCCTATCACAGTTTCGGAGGCCATGGAATGCCCAGATGGCACAAACCCCCCCCACCCAAATGACCCCATTTTGGAAAGTAGACACCCCAAGCTATTTGCTGAGAGGTATGGTGAGTATTTTGCAGATCTCGCTTTTTGTCACAAAGTTTTGAAAATTGAAAAAAGAAAAAAAATATATATTATCTTTCTTCATTTTCAAAAACAAATGAGAGCTGTAAAATACTTACCATGCCTCTCATCAAATAGCTTGGGGTGTCTACTTTCCAAAATGGGGTCATTTGTGGGGGGTTTGTGCTATTTTGGCATTTTATGGCCTTCGAAACCGTGATAGGTAGTGAGGAGTGAAATCAAAAATTTGCGCCCTTAGAAATCCTGAAGGCGGTGCTTGGATTTCGGGGTCCCGTATCATTTAGTGACAACTTTTTGTAATTTTTTTATTTTTTTTTTGTCATTATTCAATCACTTGGGACAAAAAAAAAGGGATTTTTATAACAGCTTACCTGTAAAATCCTTTTCTTGGAGTACATCACGGGACACAGAGCGACTTAGTCATTACTAATGGGTTATATAGTTTACCTTCAGGTGTTGGCACTGGCCAATTCCAAACCGGAAGTACCCTCCCCTATATAAGCCCCTCCCACCCGGGAGCACCTCAGTTTTGTAGCCAAGCAATAAGTGTCCCAAAAAGAGGGGTGGGAGCTCTGTGTCCCGTGATGTACTCCAAGAAAAGGATTTTACAGGTAAGCTGTTATAAAAATCCCTTTTTCTTTTTCGTACATCACGGGACACAGAGCGACTTAGTCATTACTAATGGGACGTCCCAAAGCAATGCCAAATGAGGGGGGGGTACATAAGCTGGGCGCCATCAGGCATGAGGATCTTTTGCGGCCTGCAACACACTGCGCCCAAAGGCGACATCCTCCTGACTTCTAACGTCTACCTGATAGAATCTAGTAAACGTGTGTACCGAAGACCATGTTGCGGCCTTACATACTTGAGCCAGGGAGGCCTGGTGATGCACTGCCCATGAAGTTCCAACCGCTCTTGTGGAGTGCGCCCTAACTTTGAACGGAGGCGGTCTCTTTCTCAAGCCATAGGCTTGTATTATGACCTGTCGAATCCACTTGGCTAAAGTAGATTTTGATGCTGCCTGACCCCTTCTGGGGCCTTCCGGCAGAACAAACAAAGAATCCGTTCTGCGAATCTGAGCAGTGGCTTTTAGATAAGCTTTAACTGCTCTTACCACATCCAAAGAATGTAATAACTTTTCCTCTACTGAGCTAGGTTTGGGGAAAAAAGAAGGAAGAACCACATCTTGGTTCAAATGAAACCTCGATACCACCTTAGGAAGAAAGGCTGGATGAGGACGTAATACTACTCTGTCCTTATGGACAACCAGATATGGCTCCTTACAGGACATAGCTGCTAATTCCGACACTCTTTTAGCCGAACAAATGGCTACTAAGAAAACCAATTTCCTGGTGAGAAGAACCAAGGAAATGTGTTGTAATGGTTCAAACGGTTGTTTCTGTAGAACCGACAGAACCAGGTTTAAGTCCCAAGGACATATGGGAATACTAACCGGAGGGCTAATACGCATCACTCCTTGTATAAAGGCTTTGACTAGTGAATGCGAAGCCAAGGGCCTTTGAAAAAATATTGACAAGGCCGAAATCTGACCCTTGATAGTACTCAAGGCCAGCTTCCTATCTACAGCCCACTGTAGGAAGTCCAGAATCCTCCCTATCATGTACTTACGTGGATGCCATTTCTTGGTCTCACACCACGTAATGTACGCTTTCCAGATCCTATAATAGATCTGCCTGGATACCGGTTTCCTGGCATTGATCATGGTAGATACCACAGAATTAGAGAGCCCTCTCTTTTTCAGAATGTGGGCTTCAATAGCCAGGCCGTCAAACCTAGGGCTGGTAAGGAAGGGTGGTATATTGGTCCTTGCGACAGCAGGTCCGGACGAAGTGGGAGGGTCCAAGGACTCCTCACTGACATTTTTACCATCTCCGCGTACCATGCCCTTCGGGGCCACGCTGGAGCCACCAGAATCACTGGTTTCTTTTCTACCCTGATTCTGCGGAGTAATCGCGGTAACAATTGTGGCGGTGGGAATGCATATATCAGCTTGAACCGATCCCAAGGGAACACTAGGGCATCCGAGCCGCAAGCTAGGGGATCCCTTGTGCGAGACACAAACCTGTCCACCTTTGCGTTGAATCTGGATGCTAGCAGATCTACATCCGGTGTTCCCCACCGCTGGCATATTGCCTGGAAAACCTCGGGGTGAAGAGACCATTCCCCCGGGCATAATTGTTGGCGACTTAGAAAGTCCGCTCTCCAATTTTCCACTCCTGGGATGAAAACCGCGGATATGGCTGGGACATATCTTTCTGCCCACTCCAGGATGCAATTTGCTTCCTTCTGGGCTGCACGACTTTTGGTGCCACCCTGATGATTGATATATGCCACTGCCGTGGCATTGTCTGATTGAATTCTGACAGGGGACCCCTGGAGTTTGGATGTCCATGCTACTAGGGCATACCGGGCTGCTCGTATCTCTAAGAGATTGATGGGCAGGGCCTTTTCTGCTTCTGACCACCTGCCCTGGAGAGACCATTGCTCCAGCACTGCCCCCCAGCCGATGAGGCTGGCATCTGTAGTGACCACCTTCCAAGAAACCGGACTGAAGGGTTTCCCTCTTTCCAGATTCTGGGGCACCAACCACCAATGGAGGCTCTTGCGAACGGAAGGGGACAGGGACATTGGTAAGTCTAAAGCCTGAACTTTTTTGTTCCAGGCTGACAGTATGGCCCTTTGCAAATTCCTTGAATGGAATTGACCGTAGGGTACCGCTTCGAATGAAGCCACCATCTTTCCCAGCAGCCTCATGCAGAGACGTATGGATGGTTTTCTTTTTGTACCCACTAAGTGGGTCAAATTTCTTAAAGACGACACCTTCTCTGGAGGTAAGAAAATCTTTCTCTGATTTGAATCCAGCCTTAGCCCTAAGTATTCCAGACTTTTGACTGGTCTTAGAGCTGACTTGTCCCGGTTGATAATCCAACCGTGATATTCCAGATACTCGATTGTCTTGTGAATAGCTACTTCCAGCTTTTCCACTGAGTGGTCTATTAGTAGCAGGTCGTCTAGATATGCCATTATCGTTACACCCTGTGTTCTTAGATTGGCCAATAATGGGGCCAGAATTTTTGTGAACACTCGTGGTGCTGTGGCCAGACCGAAAGGTAAGGCTCTGAACTGAAAATGGCGCCCTTCTACTGCAAAGCGTAGAAATTTCTGATGGGCCGGAAAGATGGGAATATGCAGATAAGCATCCCTTATGTCGATCGAGGCTAGCCATTCCTGCCCTTGTAGGGCGGTGGCCACTGATCGGATCGACTCCATCCGAAAGGTCCTGATATTTAGGAACTTGTTTAGCCCTTTTAGATTTAATATGGGCCTCACGTCCCCATTTGGTTTGGGGACTGTGAAAAGGTTCGAGTAAAACCCGAATCCGCTTTCTTCCAGGGGAACCTTCATGATTACCCCTTGGAGCAATAGTTGTTCTAGTGCCAGAAGGAGGGATCCTCTCTTTTGGGGATCTCTTGGCACGTTTGACCTCATAAATTGGGCAGGAGGAGTGCCTTTTAACTCCAGCTTGTATCCCAGACTTACTGCGGAGAGCACCCATCTGTCTCTGATGGTGTCCCGCCAGGTCTCTGTGAACAACTGAAGTCTTCCCCCCACCCGATTGAGCGGGGGCAATACTTCATGCCTTAGGGGGAGGTTTTGTACCTCTCTTGATCCAGGGCTTCTTGTTACCCTGTGATTGTCCCTGATTTCTGCCCCCTGAATTTGACCGCGGAGGCCGTCGGAACTGCTTCACAGCCGATGTGCCCGGGACTGGAGAGGTAGGCCTCTTAAAAGAAGGACTTCTACCCTTGTTCTTAACCGGTAAGAGTGAACTTTTACCGGCAGAAATTTTCTGGATATATTTGTCCAGATCTTCTCCAAATAAGCGTTCTCCATGAAATGGGAAGCTAACCAGCAGTCTTTTACAGGGAGCTTCAGCAGACCAGTTTTTGAGCCACAAAAGCCTACGCATATGTACTATAGACAGCGTAAAGCGGGAGGCCTGTTGGATTGTATCCTTTATGGCGTCCACCGCAAAACACAAGGCTCTAGGCAGGTCAGCTAGGGCATGAGCCTGCTGATCTGGTAAGTCCCTTAAGACTTGTTTCAACTGATCTTTCACTGCTTGGCAGACTCCAATCGCTGCTACCGCAGGTTGTGTCACCATACTTGCTGTAGAGAAAGCAGATTTTAGTAAAGACTCCAATTTTTTATCTATTGGGTCTTTGAACATTGGAACATTATCTACTGGACATGTCAGTGATTTGTTAACAGAAGAGATGGCTGCGTCCACTATAGGGACCCTCCATTTTCTTATGAACTTATCCTCCATGGGATAGATCACCGGAAATCTCTTGGGGGGAGCAAATATTTTATCAGGATGCTCCCAATCCTGGTAAATAAGCCCTTCTAATAAAGGGTGGATTGGGAAGGAACAGACCGCCTGGGGAGCTTTTAGCGACCCCAGCGAGGAAACCGTAGTGGATGGTGGTTCCGCCAGAGGCATTTTAAATGCTGATCGGACCATGTTAGTCAGAGACTGAACCCATAATCTTTCAGCCTGAGAAGCTGAGAAAGGTTCTTCCACTGTTGATTCCTCTATAAGTGAATCAACCTCATCCTGATCCCCTTCAGGTAGGTCGATCTCTGTGTGGGGCTGTTCCTCCACTAACAGGCACTCTGAAGGAGGAGACGGAGATCGGACGCGCTTTTCCTGTGACAGGGAAGCAGCGATCAATGCTGTTAATCTCTCTTCCAATCCTCCCAGAGTTGAGGATAAAACCTCCTCTGTTATATATACAGGAGCAGGTGGACTGGGGACAGCCGCAGCACCAGACATTCCTGCGGGGTTTCTACGGCTACTGACCTCTGCATTCTCAGGGGAGATTGGTGCAGTGCAAGCATGCCCAATATCCTCAGAGCCCGATGGAGACCCCTTTGGCTTCCTGGAAGATTTATTTCCGGAGCGTCTGGACGACATATCCTTTAAGCACAAAGCTGAGGTATTCCCGTCGTCATACACCAATTTTTGCTGGTAATAGTCTAACACAGGTGCTGCTATATACCAGCTGGTGTCCACTAAAGTGCCTTTCTATGGGGATGCCTGCATCAACCGCCTCTGTGTGCCACTGTTTGTTGCTAGCTCTGTTTGCATGCAGCTGACACTTGTACTGTGTCTTTTAACCATGCTGGGACGCCCGCACATGCGCAGAAGCGCCGCGGCGCGCATCGAGCGTCATCCACCCGCCCCGCCCCTTTTTTTTCATAGGAGGCGCGTGCACGCGCCCGCGCGCGCGCCCGTGCGCCAATGGCGCCCTTTTCGAAAACCAACAGAGGACTAGGAGCCAGGGCCCTTTTTGCCGGAGGGCCTGTGCGGTGGATGAACGCAGCAACAGGGCAGAGGAAGTGGATTCCCTCAGAGAAACTTACCAGCTGCCTGGATCTTTTGAGTTGAGAAAACCAAAGATCCACATTTACAAGAAAAATGGACTACAGCGGCCTCTAGTGGTTTAACACAGGTACCGCGGTCCCTGTTTTTTTTTTTTTTCTTGACTACTATTAAAATTTTACATTTTCAGTAGTTATAGGCAAACACAGATATTTAGCGGGAATACCGTTAGGTAACAGACAGAAAGACAAATTAGGCTTGGGGGTCCCCCAATAGAACCAAGTTCCTGAGGGCCCCCACTTACCTGATCCCCGCCGCAGGACTTTGTTTGGTCCACAAAAGTCCAAACTTCACCTATCACGGCAGGCATTGTAATTAAACCTTCAGGGACCGGGTTCCCAAGGATTCCACTCCCCTGGACCTGTATAGCACCCTGCACAGACAGCGTCTTGGTCGTGGGTATGACCAGAGCTCTGGATCCCAGGGTCCAGCCCTCCTAAGAGAAGCATTACAGGCAAAACCTTGCTCTTCTGCTGCAAGGCCCGGGTACCGACCGTTTAGCTATGAAGCTTTTTTTTGGTGGGATCCGGAACAGCTTACTAAGGCCCAAAAGAACCTGTACGCAAGCCCAGTGAAAACACATGTTACTCTTTGGCCAACACCTTAGACACTGGCAAAAAACTGAGGTGCTCCCGGGTGGGAGGGGCTTATATAGGGGAGGGTACTTCCGGTTTGGAATTGGCCAGTGCCAACACCTGAAGGTAAACTATATAACCCATTAGTAATGACTAAGTCGCTCTGTGTCCCGTGATGTACGAAAAAGAAATAAATATTCAATGGACTCAACATGCCTCTCAGCAATTTCCTTGGGGTGTCTACTTTCCAAAATGGGGTCATTTGGGGGGGTTTTGTACTGCCCTGCCATTTTAGCACCTCAAGAAATGAGATAGGTAGTCATAAATTAAAAGCTGTGTAAATTCCAGAAAATGTACCCTAGTTTGTAGACGCTATAACTTTTGCGGAAACCAATAAATATACGCTTATTGACATTTTTCTACCAAAGACATGTGGCTGAATACATTTTGGCCTAAATGTATGACTAAAATTGAGTTTATTCGATTTTTCTTATAACAAAAACTAGAAAATATCATTTTTTTTCCAAATTTTCTGTCTTTTTCCGTTTATATCGCAAAAAAAAATCGCAGAGGCAATCAAATACCATTAAAAGAAAGCTCTATTTGTGGTATGAAAAGGACGCAAATTTCGTTTGGGTACAACATTGCATGACCGCGCAATTACCAGTTAAAGCAGCGCAGTGCCAAATTGTAAAAACACCTCTGGTCTTTATGATGCGTATTGGTCCGGGGCTTAAGTGGTTAATCATTTTATATTAAATATTGGTTTTATTTGATTATATATTGTGACAGAGCATCCCAGAGAGAGCCTGGGAAAGTCCTATTCGGGGTTTATACATCTCCCAGGCTCCTCTCATATACATTCAGGGATCTCTGAGCCAGGGTCCAGTTCAGGTGTTGGTTCTCTCCCACAGGTTAATTAAAAGCTCACCTGAGCAGACAGCCTTTGCTCAGCCTGGGAAACACAGACAACGTTGGTTTGTGAGAGCAAGAAGGTTGGTAAAACTTGTTACCCTGTGAATGTGGAAGCTGACAAGCGTTAGGCTTGTCCAGCCTGGTAGTGAGGGCCTGTACATACTGTGTAGTTAGAGCCGAGACACGGCTAGGCTTTTGTTTAGCTATTTTTTTCTTCTGTTTGTTTTCAGCACACTGTACAGCACCTGTCATTAGACTTTGTATATAGCACCAATAAACAACACTGTTTTCACTGATCCAATGGACTTGGTATCTGTGCCTGCTCATCCCAGGGAGTTTTTGTACCTACTACCTGTCCCCCAGGTTACATATGGTGGAGGCTGCGACCAGCTGTAGTAAGTTACTACTTAAAAGGCCAGTACCTAAAGTGACAACATGGAGGACCTCCTCAAACAAATGGTGTTGGCAAATGCCGCGTTGCAGCAAGCAAATGCTGCACAACAGCAAACTAACGCTGAATTGCGGCAAGCAAACGCTGCACAACAGCAAGCCAACGCTATCGCACAGGAGCAAACCAAGGTGCTGTTCCAACAGATTGGTGCTGTACAGGAGCAATCGCAGAGGCTGTTTGAACAGCTTGCCACTGCTGCAAAAGCGGATAGGAAAACCCTTACTGAGGTTTTGGAGATGCTAGCACAGGGGTCACCTGCGATAATGAAGGATATTGGAGACAAGCCCTCAACCATCCATGTGGGTCGCTTTCTTTCAAAGATGACGGCAGATGATGATCCAGAGGCTTTCCTACTAACATTTGAACGGACCGCTGAGAGGGAAGGTTGGCCCCAAACCCAGTGGGCAGGACTGATCGCCCCCTTACTTTCTGGAGAAGCGCAGAAGGCCTACTATGATCTGGAGTCAGCAGAAGCGGGAGATTATGAGAAGGTCAAGCGGGAAATCCTGGCAAGACTTGGCGTTACCTTGGCTGTTCGAGCTCAGCGGGTCCACAGCTGGTTCTTCCAAGAAAAGAGGCCCCCAAGATCGCAGATGTTTGATCTGATCCACCTGGTGCGGAAATGGCTACAGCCGGAGTCCCTGTCTGCGCCACAAATAGTGGAGCGTGTGGTCATGGACCAATTCCTGAGGTCACTGCCAATTCCCCTGCAGAAGTGGGTGAGTCAAGGAGACCCCAAGTCAGCAGACAACCTGGTGGAGCTCGTTGAGAGGTACTTTGCTGCAGAGAACCTGGTCACCACCCCTACAGCCGCACGGACTTTCCATCCAAAACCACGGTCTCCCCAGGCAACCGGTAAGACTGTTCCAGGGGAAGTGGGTGGTAAGCATGGCAAGGAAATAGGGGGGAGGAATTTTGGTGCCAGGACTGAAGTTTGGCGGCCCAAGCAAGGGAAGCCACTGCCTGTCAGCAAACCAGATTGGGGAAACATCAGGTGTTTTCGTTGCCAAGAACTGGGACATGTTGCAGCAAACTGTCCATTAACAGATGAACCAATGCAGTGTGATCTATCTTTTAGAAGGCAGTCTATGTTTGCTGCCGTTTCATGCGCTGCAGTGCCAAATGTGGGAAAACACATGTGTCAAGTGACTATTAATAATAAGCCTATTACGGCCTTGCTGGACTCAGGAAGTCTAGTTACTTTGGTTACAGCTGAGATGGTTGAAACTGTGAATTTTCATGCAAAAAAAGTTGCTGTGATCTGTGTACATGGGGATACCCGCGAGTATCCAATAGCCACTGTTCAGTTTAAAACTGGCTTAGGTACGGTGACCCATTCGGTCGGACTGGTGCCCCACTTGGTGCACGAGGCTATCATTGGTAGGGACTTCCCTACGTTTTGGGAACTGTGGGATTGTCCCGACCCAGTCGCAGTACCTAACTCAGTCGCAGAGCCAGAACTCATGGCCATTACTGACCTTGTGAGTTCAGGGGACTCCTCTCAGGGCTCTCCGGGTGATCCTTTCTCAGTTATGGCAGGAGAGCTGGGGGAGCCTGAAGAAGTCCCCACAACCAGTAGAGCTGGACAGCCGTCTGCTGAATCTGAGCCTACGTTAGAGTGTACCGATCTAAATGTGCACAAGGAAAATTTTGGTACGGAACAGAGAAAAGACCCTACCCTTGCCAGGGCCTGGGAAAATGTGGTGGTGGTTGATGGGGTACCTGTCGAACCGGGGGACGGGCCCTGTTTTCCATATTTCTGCAGCAATGAGGATTTACTGTATCGTTTATGTAAAACTAATGAAGTGGTTGAACAGTTGGTAGTCCCTAAGCTATACAGACGGGTGGTGTTGGAACTTGCCCATGGGCATTTGCTAAGAGGCCATTTAGGGGTTGAGAAAACCACTGAAAGGGTGTTGCGCAGGTTTTACTGGCCTGGGATATGGAAAAATATTGAGAATTATTGTCAATCCTGTCCTATATGTCAGATGTCAGCCCCCCAACCCCACTTTCGAAGTCCGTTAGTGCCCTTGCCCATTATTGAAGTGCCCTTTGAAAGGATTGCCATGGACCTGGTGGGTCCACTCCCCAAATCTGCCCGCGGTCATCAACATATCCTCGTGATCATGGATTACGCTACCCGTTACCCCGAGGCCGTTCCCTTACGCACTGCATCTGCTAAAAACATTGCCAAAGAGCTGTTTATGGTGTTCAGTCGGGTTGGCATCCCGAAAGAAGTCCTTACAGACCAAGGTACCCCATTCATGTCACGAATAACTAGGGAGCTCTGCAAGTTATTTAAGGTGACGCAGTTGCGTACCTCAGTGTACCATCCTCAAACGGATGGCTTGGTGGAACGCTTCAATAAGACATTAAAGAGTATGTTAAAAAAGGTTGTTGATAAGGATGGGAAAAACTGGGACTTCCTGATACCTTACTTAATGTTCGCCATCAGGGAAGTTCCCCAGTCCTCTACGGGGTACTCTCCATTTGAGCTGCTTTATGGGAGACACCCTCGGGGACTCTTAGACATAGCCAAGGAAACTTGGGAGGGGGAGCAGACACCTCACAAAAGTGTTATTGAGCATATCGCTCAAATGCAGGATAGGATTACAGCAATCATGCCGGTAGTAAAAGAACATTTACTGCAGGCCCAAGCCGCCCAACAGAGGATATACAACAGGGGGGCCCAACTTCGTGTTTTCTCACCTGGTGACCGGGTCCTCGTGTTAGTTCCCACTGTTGAGAGCAAATTCCTGGCTAAGTGGCAGGGACCCTTTGAAGTAATTGAAAGAGTTGGGGAGGTCACTTACAAGGTGTATCAACCAGGTAAAAGGAAGCCCGAACAGATTTACCATATAAACCTGTTAAAGCCCTGGAAGGATAGACTGGCATTAACTGCCAGGTCTCTCCCGGTAACCCTTAAGGGTACTGAATCCCCTCTGATCCCTGAGGTCACGATTCCAGACACCCTGTCATGTTCCCAGAAACAGGAAGCTAGAGAGTTCCTGATAAGGAATAAAGATAAATTTTCAGAGTTGCCGGGCACGACTTCAGCAGTTCAGCATGATATTATTACTGAACCTGGGGTCCGTGTCAAGCTCAAACCATACCGAATTCCTGAAGCTAGAAGAAAGGACATCAGTGAGGAAGTTAAAAGGATGTTGGAGCTAGATGTTATTGAGGAATCCAATAGTGACTGGTCTAGCCCCATTGTATTAGTCCCAAAACCGGATGGCACTTGGAGGTTTTGTAACGACTTCAGGAAGCTTAATGCGGTAACAAAGTTTGACACATACCCAATGCCCAGGGTAGACGAGCTTATAGACCGACTTGGCAAGGCCCGTTATCTGACCACTTTGGACTTGACCAAAGGATATTGGCAAATACCCCTGACTGGTAGGGCCAAAGAAAAGACTGCATTTGTGACCCCGGAGGGGTCGTTTCAGTATAAGAAAATGCCTTTTGGGTTGCAAAATGCCCCTGCAACATTTCAGAGGGCTATGGACAGGACCCTAAGACCTCACCGACAGTATGCTGCAGCCTATCTGGACGACATAGTGGTGCATAGCACTGACTGGGAGTCTCACTTGCCCCGTGTCCAGGCTGTCCTGGATTCCCTTTTCAAAGAAGGGTTTACGGCAAATCCCAAAAAATGTGCCATTGGGCTAGAGGAAGCCAGGTATTTGGGCTACACTATTGGCCGGGGTGTCATAAAGCCCCAGGTGAATAAAATAGAAGCCATCCAGGAGTGGCCACGTCCTGCAAACAAGAAGCAGGTCAGGGCCTTTCTTGGCATTGCGGGGTACTATAGAAGATTCATCCCAAATTTCGCAACTATAGCTGCCCCACTGACAGACCTTACAAAAGGGAAAGCCTCCGTAATGGTGAAATGGTCTCCAGTAGCAGAAGAGTCTTTTCAAGTACTGAAGAAGGCTCTTTGTGCACAGCCAATCCTATACTCCCCCGATTTCTCCAAAAACTTTTTGGTCCAGACGGATGCATCTGATGTGGGTATCGGGGCAGTACTTTCACAGGTACACAATGGGGAAGAACACCCTGTGGTGTACTTAAGCAGAAAGCTCAATGACCATGAAAAGAAGTACGCAGTCATTGAAAAGGAGTGTCTGGCCATAAAGTGGGCCGTGGACACGCTCAGGTACTACTTGTTGGGGCGCCAGTTTGAGTTGATAACTGACCATGCTCCCCTGAAATGGATGGCCCAAAAGAAGGAGACTAATAGGCGGGTGAACCGGTGGTTTTTGGCCCTACAAGACTACGCCTTTACAGTAAAACACAGGCCGGGTGTTGAGATGGGGAATGTAGATGCCCTCTCCCGTGTTCACTCCTGTTGGGCTACAGGTGTTCCAACCCTGGGGTTGAAACAAGGGGGGAGGATGTGTGACAGAGCATCCCAGAGAGAGCCTGGGAAAGTCCTATTCGGGGTTTATACATCTCCCAGGCTCCTCTCATATACATTCAGGGATCTCTGAGCCAGGGTCCAGTTCAGGTGTTGGTTCTCTCCCACAGGTTAATTAAAAGCTCACCTGAGCAGACAGCCTTTGCTCAGCCTGGGAAACACAGACAACGTTGGTTTGTGAGAGCAAGAAGGTTGGTAAAACTTGTTACCCTGTGAATGTGGAAGCTGACAAGCGTTAGGCTTGTCCAGCCTGGTAGTGAGGGCCTGTACATACTGTGTAGTTAGAGCCGAGACACGGCTAGGCTTTTGTTTAGCTATTTTTTTCTTCTGTTTGTTTTCATGACACTGTACAGCACCTGTCATTAGACTTTGTATATAGCACCAATAAACAACACTGTTTTCACTGATCCAATGGACTTGGTATCTGTGCCTGCTCATCCCAGGGAGTTTTTGTACCTACTACCTGTCCCCCAGGTTACAATATATATATATAATTTGATTTTACACTTACCTGGTGGTCATCCTAGAATAAAAAAAAAATATTTTTATTTCTTATGCTATTCCGGTTGATGACCCCGGGTTATTATGAAGTGTTTGGTTTTTATGTTTAATGTCAAAATGATCTGTTTATGTAGCGAGTGTTTGCTTTATATTTATAATTTACTGTAACAGGCCAAGCTGTCAAGCCAAAGTTAGATCACCCTATTAACTCCTTGGTTAGTTAGGTCAGCATATTAAATGCCAGCTATTTGCATATACACTATATTACCAAAAGTATTGGGACACCTGCATTTACACAAACATGGACTCTAATGAAATCCCAGTCTTATGCCCCATACACACGATCATTTTTCATGCCGTTAAAAATGCCTTTCTAAAAAATGGCCATTAAAAATGATCGTGTGTATGCTCCAGAGCATTTTTAACGACGTGAAAAACAGCCATTAAAAATTTCGAACATGCTCTCTTTTTACACGTCGTTTTTCATGTCGTTTTTTTTAACGACGTGAAAAGCGATAGTGTGTATGCTTTAACGACGTGAAAAAAAACGCGCATGCTCAGAATCAAGTATGAGACGCGAGCGCTCGTTTTGGTAAAGCTATCTTTGGAAATAGATATGGCACATTCGTCACGGTTGAATTAATAGCATCGTTTTAATGCTGCGCATTCCGTTCTTCTTTTGAGAATGCTTCAACAATTACCTTCTTTTGATAATGACATTGAAAGTTATGCCAAACTTGTTTCTAAAGTAATTCCTAATTGTTTTAATGATAGAAAAATATTATTTTCAAGCCACATCTCCCTCATAAATTCATAAATAAATGTAAAGATCATTTTTTTTTTTTTTTGGTTTTTGTTCTTTTTGCAGTTTATTTTAGTAATTAAAGTTAGCTTCTTAATTTTTTTTGGGCCTTTTTTTTTTTTTGTCCTTAAATAATTTTTGTGTAAAGTTCCCACACCAACCTTCAAAATTTGTCTCATTTTGCCTCAAGGAGGTTTGTGTCCCTTGTTAATAACAATAATATTATTTGAAATGTCCCTGCCTGCTCCCTGGCAAACTCTCTTTTGAACTACAAATCACATAGTCAAGTATTTTAAGCCAAAAAAAAGTATCCTTTATTTAGGAACATAACAAATTAAAGGGGATGGCAGCACTGGAGAGCCTGCTTGCATTTGTGCATCCCTTGGACCCCACAACAACCATCCAAGATGTGAAAACCAAACTAGTGATGGAAAGAAATCAAAAAGGAGCCCAATCTTGGCTTGAACTCCCAGAGGTCAGGAACTGCAGCAGATAAGTCATATATGTCCCCAGTCTGTGGTACTACAGCAGGCATTATTTTTTCCTCTTCCTTGTAGCCTTCTCTCCAGCCTTCTCTGCAGCCTTCTCTGCAGCCTTGGTTGGTTTTTTCCTCGGAGGCTGGGGATCAGGAGGAGAGGTTGTGGCAGGAGGAGTAGTAGGAGGAGGAGGAGGAGGAGGTGGAGGAGTAGGGACAACCTCCGTGATGTCGGTGAACTTGGTGAGTTCACCGAGCAATCCCTTGTTAATTACCTTCAGGAGAAGGGTCTCACTATACAGCTTTTGCCGCAGGTCCATTTGGCCTAGCTTTTGGGCCAGGACTGCGGAAAAGCCCTCCTCAGCAGAGGGTGCCTCTCTGAGGGCCGCAGTAGCCTCTTTTAGGAAGGCTCTTGTTTCCTCCTCCACCTGCCTACCTCTCCTTGGCCCTCGTGGTTTCATTATCAGGGGAGGCATCTGGGCTCTTGTGCTGGGCCCAGCCTCCTCCTGGGTGCCACTTGGCCCTGTCCTCCTAAAGGGACTTTATTATTTTTTTGCCACCATGAATCACACACATTGTTCACCTCCAGACATTTAGGAATTGAATCTGAAAAGTTTGAAAAGTCTCACAGATTCCGCCTCCTGATATTGTTGCCTTGTCCACATCAAAATTGACCACTACTGTATCTTGGTCTTTAAATCCTTTTTTTTTTCGAACATTAAATACCTAACAATACTAACATCAATTTAAATTCATCACTTTTGTAACATATAAATGGAGATATCAATACTTTACCTGGCTCCATATATCCAAATCTGCCTCCTCAAGGGCCTGATCTTGATCCTCAGAGGAAGCCAGAGCAGGGTTGTCAGGAAGGCTGGAGGGCTGGCTGCAAGGAAGGCTGGAGGTTTGGCTACAAGGAAGGCTGGATTGACCTCTGGGGGGAAGGGTGGAGAGAGATTCCCGCACTTCCAGCTGGTCATCCAGAAAAGATAGCTTGCTGTAGTACCACAGACTGGGTTTATAAACCTTATCTGCTGCAGCACCTGACCTCTGGGACTTCAGGACCATATTCCTCTGGGTCCTGTATGTCCCCCTGATGGTAGCAATTTTGGTTTTCACATCTTGGAGAGTTGTTGTGGGTATCTGGGATTGCACAAATGCAAGCAGGCTCTCCAGTGCTGCTGTCCTGGCCATTTTGTTTTTATTGGACCCACTTTTGGTCTGCCACAGGATAGGGAGTTCTTTCCATTTGTCAATGAACTCCCCCATGAACTCAGGGTTTTTGAAACTATTCATTCTCTCTGTAAAATCAAGAACCCAGAAAAGACATATGTTTCAGGCAACATTCATCAAATCAGCATTTTGGACAGATCTAAAAGCCCCAAATCTCCACCTCTGCGGAAACCCAAATCCTTAAAATGTTATGTACCTTGGTCAACATGTTAGTTGCGAACTCCCTCTCCCGCCAAATGAACGTATTTTCGACACATGGATCTGCACTTGATATACACTGCGCATGCGTGAAACTCTGCACGCTTTCCCCGCCCCTGACGTTTGATATTGTACTTTCCCCGCCCCCTTCTCGCTCGTCGTAGTGCTTAGCAACATGGCGGAGACACAGGTGGCTGAGATTACCTCTACAGAGGATGAAATTCCTGAGGAGCCCAAATCCCGATCCAGGAGATATAAGGCATCCAACATGTCATTCGAGGAAATGGTGGAGATGGTCGCCATTTTGAAGAGGGAGGATTATGATGCCAAGCATGGGCCTAATCTGGTCAAGTCAAAAATTATGGCCAAAGTGGTCAAAAGTCTTCACCAAAAATTCAGGGTGTGCAGAACGAAGGAACAGCTCAGAAAACGATGGTCTGATCTGAAGTTGCGGGAGCCCGACCAATACAAACGAATCAAGAAAGTTATACGAAAAAGTAAGTATTTTTTTGCTATTTTCCCTGCTAGAGATTATTACTTGTATTATGTCGTGTATTTTTGTCTTTGATATAGTACAGTGAAAGATACCATCTTTCTTGTTCGTCCGCAAAGTAAACGGACGTATTAAACCTCTTTCTCCGTACAGTTCATCAAACAATGTTTTAGGATCATCCAGTGTGAACACCCATTTATTTAATTTTATTTGGGGTAGCAAATTTGGTAAACAATTTTTTTTGGGGATCAAATCCAAAGGACAATTTTTATTAAAATGAAGGATATGCATGGTAATGTTAAGGGAGAGAATGCTCAGCAGCTGATGAAACATCTGAACGCAGTAGTAAAAGTGTGGGCCAAAAGCCCCAAAGTTTGAGGGTGTCACACACAGGTGATCCTGTGTATATACTTTGGGGTGTTACAATGTGTCAAACTTTGGTTAAAAAAGTATATGCTATATTTTTGGCTAGGTATCCAATCATGTGTTCCGGTTGTCACTGGGGGTACATTGAAAAATGGACCACACTTCAAAATAATGTTTCCAAATTATTTGTTCATGGTTTCGTTTTCTCCAAAAAATCTTCATTACTAATGAAACTATACCTTTTCTTGCAATCTCCATAGGGCTTCAAAAAGCTACGTTACATGAGCCTCTAAATCCAACACCTTCAACAATACCCCCAGACCCACATGATGGAGAGGAACGTGAGATTGTGGAAGTGGAAAGTGGCACCTCAACAGGTCAGTGTCAAACCAGACAGATGCAGGTTAATAGATGTAGGCCTACATATTCTATACTACATGTTTTTTTTTTTAATGTAGGTGCAGTTCTGGCCGAAGACCCCAAAAATTTTACACATCACAGTGCCCAGATCCTGATCCAATACCTGATGGTCTGCTGTCGTGACCTTAAAAAATTAAAGGGAGACTTGATAGAGATCAGGGAAAATACCAAGCGGGTGGAGGAAAGGCTACAAAAGATCATGGATGTGCTTGGGCGTGTCTAATGTTTTAAAAAAAAAATAATGTTGAACTTGCTGTGTTTTGGCAGGTATGTTTTTCATTGAACCTTTTAGGACTAGTACATGTTTATTTTTTCACTATATTTTTAAAGATCTTTTTTGTATGCATGGCTGTTCATGCGTTTTAACAAGCAAAAAATGTTTGGGACATCTACATTTAAAAGGAATTGTCAAAAAAAAAAAATGGTATTTTGTTATCAAGAAGTTGTGGTTTCATTATATAAATGTTGTTGTGCAAATTGAACTAATCAATGTTTTGTGTTTACACTGACAATGAAGGCTAATTAAAGTGGAGCTCCCCCCTAAATAGCAACTTTTGCTATTTGGAACCCTCCCCCCCTCCGGTGTCACAATTGACACCTTTCAGGGGGGAGGGGGGTTAGGATACCTGTCTAAGACAGGTATTTTCACCCACATCCGGGAGTCCTGTCTCCGGGAATCTGCGGGAGTTACGTCACTTCCCGCAGACTTCCCTTGGTGTTCTGGGAGACACTCGGCTCCCAGAACACAGGAGCACCAATCAGAACGGCGCAGCGCGACTCGCGCATGCGCCGTAGGGAACCGGGCATGAAGCCGCAGGGCTTCACTTCCTGGTTTCCTCAGCGAGGATGGCGGAGGGAGCAGCAGAGCGACGAGCGGTCGCTCGTCCTCTGCTGCGGACGTCGCTGGACTCCAGGACAGGTAAGTGTCCAAATATTAAAAGCCAGCAGCTGCTGTAGCTGTAGCTGCTGGCTTTTAATATTTTTTTTTCCGACGGAGCTCCGCTTTAAGAATGCACAATACACATGGCAATACAAGTGCACTAGGTAAACCTATGAGAAACATAAATCATTATTAAATTAAAACACCAAACCAATCTTTGAGAAAAATAAAGTTTTATTTTTCTAAATTAAAAGGTTAAAAGTCATCAGGCATTTCAATGGCCCCCCTACCCACAAAATAATCCACATATTTGTCACGGACCTCACGTCCGGTTTGGGGGGCCAAGCCTGGACGGCCAGCTTCCAGGGCCACAAGATGTTCTGCTTCCATTAATGAGGCCTCAGGCCCAGTCAAAGTCAGATAATTTGTGGAATGCACCTGGAGATAATTATGTAGCACACATCAAGCCATTACAACATGGTTCCATTTGTAAGGGGCAAGGTGGATGGAGGTGAGGAACAGACGGAAGTGGCTGGCCATGATGCCAAAGGCATTTTCAACCACCCTTCTTGCTCTGGCCAGCCGATAGTTGTACACCCTCCTCTCAGGGGTAAGGGTGCGTTGCGGGAATGGCCTCATCAAATGGGGACCCAGGCCAAACGCCTCATCCACCACAAACACAAATGGGAGTCCCTCCAAATTCTGCTCCGCTGGTGGCAAGGCCAGCTGATCCAAAAGGAGCCATTCCCCAAACTCCGTCTGTGCAAAAACTCCTCCATCAGACATCCTGCCATTCTTGCCAACGTCCACATAGAGGAATTCGTAGTTGGCCGACACCACTGCCATCATCACGATGCTGTGGAACCCCTTATAATTGTAATAAAAGGATCCCGAATGGGGTGGTGGGACGACCCGAACATGTTTGCCGTCGATGGCCCCTCCACAGTTTGGAAAGTTCCATCATTGAGCAAACTCCGATGCCACATTCTGCCATTCATGTGGCGTAGAAGGGAACTGTGAAATGAAATCAAAAATAAATTAATACTTTGAGACAGAAACATTGAAAGCAGATTTAAGAAAAGCATTCATGGCCAACATTGGGAGAAACCAAAAAAATGTAATATTATTAGTAAGCAACAACAAACCCCCCAAAAAAACCACAAAATAAAATGGGGGGGGGGGGTTGAAGATGAGTTGGGGAGATCACAAATGAAGGCTGTAGCACTCTGTATGAATTAGTGAAAAATGAAACATTCCTAGGCAATCTTTAGGGGGCGTTTAGGGTAAAGCACTACGATGGAGCATAGATTAACATACATGGAAATGACTAGGCAAGGTGGGTATGGCCCCAGGATAGCATGCTGGAGAGGTTAGGTAAGGCAAATTTTAATGTAGGCCTAATGAAAAATTTCCAAAAAATAAATTCACATGTGGAGAAAGGGGACATTCCCTGCAGCTAAGAATCATGGGAATTAGGGACTGCTAATAACCCCCCCCCCAAAAAAAAATTAATACAAATAAATACATACAATGTGATGTTTGAAATAAGAACACTCACCTTAATATAGTCCTCCTGCAAAACTTGGAGGATGGCAGAACACGTCTCTGGTATAATGATACCCAGAGCCTGGGGGGATATGCCTGTGGAGAACTTTAAGTCCTGCAGGCTTCTCCCAGTCGCCAGGTATCGCAACGTGGCAATGAGCCTCTGCTCAGCACTGATGGCTTCACGCATAACGGTGTCCTGCCTGGTAATGTAGGGGGACACCAAAGCCAACAGATGCTGAAATACGGGGTCAGACATCCGGAGAAAATTCCTGTAGTCATCAGGATTATTCTCCCTGATCTCCCGCAACAAAGGCATATGACAGAACTGGTGCCGCTGGAGCAACCAATTCTTGGTCCATGAACTCCTCCTGACCCTGCTCATGGCATGGAGTCGGGATACAGCATGAACCCCTGCACCAACTACAGCACGAACTCTACGACGAGTACGTAGCCGCAACATGGCTAGATAACGGTCGGCAGCTCAGAACGAACTAGAAGAACGAACGGAAGAACAGCAAGGCCTATGAAGAACAAGCTGAAAAACAGTAACGAGCAGACAAGAACACACTGAATAAACAGATACGAACTGACTACAAGCACTGCAAAACAGATACGAACCCACAAGCACAAACTGAACTCCACAAAACGATCTTTAAAGCACGAAGACTGAAACGCGCGAATCGTCTCTCACCAAACTTTTACTAACATGCGGTAACACAGAATTAGCAAAAGCGTCCCAAAGGGTGGCGTCATTAGAACGGAACTTCCCCTTTATAGTGCCGTCGTACGTGGTGTACGTCACTGCGTTTTGCTTTGAACGTTTTTTAAAATTATCGTGTGTACGCAAGACCGGCTTGAGAGGAAACATGAAAAAAAACGACGTGAAAAACGTCGGGAAAAATAATGGCATGAAAAACGATCGTGTGTACGCCGCATTAGTCCGTAGTGTTCAATATTGAATTGACCCACCCTTTGCAGCTATAACAGCTTCAACTCTTCTGTGAAGGCTGTCCACAAGGTTTAGGAGTGTGTCTCTGGGAATGTTTGACCATTCTTCCAGAAGCGTGCTTGTGAGGTCAGGCACTGATGTGAACGAGAAGGCCTGGCTCGCAGTCTACCCTCTAATTCATCCCAAAGGTGTTCTGTCGGTTTGAGGTCCAAAATCATTTGGTGGGGGGGATAATGGTGTAGGGTTGTTTTTCAAAGGTTGGGCTTGTTCCAGTGAAGGGAACTCTTAGGCCACTTTCACATTGAGGCACTGGCCACATTGACGGTTGGCCATTGATTTTAATGGCAGGGGCGGTTTAGGAGCGGTGTGTACACCGCTCCTGCACAGCCCCAAAGATGCTGCTTGCAGGACTTTTTTTCCTGTCCTGCAAGCGCACCGCCCCAGTGTGAAAGCACTTAGGATTTCACACTGGGGCTGCAGAAGAGGCAATTTACAGGCGCTTTTCATGCGCTATTTTTAGCCCAAAAATGCCTGTAAAACGCCTCAGTGTGAATGTGGCCTAAAAACGTCAGCATAACAAGACATTTTGGACAATTTCATGCTCCCAACATTGTGGGAATATTTTGGGGATGGCCCCTTCCTGTTCCAACATGACTGCGCACCAGTGCACAAACAAGGTCCATAAAGACATGGATAAGCTAGTTTGGGGTGGACGAACTTGACTGGCCTGCACAGAGTCCTGAACTCAACCTGATAGAAAATCTTTGGGATGAATTAGAGCAGAGTCTGCGAGCCAGGCCTTCTCATGCACATTAGTGCCTGACCTCACAAATGCGCTTCTGGAAGAATGGTCAAACATTCCCATAGACACACTCCTAAACCTTGTGGACAGCCCTCTAAGAAGAGTTGAAGCTGTTATAGCTGCAAAGGGTAGGCCAACTCAATATTGAACCCAACAGACTAAAGCCTCGTACACACGGCCGATTTTCTCGTCGTTAGAAACACGTCGTATTTTACGACGAGATTCTTGTTAACCTTGACGATTTTCTCGTCAAGCTTTCCATGCGTACACACTGACATTTCCCAATTTCCTTGTTGTTCTCCGTGGTCACGTCCAGCACGTACGACGGCACTATAAAGGGGAAGATCGATTTCCCTGGTGCCACCCCTTGGGCTGCTTTTGCTGATCTCGTGTTACCGCGTGTGAAGTAAAAGTTTGGGAAGAGATGATTCGCGCTTTTCAGTCTTCGTGCTTTTCAGTTCGTTTTCTGAGGTTCAGTTTGTGCTTGTGGGTTTGTATCTTGTCTTTCAGGGCGTCTAGGCAGGTCGTATCTGTTTTACAGTGCGTTCTTGCCCGTTCGTTTCTGATTTTCAGTTCGTTATTCATAGGCCTTGCTGTTCTAAAGTGCGTTCTGTTCGTTCTGATCAGACGACCGTTTCCTAGCCATGTCGCCTGGACATTCTCATCATCGAGTTCGTGCTGTGCGTGCGCTTGGTGTTGGTCTGCTTGTTTTGGACCAAGACCAGTCCATGAACGGGGTGAGGAGGAGTTCATGGACCAAGAATTGGTTGCTCCAGTGGGACCAATTCTGCCATATGCCTCTGCTGCGGGAGATCGTCGAGAATAATCCTACAGGAATTTTCTGCGGATGTCTGACCCCGTTTTTCAGGAACTGTTGGCTTTGGTGTCCCCCTATATTACCAGGCAGGACATCGTTATGCGGGAAGCCATCAGTGCTGAGCAGAGGCTCATCACCATGTTACGTTACCTGGCGACAGGGAGAAGTCTTCAGGACTTGAAGTTCACGACAGGTATCTCCCCCCAGGCTCTGGGCCTCATAATCCCAGACACCTGTTCTGCCATTATACAAGTCCTGCAGGAGGACTATATTAGGGTAAGTTTTCTCCATTAACATCACATTTTATGTATTTCATGTATGCTAATGTATTGTATTTCTTTCATCCTTCCCTAATTACCATGATTGTAATATGCTGAGAATGTCCCCTTTGTCCTCATGCATGTTGGAAGTTTTTAAATGCCCCTTTTTTCTCCTCCATGCATATTTCCCTTCACTAAGCTTTCCAGCAGGGGCGTCTGTTGCTCCAAATGTTTGGGGGTCCACCCCCAATTTTAGGAACTAAACTTCCTCCTTTTTAGCGACTGTGCCTATTAAACGCCACCAGTTGCCCCATCCAATGCAGCCATTTTGTCCCCTCCAATGCAGCCATTTTGTCCCCTCCAATGCAGCCATTTTCCCCCCAGCCCTGCACTTACCTTCTTCTGGTCAGCGCCATCCTTCTTCTGTCCTTGATGTCTTTTCCTGCCCTCAATGTTGCATCAGCCAATCATGTAACCGTAAAACAGACTTGGTGAACATGATTGGCAGAGCAGCCTGTCAGTGTTTACCCAAGGAATGTCCCCCCCCTGTGTCCCCAATTTTACTTTTATCAAGCCAATTACATCCCTCAGGCTGGATTTTGCAAGCCTATTTGCCCCCCTGTTTCTGATATGCAATTTTCACCCCATAAATGCCGCAGTTCTTCATATGTCGGTCGCTTAACAGGGGGCCACCCACCTGAATATTGTGCGGCATTGACAATACATAGGTTACTGCAACGCATGAACCTATGTATTGTTCTGAGTGACGGGCACAGGTGAGAGGGGGCAGTGCTCCAGCGCCCACTCTGGACGCACCGCCACTGCAATGCTATCCTGTGGCCAAACACATCTACCCCCCCCCCCAAAATATTTTAGGAATGGACCATCAGAGGGGGTGATGAATATGAAACATGAGCCTTCCATTATACTTCTTAAAAACACCTTAAACTGAGATTTTTATTGATGTTGGCCTCTAATGTATTTTCTTATAATCTGCTTGTAATGTTCTATTTTTAAATTCTAATTTTTTTTCATCTTGTTTGATTCCCCAGCTTCCTTCCACACCACAGGAATGGCAGACTGTGGCATCGGAGTTTGCCACGTGGTGGGACTTCCCTAACTGCGGTGGTGCCATAGACGGGAAGCACGTCCGCATCGTGCCGCCACCCCGTTCTGGGTCCTACTACTTTAACTACAAGGTGTTTCATAGCATTGTGCTGATGGCGGTGGTGTCAGCACGGTATGAATTCCTCTATGTTGATGTAGGGAAGAATGGCCGGATGTCCGATGGGGGATCCTTCATCCTGACGGAGTTTGCCCTCCGTCTCCAGAGTGACGACCTTGCATTGCCACCGGATGCAGGGAATGTTGAAGGACTCCCCTTTGTTTTTTTGGCTGATGAAGCCTTCGGACTTGGACCGCACCTCATGAGGCCATTTCCACAGAGGACCCTGACCCCAGAGAAGAGGGTGTTCAACTACCGGCTGGCCAGGGCATGAAGAGTCGTTGAAAATGCCTTCGGGATAATGGCCAGCCGGTTCCGCCTTTTTATGACTCCCATCCACTTGGCGGACTACAAAATAAACTATGTAGTTTTATGCTGATGTGTGCTCCATAACTTTCTCAGCAGAAAATCAACTTCTTATATGGCCTCAGTTTTGCCGGAGGCAGGACTTTCCTCTGGCAATCAGCTGCCGGGCCTCGAATCTGCCCGTCCTGGCTTCCCCCCCAAAATGCCCGTGAGGTTCGTGAGAAGTATCTGGAATATTTCACGGGTAGGGGGGCAATTCCTATGCCAGGCCATGTGTAAAGATGCATGGAGAACGAACTCAATAAAAATCTGATATAATCTTTTAAATTTTGTTTTTTCATGTCTCCTAGTTTGTCTTAGTGCATTTGTAGTGCCAAGTGTATTTTCCTTTAGTAAATACCAACCATTTCACTATGTAACCCCACAAAAAAAAAAAAAAGGTTAGAGCGTATTTGAAAAAGAAGCTACACGTTGTTTGTGTTCAAACATTTTACTCTGTGCACATTCACACACATGGTAATATTATTTTTTTTGGATTTTGGCTTGCCACAAACCGGCAATTTTTTTAATATGAAAATATAAAACCATCAGTTGCATTGCAAAAAGTACAACATTGGATACCTCTGAGCAATATGAGGCATTCACGTACACAAACTATGTCTCTATGTGCCCGTCCTAATATGGGGTCTTGCCACCCCTTGCCCAGCCAAAAATTGAATATGCACACATTTTGAAGTCATTTCCAATAGGGATTTGAGACTCCTGATCCCTATTGTCAACATGTGCCATCTGCCATCGGGGGTGATCAATGGACGTGTTTTGTGGGTGCAACCCCTTCTTCAGTTCGCCTACTTGAGATACGAGGAAGGGGTTGCACCCACAAAAGCTGTACATGGATATCCCCTGATGGCAGATGGCACATGTTGACACACTGTGTGCATATTCAATTTTTGGCTGGTTTGATTGTCATAAAGGTAATAAAAAGGGGGAAGAACAATCATTAAACAAAATTTGGGGTTTTGATGCCTTATTCAATTCTCCCCAAAACATCGAGAATGTCTTTAAATGTTTGATCCATCACATGAATTCTTTGTTTAATTCTGTCCAGTTCTGTGCTACATTCCATCACTTGCTGTATTATTCGGAGGGCACTGTCAGCAGAGAAACGTGTACTATCCTTCACCACAACATTTACATCCCCTAAAAACAAAATAAAAAAGGTATTATAACTCTGCAGGCCTACATCTCTTACCTGAGGCTGTGGTGACAGATACTGACCTGTTGTGGTGACCAGTTCCACCACGTCATCCACCTCTCCTTCCTGCACTTCTCCTTCCT
Organism: Rana muscosa; assembly: GCA_029206835.1. Lineage (NCBI taxonomy): Eukaryota > Metazoa > Chordata > Amphibia > Anura > Ranidae > Rana > Rana muscosa. The sequence continues at coordinate 1,086,822,008 of CM055116.1, read as the reverse complement.
GCACCTCTTCAACTTCCTCAACACCCTCAGGTTGTGGGTCTTTGTGAGTTTGGGGTTGTTTCAAAGCTATGGGTTTCATGTGCTCCCTGGAGTGTTTTTCTCCCAGTCTTCTCTCCCCTATGAGAAGCAAACCAAAGGTCTAGTTATCACACAGAAATTCTCTATGAAAAATGAAAACAGGCTAAATTGCTTGAAAGTGGGGTACAAGTGTGTGTTTGTGCGGAATTTAAACATGAATGCATTATATATGTCCAAGAATCGGTTTAGTATTCACCTTTGGCTGTCAATTTTCAGACATGGAGGCAGCACAAAAATTCACTGATGCACCTGTGTGGGACACCCCAAAAAGGCGGTTTTAGTGGCCCACACTATAGTGCTCAAAAGTACAGATGTGGAAGCAGCTGCTGAGTGTCCTCTCCTTTACACTGATTAAAGTTTGCATTTCATTCTCTTTACAAACACATCAACTAGCCAACAATTTTAAGAAATCAGGCAGATGTCTAATTACATTTGAGGGTGAAAAATAACCCAAAAAAGAGGAGAGTGGCCGAACGATGTGTCTGTAACGAACGATTACTGTGCCAAACCAAGTTCAAACTATGACATTTTGGAAGGGAGTACAATAGGAAATTAAAAAAAATGGAGCAACATGGAAGTTGAGAAATAAATTAATAGCATAAAATTGAAAAATGTACTTACTTTTTGCTAGCATTCTCTTAATGCTTCTTAACTGCTCCGGCTCCCTCAGTTTGAGGTCTGACCACCTCTTTCTGAGCTGCTCATTTGAGTGTTTCACCCCAAAATTCTTCTTCAGACTCTTCACGACTTTCTTCATGATTTTGGCCTTCCTTCTATTTGGTTTGCTATACGGCCCATGCTTCGCGTCATAATCCGACTTTAGCAATATGTCCACCATCTCCGCCATCTCCGCATAAGACATATTAGATGCCTTGAATCTCCTCCTTGATCGTGACGTTTCTTCAGTCTCCGGGCTTGTCTCCTCCTCGTTATTTGAGGAATTATCAGACACCTGCTGTAAATCTGCCATATCTGTCTGCGCGTTGAAAGAGAAGGGGCGGGGAAAAGATGTTAGTTAGAACGTCATGGGCGGGCGACGTGTGCGGAGCGACGTGTGCATAGTTACACGCATGCGTGGTGTATATATAGCAAACACACATGTGACTATACTACGTTCGGTGTGCGGAGAGAGGAGTTCAAGTGACGGACGTGCGAACGAAGGTATGTGATTTTGTGACTTTGAACAATTGTTGGCCTATACTGTCTTGAGAATGTTGGAGGATATATATGGTGAATAAGATTTTAAGGAGGTTAGACTGTGTGCCTCACATTAGTTAATTTTTTTTTTGACTTGCAGACCCAAAATGAATGTCTTTATAAGTGACAAGGAATTCCTTGCGGAATTTATAGACCGGGTAAGGGAGCTGCCCGCTCTGTGGGAGACCAAAAACCCCATCCATTAAAAAAAAGGGGTGAGAAAAGCAGCGCTGGAGAGCCTGCTCCCATTTGTGCAGACCAAGGTGCCCACAGCCACAGCAAAACAGGTGGACACTAAAATTGGGAGCTTGAGAGGCACATACAGGACTGAACGCTCTAAGGTCCTGGCTTCTCAGAGGTCAGGAGCAGCAGCAGATGATGTGTATGTCCCCAATTTGTGGTACTACAGCAGGATGTCCTTTCTGGATGACCACATTGAGGCAAGGCCATCACTATCCACTCTTCCCCCCAGACTTCCCTGCAGCCAACCTGAGCCTTCTCTGGAGCAAGAGGAGGCAGCCATCCTGGATGAACCTGATTTGGCCATCTGGAGCCAGGTATAGTATTTATAGAAAATGTATTGTGATAAACCTAATGTTTGACAAATATGTCAAGATGACAAACATAAACTATTTTGTGTTACACACGTAAAATCAAGATCTCTAGACATTAGTCTGGCCTAAATTGGGTGCAAAATAGTCAATCTGATGTAGTTGTAAATTGTAAAAAAAAAATGAAGGATTTACATTCTAATTGCTTCAAACATGAGCTGAAAGTTGGATGAAAACAATAAAACAAAAAATTCAACTATGTCCCTTTTTCATACACAGGATGAAATCAGCCAGGAGGAGGGTCTGGAAAATGTCAGGCAGGAGGAGGCAGGGCCCAGTGGCAGCCAGTAGGTGGCAGGGCCCAGTGGCAGCCAGGAGGTGGCAGGGCCCAGTGGCAGGCAGGAGGTGGCCGGCCAAAGGAGAAGCACAACATCACAGGTGCCTCCTATCCGACTTCCCAAAAGAAGCAGGAGGGACAGGACCACCAGTGAGGCAGCAATGGCCCTTATTCGAGAGGCCCATGCCACCCTCAAGGAGCCCACATCCCCTGAAGAGGCCATTGCCGGCCTAGTGGAGGCAAAGTTCAAGGTGATGAGCATGGAGCAACGCCTCCTATGCGAGCCCCTGCTCATCACCTTGCTGAACAAGGGGGTGATGGAGAAAATTACCCCCAATACCGCAATTTGTGAGGTGGCACAACTCTCACAAGCTCAACATCCTCCTCCACCTCCACCTTGTTCTTCTGCCCCACCCCCTTCTCCTCCACCTTGTTCTTCTGCCCCACCCCCTTCTCCTCCACCTCCTCCTCCACCTCCACCTTGTTCTTCTGCCCCATCCCCTTCTCCTCCACCTCCTCCTCCACCTTCTTCTTCTGCGCCACCCCCTTCTCCTCCACCTCCTCCTCCTCCTGACAGGAGTACCCCTCCAGTGGCCCAGCCTCCAGCCACACGAAGAAGGAAGGCTGCAGGGAAGGCTGCAGGGAAGGCTGCCAAGAAGACGAGGAAGTGATGGCCTTGCTTCATTGTGGTCGGACAGAAGGCAGCCCGTTGTAGTACCACACACTTGGGACATATATATCACCTGCTGCTGTTCCTGACCTCTGGGAGGCCAGGATCAGATTGTGCTCAGAACTGTTGGCCTTCTCAAGCTCCCAATTTTAGTGTCCACACAGGGTTGATGTGTGCTCTGGGGTCCCTGGGATGCACAAATGGCAGCAGGTTCTCCAGCGCTGCCTTCTCTTTATTTTGTTTCAAACATGAATAAATGTTATTTTTGTTTAAGTTCATACTTGACTATGTTTATTTTTACAATTTTTTAATTTAGCTTTGGAGTAAGCAGATACATTTGACAGCCAAAAAAAGGGACAGATAACAACCCCCAAAAAAACTATTAAAATATATTTTTGAAAATAGAGGGTGTAAAATTTACCAAAAATAAATTAAAATATTCAATGGGAGATCACTATCAAAACATTGGCAAATTACTATTAACATCTGTTTGAAAAATATAAAACATTTAAATATTCAGAAGATCTTGCACAATATAATACACATATATCTTCTGAAGAGCAGCATGAAAAAGGTTAAAAAAAGATAGTCATAACTCTGTGTGAATATCAGCAGCAAAAGAAGTTCATTCGTTTTGATTAATGTAACATTCTAAAGAAGATTTCAATGCACAAAATTTAAACGATGCAATAATTTAGAGCATGACGAATGTGCTATCTCCATTACGAAGGCTTGATTTAGCAGAAGATGCGCTCCCGTCTCATATTTGCTTCTGAGCATGCGCGCTTTTGGAAGAGTCGTAAAAGCATACACACGAACCATTTTCTCGTCACAAAACAGGCCGACGAGAAACACGACGAGGAAATCTTGAATCCTGACGAGAAAATAGAGAGCAGGTTCTCTATTTTCTCGTCGAGATTCACGGCAGTTTTCTCGTCGTAAAACCATACACACGAACGGTTTTCTCGAGAAAAAAGCTCTCGCGGCACTTTTCTTGCCGGTTTTGGATGAGAAACTCGGTCGTGTGTACGAGGCTTTAGACTGGGAAGCCAGTAAAGTTCATGTGCAAAGACAGGTGCCCCAATACTTTTGGTAATATAGTGTATGTGGTAGGCTTTAACACTGAGCTGCCACATATGCAGTATGCATGCGGCTGATTTCACTGTTTTGTGTTGGGATTCGGCACCCCAAGCACTGTGTCTATGCGGTCACTGACAGCTCCCGGTCTCTGCTTACACTCAGGAAACAGTGGGATGGGCTCCTCATCATATGATCACTGATTGGAAAGCCCATGTAACACCTCTGGTTTTGCAAACTTTTATAGGGCTGGGAAAGGGTAAAATAAGGCCTCAAGGAGAGCAGATTCTGGTAGGATCAACAAGTATTTATTAGGCAATTATTCACATCAATTAAAAAAAACCTTGCCCAACTACAGTTACTTGACAATACAAAAAGGGAGCCATTTATACAACTTTAGTATTGAGGTTTTATACACTTTAAGCCAGCAGATGTATTGGTAGTATTTGCACTTTCTAACTATGGAGGAAAATCCTGTAAGGACTGAAACTAGTCCTTGATCAATATATTTTTAAATCTGTGTTTGTATCACTAGAACTAATAATCACAAAATAAACAATAAATGTAATAGAAAGTGTGACAGAATGCCTGGCACTCAGCTTGGGTGCTTATGCCAAGATACAGCTTACTCCAGTCTGGAACCAGGAATCAGGAATTATAGCTGAGCACCCAAAAACTAGATTGCACTAGCTTAGGTGCAAACTGGAACTTACTTTATTGTAAACTCACACAGAATATATATACCTCACAGAATCAGATAAGAGCTTGATCACATTATGCAAACAGTAAGATAATTAACATAGCTAAAGTACAGCCAACATAAACAGTAAGCCAACTAGTCACCTAGACAAGCCTAGGTGACTCAGTGCCTAGCCAGACCATTTGGCACCAGTTCCCCAGTAAGAAGACTTAAGGCTTTCCAAATCTAGGCACCCCAGTCCTAGGCACCCCCCCCAAGAATAGAGCCCCCTCAAAAGCCAGGACCCATAGTCAGTAGGCAAGAGGCTACCCTGCAGTCCCCTCCAAAAGCCCCTGTCCCGTTTGGATCTGTCACAGAAAGATTGTAAATGCATCTGAAAATTTTGGCAGCCTGCCTTGGTTCCTGCACTTTCCTGTCACTGCATCCGCAGGTTCAGACCCATGGTAGTGTTGACAGACATGCATAGGCGTGCGCACAGGGTGTGCCAGATGTGCCCAGGCACACCCTAATCACCCAATGTGTCCCAGATTCCCCGTTTAGACCCCTGATATTTCACCAAAGCCCCCTAACGGGGCTCCTAAATTAAAAAGAGCTTTGGGGTGCACACCCTAATGCCATAGGCTGTGCACACCTATGCAGACATGCATACTACCACCAGCAATGTATACAGCAGTATACCTGCAGTCCTGTAGTTAGCCTGCTGACACCCACATTGCAAAGCCCAGGATTGATTAACGGTAACTCCTTTCAGGAGCCAGGCTGTCTAATGTTAGAGGACTACCACCAAACCCCACCATCTATGCACATTAAAAAAAAAAAAAGTATGTTCAAACTGCAAATTATACAAAAATATACAGTAATGATTTTGGCTTACTGTAAGAATATTTATAAGAATGGGTTAGTTGATCGTAAATTTATTTACACACACTTTAAAACTAAATTTATTTGCATTGGAGGAATAATTTGAAGTGGTTTGGGCACACAATTCCTGGAAGGCTCTTGCTTCAGCTTTTTGTAAGTGTATCCTTATGGTAGAAAGTCTATGTGAGGGAAAAATCACCTTCTGCATTTCAACTTTCAACATCAATGTTGCAATAAGTCATAATTAAATTCATGGAAATATTTTGTAATTGTGGTTTGTGAAAATGCTGGGTCTTTCATATGTCAGTTTTTTCATAATTTTGTTAAGACATGAAGAATTTCAGAGGATTAGAACAGCAAACTGTCATTCAAATGTCCAGAGAGCATGCAATAAAAGGACCACAATAAGGGACTCATCACTCTTCTCTACACAACACTATTTGTCTACAAGTCTCCAGCACTCTGGACATGTGTTAAATTGTCAGAGACATCTGTCCCATGGTATAGTGTCCCCTATTATGTTACTACATACTGTGGCAGAAAATTAAGGCTAAGCAGGCATGGCTGATGGGAACAAATTTGCAGAACAAGTTTACTTGCTGTGTGCATATTCCAGGTCCGGGGAGAACCAATTGATAATGCCAAATACTTTCGAGGGAAAGCCACTTCAGGGGGTAATGCCGCGTACACACGATCATTTTTCCCGTCGGGAAAAATGAAATTTTTTCCTTTGGACGAGAAAAACGATCGTCTGTGGGCTTTTTGTCATTATTCCCGACAGGAAAAACTGCATTAATCACGACGAGAAAAATTAGAACATGCTCTAATTTTTCTCGTCGTGATTCCCGTTGTTTTTTTCCGCGGCAGTTTTCCCATAGGGAAACACTGCCGCGGAGCCTACACACGGTCATTTTTTTCGACCAAAAAAAAAATGTCATTTAAAATGGGCGTGTGTAGGGGAACAAGCTGTTCCTCGTTTTTCACGTCGATTTTCTCGACGGTGTTTTCACCGTCGAAAAAATCGATCGTGTGTACACGGCATAAGACTACAGGAAAGCACTTTTGTAAGTATCCAATTTTTATCCATTCTATTTGCTCAAATAAATTTTTTGCGGTAATGGTGCTTGTGCTTCCTTTAACCACTTGTCCCCCGCCCACTGTCAATTGACGGCGGGCGGAGGATACTCTTGTTCTGGGAGGACGTCATTTGACGTCCTCCCTTTAAAACGAGCTAGGAGGCAGGCGCGCGCCCGCCGCGTTCACAAGGCCCCGGTGCGCGTGCCTGGCGGCCGCGATTGCCGCCGGGCACCCGCGATTGCCCGGGAAACGAGCAGGAAAGTGGATCTCTGTGTGTAAACACAGAGATCCACGTCCTGTGAGGGAGAGGGGACCGATGGTGTGTCCCTTGTACATAGGGACAACCATCGGTCACCTCCCCCAGTCAGTCCCCTCCCACAGTAAGAACACTTTGAGGAAACATATTTAACCCCTTCCCGCCCCCTAGTGGTTAACCCCTTCCTTCACATTTATACAGCGATCCCTGCTATAAAAATGCAAATGGTCCCAAAAATGTGTCAAAAGTGTCCGATGTGTCCGCCGCAATATCGCAGTCACAATAAAAAATCGCAGATCGCCGCCATTACTAATAAAAAAATAAAATTGCTATAAATCTATCCCCTATTTTGTACACACTATAACTTTTGCGCAAACCAATCAATACGCGCTTATTGCGATTTTTTTTTTTTTTTTACCAAAAATATGTAGAAGAACACGTATCGGCCTAAACTGAGGAAAATTTTATTTAAAAAAAAAAAAATGGGTATTTATTATAGCAAAAAGTAAAAAATAGTGTTTTTTTTCCAAACTGGACGCTCTTCTTTTGTTTATAGCGCAAAAAATAAAAACCGCAGAGGTGATCAAATACCACCAAAAGAAATCTCTATTTGTGGGAAAAAAAGTACACAAATTTCGTTTGGGAGCCACGTCGCACGACCGCGCAATTGTCATTCAAAGTGTGACAGCGCTGAAAGCTGAAAAATGGCTTGGGCAGGAAGGGGGTTTTCGTGCACAGTAGAGAAGTGGTTAAACTTGTTTTTGTAGTTCCACTTTGGATTCCCCTATCCATGGAAAGCTGCATCCGCCTAGCTTTTGAAATTGTTGTACAGTCCCATTTAACAGTGGAGGACCTCGGAGCACTGGAAGTGATAGTTTTGTACACCATTCTGGGCTGGGATCACTAGCCATCTCACATGTACAGTTCTTGTATGGCAGTTCTTTTATGACATTCCAATTTAGAAGATACACACACAGTTGTTTTTTTTTTCTCTTTATTGAAGCAAACTAGCTACATACAATTATTTATTTTTTATAGAGGAGTTTTGGGTTTAGTATGGCTAACTGTGTCCAGGAAGATACAATCAAATTACTTTATAGCCATCCATTGCTTCCCATCGTGGTGCTACAATTCCCATCTTAAAGTGTAACTATGGACAAAATCAAAACGTTTGATACAATCTACCACCCGCATTGAGGCTACTCACTTGTGTGTGTCGCGTGGCACACGTATGTGTGGACACTGCAGCCCATTAATTTAAATGGAAAGCTGTACCTGTGGGAAGAGCAGGAAAATACCTTTTTTTTAAATGCAGCCGCACAGAACCGTATGGTATGCATGCAGATTGCAGGGTTTAGCGGTGCGTTACATAATCAGTGCAGGGTTTAGGGGTGCGTTACATACACAGTACAGGGTTCAGGGTGCAATAGGTACAGAGTGCAGGGTTCAGGGCATGTTACATACAGAGAGCAGGGTTCAGAGTGCATTACGTACAGGGTTCAGGGAGCATTACATAGAGTGCAGAGTTTGGGAATGCCACATTTGAGATTAAAGAAGCCCAAACTTGCCAACAGTCCCGATTTTCCTGGGACATTCACAGTATTCAGACCTAAATCCCAATCTTATCATGTCCCGGGAGAATTCACAGGAAATTGGATTTGTCCCGGTGTTCCGTGATGAATCGCCAGAGCCGCCGCTAGAGATCCGGGGGCTCCACCATTTTTTAAAGAGCAGCTCTCCTTGAGGCCAAAGTGGGGAAGAAACAAGAGGTGGAGCCTGGGTTGTGAGCCAGGCCGTGGGGCGGGGCCTTGGAGGCAACTCCATTTCTTTTGGCAGCCACTCTGCCCCGTTTGTTCCCCTTGGCCTCCACGAGAGCTGCTCTTTGCAAAAATGGCGGCAGAGACAATATCACCCCGGACATCTAGCGGAGGCTTGGGTGATACAGCAGCATGGAGGTCTCATAATCTGGTGGCAAGCTGCATCTTGGTGTCAGGTGAGCGCTGCATCTCTCCTGACAAGTAACAAGCTGCATCTGGTCACAAGTGAGAGCTGCATCTCTAGTGGCAAGTAACAAGCTGCATTTGGTGACATGTGAGCGCTGCATCTCTGGTGGCAAGTAGCAAGCTGCATCTGGTGACAAGTGAACGCTGCATTTCTGGTGGCAAGTAGCAAGCTGCATCTGGTGACAAGTGAGCGCTGCATCTCTGGTGACAAGTAACAAAATGCATCTGGTGGAAAGTAGCAAGCTGCATCTGGTGACAAGTGAGCGCTGCATCTCTGGTGGCAAGTAGCAAGCTGCATCTGGTGGCAAGTAGCAAGCTGCATCTGGTGACAAGTGAGCGCAGCATCTTTGGTGGCAAGTAACAAGCTGCATCTGGTGACAAGTGAGCGCTGCATCTCTGGTGGCAAGTAATAAGCTGCATCTTTCTCTCTCCCTCCCTTTCTTTCTCCATCCCTTTTTCATCTCAGACTCACCACACCCCATTTAAGCCAGACCCAATGATTAGTTTAAACCATGACCATTTTTGCCACTGATTTTTTTCCTCCCCCGCTGTGCCACACCTACAAATGAGTGCTTGCCCCATAATTATAATAAGACTCCGCCTGCAGACACAAAATTGTCCCTATACATTTTTTGACAATGTTGGCCAACTATGGAAGCCCTGAGTAGTAGTATACAATGCAAACAGTGTCTGCAGCCAAGAATAATGCAGACACAGCACCTGTAATCATCTTCATTTTAATGATGATCACACAGTACAGTCTGTGTCTTATTGTACTGTATATAGGCTGTACAGTGTGATCATCATTATGATGATAGTCACAGGTGTCTCACTGTAGTACTATACACATGTTAGGAGACCAACCAAAAGAAAAAAAAAGTTTACCTTGATCCCCACTTACAAGTCTGCCACTGCTGCTGCAGCAGGCGGCACTGCCCACTGAATGTGACAGGGACAATCATTTTTGCTGGGATGCAAAGCATCATAGCTGCAGCTGCCTTTGCAGTATGGGGATGGTAAAAACAGGTAAACAGGGGATTGGGCTTCAGTTGAAACACACAGTGCAGCCGCTGATCAGTGTATTTTGCCTGAACCATATCCTGCTGTCAGATTATGTCCTGGTGGGAGGATTCCTCTATCCACCTGTAGCACCCTCTACTGTAGGTAGGTGCTGGAGTAGGATTTTTGCAAGGGAAACTGTCAGTGCAGGTAAATTTAGGCAGGCCTATGCTTCAGGCTAGGTCTGCTTGTTTTGATCTGGGGGCAGGGAATGGTTAGTGTAGCAGTGGGTGTGACCACCTGTGCTCTAGTTCTGGGGCGCCTCCCCTGCTTCCAGGGAGAATGATCTGGGAGAGGGGCAGGGCACAGGATTGGAGTGACAGGGAGCTCATGTGAGGAGCCCTGACCAATCCCCATTTGGAAATGGCAGGGGGCAGGCCTCCCATATAAGCTCAGGTCCCAGCCCACTGGGGAGGAGTTGTCGGTCGGGAGACTTGGAGAATGGTGCATTAGGCAGCAGCAGCAGCAGGGGCCCCACCCCCATATGGGGGGGTGCGAGGAATAGCGGAGGAGCCCGGGAGAGCTGGGAGGGAGCTGCATCCTTACATGGTCATGGATGAAGTGTCCTGGAACAGAAGGGCTGGAGAAGCTGTCGGAAGGTGTGTCCAGTTAAAGTTCTCCATCATGGACTCGGGGCAGGAGAAGGTCGGTGAGTGGACCACAGTGGATTACTGGATGAGGCATGCCAGGGGAGCTGGGTGCGAGGCCAGAGGAGAGACTGTGGGGAAAGTGTCAAATCGATGCGGCCTGAGGGCGCAGGATTTGCAGACCGGACTAGCTGGGAACAGTAGTCCACAAAGCTACACGTGCTACTAAATTACTAGGCCGCCGGGGAGAGGTACTGCAGACCTCTGGCCTAGTAACAGCAGCTATAATATCCAGCCATTGAGACTGTTCAGAGCGGCCTCTTTTGCTCATAGAGGAGGATGTGACAGGAAAGATAATGATCTATAGTAAAGTTTGTGCAGGAGGATAGAAATCCTGGGAGCAACCGTCTGCAGGAGATATGCAGAGGAGGAGAAATAGTCTGCATGGTGATGCAGGGGAAGTGACTGTAGATATTATTTGTACATCAGTGCTTCAGGGCTCAACCAAATTTCAAGTTCTTTAATATGGTGGCAAAGCAACATGTTCTATGGGCATCCCATATCCCTTTTCCCCCAACCAAGTTATATCCCCCCAATAAACAAAAACAAATCACCGCAAATTACTGTTCATTGTCTCTGAGGTGATAGATAAAGGTCTGGCCGCAGGTTGATATGGTGGATGTTAGTTACTAGCAGCAACCAAGTGCTACACACCTTTTACCTGAAAACTATTTTTTTTTTTTTTTGTTCAGCCTGCTGAAAAAAGTAATCCCATATGTCCCCTTTAAAGGACTGCAAAGAATGTAGCAGGCTGAAGAACAGTTGGGAGAGATCAAAAGTAAGCCTGGACGGAAAGGGTGTTAGGCAGACAGTCAGCATGTGGATTCCTAAAGTGGAATGCCCAGATCTGATAGTTGGAGTGACAGGGTGTGTTGTGTGTGTGTGTGGGGTGGGGAGGGGGTTGAAGTTGAAGGGAACAGGGGAAAGTGAATGGGAAAGGGGGGACGGGGACGGGTGCAAGACTGTCTGATTTATGGCATCATCTTACTGGCAAGTACTACACAAAGAGAGGGAAGTGAAGCTGGTGGTGAAGTGAGCCATTGTAGTAGGAAAGTGAAAGTAACTTAATCGTCAGAAAGGTGGAGTGGCCTGGAAAGAGAATCGGAACATTATGCAGTGGGAGATTAACAACACTCCAGTGGGGCAGGAGAAGAATTTGAAACTCCCAGTGCGGCCACCTCTCCACATATTAACATTGCGCCCCCTCTGCCTTCCCTTGTCCCAGCCCTGCACACATAGATGATTTGCTACTGGCGCTCGGGTGATTAGGGAGTGCCCAGGCACACTCGGCAACCCCCCTGCGCATGCCTATGCCCGAGAGTCTGTTGGGAAAGTTTGTTTGAGCTTCATGGTAATCAAGGTTACTTTTCAAGCAAAGACAATGGCTTATAATTATTTTTGCAGCACCTGTATAAAGAGGAATACTTTTTAAAGTGAAACTGGTTTATTATTTTAAATTTCTTTATTAATCTTTTTCCAACATACATTACATACATTTCAGTAAATAAATACTAAAACACAAATACATATAAACATTAATATGATCTCAATTTATCCCCTACCTATAAACGTGTAAGGCTTCTTTCACACGGGACGGATCAGTCATGATCCGCCCCGTGAACCTCCGCTTGCTCAGCGGGGATCGCTCTGTTGATCCCCGCTGAGCCGGCTGATGACTGGGCGGTCCCCGCACACTGTGCAGGGACCGCCCTGTCAGATCTCCGCTCTCCCCTATGGGGGATCGGATGAACACGGACCGTCTGTCCGTGTTCATCCGATCCGCTCTGCAGACGGATAGAAAAATAGAAATTTTTCTATCCTGAAAAACGGAGCGTAGCGGACACGGGTGAGATCGGGTGTCAGCGGATGTTCATCCGCTGACATCCGCTGTCCCATAGGGATACATGTATGTCCGTTTTTCATCCGAAAACGGATGGGTGAAAAACGGACATACGGTCCGCCCGTGTGAAAGGGGCCTAACATTAATAATAGTTATACTCAAAGAAGGAAATTCTGGTCATAAAATATACCCTACCATATAGCCTCCTTAATCTATATCTACAAGTCGGAGGAATCTGGATAATAGCAAAGGGAAGGAGAGAGAGAGAGAGGCGAAGAGCTGGATAGAGCAAGAGAGGCAAAGGAAGAGGAGGGGAGGGAAAACAAAAAAGGGGGAGAAGGGGGGAAATTCTTTTTTTTCAATTTTTTTATTAAAAAGGGGGGCAAGGAGGAGGGGGGGGTGGGGTGGGGAGTGATAGAAAATGTGCAAGTGCAAATGCCTACTAAGGCAATTTATGACTAGTGATATATTATTATATATAGGTGATTTAAGAAGACTCCCGCTATAAGCCTAGTGATGTAAAAAAAAAAAAAAGTAATAATACAGAATTCATGTGCAAGTGCCTACTGAAGCAACTAATATCTAGTGATGTAGTGTAATATAAATAGTGAAAGAAAAAAAATTATATATATGTATATCTATCTCTCCTTTTTCTCTCACCTTCCCAAATCTTTAATTGAAGAGGGGAGGGAGATGGCAAAGGAAAATAAATTGCTAGTGCAAGTGCCTACTAAGGCAGCATATATCTGGTGATTTAAAATTATACATAAGTGATTTAAGAAGACTCGCACAACTAGTCTAGAGATGAGTAAAAAAAAAAAAAAAAAATGTGTGTGTGTATATATATATATATATATATATATATATATATATATATATATATATATAATTTCTAAAGGAAAAAAAAAGGAAATAATAAGGGATATAAGTGTAAGTGCCTACTACGGCAACTTATATCTAGTGACGTAATGTAATATGTGCAGTGAAAAATTTTATGTAATTTTGAATTTTGAAGCCTATGAAAAGGTGGGAAAGAAAGAAAAACAAAAACAAAAACAAAACAAAAAAAGGAAAGGGGGAGGGAGGAACAAGGAAGGAGGGAGGGGGGCCACAGGAGAGGAATTCCCGACCTATGAATCCCCCCCCAACCCCCGTCTCCTCCCTGTGTACCTCCGCCTCCCTAAAGTCCCTTCATCCTGTTCAGATCATGTTGAATTTTGGCCTACACTCATTCTGGATTGACAACAACTCCTCCATCAGTCTAATTCTGTCTATCTCTTTTAACCATTCTCCCATTGATGGAGCTTTTTTTTCCTTCCAGATCCTTGGTATTAGCGCTTTTGCTCCATTCAATAGATATGGGACCAGAGTCATTTTATATTTTTTCCTTGTTATTCCCGTGTTATGGAACAGACAATACCATGGGTCTAGTTTCACCTCAACACCACTGATCTCCTTTATCATACTTAATATCTCCCTCCAGTATACCTGTGTCAGAAGACAATGCCACCATATGTGGGCATGTGTTCCCTCCATCCCACATTCTCTATAACATAGGGGCGATGTCTCCTTGTTAATTCTATGGAGTTTCGTTGGGACAAAGTACCATTTATTTAGGAGTTTATAGTTCATCTCTTTTACATTTGCTTCTACAGATGTGGAATGGACATAGTCTAAGTCTCTTCTTTTCCTCTATTATAGTTTGGTTTGACTCTAATTCCCAACTTTCTAGTACTTTCAGTGTCTCAGGTCCTCTTGAAGGTATCAATACCCTATATATGTTCGATATCCCCTGTCTTCCCGTTCCTACAAGCTCTACAAGTTTTTCCCAAGCATTCAACTCCCTCATGGCTCGCAGGGGTTTTGGTAAGGTACTTACAAAATGCTGGACCTGTCTATACCTCCAAATATCCCCTTGAGCCAATCCATGTTTTTCTCATAATTCTAAGAGTGAGCACAATGTACTCCCTTTCAGTATATCTTTCAGTTTTAGTGTGTCAGAGGTTGCCCATCCAAGGAACGCACCCCCCTCCTCTCCCGGCGGGAAGAAGTCCGTTCCCGTGAGGGGCATCAATGGACTATTATAATGCCACTTCTTTATTTTACACACTCTGTCCCATATTCTGAAGGTTTCTATTGTCATTGATGGTATCTCTTGAGTGAGGCCTCTATATTGTTTTGGAATCCATATTATCTTTCCCAGTTCCTTTTTACTCAGACTCTCTTCTACTCCCACCAACTTTTTTTCGTCTTGTCTATCCCCCTGCGTCCAGTCCACTATCCTCTTTAGTACAGCTGCCTCATAATATCTTTTAAAATCTGGTAGATATAATCCTCCCTCCTGTCTGGGTCTGGTCAGAGTCTCAGCTGATATACGGGGCTTCTTTTCTTTCCATATAAATCTCCTTATTATCTTCCCCAGTGTTCCAAAATATATATCTGGAATTTTATCGGGAGCGTTTGGAAAATGTACAATGCTTTGGGCAGAATCATCATCTTAATTATATTTATTCTACCCCACCAAGATAATTTTTCTATCGGGTATCCCTTCAGTTCTAATTTTGTTTTATTTAATAGGGGGATATAGTTCTCTTCATATAGATCCCTTTCTGTAATGGACAGAAATGTACCTAAGTATTTCATCCCCCTGTTTCCAAGTAAACGGGTATTGATCCCCCAGATCTCTTTGTTCTCTCGGACTCAAGGATATACTCAATATCTCAGTTTTCTCTTTATTAATTTTTAAATTTGAGATCTCTCTGTACATTTCATATTCCTCTAATATCTTTGGTAAAATCTGCCTTGGGTTTGATACATAGAGCATCATATCAACCGCAAACGCAGAGATCTTGTGTTCCTTCCCATCTACCTTAACCCCCTCAATCTCCTGGTTTGTTCGTATGATTGCTAATAATGGCTCTAACGAGAGGACGAAAAGAAGGGGTGAAAGCGGGCATCCCTGTTGGGTCCCATTAAAAAGTGGGAATCTATCTGATAAGGTTCCATTTACCCGTACCTGCGCCGAAGGTTTAGAATACAGTGCTCCTATCCATCTGAGCATATTTGGCCCTAGACCTTTATGTCTCAGTGTTGTTAACATAAATTCCTAATCTAATCTGTCGAAAGACTTTTCAGCGTCTAATGACAGAAACAGCGCTGGTATTTTGCTTTTTTTGGCTTTTTGTATCAGGAGTAATGTTCTTAGTATATTATCTCTTGTTTCTCTTTCAGGTACAAGCCCCGCCTGATCATTTTCTATTAGCCCAGTCATTCAAGGTTTTAATCTTTCAGCCAGTATTTTCGCATAGATCTTTATGTCAACATTAGTCAAAGATATGGGCCTATAACTGGCACATGATGAGGGATCTTTATCTTCCTTTCTTATAATAGTTATGTGGGCTCCCAATGCTTCCTCACGCATTGTCATACCTCTAGCTATAGAATTCATATACTTCTGGAAATACGGTATAATAGTCTCCACATATCTCTTATAGTATAGTGAGGTAAACCCATCTGGGCCAGGGCTCTTTCCCATTTTAATATTTTTAATTGTTTGACTTATCTCTTCCCTTGATATTTCCTTATTTAATTTATTGATTTCTTCTTCTGCTATTACCGGGAACTTGACCCTATCCAGATATTGTTTAATTTTCCTTCTTTTATTCTGTGTTACTAATGGACTTTGTTCTTTATTTACATTATATAGATCTTGGTAATATTCTTGGAAAATGTTAGTTATTTCTTTCGTAGAGTGCCTCATATCACCTTTCCTATCTTTCATTTTGGATATAAAGCTCTGTGTGTTTCTGGGTTTGATTATCCTTGCTAAAAATTTCCCCGGTTTATTCCCCATGGCAAAGAATTTCTTATGCCGGGTACACACGATCAGTTTTACCGATGAAAACAGTCCGATGGACTTTTCTCATCGGACAAACCGATCGTGTATGGGCCCCATCTGTCTTTTTTCCATCTGTGAGAAAAAATAGAACATGTTTTAAATTTATCCGATGGGAAAAAAATGATAGCAAATTCCGATCGTCTTTGTGGAACTCCATCGGACAAAAAACCCACGCATGCTCAGAATCAAGTCGACGCATGCTCAGAAGCATTGAACTTAATTTTTCTCGGCTTGTCGGAGTGTTTTACGTCACGGCTTTTGGGACGGTCGGATTTTTGACTGATGGTGTGTAGGCAAGACTGATGGAAGTCAGCTTCATCAGATTTCCGATGGAAAAATCAATCGGATTAGAATCCATAGGAAAACCGATCGTGTGTACACGGCTTTACTCATATTGTTGAATACCCATTTAGTTTCTTGTTCTATTAAATCCCTTAATTTTTCTCTTTTCCCAGTTAGTATTATTAAAATTTGCTCTTCCTGTCTTTCTTTGTGGTTCTGTTCTAGATCCTGGATTTCTTCTAATAGGGTTTGTTTCTGGGCCTGCCTGATCTTTTTTCCTCTTGGCCTTTTCCGCTATCATCCTCCCTCTCATGTACACTTTATGTGTTTCCCATAAAATCGATGGAGCAACATTTTCTATGTCATTTTCTTTAAAGAAAAGACACATATCCTTTTCCAGATCCTCCGCTATCTTTGCGTCATTTATGAGGGATTCATCTATTCTCCAAGATCTCAAACCAACCGGGATTTCTCCTAACACCAAGGTCATCTCAACCAGAGCATGGTCGGAGAGCATTATTGTTTTTATTTCTACCCCTCTCAGTCCTTCGAGTAGCCGATGATCTAGTAGGATATGATCTATTCTGGATTACGACCTATGTACGGATGATTAGTATGTAAAATCCTTGTCTCTTGGGTGTAAAATTCTCCACGCCTCTACCAAGCGCATTTGATATAATTTATGTTTAATTGCTCGAAGATATTTCCCCTCAGACCTTAATGACACAGGTTGGGTATCTAATACTGGGTCAAAAACCAAATTTAAATCAACTGCTAATATCACCATCCCCTCTCTAAAGGCCTCCAATCTATTCAGGATTTTTCTCAGATACAATGCTGGACGTTTATTAGGGCAATATACATTTCCCAAAGTAAATTTCATGTTAAATAAAGAGCCCTTAATAAAAAGATATCTTCCCTCGGGATCTGATTCCATAGCTTCTAATGTAAATCGTGTATTCCTGTCAAACCCGATCGCTGTTCCTTTTGATCTTTTATTGGGGGAATAACTTTAGGTTCCAGGTCTGTCTGCCGGGTTAACCCATCCGCATTCCTGTCTTGAGGCCCTGGCCCATAATCGGAAGGCAAGAGGCTAGCATTCAGTCCTCTCCAAAAGCCTCTGTCCCGGCTAGGGATACACAGTGTATCCAAGTGGGGAAGTCTTTTGAAATTAATCTAGTCTTGGATGTCAGCTTTAGGTGAGTTTCTTGTAGAAACACTATATTGGCCGACAGACCCTTCATCTCCTGCAGTATATGATATCGCTTATTTGGACTATTTAGTCCTCGCACGTTATACGTGACTATTTTCAGAGCTGCCATATTCTATAATTTGGTTCCTTTGTTTTATATAGATAACCATACATCAGACACAAGCAGGAGAGAGAGGAGAGAGAGGACCCTGGATATACTTCTTCCTTCCGGGAGATCTCATCAGACCTTTCTTTAATAAAAAATATATTTTCTAGACCAAACTTTAACAAAAAAAAAAAATAGGGTAAAAGAATCCCCCTCCCCAATCACATTGCAAACCAATGTTAGGACTCCCTTGGTCCACGCCCCCCCCCCCTGGCGCTCTGCCGAGCAGGCCCTGCCTCAGGGTATCTTGTATGTCCACCCTTACTCCAGGTCGCGGTCCTCAATAATAGGATCGTCCCCGGAGCGCTGGTGGGCATCACTTCTCCATATCTAATGAATTTAATTTGAAATTCACAATGGTGTCTGACCCGAACAACATTACCTTCTTGGATGTAGAAATCTTTAGAGATAAGGAAAATATGTTATCTTGCAAGTTGTTCCGCAAACCTACTGCAAACCTACTGCAGGTAACACCATTTTACATTCCTCTAGCTTTCACCCCAGGCCCCTAGTAGAATCCATTCCGTATGGACAATACTTAAGGATTAAACGTAACAGCTCTAACGAGTCTGACTATAAAAAAGAAGCAAACAACTTGAGGAAACGGCTCCTCGCTAGGGGATATAGTCATAAATGCCTTAAAAAGGCCTTTAAACGCACTCTAAATCTAAGTCGTCACGATCTATTAGGATCCAAACAAAAGAGGAATGTGGAAAGTGACCACCGTATCATTACCACATACTCTGAGGATCATGCCCAGATTTTCGAAATTTGCCAAAAACACTGGCATTTGTTAACAGCAGATCCCGTCATAGGACCACTTGTACCTTCAAGACCAGCAATTACCTACAGACGAGCTACCTCCCTACGGGATATGCTTGTGCAGAGCGAATTCCAGGGCACCACTAGAGGCGATCCTTTTAAAGAATTCGGAACTTTTCAGTGTGGAAACTGCACATACTGTAAATACATGAATACCAGAAAAAACATTTATTTACCAAACGGTCAAAAATTTCGACCGAAACATTATGCAAATTGTCAAACTACTGGGATAGTACATTTACTGTTATGTAGTTGTAATTGCTTTTACGTGGGTAAGACCATACAAAAATTATGGCAAAGACTAGACCGACACCTGAAAGCGATGAGGGACAAAGATCCAGATCTCCCGCTCGGTAGACATGTCGCCCAAACTCATGGTGGTACTTTACCAAAAATTGAGGTGGTTGTTTTGGACAGGGTCCACCGCAGCCCCCGGGGAGGCGACTTTGATAAATGCCTCCTTCAGAAGGAGCTGAGATGGATCTCGACCCTCAACGCCACCTCACCTCCTGGTCTCAACCAAGCTATTAATTTCAAACCCTTTTTACCAGGTTTTTCATCTGGGAAATTCGATAGGGAACTATTGAACTAATTTGTTTCTGCATGTACCTTATAATCCGGCTTTTTAGCTGTATGTTTATGTGTAATTGTTTTTGTTTTAGTTGTCTCCCAATATTTATTTTTTTTCCCCCCTATATCCATTCGTATTTGTTAGTTGACAGTATAACGGGATACATGTTAAACTAGTAATTCATGATAGGACTGTGTAAAAATACTTTTCAGTCTTATTTTTCAATCTTGTATATTTTTCATATTTGTTCTGCTTCATAAACGTAATTGTATGTCATTTCTGTTTAGAAACCGTATGGACAGATGAAGTCCCAGTCGGATGTAATGGTTGGATTTACCTGATGGTTGCTTCTGATTATAAGCACCCAATTCTAAAGCTACATGTCCCCCTTTTTTTGTGTTCTTCATAATATGATACCAATTAAATAATACTTCACATTTGAGGACAATTTCTGGATTGGCTCTTCTGGCCCATCGACGCTCCCCAGCACAACACAGGCCCCTGACCCCACATGTGTCTGGGGCCGTATGCTCTTCCCTGAGCATTGGGTTGTCTTTGTCCGGCTTGTATTTTCCTTTTCTTTTTCTTCTTCCCCTCTATTATCCATCTCTCTCCCCTTCTCCTCCCCCTTTTTTTTTTTTTTTTTTGGACAACCTTTTACTTCCTCTACATACATTACTATGTGTTTTTGACATGACTTGTTGTCATGTTCTGATGTTGCCGCATTTTGGCATAGATGTTTCCGGATCCCATTTGGGACGTTTTGGGACGAACTAGGGTTGTTCCTTCTTTTCTTCTTTTTCCCCCTCTCTCCCCTTCCCTCCGCCATGCATGGACAGATGTCATGCAGGCGTTGCTGCATCTTCTCTCTCGCCGCACACTTCCGCCCGTCTTTGTGCTGGCGGTCAGGTTGGCGTCTGATGTCATCCGCACACAGCGCGGTGACGCCGGACGCCGCTCAGACCGAGGGCGGCCCCTTGATGCAAGGGTTTTCTCGCTGTTGGTCTCCTGGGGGCTCCATCCTCCCCCCCGCAATGATAAGTAAGGCGTTGCGGTTTCTCCTCCTTCTTTTACAAAAAACATAATCCCGCCTCCAAATCTTTTGGTTAAATGGTGGGACGTTTTGGCGCCAAATTTTTGGCGCCAATTGTTTGGAAAATCCATTGATTGGCTGCACTGTCAGTCTCTTCCCTACATTAAGTACCAGCCAGGTCTGTCAGTTTGCTGCACAGCCAGGGAGAGGACACACGTTATATATTGGTCTCTAAGGTATGGAAGCATTCAAATCAAAATATTGAACTAACGGACTTTCTTTCTTTCCCCATTTTTCCTTCCTCCCCTGGGGGGATGCTCACACATTCCCCTTTGGGGATGGGAATTTTTGCTAAATTACAATTTAACCAATTATACATATATATATATATATGCTTTCTTATAGAAATCAGCGATTAGCCCTCTCTCACCTCTGGGCCTCCTTGTGAGATTTGACGGGCCGGTTTGAGTCCAATCTTAGAACGTTCCTCTTATGGTCGCTGGATCGATTTCACCAAAGCCGTGCGACTATTAACCTATAATTTTTGGGTTGCACAAAAATTGCCTTGGGGCTTTATTACATCAGTGAAATCCTCCCAACTGGCTGCTTCCTCTGTTTCTGTTTTTGAATATATTTGAATATATACGGATGTATTTATGACATTTAAATCCTAGTGGGATGTAAGTATTTTTTGCACCAATGTCTTCTGTATATATACACTACGTACCCCTATATCACTAACAATTATCTTATGGTCCCCCATCCCTCTCCCTTCCCTTTTCCCTCCCCCTTCCTCTTCCTTTGCGTGTGTTTTAAACCGCCCTTATTTGGGAGATGTTCAGACTTTGAAGACATGTAATGATATTGTATTACAATGCATTGTTACTATGTATTATATCTTCTTTCTTTTTCTCTTTAGAAATGTCAATCCATGTACAATTAATACATAATACCCTGAAGAAGGAAATGTAATGGAAGCTGCTACAGACACAGCGACCATTATCCGAAACATGCCGGTTGCCTTTCGCCGCTATGTATAAATTGACTTATATGTCATAAACATAGGGTGATTCTATGTATTCTTTGTCAAGATAAATGCATATTAGTTCTCGTTTTTTCAAGAAATTCATTTTATTTTATTATGACCTAATTATGTGAAAATTGTATGTAAATAAAACTTTTTTACTTTTATATATATTCTTGGTGGCAAATCCATGTTATTTTTCCAATCTATACCATCCCAGGGGCAACTCTTCTTCTAATTTTTCACTTCTCCATATCCCTCCCTCCAGGCGAATTCATCCCTTATTCCAATCTCCCTCCCCTCTCCTCCCCCTATATTAGGAGGAAGAGAGAGAGAGAAGGGAGAAGAGAAAAAACAAGAAAAGAAAAGGAAAAAAGGAGAACATCTTTCCTTCCCCTCGCTCCCTTCCTCCTCCCCTTCATCCCTTTAACATATTAAACCTGATAATCTACACTCTATTCCAGTCATGGTCTTTCCACCTTCTCCATGATGGAGGTCTCTTTTCCCAGTTGTCTACTTTATATCTTCTGGGAACCGTACATAAGCTGAGACCCCCTGTTTTTTGACCATTAGGCATGCCGGAAACCCCCACCTGTAAGGAATGTCACTTGCCTGTAAATGGCTTGTTAGTGGCTTCAATGCCCTTTTACGTGCTAGTGTCTCTGGTGACAAATCTGAAAAGATAGAAAGTTTAATTCCCTTGTATTCCATAGGGATTGAATTTCTTGTACTTTGAGAGACTTGATCTTTTTGCTCGTAGTCGTAAAATCTTACTATGGTGTCCCTTGGTGAGTCCCTATGGGCATTATATGCTCTTTGAATTCTATGTACCCTTTCAAATTCTATTGATGCAGTTATTTCGCGCTTTAGAGCTGTAATAAATATTTTTCGCAACACATCTCATAGTTATGAGTCTTTCACCTCTTCAGGAAGACCTCTGACCCTTAGGTTTTTCCTTTTACTGCGATTCTCTTGGTCCTCGAGTTTATACCGGGCATTCCTGATTTCTATCCAATCCATATTGGCTCTTTCTCTTAATTCTTTTATTGCGTTTTTTTGTTCTTCCAGCTGTTCTTCTATTCCTTCAACCCTTTGTAATACATTCTGTATATCTTTCCTTGTTGCACCCATTTCCCCTCTTATTGTTTGCTTTAGACGCGATATAATTTCCATCATATCCGTCATATCTTGCTTTGTTGGGGGGGGCTTGCAAGTCCTCTCCAGATGCTTCTATTTGTTGCTGTCTCTCAGGAGTCTTTTTACCTTTTGTTTCTGGTGTTCAAGCCTTATTGATTTTAATTTTCCCTGGGGTTGCCTCTTCCCTCTGCACTGTCTCTGGATCCCCCTTATTTTTTGCAGGTGTTGTTGGTACTGAATCTGCTTTTTTACTGGGGCTCTCCACCATTTGGTCTGACCATTCTACAATGAGGTAGGACTTAATTGTATTTCAGCCTGTTCCTTCCCCCTGGTTCACTTTGGGGCCCTTTTTCCCCATTTTCACCTTACCAAACAACCTTAATTCCAGCAGGCTCTGTAGTAAAAGGACTGGACCTTCTGAGCCGCAAAGGATATGATTAAATAAGTACTTTTATACTTTTATAATATGTATTCAAAAGGGCTGTGTGTGTAAGTTCAATACGATAATTAACACTTATAGCACCTTTAGATTCTGCCAAAGGCAATTTCCTTATTACACACCCAGTAGATTATACAGGCTATTCATCAGCTGTTCTTTGCCTGTTATGGCTCTACAGATCTAAACAGATTTAAACTCCTGCTTCCTATGTTTATCCACAGTTTCAGGCGTTCCTTTAAATATTATGGATACAGTCTAATCGGTAAGGCAAGTAGGTGATTTATGCTCCTACCACCATCTTACCTCTCCTTAGTCCCACTTATAGAGACGTTTACCACAACGTCCACAGAAGTTCCTTCGGGGCTTCAGCCCGTCTGTAGGAAGCAGGAGGTATGGGATGTAAATCCGACAAGCCTGTCAGTCTATGGCCGCGGCTTCCCGGGCTTCCCGGATTCTCTGATGAGCTCTCCTCCGCTTCCGTGGGTCTCCCCAAGCTCCGGGCACCTCCGATCTGCTTTGCGGTCTCTCAATCCTTCCACACACTCCCTCAGCTCCAG
Organism: Rana muscosa; assembly: GCA_029206835.1. Lineage (NCBI taxonomy): Eukaryota > Metazoa > Chordata > Amphibia > Anura > Ranidae > Rana > Rana muscosa. The sequence goes on along the minus strand of CM055116.1, from coordinate 1,086,798,534 downwards.
CAATGGCCGAACTCAGCTTACGTCTCGTGGATAGATTCGGCTTACTTCTGCGATTTCCGCTCTCAGGACGCCAAAGCAGCTCCACGTCGGCCAGCCATCTCCCTCGCCAGTGCTCAACGGATTCACCAAAAAAAGTCCCGTGAGTGATGGCATCAGTCAGGTCAGATTATTTGGGCCATTTTAGGCTGGGAGTGTAGTAAATCATCCTTCTTAGTTAACTCGCCTGGAGGTATTCATGGAGCCTGGGGCCGCATGCTGCACTACGGCGCCATGTTGTTGCTTCTCAGCAACTAGAGATTAACCCGATGAGCAGCGCCCCCTAGTGTTAACCCCTTCGTGAAACTGGTTTAGACAGTATGAATGCTGTTTACTGGAAAGACAATAACATATCGTCTTTCATTTGCAAGGTATTGACAAACTAACCAATTTAATGGAAAACAAGTTTTTGCCACAATATTTATCCAGCCGACTAGAATGAACACTTTTTGTGTGTTCACCATAACGACAGAGCCTCCTGTTATTTCCTCCTTGAGAAATACGAACAACCGAAGGACACCTTGTAAAGCATTAACCAACATTCTGGAATCTCTCTCTAAAATTACATTTAAATGAATGTTGAGATAAAAACTATCTCATCCACTATAAGATTAAATCAAATAATCCAATTTTATTTCCAGAAGACTTTGTTGTGTTACACTATGTGATTATTCTTGCTCTGTGTCTTTAAGATCTGTCCCCTTCTTTCTAGCTGAACTCTCTCTCTCTCACCGTAGTTCTTTATATATCTCCTCCACTTCCTGATTCTGGTCATTACTCCTGTATATCTTCCATGCTAAACATCTTACATGTGGCTTACAACTGCAACGTTTTTCTACCTATGAATATCCATCATTAAACTGAACATTCGAAAGGATTCATCGTCTGTCGTCCTAACTGTGAGTTTATTCATTGAGTTAAACTGCCTGTATCGATGCAAGGGATGAATATCAAACCAGCTTGAGTAAGGCCTACTTAAACCTGGAGATGAACTTTATCGCTTTGTAGTTGAGACAGAACAGTAGAAAAACGGAGTTTCACAGCCTAATTACAAGATTTCTGCATGTCAGTACTGATACAGACAAGATTTACTGCCCTCATAGCAAGACAGAAGGGACAGAGCAGCACATGGCAGCCTTATAGCCTGAGACAATCTGCACAGTGTCATATTTCAGCACACAGATCCTGCCTGCTTTCACAGTCAGTCTGCTATCATGAGTGACCAAGCTTCTGCATTTGAACTCACATCTACCTCCTCACAAGTTCCTGAAGAAACTGAGTTACCCAAACACTCAGTTAAACCCACTTGGAAAGTAATGGAGAATTATGAAGCTTCAAGGACTGAATTGTCAAATAGCTTGGAATTAGTCTGGGAGAAAATCCTTGCTGAAGCCAATACAGTGTCTGTTGAACGTGAACTACTGACACTAGAGGGCGCCATTAAACAACTTTCTGCCTCATATGAGCTTTATCAGCTTACCAGCATCAAATTCACTAATGTCTTACAAAACATGAAGTCAGAAAATGCGATGATGCAATTAAAGTGCGTCAATGCTCTCAATATTGAAAGAGACAGTTTTATCCAGCAAACCTAAAGGCAGAAGCAAAAATAAAGCTGTTACAGGACACTGCATCTCACACATCTGTTTCCACCAGACATTCTAAAAACTCGTCAAGATCCCAAAGTTCAAGATACTCAACACTCAGTGAGCGACTTATTAATGCCCGCACTGAAGTGGAAGCCAGCAAAGTGCAGGTGGCATATGCAGAAAAAAGAGCAGAGTTGGAAGCGCAGTCAGCACGTCAAAGGGCAGAGTTGGAAGCGCAGTCAGCACGACAAAGAGCAACAATGGAAACCTTAAATGAACAGTGTAAACATGATGCAGCTATGGCAAAGCTAAGGGTCCTACAGCAAGCTATCAGTGCAGACGAAGGTGCAAGTGAGAAAGACAGCATTAACCTAAACATAGCAGATATGGAAGACCCCCTCAAACGCACTAAAGACTATGTCCTAAGCCACTGCAGTGCACACTCCATTGTCTCCAATGCTCCCAACTACATAGAAACTCCATCACAGCTTCAAGTTAAAGAGGTTCCAGCAACTTCCTGCACTCAAAATCACTCCACTGCATTTCCTACCTGCCTACCTTGCCTGCCTTCATACGTCACAGAGCATCAGTGCAAGCTTCAAGCAAGTCATCAATCTCCAGTCATTGGTACAGCCTTGAATCAACGTACCATTGGAACAACTGACTTCAAGCAAGCAACTCACCTGGATGCATCTGCTGCACCATATTTCCCTGTGTCCTTTAACAACAATGTCAAAGATAACGCAATCAGCACCATACAGCCAACAGCATCTCACATAAAGGCGGAGACAACTGAGACAGAAGAGTTTGTGAGGTACATGCTTCGCAGAGAGCTCACAAAGACTGGTCTTACAAGTTTTGATGACCAACCTGAGAACTACAGAAGTTGGAAATGTGCCTTCAGAACTACAATCAGCAATATTGGCATTACAGCTGATCAAGAATTGAATCTGCTGATCAAATGGCTTGGTCCTCTATCTGCTGCATGTGTTAAGCCATTAAGATCGGTTTTCATGGACAATCCTACTGCAGGCCTCACAGCTGCATGGGAGCGACTAGAGCAAAGTTATGGCAGTCCAGAAGCTATAGAAAATGCTTTGTTCATGCGTCTGGAAACTTTCCCAAAGATATCCGGTAAGGACAACAAGGAGTTCCAGAGACTGAGTGACCTTCTCCTTGAGCTTCAGCTAGCCAAGACAGACCCAAAACTACCTGGACTCAGTTACCTTGACACTCCAAGAGGGGTAAACCCAATTGTCTCCAAGCTCCCGTATGGTTTGCAAGAGAAATGGACTGCACTAGGGTCAGCATACAAAAGAGAGAACAAGGTTTCCTTCCCTCCATTCTCTTTCTTCTGTGAATTCATCAGGAAAATTGCAGAGACCAAGAACGATCCAAGTTTTTCCTACGGTGAGTACAGCCTCTTCTCACCCTTTCCTAAGAGTACCAGTCTTCAGGGCAACTATAGAAACCATAGAGGCCCAGTGTCCGTGAAAAAGACTGACATCCTTCCCACTCCTACCACAGTTCTGGCCACGAACAAACAGAGTAGGAAGATTGAAAACCCTAACAGAGAGTGTCCCATACACAAGAAGCCACACCCCCTCAATAAATGTATCGGCTTTAGGAAAAAGCCTCTGGAAGAGCGCAAGGAGCTTTTAAAGACATTTAGGGTATGTTTCAGGTGCTGTGCTTCTACAGAACATTTTGCAAGGGACTGTAATGTGTCCATCAAGTGCATAGAGTGTGGCTCTGAAGAACATGTGCAAGCCCTCCATCCTCTTGAGCCCAGCTCTGCACAACCTGCCAACACTCCTCCCAGGTTAACGCATGGCAGGGAGAATACAGACCAAGTGCCTAATTCTACCATCATTTCTTCATCCTGCACTGAAGTTTGTGGAGAAGACCACTGTGGTAAGTCCTGTGCTAAGATATGCTTGGTGAACATATACCACAAGGATCAACCAGAAAAGTCTCTAAAGGCATATGCTATCTTAGACAATCAGAGCAATCGATCACTTGCAAAATCGGAATTGTTCAATCTATTTGAAATAAAAGGTGAAGCTCATCCTTACACCTTGGGTACCTGTAGTGGAACTATAGAGGTTTCTGGAAAAAGGGCTCATGGACTCATGGTATCTTCTCTCAAAGGTAACTTGCAATTACCCTTACCTACACTTGTTGAGTGCAATCAGATACCTGCTAACAGGGAAGAAATCCCTACTCCAGCTGCTGCTTTCCATCACCCTCACCTCAAGGTAATAGCAAATGAGATACCGCCGCTTGACAAAGATGCTCAGATCTTTCTTCTGTTAGGAAGAGACATTCTAAGAGTTCACAAGGTACACAGACAAGTCAGTGGACCCCCAGATGCCCCATTTGCCCAGCGCACGGATCTAGGGTGGGTCATCATAGGCAATGTCTGCATAGGCAAAATGAAAAGACCTACCAACATTTCGTCATTCAAGACAAATGTTCTGCCAAATGGCCGAAACACTTACTTTGAGCCATGCCCACATCACTACTGGGTGAAAGAGAAGATAGCCAGCCACGAATGGCAACATGGTATCTCAGGTGACACAAGCCCTTTCTCCTGCCATGATGGCGACTTCGGCTCTACAGTGTTTAATGCAACCAGTGAAGATGACATACTGGCTCCTTCAATGGAAGACAAAGAATTCATCAAGGTAATGGACAAGGAGTTCTTTCAAGATGACTCCAATAACTGGGTAGCACCCCTACCCTTTCGTCTCCCAAGAGAGAGATTGCCCAACAACTTACAGCAGGCCATCAGTAGATTCTCCTCCTTAAAGCGAAACTTAAGCAGGAAACCAGAGATGCAAAAGCACTTTGTGGACTTTATGCAAAATGTATTTGACAGAGATCATGCAGAGCCTGCTCCCCCACTAAAGGAGGGAGAAGAATGCTGGTACCTTCCATCCTTTGGCGTGTATCACCCACGCAAACCAGACCAAATCAGAGTTGTCTTTGATTCCAGTGCTCAGCACGAAGGTGTTTCTCTTAACAACATGCTCCTTACTGGACCCAACTTGAACAACAGTCTAATAGGAGTCTTGATTCGTTTCAGACAAGCGCCTGTAGCAGTAATGGCCGACATTCAACAGATGTTTCACTGCTTCATCGTCAGAGAAGACAACAGAAACTACCTCAGGTTTCTATGGCACAAGGACAATGACCTCAACAAAGAAGTTATAGATTATCGCATGAAGGTACATGTCTTCGGTAACAGTCCTTCCCCAGCAGTGGCAACTTATGGGCTAAGGAAAACAGCTCAGACTGGAGAAGTTGAATATGGATCTGGTGCCCGTCAATTTGTTGAAAGAAACTTCTACGTTGACGACGCACTTAAGTCCTTTCCAACTGCTAAAGAAGCAATTGATCTTCTCACCAGAACAAAGGAGATGCTGTCTGTAGCAAACCTTAGACTGCACAAGATTATATCCAACAGCCAGGAACTTATGAATGCCTTTCACTCTGAGGACTATGCCACTAGTCTAAAAAACCTTAACTTAGGTACAGATGTGCCTCCTGTACAGCGAAGTCTGGGTTTGTTGTGGAACTTCAAACAAGACAAATTCACCTTCCAAGTGTCAACTTGTGACAAACCCTTCACTAAGATAGGAGTCCTGTCCGTGGTGAATAGCATCTATGACCCACTGGGTTTCCTTGCTCCAGTTACCATTCAAGGTAAGATTTTACTAAGACAGTTGTCTACTGAGAACATAGACTGGGATACTCCCTTGCCTAGTGAGAATCAACACAAGTGGGAAAGGTGGAGATATTCTTTGAAGTCACTAGAAAAACTTCAGATTCCCCGTTGCTATATTCCGGGTTCCATTTCAACTGCTAACCGGAGAGAGATTCATATTTTCTCTGATGCATCAGTTGAAGCTATTGCTGCAGTAGCCTATTTGAAGACCTCTGAACTGAATGGAGAATCACACTGTAGTTTTGTCCTAGGCAAGGCAAAACTCACACCCAAGCCTGCACATACCATACCAAGACTTGAACTTTGTGCAGCCGTGCTAGCAGTAGAAATTGCCGAGGTCATACGAAGTGAAATGGACACTACAATTGATTCTTTCACCTTCTATACAGACAGTAAGGTAGTACTTGGTTACATAAACAACCAAACAAAACAATTTTATGTGTACGTCAGCAACAGGGTTGAATGTATCAAGAGATTCTCTCTACCAAGTCAATGGCATCACGTTCCCACTGAACTCAACCCAGCTGACTGTGGAACCAGAGCCGTGTCACCTGCCGCTCTTCAGGACAGCTTATGGCTGTCACCTCCAAGGTTTCTGTGTGAGGACTCTTACTTACTCCCTATTGACACCACCTATGGGCTAGTAAACCCTGAAGATAAGGAAATAAGAACTGTGAACACCTCACTCCACACTTCTGTAAGTACAAAACAAAAGCTGCGGTCACACCATTACGAGCATCAATGGAAGCAGGTGCAGCATCTAGCCAATGTGTTCTGGCATCGCTGGAAGAAAAAGTATCTTCACCACCTTCAAGGTCGTAACAAATGGCAAGCATCTAAGCCGAATCTTAAGGTTGGAGACCTCATCCTTCTAAAAGACAAGGAAGTTTGTCGGAATGAGTGGCCTCTTATTACTAAAGTTATGCCCAGCGACGATAACAAAGTCCGGAAGGTAGAAGTCAAGGTAACCAAGGGAGGATCGACACGAACCTTTAGTCGACCAATTACAGAGTTAGTACTCCTTTTGCCAGGTGAGTGACTTGTGCAAGGACTAGCCATGCTGTTGGCATGGCGGGGAGTACATTGCTGCCATCTACAGGTTCTACTCAGAACTTTGGAATTCTTTGAAGACATCATACTGTGACTTTATGTTACATAGTTACATAGTTAGTCAGGTTGAAAAAAGACACAAGTCCATCCAGTTCAACCGTAAAAAAATAAAATAAATAAATAAATAAATAAATAAACATATATCGTACAATCCCATATACCCAATTCTATACCCATGTTCTTCATCCTGTTGAACTTACTTTTATTATTTGCTTGTTGCATGTTTTTCATTACAGGTTCCAGGACATTTATCAGTATTGGACTTATTGAAAATATATATATATTAGTTTGAGGTTATGAAATCTAAAGATTTCAGACGGGGAGTGTTGTGTTACACTATGTGATTATTCTTGCTCTGTGTCTTTAAGATCTGTCCCCTTCTTTCTAGCTGAACTCTCTCTCTCACCGTAGTTCTTTATATATCTCCTCCACTTCCTGATTCTGGTCATTACTCCTGTATATCTTCCATGCTAAACATCTTACATGTGGCTTACAACTGCAACGTTTTTCTACCTATGAATATCCATCATTAAATGGAACATTCAAAAGGATTCATCGTCTGTCGTCCTAACTGTGAGTTTATTCATTGAGTTAAACTGCCTGTATCGATGCAAGGGATGAATATCAAACCAGCTTGAGTAAGGCCTACTTAAACCTGGAGATGAACTTTATCGCTTTGTAGTTGAGACAGAACAGACTTAATATAGTGACTTCCAGTCTAATGCTGAATAAACATTATACAATTTTTGTTCAATTTCCTTTAGATTTACCTTTAACCATGTAGTGCAAAGGGCCTGCCTGATTGCATAAAATTTGAAAGTGTTTAGATTTACCAAAACCATAGTATGAGGTCAAACCTAAAGTAAGAAAATTGGACAAACATCGTATTGTGCGTAGCCAGCTTTAGAGTGCCATCTGGTGGACAAATTAATCTACTGGCTCTGCAAACAAATTAATCGGTAATATTACTCCACAATCATAGGTGAGTAAATATTCCAAACTGTACCTTCTAAGCGTATCCCTAGCTCTTAAGATTTTTGGGAATAAAAGGGAGCTTCATCTTGATCACAATATCTCATCTTGACCATCAAGCTCTGTGGAGCTTCATCTTCATCACGATCGCCATCTTGAATTGTCATCCTCCTCATCAGCACACTCTCATACAGCTCATTCTCTCGATCTGAGACACTTGATCGATGTCCTTAAAGGTCCTACTAGGATGTGTAGCGCAATAATTTTCTGGGTATAGTATTATTTGTTCATTACTTTGAACATTCTTACTATTGAATGCAATTTAGGCATAGTTCCTTGTTTGTGTGTTAGATTTTGCCATTTCCTGCCACTTACGGTATTACAATCACCTAGGGAATAGGTACTCTAAATCCAAGCTGTATTATCACAGCCTGTACATAGGCTCGGCCCTTTTATTCTGCTGCAGGGGAAGCAAAGGGGATGGGTCTGATAAATGCACACAATATTTATCGGCTAGATTAGTTTGATTATTGGTACTCTGTACTTTGGTTGTGATACCTACAAGTGGACAGCAAATGGTTCAATTTATCTTAAAGAAAAGCCCAGAGCAGAAAGACAGAATGCCATAGGCGGAGGGCTGGCATGACTGAGTGAACAGGGTATGAGATGTAAGGGGATTAATGATTGGATAAAGGAAATATGGAGGGGAGGGGAAAAGGCGAGATAAAAGGGAGTCCCCGCCCCCCCTAAGACAAAACAGCATGGAGGAAAGTTCCTGATAGCAGCAGCATGTCATTTGTGGATAAACTTCTGGCCCAACTGCGGGCAGAGGCTGCTACACGGGGCGAGGATTGGCTCCAGGAGACCCTGGGGCCAATGCTGTTGGGTCCGTCTGGATCAGCAGGTACCGTGGGGAGAGAGGCTGGGTGAGATCGCAGGTCCCCCCGGGGGTCTCCGGTGGGTTCGGGGCCCCAGCGTGGGTTATCGGGGGCTGCGGTGTCCGGCCATCCCCCCGCCTCGGCCGGACATCATGGGCTGGGGCAAGCGGGTTTAGGAGTGAGGGAGCCAGAGAGAGATGACAGCGGTGCTGGGGAACAGCGTGGTGGCAAGTCGGCTAAATGATCGGTGTGCGGGTCTGGTGTGCGGAGGATGGATCGATCGGGTGCAGGACCCTCGGCTTCCAGGGACAAGTCGCCTGGTGAGCTTTCTTCTGGTGGTGAGGAGCAGTCTGGTGTGCTGTTGGAGGGGGAAGTGTGCAGCTCGGAGGAGGATCGGAGACCCGGGCGGTCGGTGGCAGCGGTGGAGTCGAGTCGATCGGCTGGTGGGATTTCTTCCAGGCAGCCCGGAAGTCATTTTCACTTACTCATTCTGGGGGCCATACTGGGGGTAGTGGCAAGGTGGTTAGGCCTGCTGTGGGTGAGGGTTTAGCGGTGCAGGTGCTGGATCCAGGTAGTGGGCAGGCTGGGGGGGGGTTACGATCCCTGATGGGGGAGGTGCATGGCTGGATGGGCTGCAGGGGTTTCTTGCGGGTATCAAGTCCTTGGTCAGCCAATTTGAGAGGGGGGATGGTGGGCAGGTCAGCCCGGCAGTGGCGTGGGTTCCGCCGGGTGGGCCGGTGGGGCCCATGGCTGCGGTGGTAGCGCCGGTTCCACCTGCGTCGACTACTGCGGTGGGGGAATTGGTAGGGGTGGCTACCGTGGCTTTGGGGGCCACACAGACGGGTAGCACGGTGGAACAGGTGGCACGGCAGGATATCATTAGGTTGGCTGATGCTGCAAAATGTGAGGTGTATGTGTGTTATGAGGCACCGCTGGGAGCACGCCTGAAACCTGAAGTGAGGGAGAAGATATGGAAGGGTGAGTATGTGGAGATGTTCTCACTGTTACCATTGGAAAAGTTTCACTAGGACAGGGTTAAGCCAGATGATTCTAAAAAGGAGGATGAGGAGAAGAGGAGATACAGGCTTATCCCACGGACGTTTGCTAATTGGCTGCAGGCGTTCACCATCATGGCCAGTGTTATAGGACAGAAGAATCTGGAGCACTGTTCAGCACTATTTGGCTATCAGGACTCCATTGGGGAGGCCTACAGGGTGTACGGGGGCACGGGGTGGCTCTGATATGACGAACAGTTCAGACAGAGGAGAGCAGTGCGGCCAGATCTGCGGTGGGATAATAAGGACATCAGCTTATGGATGCGGTTGATGACCTCGCCGAGGGCTCCTAGTCAGTTTTTTCAGGGGGGGGGCCGGTGGAACCTCTTCCCCAGGACAATCGGCCGGTAAGAAAAAGGGGGTGTGCTGGGAATTTAAGGAGGGCACATGCAAGTTTGGGGGGTCCTGCAGGTACAAGCATGAGTGCTCTGGTTGCGGAGGCTCCCATACGCAGGCTAGATACTTTAAGCAAGGTAAGGGTCATGCCGGAGACGCTGGGCACAAAAGGGAGGACTCCGGTGATGGTGGAAAGGATGCGGCTGTTTCTCGGTAGGTATCCGGACAGGGGGGCGGCCGGATTGTTGGATCAGGGGTTTTCAGAGGGGTTTCACATTCCATGTTCCTTGCAGGTTATCACCCCGATCGCGCGCAATTTGCGGTCGGCCATGCAGCAGCCTGCTGTGGTCGCAGAGAAACTGCGCAAGGAGGTTACTTTAGGCCGCATGGGCGGTCCTTTCCCTTCCCCCCATTGGAGAATTTGGTGGTCTCCCCGCTCTGGGTTGTCCCCAAGAAGGAGCCCAACAAGTTTCGCCTCATTCACCACCTGTCTTTTCCGAAGGGTGGGTCAGTCAATGACACGATTGATCCGGAAGCATGTACAGTCAGTTACACTTCCTTTGATGCTGCAGTGGGCTGGGTTCGCCGGTATGGGCAGGGGGCGTTGATGGCAAAAGCTGACATAGAGGCGGCGTTTAGATTGTTGCCGGTTCACCCTGATAGCTTTCACCTCCTGGGATGTCATTGGGACAATGCGTTCTATGTGGATAAGTGTTTACCTATGGGATGCTCCATATCGTGCGCATTGTTCGAACAGTTCAGCTCATTTGTGGAATGGGTTGTCAGGGATGTGTCGGGGTGAGTTCAATTATTCACTACTTGGACGATTTTCTGTGTGAGGGTCCGGCCTCATCCAGGATCTGCGCGGTGCTCCTGGCCACATTGGAGCACATTGCAGAGCGGTTTGGGATCCCTTTGACGCCTGAGAAAACTGAGGGACCTCACACGGTTATCACGTTTTTGGGCATTGTCCTGGATTCGGAGGCCATGGCGTGCCGCCTACCATTGGACAAGTTGGAGGCTCTCAAGGGGGAGCTGAGAGTTATGGTGGGGCTGAGGAAGGTGCAGCTTAGGGTGTTGCAGTCGCTGCTGGGAAAACTCAATTTCGCGTGCCTCATCCTGCCAATGGGCAGGGTGTTCTGCCGACGGCTATCGGCTAGCACGGCTGGGGTACGGTCTCCCACACATTTTGTGAGTTTGGGCAGTGAGCACAAGGCAGACTTGCAAGTTTGGCATTCATTTCTGGAGTCCTTCAATGGGAGGGCGTTATGGATGACTGGCCCAATTAGCAATTTTGATTTAGAACTGTACACGGATGCAGCTGGGGGGTCAGGTTTTGGGGCTTTCTTTCAGGGAAAGTGGAGTGCTGGCCCCTGGCCTCAGGCATGGATTGATGCTGGTTTCACCAAGAACTTGGTCCTGTTGGAACTGCTCCCGGTGGTACTGGCGGTGGAACTGTGGAGTGCTTGTTTCAGAGATTTAAAGGTGCGGTTTCACGGGGACAACCTGGGGGGTGGTGCAGGTCATTAACAAGGTGTCGGCATCCTCCCCCCCCCGTGGTGTGGCTGCTGCGCCATCTGGTGTTGAGATGCTTACAGCTCAATGTGTTTGTGTATGCGGTACACCTTCCGGGGGTGGACAATGTCATAGCTGATGCGCTGTCTCGCTTTCAGTGGGACAAGTTCCGGGAGTTGGCACCGGAGGTGGAGCAATGTGGGGTCCCTTGTCCAGGCTGGCTGTGGAGGATTCCGTTGGAATAGTGTCAGGTTGGATCAGAAAATCGGTGAGTGCGGGCACATGGGTGGCGTATGAGAAGGTGTGGCTGGAGTGGCGAGTGATGGTTCGGGAAGCGAGAGTTGATCCGGTAGGTCCCGATGTAAGGTTATTGGTGCTGTATTTCCTGGCCAGGAACATGGAGGCTCGCGTGTCCAGGTCCTGTTTGGGTAAGAAGCTGGCAGGGTTGGCCTTTCTGTTTAAATGGCAGGGCTGCCCTGACTTTACAAAAGATTTTTGTGTGTGGCAGGCATTCAAGGGATATGGTCGGGGGGGCCCAAACATGGACGGCAGGCGGCCGGTATCATTTGATCCACTGGCCGGAATCATGGGGCAGTTACAGGGCCTATGCTCGTCCGGGTACGAGGTTTTGCCGTTCACGGTGGCTTTCTCCTCGGCATTCTTTGGAGCATTCTGGATAGGTGAGTTGGTCAGCCCGTCCAAGGCAGTGCACGGGGGGTTGCTGGCTAGCGATGTGGGTTTGGCAGAGGAAGGTGTGTCTCTGGCGCTTAGGAAGTCTAAGACGGACCAGATGGGCAGAGGTAAGTTGGTACAGGTTTTTCCGGTTCCAGGTTCTCTGTTGTGCCCGGTGAGGGCTGTTAAGGGGTACTTTGGGGTTCGCCCGTCCGGTGTGGGTTCCTTTTTGATGCACGAGGACGGGACCCCACTTTCAAGATATCAATTTGTTGCGGTGTTCCGAAAGTGCCTTTGGGCGTTGGGACTCCGTGATAAGGAGTTTTCCTCTCACTCCTTCAGGATAGGGGCAGCTACAGAGGTGACCAGATGTGGGATGGACGAGGAAGCTGTTAAGAGGATAGGCCGGTGGGAATCCAGGAGGTTCCGGCTGTACGTTCGCCCCCAGCTAATAGTGGGGCTTGAGTAATTTTGGGTGCATGACTGGGGTGCTATATTCAGGCTGCTGAGTTGTACAGGTTGGGTTGTGGGAATTTTCTCATGGGAGTTATTGTTCTCCTTCTACTTTCAGGCGAGACGCAAGCTTTGGTCTGGATACTGGGCTATTCGTTTGTGTTCTGGGGGGCTAAGAGGGCTGACGTTCGATATGAGGGTCGGCAGCTGGGGTTCCCAAGACCTGAGGCGTGTGTCTAATGGCTGAGAGTTACGGGAATGTGGTGGAGCAGGATGGTTCCGGAGGTGCACCGTTTTGCTCGTTTGGACAGGCCACCTGACGTTTTAGTACTGCACGTAGGTGGCAATGATCTGGGCAGTAGGTCCATGTTAGAGGTGACGAGGGACATGAAATTTGATTTCCTGCAGCTCGGGATGTCCTTCCCGGACACGATCATTGTCTGGTCTGACATGGTGGCCCGGACAGCTTGGAGAGGGGCGAGGTCCGTGGATGGCATCGATCGGGCTCGCAGGAAAATCAATCGTGATATGGGTAAGTTTGTGGTCCGGAACGGGGGGTTGGTGGTCCGACACTTGGAATAGGAGGTGGATACGTGGCGGTATCTACGGAGGGATGGTGTCCATCTGAATGAAGTGGGGACTGATTTGTGGGCTTTGGGTTTGCAGGATGGGATCCAACGAGCCCTTAGGGTTTGGAGGGGCACCAAAGGGTAAAGGTGTTTTCCCTTGGGTGCTGTGGCGGGTGTTTTGGTCTTTGCGGGAGAATGAAGTACCTCAAAAAGCAAGTGGTCGGGACCTATCAGTGGTACGGGTTCTGAGGGTGTATTCCAGCTAACAGGGTTTTAGCTGGAAGAGTTTGATAATGGGGGCACTGCGGTCAGTGGTCGTCTCTGAGCAGCTGGTCGGCTTGAGGCCTATGACCATTTAAGGTATCGCAGTGTCACATGGGTTGTTATTGATATGATTAAGATTGATATTATTAATATCATTATGATTAATATGATTATGGTAATTTTGAGGTTCCTGCAAAGACAAACAGCAGGAGGCAATATTCTGAGAACATGGGTTCTGATTATGTTCTGATTATGTTTTGATGGTTTGATGTTTTGATAACTGATGTAACAGTTATAATAAAGGAGGCTGCTACGGCCATGTTTTACTCCAAACTAAAAGGTGTGGTCTCATTGATTAAGTATAAGTAAGGTACGGGGTATAACGTGGTTGGCAGACCAGGAATACATCTGTTATACAATAGTCAAGAAAAGCCCGGAGCAGAAAGACAGAATGCCATAGGCGGAGGGCTGGCATGACTGAGTGAACAGGGTATGAGATGTAAGGGGATTAATGATTGGATAAAGGAAATATGGAGGGGAGGGGAAAAGGCCAGATAAAAGGGAGTCCCCACCCCCCTAAGACAACACAGCATGGGGGAAAGTTCCCACCCACCCTCCCTATTGTCGAGTTGTTGGAATGTTTAATTTTATTTGTTGGGTGAAGATTGGGTTCTGTTTGTTTCTTTCATTACAGGTGGACGGATTGTCGTGGCTGTGGCAGGTGTTTTGGTCTTTGCGGGAGAATGAAGTACCTCAAAAAGCAAGTGGTCAGGACCTATCGGTGGTATGGGTTCTGAGGGTGTATTCCAGCTAACAGGGGTTTAGCTGGAAGAGTTTGATAATGGGGGCACTGCGGTCAGTGGTCATCTCTGAGCAGCTAGTCGGCTTGAGGCCTATAACCATTTAAGGCACCGCAGTGTCACATGGGTTGTTATTGATATGATTAAGATTGATATGATTAATATTATTATGATTAATATGATTATGGTAATTTTGAGGTTCCTGCAAAGACAAACACCAGGAGGCAATATTCTGAGAACATGGGTTCTGATTATGTTCTGATTATGCTTTGATGGTTTGATGTTTTGATAACTGATGTAACAGTTATAATAAAGGAGGCTGCTACGGCCATGTTTTACTCCAAACTAAAAGGTGTGGTCTCATTGATTAAGTATAAGTAAGGTACGGGGTATAACGTGGTTGGCAGACCAGGAATACATCTGTTATACAATAGTCAAGAAAAGCCCGGAGCAGAAAGACAGAATGCCATAGGCGGAGGGCTGGCATGACTGAGTGAACAGGGTATGAGATGTAAGGGGATTAATGATTGGATAAAGGAAATATGGAGGAGAGGGGAAAAGGCCAGATAAAAGGGAGTCCCCGCCCCCCCTAAGACAACACAGCATGGGGGAAGTTCCCACCCACCCTCCCTATTGTCGAGTTGTTGGAATGTTTAATTTTATTTGTTGGGTGAAGATTGGGTTCTGTTTGTTTCTTTCATTACAGGTGGACGGATTGTCGTTGCTGTGGCAGGTGTTTTGGTCTTTGCGGGAGAATGAAGTACCTCAAAAAGCAAGTGGTCAGGACCTATCGGTGGTATGGGTTCTGAGGGTGTATTCCAGCTAACAGGGGTTTAGCTGGAAGAGTTTGATAATGGGGGCACTGCGGTCAGTGGTCGTCTCTGAGCAGCTAGTCGGCTTGAGGCCTATAACCATTTAAGGTACCGCAGTGTCACATGGGTTGTTATTGATATGATTAAGATTGATATGATTAATAGTATTATGATTAATATGATTATGGTAATTTTGAGGTTCCTGCAAAGACAAACACCAGGAGGCAATATTCTGAGAACATGGGTTCTGATTATGTTCTGATTATGTTTTGATGGTTTGATGTTTTGATAACTGATGTAACAGTTATAATAAAGGAGGCTGCTACGGCCATGTTTTACTCCAAACTAAAAGGTGTGGTCTCATTGATTAAGTATAGGTAAGGTACGGGGTATAACGTGGTTGGCAGACCAGGAATACATCTGTTATACAATAGTCATGTTAGGCATACAATTTTCGCCGTATAGTTTTGGGTTAAGTCATGGAATGTAAATTTCATGTGTCTGTGGAATACTATTAATCCTACTACTATACATGATTGTTAGCAACTATATTGTAAAATATCTCAAATTTATTTTTCCATAGTCCATACTTTCACACAAATGTATTGTGCTCAAGAATATGTGCATAGAGCACGCATTCAGGAAATAATTGATTCAAGCAATATATTACACAGAACTAGTAGCGCGAGTCAGCGCTCACTAGCAACTATAAGGTGGATCATGAGGGATCAGTAACAGGAGAGGGGGGGGGGACATCAAGATATACCCAAAATGAATTAATAAGAATTAGTCCATAGTAGTAAGGGATGTCAAGGAGAAGGCCACAGGTGGAAGGGGATTGCATACAGTCACCGGCAGCTCCTCAGCAGGAAATGGGAGTTGCCTCAGAGAAACAAAAAAAAGCAGAAAGAGGGCACCAGGGATAGTAAAAGTAACACTTTATTCCGATACACTTACATGTTTGTATCTTGCAAGCTG
This sequence comes from Rana muscosa, assembly GCA_029206835.1. Lineage (NCBI taxonomy): Eukaryota > Metazoa > Chordata > Amphibia > Anura > Ranidae > Rana > Rana muscosa. Next base: position 1,086,782,765 of record CM055116.1, on the reverse strand, counting down.
CACACAGGGTGGATGTGGATCACAAATAAAGCAGTCAGCCATCACAAAGGATGAGCAGAACACTGTGGGGACAAGCTCAGACCCACCATATGGCGGTGTATAACCAGCAGCGACTCCAGCAATTGCAGCGTTGCATTGATTAGGACGGTGCAATTGACGCCATTTGACATGTCAAATTGCACCAATGTGAACCAGGGCTTAACCACATATGCATAATTTTTTAAGTTTGTTGTGGAAAAAAACCAAAGCGCTCTATTTTGTATTTTTATTTCCAAACCTTTCACACCTGTCAGAAAATCCTCAGTCCATGAGCGGTGGAGTCATGATATCACTGACACAGACAGACACACACACAGACAGACAGACACAGACAGACACACAGACACACAGACATATAGACACACACAGACAGACACACAGACACACACAGACAGACACACACATAGACACACACACAGACAGACACATAGACAGACACACAGACAGACACATAGACAGACACACACAGACAGATAGACACACACAGACAGACAGACACACACACACAGACACTCAGACAGACACAGACACAGATGCACACACACAGACAGACACATAGACACAGACAGACACACACACACACACACACACACACACACACACACACACAGACACATAGACACACACACAGACAGACACACACACACACACACACACAGGCAGGCACACACACACAGACACACAGACACACAGGCAGGCAGACAGACAGACACAGACAGACACACACACGCACGCACAGACAGACAGACACATGCACACAGACAGACACACACACACACACAGACACACAGACAGACACAGACACACAGGCAGGCAGGCACACACACACACACAGACACAGAGACACACACACACACACGCGCGCGCACAGACAGACACACACACAGACATACACATGCACACAGACAGACACAGACAGACAAACACACAGACACACACACACACACAGATAGACACACACACACAGACACACACAATCAGACAGACACACACAATCAGACAGACACACACAGACACACATAGACAGACACATACACACAGACAGACACATACACGCAGACACACACACACAGACAGACACACAGACACACTGTCAGGGACGTGCTGGGCTTGAACCTGGGACCTCTTCTGTGTCTGGCATTGACTCTTCCAGCGGAGCTATCTGAGATGCTGGACAGTTCCCTGCCTGATCTGCTGGATAACCTATCTGATCCATTAGACTACTCTGCTTGGTGTCTGATTACTGTTGAACTCTGAACCCCTTGCTCCTCCCATGTACTTCCTATAAAAGACATTCCAGAGATGTTGCCCCTTGCGGTTTGATCTGCTTCTGTTCCCTGAGTTCCTGATTCTGTGCTTGTATCCTCTTCCTGTGTTTGACCCGGCTTCCTGACCACGCTTTTGTCTCCATTCCTGACCTTGGCTCGTTTGACCCTGCTCAGTTATCTGCCAGTCTGCCTGTTGCCAAGATTCGGCCTGGACTTGACTACTCTCTGCCTGCCACTTGTGATGTTTACCTTGATGTGTATGACCCGGCTTGTCTGACTCTGCAAACCTGCACCAGCTTACCTGCATCCTCTGCTCTGCAAGCTGCACACGCTGACCTGCATCCTTTGCAATGCAAACCTGCACCTGCTGACCTGCATCCCTGCTCTGCAAACCTGCACCTGTTGACCTGCATCCCTGCTCTGAAAACCTGCACCTGCTGACCTGCATCCCTGCCCTGCAAACCGGCACCTGCTGACCTGCATCCTCTGCTCTGCAAGCTGCACCTGCTGACCTGCATCCGCTGCTTCCGGAACCAGCCGTTCCAGTCTCCACTCGGCTCCACTACTCCAAGCAGTGAGGATCAGACAGGCACCCTTACCTCACCGTGCTCTTACCACCACTGTCCCCACTCCAGTGGTCTCCGAGCCGGGGTTGTACGGGAGGTCCCTCTCCGCACATCAGGCTCACACCTAAGGTACGTTACACACACACAGACAGACACACACACAGACACACACAGACACACACACACCGACAGACACACCCAGACACACACACAGACAGACAAACAGACAGACACACACACACAGACACACACAGACAGACACACACACAGACAGACACACACACAGACAGACAGACACACACACAGACAGACACACACACAGACAGACACACACACAGACAGACACACACACAGACAGACACACACACAGACAGACACACACACAGACAGACAGACACACACACAGACAGACAGACACACACACAGACAGACAGACACACACACAGACACAAACAGACAGACAGACACACACAGACAGACACACACAAACAGACACACACACACACACAGACACACACACACACACAGACAAACAAACAGACAGACAGACACACACAGACACACACACAGACACACACACAGACACACACACAGACACACACACGCACACACACAGACACACGCACACACACAGACACACACACAGACACACACACATACACACAGACAGACAAACACACAGACAGACAAACACACAGACAGACAAACACACAGACAGACAAACACACAGACAGACAGACACACACACACACACAGACATACCCAGACACACACACACACACACACAGACAGACACAGACAGACAGACACACACACCCAGACACACCCAGACAGACACACACACCCAGACAGACACACACACCCAGACAGACACACACACCCAGACAGACACACACACCCAGACAGACACACACACACACACCCAGACAGACACACACACATACACACAGACAGACACACACACATACACACAGACAGACACACACAGACACACACACAGACAGACACACACAGACACACACACAGACAGACACAGACACACACACAGACAGACACAGACAGACACACACAGACGCACAGACAGACACACACACACACAGACCGACAGACACACACAGACACACCCAGACAGACACAGACACACAGACAGACAGACACAGACACACAGACAGACACACAGACAGACAGACAGACACAGACAGACACACAGACAGACAGACAGACACAGACAGACACAGACACACACAGACAGACAGACACACACACACCCAGACACACACACACACACAGACAGACAGACACAGACAGACAGACACAGACAGACAGACAGACACAGACACACAGACACGCAGACAGACAGACAGACACAGACAGACAGACACACAGACATACACACAGACACAGACACAGACACACACACAGACAGACACAAACACACACAAACACACACAGACACACACACAGACAGACACAGACACACAGACAGACAGACAGACACAGACACACAGACACGCAGACAGACAGACAGACACAGACAGACAGACACACAGACATACAGACAGAGACACACACACAGACACACACAGACAGACACAGACACACACACAGACACAGACACAGACACACACACAGACAGACACACACACAGACGGACACAGACACACACAGACAGACACAGACACACACAAACAGACGCACAAACAGACATACACACACAGACAGACACACACACAGACAGACACACACAGACAAACACACACACACAGACAAACACACACACACAGACACACACACACACACAGACACACACACACACAGAGTTATGTCCCTTAGACACGGGGTCTCTCAGAGTGTTGCTAGCAATGCTGCCAGTATCTGCTCAGCAAGTTACACACAGGCCAGATGAACTTCTTAACCATGGAAGGGTTTATTACTCACTCAGAACATGATGACTTTGTTACATAGAGTCCTAATACAACAGGATTCTGTCATTACCAGATGTAATCCCTTCTGTGCATCATGCTGCTGCTTCCCAGTTCCATACACCACTCTCACTACTTCCTGGTACAGCCCCTTCCCCAGCATGCATCAGGAGAAAAAGGTGAAAGGTCACACAGTGCTCCAGCACAAACATCACATCTCCTCCTTTTCCCTTAAAAAAAAAAACAATAGGAAAAAATAAATAAAAAAATAAACATAACAAGAGAACAAAATACTCAACACATAAAATAACAAGGCAAGCAGGATCAGTTCAGCAATAGGGATGAGCCGTACACCCCCCGGTTCGGTTCTCACCAGAACCTTCGAACGGACCGAAAGTTCGCACGAACGTTAGAACCCTATTAAATACAATGGACGCGAACGTTCAAAATCTAAAGTGCTAATTATAACGACTAATTTGCATGTTTTTGTCCTAAAAAGGGTTTGGGGACCCGGGTTCTGCCCCAGGGGACATGTATCAATGCAAAACAAAGTTTTAAAAACGTCCGTTTTTCGGGAGCAGTCATTTTAATGATGCATAAAGTGAAAAAAAAAAAGTGAAATATTCCTTTAAATCTCGTACCTGGGGGGTGTCTAAAGTATGCCTGTGAAGTGGCATGTGTTTCCCGTGTTTAGAACTGTCCCTGCACAAAATGACATTTGTAAAAGAAAAAAAGCCATTTAAAACTGCTTGCGGCTTTAATGTAATGTCTGGTCCCGGTAATATGGATGAAAATCTTTGAGAAAAATGGCATGGCTACCCCATCCCCCCCCCCCCCCTACCCCAGCCCATTACCAGCCCCTTTGGGTCTTGTATGGATATTAAGGGGAACCCCGCACCCAAAATATAAAAAAGGCCCTATATACTCTGAACAGCAGTATACAGGCGGTGCAAACAAGACAGGGACTGTAGGTTTGTTCTTAAGTAGAATCTGTTTGTAATTTTGAACAGGTACATTGTTTAAGTGTAGCTCCAGCCAAAAAATCGATTTTTAAGCTTTTTGGAAAACATAGGGAAGGGTTATCACCCCTGTAACATTTGTTTTGCTGTCTGTGCACCTGTTCAGAACATTTCACCTCACTTTCCGTCCCAATGACAAATGTTTTTGAAAAGTGGGGTTTTTATTGAAACAAGGATTGGTGATAAAGCATCAGTAGAGAGGAGACACCCTTTTCCCATATTAACTCTTACAGGAGAGAATTTCCCTTCCTATGGGTAGATTTCCTCTCACTTCCTGTTGTCTCCTTCCGTTTGCAAGTAGGAGTCGTTTGTAAGTTGGATGTTTGAAAGTAGGGGCCTGCCGTATATACTCTGCTGAAATTTGCCCCTTAGATGTTGATGTTGCTACAACACTGTGAGCCCTCACAGTTACTCTTGGTGGGCGCTGGAACGCCCTGCTGTGAACTATTATATCAGGAATTGTAATTACATGCCATTGTTGAACAGTGGTAGGTAAAATTGGGCCTTTGGTGGTGCTGGTGCTACAACACTGTCAGCCCTCACAGTTACTCTTGGTGGGCGCATGAATGGGCCCTGCTGTGAATTATTAGATCAAGAATTGTAATTGCATGCCCCTGTTGAAGAGGGGCAGAAAAATTGGGCCTTTGGTGGTGGTGTTGCCACAACACTGTAAGCCCTCACAGTTACTCTTGGTGGGTGCAGGAATGGGCCCTGCTGTGAATTATTAGATCAAGAATTTTAATTACATGCCCCTGTTGAACAGGGGCAGAAAAATTGGGCCTTAGGCACTGGTGCCACAACACTGCAACCTCTCTCAGATACTCTAGTAGGAGTGCAGGAATGAGCCCTGCTGCAAAGCATTGCATAAACAATTGTAATTACCTGGCCCTGTTAAACAGGGGCTGAAAAATTGGGCCTTAGCCACTGGTGGCGGCACCCAGAAACAAAAATGTCCTTCCAAGCTATCATCATGAATCGGATCATTGAGGAGGAGGAGGATAGTCAGTCAACATAACAGGACAGTCACTCAGCATCAGCATACGCAGTCTTGAAGGGATGTGACATCTCAAAATAAATTATTCTGTTATATCAGCTTCAGGTGCTTGGTAGCTGGTGGTGATCCAAGACTGGTTCATCTTTATGAAGGTCAGTCGATCAACCGAGTCAGTGGACAGGCGCACCCTGTGATCCGTGACAAAGCCTCCAGCAGCACTGAATATGCGTTCCGAAAAAACGCTGGATGCAGGACAGGCCAGTAGCTCAATTGCATACTGTGCAAGCTCTGGCCAGTGATCCATCCTCAAGACCCAGTAAGCCAGAGGATTTTCGGTGGGAAAGGTGTCCAAGTCTGACCTTGCCCCTAGGTATTCCTGCACCATGTATATCAGACGCTGGCGATGGTTGCTGGAACCGATCATACCTTGGGGCTGCGGACTAAAAAATTGTCTGAAAGCATCGGTCAGACGGCCAGCTTCTCCACCGCTCCTTCTGCTACTGACCGAAGCTTCAGCAACTCGTTGTCCAGGACCAGCAGTTTGTAACCTCCCAGTCTCTGGGAACGCGTTGCACAGACCTTTCTGCAAGGCCTCCCGGAGTTGTCTCATCCTCTGCTCCCTCTGCGATGGCAAGATAAGGTCCGCAACCTTACCCTTGTACCGTGGATCAAGGAGAGTGGCCAGCCAGTAATGGTCCCTCTCCTTGATCCGAAGAATACGAGGATCCTTCCGCAGACTTTGCAGGATCAGGGAGGCCATGCAGCATAGGTTAGCTGAGGCATTCGGTCCGGAGTCCTCTGGGTCACTAAGGACGACATGATCTGGAGCCACCTCCTCCCAGCCACGTACAAGTCCACGGGTTTGTTGGGACTGTAAATCATCCCTAAAAGACTGCTGCTGTTGATGCCGAGTGCCATGCTCCACCTCCATGCTGACACAATCCTCCTCCTCCTCGTCCTCTTCCTGTGTGATGGGTGGGACACAAGGAACACTGTCTGGGTAAAGGGTCCATTATTCCACGCAGCGTATGCTCCAACAGGTGGACAAGAGGTACAGTGTCACTGATGCATGCACTGTCACTGCTCACCATCCTCGTGGCCTCCTCAAATGGTGCCAGGACAGTGCATGCATCCCTGATCATGCCCCACTGGCGTGGTGAAAAAAACCTGAGCTCCCCTGACCCTGTCCTGGTGCCGTAGTCGCACAGGTACTCATTGATGGCCCTCTGCTGCGTGTGCAGCCGCTGCAGCATGGCCAATGTTGAGTTACACCTGGTGGGCATGTCACATATAAGGCGGTTCTTGGGCAGGTTCAACTCCTTTTGCAGCTCAGCCAGCAGAGCACTGGCATTATATGATCTGCGGAAATGCACACAGACTTTCCTGGCCTGCCTCAGGACATCCTGTAAGCCCGGGTACCTGCCCAAGAACCGCTGCACCACCAGGTTAAGGACATGAGCCACACAGGGCACATGGGTCAGTTGTCCTTGTCGGAGGGCGGAGAGGAGGTTGGTGCCATTGTCGCAAACCACCATTCCTGGCTTAAGCTGGCGTGGCGTCAACCACCTCTCGGCCTGCCCCTGCAGAGCTGACAGAACCTCTGCACCAGTGTGGCTCCTGTCCCCCAAACACACCAGCGCAAGCACAGCGTGGCATCTTTTGCCTGCGTACTTGCGTAGCCCCTTGAACGCCTACGGAGCACCGCTGGTTCCGAGGACAAAGCACAGGAAGAGGCCATGGAGGAAGAAGAAGAGGAGGGGGTGGAGGAGAGAGGTGTGTCACAACCAGTAGTAGCATTTTGGAGGCAAGGCGGTGGAAGAACCTCCAACACTACTGCACCTTGTCCTGCATCCTCCCAGCTGCCAAAAGAGTGATCCAATGGGCCGTGAAAGAAAGGTAACATCCCTGTCCATGCCTGCTGGACCATGAGTCAGCGGTAATATGCACCTTACCGCTGACCGCCTTGTCCAGCGGGGCCGCACATTGCATAAACTCACGGAAGGGGGCCAAGTCTACCAACTGAAAAGGCAGCAGTTGAATTGCTAGCAATTTAGCCAAGCTAGCATTCAACCGCTGGGCATGTGGATGGCTGGGAGTGAACTTCTTTCGACGGTCCAGCAGCTGGGGCAGGGAAATTTGCCTGCTACAATTGGACGTCGGTGTACTGCTAGCAGAGTGCCCGCAAGTGCTTGGCTGTGACACACCTAATTCTACACCTTCATTCCTCTCAGTGCAGGTTTCAGAGGGGACTGAAGGTATAGTGGGGTTGGAGATCCTAGCTGATGAGGAGCAAGGAGAGGTCCGCTTTGTCCTTTGGTGTGGGTCTTTAAGGTACGCTTGCCAACGAGCTGCATGGCAGGTCAACATATGTCTAGTCAAGCAAGTGGTGCCCAAGCGGCTGATGTTTTGGCCACGCGAGATACGCTTGAGACATATGTTGCAAATAGCAGCGGTGCGATCTGATGCACTCGACTCAAAAAAGGCCCACACCAAAGAACTTTTGGTATAACGGGCAGAGGCAGCGCCCTGCACAGGCGTAGCTCTGCGGTGTGATTCAGTCGGTGTGCTGCCCTTGCGCTGGCCCCCGGAGGGCATCCTGCCTCGTTGGAGATGTGCCTCCTCCTCCTCCTCTCTCCTATCAGGCACCCACGTGGAGTCAGTGACCTCATCATCCCCTCCCTCCTCATCACTGGAGCCAATCTGGCAGTATGCTGCAGCTGCTGGAACATGACTGCCAGATTGCTGTCCTTCTTGAGCATCCCCTCTCTCTGTGCTCACGCTACTGCCTTCCTCTAGCTGGGTATCATCATCAGACCCTTCGAAACGCTGGGCATCCTCCTGGAGCATGTACCCAACACTGTGCTCAAACAGTTCGGAGGACTCCTCAGGAGGACATGGTGGGTCTAGGGAAGGAGTGACTGATGATGACATTGATACGAGGGAAGAGGACACTTTGGCAGCTGCTTTGCCAGTACCCTGAGCCTCGGTGAGAGAGGATGAGGAGGGTTTGGTCATCCACTCTACCAAGTCTTCGGCATGATGCGGCTCAACACGTCCAGCTGCCGAAAATAAGGACAAGCGTGTCCCATGGCCACGTGCTGATGACAATGCACCGTGTCCACGACCAGCACGGTTGTCTCTAGACACAGAGCCTGCTTGCTGGAGGCTAAGGATGAGCTCGGTGCTCGAGGTGAACAACGAACGATTTGGGCCGTTCGCGCCAAATTTGAGTGACGCGAATGACCCACAATACACTGCGCCATCGTAGTGCAATCCCGGCGCTGTGATTGGCCAAGCATGCACTGTGACCCTGCATGCTTGGCCAATCACACCGTGGCAGCGAGGAGAGCAATGATTGGCCACAGGCAGGATGCCTGTGGCCAATTATAGCTGAGGGGGTTTAGTACACGCCCCACACTATAAAAGGCCGCCAGCGCGGTGGCCTCGTGTAGTGTGTTCTGGAGCAGGGAAAGTGAAGGATAGGCAGGGACAGTGTCAAATCTATTCTTTGCTAAACCTTGTGTGTAGGGAGAGAGAAGGATAGGCAGGGAGAGTGTCAGTGTCATATTCTTTGCTAAACCTTGTGTGCAGGGAGAGAGAAGGATAGGCAGGGGACAGTGTCAGTGTCATTGTTGCTAAGCCTCCTGCACATTATACACCTGAAGCTAGCCCGTATTGCTGTGTTTTCCTGGTGTGTTACACTACCAGGCATTTGCAGCACTTACAGCGGACGTAGTGTGCCTCCTGCACATTATACACCTGAAGCTAGCCCGTATTGCTGTGTTTTCCTGGTGTGTTACACTACCAGGCATTTGCAGCACTTACAGCGGACATAGTGTGCCTCCTGCACATTATACACCTGAAGCTAGCCCGTATTGCTGTGTTTTGCTGGTGTGTTACACTACCAGGCATTTGCAGCACTTACAGCAGGCGTAGTGTGATTCCTGCAAAATATACTCCTGAAGCTAGGCCGTATTGCTGTGTTTTCCTAGTGTGTTACACCAACAGGCATTTGCAGCACTTACAGCAGGCGTAGTGTGATTCCTGCAAAATATACTCCTGAAGCTAGGCCGTATTGCTGCGTTTTCCTATTGTGTTACACCAACAGGCATTTGCAGCACTTACAGCAGGCGTAGTGTGATTCCTGCAAAATATACTCCTGAAGCTAGGCCTTATTGCTGGTTTTCCCATCTCCCTGCAGGCCATTAGAATATCTGGAAGGCAAACAAGGAGAGGCAGACAGTCAGAAGCCAATAAAAGAGGGCAAGCAGGCTCTGTGTCTAGAGACAACAGTGCTGGTCGTGGACACGGTGCATCGCCATCAGCACGTGGCCATGGGACACGCTTGTCGTCCTTTTCGGCAGCTGGACGTGTTGAGCCGCATCATGCCGAAGACTTGGTAGAGTGGATGACCAAGCCCTCCTCATCCCCCTCATCCTCTCTCACCCAGGCTCAGGGTACTGGCAAAGCAGCTGCCAAAGCGTCCTCATCCCTGGTATCAATGTCATCAGTCACTCCTTCTCTAGACCCACCATGTCCTCCTGAGGAGTCCCCCGAACTGTTTGAGCACAGTGTTGGGTACATGCTCCAGGAGGATGCCCAGTGTTTCGAAGGGTCTGATGATGATACCCAGCTAGAGGAAGGCAGTAGCGTGAGAGCAGAGAGAGGGGATGCTCAAGAAGGACACCAATCTGGCAGTCATGTTCCAGCAGCTGCAGCATACTGCCAGATTGGCTCCAGTGATGAGGAGGGAGGGGATGATGAGGTCACTGACTCCACGTGGGTGCCTAATAGGAGAGAGGAGGAGGAGGAGGAGGAGGATGAGGAGGAGGAGTTGGAGGCACATCTCCAACGAGGCAGGATGCCCTTGGGGGACCAGCGTAAGGGCAGCACACCGACGGAATCACACCGCAGAGCTCCACCTGTGCAGGGCGCTGCCTCTGCCCGTTATTCAAAAAGTTCTTTGGTGTGGGCCTTTTTTGAGTCGAGTGATCAGATCGCACAGCTGCTGTTTGCAACATATGTCTCAAGCGTATATCGTGTGGCCAAAACATCAGCCGCTTGGGCACCACATGCTTGACCAGACATATGTTGACCTGCCATACAGCTCGTTGGCAAGCCTACCTTAAAGACCCACACCAAAGAACAAAGCGGACCTCTCCTTGCACCGCATCAGCTGGGATCTCCAACCCCACTATACCTTCAGTCCTCTCTGAAACCTGCACTGAGAGGAATGAAGGTGTAGAATTAGGTGTGTCACAGCCAAGTACTTGCGGGCACTCTGCTAGCAGTACACCGACATCCAATTCTAGCAGGCAAATTTCCCTGCCCCAGCTGCTGGACCGTCGAAAGAAGTTCACTCCCAGCCATCCACATGCCCAGCGGTTGAATGCTAGCTTGGCTAAATTGCTAGCGCTTCAACTGCTGCCTTTTCAGTTGGTAGACTCGGCCCCCTTCCGTGAGTTTGTGCAATGTGCGGTTCCTCAGTGGCAGGTTCCCAAACGCCACTTTTTCTCACGGAAGGCGATTCCGGCTCTCTACCGGCATGTGGAAGGCAATGTCTTGGCCTCGCTGGACAGGGCCGTCAGCGGTAAGGTGCATATTATCGCTGACTCATGGTCCAGCAGGCATGGACAGGGATGTTACCTTTCTTTCACGGCCCATTGGGTCACTCTTTTGGCAGCTGGGAAGGATGCATGACAAGGTGCAGTAGTGTTGGAGGTTGTTCCGCTGCCACGCCTCCAAAATGCTACTACTGGTTGTGACACACCTATCTCCTCCACCCCCTCCTCTTCTTCCTCCACGGCCTCTTCCTGTGCTTTGTCCTCGGAACCAGCGGTGCTCCGTAGGCGTTCAAGGGGCTACGCAAGTACGCAGGCAAAAATATGCCATGCCGTGCTTGCGTTGGTGTGTTTGGGGGACAGGAGCCACACTGGGGCAGAGATTCTGTCTGCTCTGCAGGGGCAGGCCGAGAGGTGGTTGACGCCACGCCAGCTTAAGCCAAGAATGGTGGTTTGCGACAATGGCACCAACCTCCTCTCCGCCCTCCGACAGGGACAACTGACCCATGTGCCCTGTGTGGCTCACGTCCTTAACCTGGTGGTGCAGCGGTTATTGGGCAGGTACCCGGGCTTACAGGATGTCCTGAGGCAGGCCAGGAAAGTCTGTGTGCATGTCTGCAGATCTTATAATGCCAGTGCTCGCCTGGGTGAGCTGCAAAAGGAGTTGAACCTGCCCAAGAACCGCCTTATATGTGACATGCCCACCAGGTGGAACTCAACATTGGCCATGCTGCAGCGGCTGCACACGCAGCAGAGGGCCATCAATGAGTACCTGTGCGACTACGGCACCAGGACAGGGTCAGGGGAGCTCGGGTTTTTTTCACCACGCCAGTGGGGCATGATCAGGGATGCATGCACTGTCCTGGCACCATTTGAGGAGGCCATGAGGATGGTGAGCAGTGACAATGCATGCATCAGTGACACTGTACCTCTTGTCCACCTGTTGGAACATACGCTGCGTGGAATAATGGACAGGGCACTTGAGGCAGAACAGAGGCAGGAAGAGGAGGACTTCCTTGCCTCTCAAGGCCCCCTTTACCCAGACAGTGTTCCTTTTGTCCCACCCATCGCACAGGAAGGGGAGGAGGAGGAGGAGGATGAGGAGGAGGAGGAGGAGGATTGTGTCAGCATGGAGGTGGAGCCTGGCACTCAGCATCATCAGCAGCAGTCTTTTAGGGATGATTTACAGTCCCAAGAAACCCGTGGACTTATACGTGGCTGGGAGGAGGTGGCTGCGGATCATGTCGTCCTTAGTGACCCAGAGGACTCCGGACCGAATGCCTCAGCTAACCTACGCTGCATGGCCTCCCTGATCCTGCAAAGTCTGCGGAAGGATCCTCGTATTCTTCGGATTAAGGAGAGGGACCATTACTGGCTGGCCACTCTCCTTGATCCACGGTACAAGAGTAAGGTTGCGGACCTTATCTTACCGTCGCAGAGGGAGCAGAGGATGAGACAACTCTGGGGGGCCTTGCAGAAAGGTCTGTGCAACGCGTTCCTAGAGACTGGGAGGTTACAAACTCCTGGTCCTGGACAACGAGTTGCTGAGGCTTTGGTCAGTCAAAGAAGGAGCGGTGGGGAAGGTGGCCGTCTGACCGATGCGTTCAGACAATTCTTTAGTCCGCAGCCCCAAGGTGTCAGGGAAACTTCCAAACCAACCAGCACCCAGTACGCGCGCACGGTGGGTCGGCGCTTTGGCGCGTGCGCGGGACAGTGCTCAGGCGTTCGCGTGTGCGCGCCGACGCCAATCAGGATACAGGCAGGCATATATAAAGAGGCCTAGCTCACTGACAGGTTGCTCGTTTGTTGTCAGCTTTCCTGTGTATCCAGTTTCCTGAATCCTGCTTGAAAACCCAGTTGTGACCCGGACCGGCTTGATTACCTCTTTCATCTCTCCTGGACCTGACCTTCTGCTTGTTTTACGGACTTCTGCCTTCTGCCTGTGCTTGACCCTTGGCCTGTGACCCGGATCTGCTGTTTTCTCCAGCCCTTGACTTCCTGCCTGTACCTCGGATCTTCCTTGTGATCTTCAGCCCTGATCTGATTCCTATACCTATCTGGACTTTGCTATCAGCAACTTTAAACCCTCGATCTGCACTACCAGCCGCAGCTGGTTTCCGTCAATCCCTGCTGAACCTGACTGTCGGAGATATTATCTTCAGTTCCTGTTTATCCCTGCTACCGCCTGGTGATTAACCTCCAGCATCTTCACGGACTACTCAGCTATTCCAGCCAGCCTTGCAAGTCCTCTCCACCTGCTGGTCACCAGTGCCTCTTCTCGCCATTCTCTCCCTGTCTCACTTCCAGGGGGCGGAGTGCGTCAAGTTGCAAGGGTGAACCGCTCTCGGCATCTCGGCCTCGGTAAGTACCCGTTGTGACAGTACAAACCAGCCAGATGTCTGAGGCCGACAGAGCGCATTCCCCGTTCGATACCCTCTGCCAGCAGGTGTCCGCACTGACCGACACAGTCCAAAAATTGCAAGAGGGATATACCCAGATGGATGGTCGCCTGTAGCAACTCACCGGACCTTTAGGACTAGCATCCCCAGTCGCTTCCACCTCCAATAGTGCCACCACCTCCCAAGCTTCAGCGAGCCTCACTGTGGTGATGGCCACCCCTGAACCCAGGGTTCCCATGCCTGAACAGTTCTCGGGCGTCCGCAAAAAGTATTGGGCATTCAAAAACGCTTGCTCCCTTTACCTCGCGCTTCAGCCCAGGACCTTCTCGTCTGAGGTGGTAAAGGTGGGGTTCGTCATCTCTCTCTTAACCGATGAACCACAAGCCTGGGCCCATGGTTTGATGGAACAAAGTAGCCCTGTATTAAACTCTGTGGACACTTTCTTCGAGAATATGGCACAGTTATATGACGACCCTCAACGCACCGCCACAGCTGAGTCTGTTCTTCACAGCCTTCTCCGGGGAAGAAGACCAGTGGAGGACTACACGGCAGAATTCCAGAAGTGGTCAGCCGATACCGGTTGGAATGAGGCAGCCCTCAAATACCAGTACCGCCAAGGACTATCCGAAGCCCTCAAGGACGAGTTGGCCAGGATCGGTACCCCCCACTTCCTTGGAAGAATTGATCCAATCTGTTACCCAACTTGACAGACGCTTGCGTGAGCGACGCTCCGAACGTTTTCAGGCCACCCGTCCTAGCTGGACTCTTCCCAGATCAGCCCCTGCTCATCCACCCGTTCAGACTCCTGCAGTTTCATTCCTTCCTGAACCAGAGCCTATGCAACTCGGATTAGTCCGACCTCCTCTCTCTTCCAAAGAAAAGCAGCGCAGACGTCAAGCCAACTTATGCCTTTACTGTGGGAGCACCGGCCACTTCCTCCGCAACTGTCCAGTGAGACCTAGTAAGTCTCCCCCTAAAGACATTCTGCATTACCAGGTTTCTGGCTTCCCACAAACTTATGTTGTCCTCTTTCTCTCTTTACAGCTACCGGGAGGGACAACCCGCCTACCGGCGATTATTGACTCCGGAGCCTGCAGCTGCTTCCTGGACTCTGCACTAGCTTCTAAACTGCACTTCCCCTTGCAAACCAAGGACCACTGCCTTCAAGTACACCTGGCAGATGGCTCGCTACCCCGTTCAGGACTAATCACACAAGAAACCAAGCCCCTCCTTGCTGTTACGGACTCAGGCCACAAAGAGTTCCTGCGCTTGGACCTCATTCCCTCTCCTATGTTCCCCATCATCTTGGGCCTCCCCTGGCTACAGGCACATGAGCCCCTTATAAATTGGGCCAAGAAGGAAGAGACTGAGTTAAAGGCCCTCAAGGAGTATATAGATGAAAACCTGAAAAAGAAATGTATCCGTCCCTCCTCTTCCCCAGCCGGTGCAGGGATCTTTTTTGTCGAAAAAAAAGACGGATCCCTGAGACCCTGTATCAACTATAGGGAGTTAAACAAAATTACGATCAAAAACAGATACCCGTTGCCTCTTATCCCGGAGTTGTTCCAGAGGTTCCGATCCACCCGGATCTTCTCCAAACTAGATCTTCGGGGTGCCTATAACCTTGTCCGGATCAGGGCTGGAGACAAGTGGAAGACTGCTTTCAGATCTAGATTCGGTCACTACGAGTATCTAGTCATGCCATTCGGGCTCTGTAATGCCCCAGCCACCTTCCAACACCTGGTCAACGATATCTTTCGTGAACATCTGGACGACTTTATGGTGGTATACCTGGATGACATTCTCATTTTTTCTGCCTCTGTTGAAATACACCGGGTCCACGTCACAAAGGTCCTTACCATCCTCAGGAAACACAGACTCTATCTCAAGGTTGAGAAATGTGACTTCGAGAGAACCACGGTACAATTCCTGGGATTCATCATCTCTACCGATGGGGTCGCAATGGATCCGCAGAAGGTTAAAGCCATTCAAGAATGGCCGGCTCCAACAGACAAGAAAGGGGTACAATGGTTCATTGGCTTCACCAATTTCTATAGAAGATTCATCATTGGTTTCTCTTCTGTGGTAGCCCCTATCACTCAATTAACCCGTCAGGGCAACCGGTTCCATTGGACACAAGAGGCTCAGGAAGCCTTCGCCAAATTAAAAGACATTTTTACCTCAGCACCTGTGCTACGGCATCCAGATCCTTCACTTCCATTCACATTGGAAGTAGATGCTTCCGAAACAGCCACCGGGGCCATCCTCTTCCAAAGGCAGGGCCCAAAATCCCTTCTACACCCAGTAGCCTTTGCCTCCAGGAAACTAACCCCTCCGGAGCAAAATTATGATGTGGGAGACAGAGAGCTACTGGCCATCAAATTTGCTCTAGAAGAGTGGCGGTACCTTCTGGAAGGCGCATCGCATCCGGTCATGATCTTCACGGATCATAAAAACCTGGAGTACTTGAGGACTGCAAAACGTCTAAGACCCCGACAAGCCCGTTGGGCACTTTTCTTCACCAGGTTTAATTTCCACATCGCTTACAGGCCCGGCTCCAAAAATGGAAAGGCGGATGCGCTCTCCAGGATGTTTCCTGAAGCATCTCAGACAGGGGAACCTAGTACCATTCTATCAGCACAAAACTTTCTATTGGTCTCTCAGACCGACCTACTAACCGCCATTAAGATCTCCTCCAGGCGCAGCTCTGACCAAGAAACCTCCTCTTTAGAAAGACGTAATGATTTGTTTTGGTTCCGAGGTAAAATTTTCGTTCCTCTAGAAACCAGACAACTGGTCCTAAAGACTTTTCATGATCACAAATTAGCAGGCCACTTTGGAACTCGGAAAACCACAGAATTAGTCTCTCGCTCCTTCTGGTGGCCCGGTTGGAGACAGGAGTGCAAAAACGACGTTACCTCTTGTACCCACTGCCAACGCAATAAGGGCCCGAACATCAAGAGTTGGGGTTTGCTCAAACCCCTACCCGTTCCTGAACGCCCATGGGCAGACGTTTCAATGGACTTCATTGTTGATTTACCTACCTCTGGGGGTTTTACTACAATTCTAGTCGTAATTGATCGACTCTCCAAGATGGCCCACTTCTTGCCAATGATCGGTACTCCCTCTGCTGCTGATACTGCCAAAATATTTTTTTAAGAAGTAATCAGGCTCCATGGGGTACCCAAGAGCATCACCTCTGATAGAGGCACCCAGTTTACATCCAAATTCTGGAGGGAACTTTGCAAATCCCTGGAAGTCAAGATCTGTCTTTCCTCCATGTACTATCCTCAGAGCAACGGCCAGACAGAGAGAACCAACCAGACCCTGGAACAATATCTCCGTTGCTTCTGCTCTGCTTCCCAGGACGACTGGTCTTCCTTGCTTCCTTACGCTGAATTCGCGTACAATAACTCTATCCATTCTACCACCAGCCAGACTCCCTTTTGGGCCAACTTCGGTTTTCACCCTTCTTTCCTCCCTGATGACATTCCTGAAAGTCCCGTCCCTGCCGTTCAGGATCGGATAGCCTCTGTCCAATCTAACTTCCTAAAATTACAAGAAATGATGCAGACCGCTCAGGAAGCCTATAAAAAACATTACGATGAAGGAAGGAGAATCCTGTTTTCAAAGCCGGGGAAGAAGTGTGGCTTGCCGCCACCAACCTCAAACTACCAATTCCCTCACGGAAGCTGGGACCAAAATTCATTGGGCCTTTCAAGATCAAGCGGGCAATCAACCCTGTGGCTTTCGAATTGGCATTACCCGAATCTTACAGGATACACCCGGTCTTTCACACATCCTTGCTGAAGCCTGTTGTCCCTAACTCCTTCCCAGGAAGAGAAGCTCCACCTCCTCCACCAGTCGAGGTAGATGGTGAGTGCAAGTACGAAGTGGAATCTATTCTGGGGTGCAGGAAAAGAGGTAGGCAACTGCAGTATTTAGTCAAGTGGAAGGGGTATCCCCCTGAAGACAATTCTTGGGAACCATCTGTAAACCTCCATGCTCCCCGTTTAATCTGAATTTTTCAATTAGAACATCCCGAATTGATGTCTAGTTTGGGCGTCCAGAGCCCGCCCCTCGGGGGGGGGGCACTGTCAGGGAAACTTCCAAACCAACCAGCACCCAGTACGCGCGCACGGTGGGTTGGCGCGTGCGCTGGACAGTGCTCCGGCGTTCGCGGGTGAGCGCGCCGACGCAACAGCGCGCATGCACGCGGCTGCGCCAATCAGGATACAGGCAGGCATATATAAAGAGGCCTAGCTCACTGACAGGTTTCTGGTTTGTTGTCAGCTTTCCTGTGTATCCAGTTTCCTGAATCCTGCTTGAAAACCCAGTTGTGACCCGGACCGGCTTGATTACATCTTTCATCTCTCCTGGACCTGACCTTCTGCTTGTTTTACGGACTTCTGCCTTCTGCCTGTGCTTGACCCTTGGCCTGTGACCCGGATCTGCTGTTTTCTCCAGCCCTTGACTTCCTGCCTGCACCTCGGATCTTCCTTGTGATCTTCAGCCCTGATCTGATTCCTATACCTATCTGGACTTTGCTATCAGCAACTTTAAACCCTCGATCTGCACTACCAGCCGCAGCTGGTTTCCGTCAATCCCTGCTGAACCTGACTGTCGGAGATATTATCTTCAGTTCCTGTTTATCCCTGCTACCACCTGGTGATTAACCTCCAGCATCTTCATGGACTACTCAGCTATTCCAGCCAGCCTTGCAAGTCCTCTCCACCTGCTGGTCACCAGTGCCTCTTCTCGCCATTCTCTCCCTGTCTCACTTCCAGGGGGCGGAGTGCGTCAAGTTGCAAGGGTGAACCGCTCTCGGCATCTCGGCCTCGGTAAGTACCCGTTGTGACACAAGGTATGATCGGTTCCAGCAACCATCGCCAGCGTCTGATATACATGGTGCAGGAATACCTAGGGGCAAGGTGAGACTTGGACACCTTCCCCACCGAAAATCCTCTGGCTTACTGGGTCTTGAGGATGGATCACTGGCCAGAGCTTGCACAGTATGCAATTGAGCTACTGGCCTGTCCTGCATCCAGCGTTCTTTCAGAACGCACATTCAGTGCTGCTGGAGGATTTGTCACGGATCACAGGGTGCACCTGTCCACCGACTCGGTTGATCGACTGACCTTCATAAAGATGAACCAGTCTTGGATCACCACCAGCTACCAAACACCTGAAGCTGATATAACAGACTAATTTATTTTCAAATGTCACATCCCTTCAAGACTGATGCTGATGCTGAGTGACTGTCCTGTTATGTTGACTGACTATCCTCCTCCTCCTCAATGATCCGATTGATGATTATAGCTTGGAAGAACATTTTTATTTCTGGGTGCCGCCACCAGTGCCTAAGGCCCAATTTTTCAGCCTCTGTTTAACAGGGGTATGTAATTACAATTTTTTATTCAATGCTTTGCAGCAGGGCTCATTCCTGCACTCCAACTAGAGTATCTGGGAGAGGTTGCAGTGTCGTGGGACCAGCACCAGTGCCTAAGGCCCAATTTTTCAGCCCCTGTTTAACAGGGGCGTGTAATTACAATTTTTGATGCAATACTTTGCAACAGGGCTCATTGCTGTGCTCCAAGTACAGTATCTGTGAGGGGTTGCAGTGTTGTGGCACCAGTGCCTAAGGCCCAATTTTTCTGCCCCTGTTTAACAGGGGCATGTAATTACAATTCTTGATCTAATAATTCACAGCAGGGCCCATTCCTGCGCCCACCAAGAGTAACTGTGAGGGCTTACAGTGTTGTGTCAACACCACCACCATAGGCCCAATTTTTCAGCCCCTGTTCAACAGGGGCATGCAATTACAATTCTTGATCTAATAATTCACAGCAGGGCCCATTCATGCGCCCACCAAGAGTAACTGTGAGGGCTCACAGTGTTGTGGCAACACCAACATGTAAGGGGCAAATTTCAGCAGAGTATATACCGCAGGCCCCTACTTTCAAACATCCAACTTAAAAACGACTCCTACTTGCCAACGGAAGGAGACAACAGGAAGTGAGAGGAAATCCACCCCTAGGAAGGGAAATTCTCTCCTGTAAGAGTTAATATGGGAAAAAGGTGTCTCCTCTCTACTGATGCTTTATCACCAATCCCTGTTTCAATAAAAACCCCACTTTTCAAAAACATTTGTCATTGGGACGGAAAGTGAGGTGAAATGTTCTGAACAGGGGCACAGACAGCAAAACAAATGTTACAGGGGTGATAACCCTTCCCTATGTTTTCCAAAAAGCTTAAAAATAGATTTTTTGGTTGGAGCTACACTTAAACAATGTACCTGTTCAAAATTACAAACAGATTCTACATAAGAACAAACCTACAGTCCCTGTCTTGTATGCACCGCCTGTATACGGCTGTTCAGAGTATATAGGGCCTTTTTATTTTGTCTGCGGGGTTCCCCTTAATATCCATACAAGACCCAAAGGGGCTGGTAATGGGCTGGGGTGGGGGGGAGGGGGGGTGATGGGGTAGCTATGCCATTTTTCTCAAAGATTTTCATCCATATTACCGGGACCAGACATGACATTAAAGCCGCAAGCAGTTTTAAATGGCTTTTTTTTCCTTTAGAAATGTCATTTTGTGCAGGGACAGTTCTAAACACGGGAAACACGTGGCACTTCACAGGCATACTTTAGACACCCCCCAGGTACGATATTTAAAGGAATATTTGACTTTTTTTTTTTTCACTTTATGCATCATTAAAATGACTGCTCCCGAAAAACGTCCATTTTTAAAACTTCTTTTTGCATTGATACATGTCCCCTGGTGAAGAACCCGGGTTCCCAAACCCTTTTTAGGACAATAACATGCATAATAGTCGTTATAATTAGCACTTTAGATTTCGAACGTTCGCATCCATTGTATTTAATAGGGTTCTGACGTTCGTGCGAACTTTCGGTCCGTACGTGGGTTCTGGTGCGAACCGAACCCGGGGGTGTTCGGCTCATCCCTACTGGAGGCACACAACACCCACTAACTCCAGCAGATGCCTTTATTAGAGAACAGCAATGATGGGTATATACAGGTGTATACTGTGCCACTAACTCCTGCAGATGCCTGTATTAGAGAACAGCAATGACGGGTGTGACGGATTATATACAGGTGTACACTGTGCCACTAACTCCTGCAGATGCCTGTATTAGAGAATAGCAATGACAGGTATATACAGGTGTATACTGTGCCACTAACTCCTACAGATGCCTGTATTAGAGAACAGCAATGACGGGTATATACTGTACAGGTGTATACTGTGCCACTAACTTCTGCAGATGCCTGTATTAGAGAACAGCAATGACGGGTGTCATGAACCTTGGATTACTGAAGTATTTCTCCTTTGAATCTATTACACAGTGGGGGGTCTTCTGCCCTGTCTTAAGGCTAACCCCCCCTCCAGACGGCTCCATGGTCTGGAAGAAAAGCATTGTTCTGTGTTTGACTGTTTGTTTATGTACTTTAATTACCCCCTGGGGCTTCTGTGTCAATACACATCTCAGTTCTCCTATTCAAGCTTTCAGACCAATCCCTGCTGACCCTGTTTCAAGTCCTCATTTGCATGGCCAAGAGAACCTAATTGAAAACTACAATGGACTTTACAATTGACTAATAGGAAAGTGGTTGTTCGGGGCAGGGTGTTCAAACTGCTGTATAAAAGTGTGTGTGCATCCAATAAAATGAGATTCCTGTTTGAACTTACATACAGCCTGCCTGGTGTTTGTTCTGAGCTATCACAAATGGATTAGAATGTCACATAGCTGTAGCTTGAATCCTGGAGCATCGGATGACCGAACCATCAGACGTTGCGATCTGCAATATGATCCAATAGTAGCAGAGGAGTGTCGGGAGAGTGGAACCGAGCGAGCAAGGGGCTCGTTATATTGGTTGGCAGCGGTGGGATTTGCTCTCCAGTTACTGGAACACTCTAAACCACCACAGTGAATGACCAGCTATGCAGCCTGCAGGAAAGCCACGCTGAAAGACTTGCTTGAGAGCCGTGGAGGGACCGAAGAACAAGGCCACCCTGATCAGTGAGCTAGCCGAGATGGATGAGAGGGATGGTGATGCAGGACCCCGGTCAGTTGAAGACTTGTTTCAGCAACGAGTTCGAGAGCGGTTGGCATTATATGGTGCTAACCCATCAGAGACCACCATACAGAATGCCATTAGAGACATCCAGCTGCAGGATAAGCGACAAGAGAGAGAACTAGAGCGGCAACATGAGCGGAGAATGGCGGAAATACGATAATCGAGGACAACACCGAAAGATGCAGCACCTTTCCGTAAGTTGCCCTTTCGGGCGTTCAAACTATTTAAGGAAGGAGAGGAGGAAATTGAAGCGTTCCTGCAGGACTTTGAGAGACTATGCCAGATACATGAAGTACTGCCCCAAGATTGGGTCGCCATACTGGCGAGTAATTTAACTGGCAGAGCGGCGGATGCGTATCGGGCCCTGGAGGACGAGGACGCTAAAGACTATGACCAGGTAAAGGAAGCTCTGCTAGCCCGATTTGCCATTACACCCGAAGCCAGCCGGATTAAGTTTCGAGAATCTTTCTGTGTTCTTCATCAGTGGGACCAGTGATGAGCATGTCATCTAGTAGACATTGAGTGAAAAGTATGCCTGCCAGGACCTCATCCATGATTCGCTGCCAGATGGCTGGAGCTGGCGCTATGCCAAAAACCATGCGGTTATATTGGAATAATCCTTTATGAGTGTTAATGGTCAACAGATGGCGTGAATCTGGGTGTACTTGCAGTTGCAGGTAAGCTTGCTTTAAGTCTATTTTTGTAAACTTTTTCCCCCCAGTCAATGAGCTAAATAGATCTTCAAGTCGAGGCAATGGGTATTGATCCACAAGAAGTTGGTTGTTCAGGGCAACCCTGAAATCTCCACAAATTCTAATGTCTCCATTCTTTTTCTTGTTTCTTACTTTTTGGATGGTGGGGTTGGTTTGTGCGCAGCTGCACACCCCCTTCACGGCTGACATCTCTCCGACGTCAGCAGGTTACCATCCGGACATGACGCAGGGGGCGGAGCTTTCGGGTCCCTACGGGTATATCCGGATGTCCGGCACAGCTGGGACTGTATTTGGAGTCTGGTGATCGGGTTTGGTGGTCGTAAATGGTGTGAGTGCAGCAACACTTTGTGAACTTCATGCATCTCTTCAAGGTAAACCTCCCAGTCCTATACCTGGCTGTATGGATGTAATATTTTCGAACACATACTACAGTTGAGTTTTCTCCTGTAGTATCCACCCTGACATCACTCTGGTTATCTCTCTCATATTAATCTTGTTACTTATACATCTTAGCTCTCCTCCTTGGCCCATATTGACATATGCTGCATTTAGTTACAATTACTTGCTCTTCTATACTTTAGCACACTAAATACACTTGTACAAACATAGCAAGGTTAGCCTATTATATGCTACCTGCACTGCTCAAGCAATCATATGCTCTGACCACAATCAGTACATGCTACTATAGTGTTGTCATATATGTGCATTGTCAAATTTCTCGTTGATACTTTCAATTGGTCCCCTGGGGTGAGTGCAACAACAACCTTTGCAATTTATGCATTTACTTAAGGCTAACCTCCCAGTTCTATACGTACATGCATGGGTGTATTACTTACTAATATACATCATAGTTAAGGTATTTTTTCGATCACACACATGCAATACCACTCTGGTTATCTCACGATATCCTTGTTGCCTGCACCTTCCTTCCTCCTCTTTGGCCCATATTTTATACATTTTATACATGTTATCTAGTCTAACTACATCTTCCTCAACATCACAGCACATTGTATACATCTATACAACCCAGCAAGGCTAGCTTACTTTACGCTACCTGTACTGCTCTTGCAATTATATTTCTTGATCACAATCAGTCTATGTTGCTACAGTGTTGTTACATGTGCATTGTTACACCTTTCTCAGATATCCCTCCCTTTTTTGGGCCCCAGCGATCACTGGACAAACATCCTCTCACAGACTGTGCTTTGCATCTGGATTCCTGTGGGTGGCGCCCTCTAGCTCCGCTCCCTCAGCTCCCGAACTGGATGTCGTACATGCCGCCCTTTTGGCGACCAGCGAAGGGCCACTCAGCCCTTGGTAGTGGTGAGTACAGGGTCGTTTGCACCCTTCTGACCCCTTATACCCACCATTTGTCCATAGCCCCCCATTACTAGTAATAGACACCCTTTGTACTTATCTTCCTACAGATACCACAACCACACATCAGCCCCTGAGGAAGCGAGTAGTAGCTCGCGAAATGCGTAGGGCACCAACGATGCGTTTTGTGTATTTGCCTTTGTTGAGGACTATGCTCTTCACAATTCATTCACCACCGGTTACATATAATATCGTCTGATATAGCAATTTTGCCTGTGCGCATGTACCCACGTGTTCAGCCTTTTATATTATTATCATTGTGCATGGATGTACCATATATGCTTTTGTATGTTCAATTGTTGTACCGATGTTGTTCTACATGGGCCACTATGCCTTGGGACATACAAATTTTTGTTGTCTCTGTTTTGTTATTACAGCAATCATCACCAATAAATTGTTTTTTACTTATGCATTTTTGTGAATATATGCCCAACTCAAGTCCCAGGGCGACCTGCACTTTTGTGCTCCTTCTGTTCTCTTTTTTAGGGATGGAGGTGCCTGAGTGGCTGCATCACACCAGATCTCTCTTTTCTGTTGTACCGGGTGGCAGACACCCACCTAGCCCATTCTCTGGTATGCTGCAGCCGGGGCTCTATTCACTTTTACATTCAGCTCATTGCCATCATATTTTAGACCAGTGTGTCAGCGCTTTGGCATTTTGGGGTCTTTCTATTCGGCTGGGCACTCATGCCTTTGGTTGGTTTGTCCTGATGGTGGCGTTTTCATCCAGCTGGGGGGCTGCGATGCACAGAAAGGAGATACTTCTGATCTCCCGCTATCCACGCCTGTCCCTTTTGGGATGGGCGTGGCTACCAGTGCATCGGCGCCATGTCGAGCACGCCCACACACTGACGTCTTCGACGTCAGCTGCCTGTTAGGGTGTTTCTTACTTTTTGGATGGTGGGGTTGGTTTGTGCGCAGCTGCACACCCCCTTCACGGCTGACATCTCTCCGACGTCAGCAGGTTACCATCCGGACATGACGCAGGGGGCGGAGCTTTCGGGTCCCTACGGGTATATCCGGATGTCCGGCACAGCTGGGACTGTATTTGGAGTCTGGTGATCGGGTTTGGTGGTCGTAAATGGTGTGAGTGCAGCAACACTTTGTGAACTTCATGCATCTCTTCAAGGTAAACCTCCCAGTCCTATACCTGGCTGTATGGATGTAATATTTTCGAACACATACTACAGTTGAGTTTTCTCCTGTAGTATCCACCCTGACATCACTCTGGTTATCTCTCTCATATTAATCTTGTTACTTATACATCTTAGCTCTCCTCCTTGGCCCATATTGACATATGCTGCATTTAGTTACAATTACTTGCTCTTCTATACTTTAGCACACTAAATACACTTGTACAAACATAGCAAGGTTAGCCTATTATATGCTACCTGCACTGCTCAAGCAATCATATGCTCTGACCACAATCAGTACATGCTACTATAGTGTTGTCATATATGTGCATTGTCAAATTTCTCGTTGATACTTTCAATTGGTCCCCTGGGGTGAGTGCAACAACAACCTTTGCAATTTATGCATTTACTTAAGGTTAACCTCCCAGTTCTATACGTACATGCATGGGTGTATTACTTACTAATATACATCATAGTTAAGGTATTTTTTCGATCACACACATGCAATACCACTCTGGTTATCTCACGATATCCTTGTTGCCTGCACCTTCCTTCCTCCTCTTTGGCCCATATTTTATACATTTTATACATGTTATCTAGTCTAACTACATCTTCCTCAACATCACAGCACATTGTATACATCTATACAACCCAGCAAGGCTAGCTTACTTTACGCTACCTGTACTGCTCTTGCAATTATATTTCTTGATCACAATCAGTCTATGTTGCTACAGTGTTGTTACATGTGCATTGTTACACCTTTCTCAGATATCCCTCCCCTTTTTTGGGCCCCAGCGATCACTGGACAAACATCCTCTCACAGACTGTGCTTTGCATCTGGATTCCTGTGGGTGGCGCCCTCTAGCTCCGCTCCCTCAGCTCCCGAACTGGATGTCGTACATGCCGCCCTTTTGGCGACCAGCGAAGGGCCACTCAGCCCTTGGTAGTGGTGAGTACAGGGTCGTTTGCACCCTTCTGACCCCTTATACCCACCATTTGTCCATAGCCCCCCATTACTAGTAATAGACACCCTTTGTACTTATCTTCCTACAGATACCACAACCACGCATCAGCCCCTGAGGAAGCGAGTAGTAGCTTGCGAAACGCGTAGGGCACCAACGATGCGTTTTGTGTATTTGCCTTTGTTGAGGACTATGCTCTTCACAATTCATTCACCACCGGTTACATATAATATCGTCTGATATAGCAATTTTGCCTGTGCGCATGTACCAACGTGTTCAGCCTTTTATATTATTATCATTGTGCATGGATGTACCATATATGCTTTTGTATGTTCAATTGTTGTACCGATGTTGTTCTACATGGGCCACTATGCCTTGGGACATACAAATTTTTGTTGTCTCTGTTTTGTTATTACAGCAATCATCACCAATAAATTGTTTTTTACTTATGCATTTTTGTGAATATATGCCCAACTCTAGTACCTCACTCAAAGTCCCAGGGCGACCTGCACTTTTGTGCTCCTTCTGTTTTCTTTTTCTTGACAGGCACAATTGGCGATGCCCATTCACTTCTATCAACTTTAGTTATGATCTTTTCAGCCAATAGGTGGTCCAGCTCTGCTTCCACTTTCTTTCTCAAGGCAAAAGGTACTGATCGTGCCTTACAAAAGCGAGGTGTAGCACCAGTCTTCAAGAGGAGGTGGTCCATTTTTCCTTTTACTGTGCCCAAAGAGTCCTCAAAAACCCCCTTAAAGCGTGACTTCAGGGATTCCACCCAATGGTCTACCTCAGAAAGCAATTTACATTGGGCAATGGCAAGAGGAGGCATGCCCAGGGCTTTGATCCAGTCCCTACCGTACAGCGGAGGACCTCCTTTATTGACAACATAAAGGCGTAGAGTTTGACTGTGGTTGCCTAATGTAACAAGGGGTTTCACATAACCCAAGAGCTGTAGTAGTTCCTTGCTGTAGGTTTGTAGCGTGAGATTTGTAGGTTGGAGCGGTAGGGACAGACCCGATGCGTTTAAATCAGTCCATGAAATGACAGACACTGCCGCCCCTGTATCAACATCCATGGAGACAGGACAGCCATTGAGTGTGACATCCACTTTTATCGCAGGAGTACTCCCAGCTACCCGAAACAGTCCAACATGCTGGACACAGGTTTCCTCATCAGAGCTGGAGCCGTGATTGTCAGTATCCATATGAAATGTCTGTTTACGTCTAACTTTTGTGGTAGTGTTCGGAGAGCATGACCTGCGGCAAACACGCCCAATATGGCCAGTCTTTCCACAAAGAAAACAAACAACATCCTTGAACTTGCAAGCAGGTGCACTGTGAGTAGTGTTACCACAACGGTAGCAAGTTGGTGTCCTAGAGACAGAAGAATTAGTGTGGCGAGGTTTAGGCAGATTTGGGGACGACCGTCTTGGGTGTCGGGTGATAGAGTGGAATATTTCCTCTCCCTGGCTTGCAGGAGTTTCAGGTGGTGCCTTCAGTAGGGTGGCATTCCGTGTAGCCAACTCCATGACCGTAGCAAGGTCAGTGGCTTTCGTCAGAGTCAAGTCGGGTTCTGTGAGTAAGCCTTTCTGTATGGCTGGGTCGCAGAGCCCCATGACAAACATGTCACGGAGAGCCGTCTGCAGGTAGTCTCCAAACTGACAAGTGGCAGCTAGTTTACGTAAAGCAGTGATATAAGTCTTTATGTCCTCCCCGGCATGCTGCCTTCTACTGTAGAATTTAAACTGTGTGACCCTTCACCTTTTTCTCCTGATTAAGTCCATGAAATGACAGACACTGCCACCCCTGTATCAACATCCATGGAGACAGGACAGCCATTGAGTGTGACATCCACTTTTATCGCAGGAGTACTCCCAGCTAGTGGAAACAGAGCTGGACCACCTATTGGCTGAAAAGATCATAACTAAAGTTGATAGAAGTGAATGGGCATCGCCAATTGTGCCTGTCAAGAAAAAGAATGGAGACATTAGAATTTGTGGAGATTTCAGGGTTGCCCTGAACAACCAACTTCTTGTGGATCAATACCCATTGCCTAGACTTAAAGATCTATTTAGCTCATTGGCTGGGGGGCAAAAGTTTACAAAAATAGACTTAAAGCAAGCTTACCTGCAACTGCAAGTACACCCAGATTCACGCCATCTGTTGACCATTAACACCCATAAAGGATTATTTCAATATAACCGCATGGTTTTTGGCATAGCCCCAGCTCCAGCCATCTGGCAGCGAATCATGGATAAGGTCCAGCAGGCATACCTTTCACTCAATGTCTACTAGATGACATGCTCATCATTGGTCCCACTGATGAAGAACACAGAATGTTGAAACTGTGCTAGAAAGACTCCAAAGGTATGGTTTACGTGTCAATCTTTCAAAATGCGAATTTCTAAAGTCTCGACTGGAATTTTTTGCCCACACTGTGGACCGACATGGGTTACACACTACTGAACAAAAGGTTAAAGCCCTTACCCATGCCCCTACTCACCAGAATGTAGCACAGCTCAGGCCCTACCTTGGCCTCCTAAATTACTACCACCGTTTCTTGCCTGAACCTAGCACACCAGCTTTACCCATTACATCGCTTACTGGATGCAAGAGCTAAATGGATATGGACAGCCAAATGTGAAGAAGCTATTTGGCTTTCTTAAGAACTCATTCTGTCTTCTCGAGTTCTGGTCCACTATGATTTAAAGAAACACGTCACCTTGGCTTGTGACGCCTCGCCTTATGGACTGGGTGCTGTGCTTTCCCATGTCATGCCAGATGGCACAGGATGCCCCATTTCTTTTGCCTCCAGGTCTTTAACCTCAGCTGAGCAAAACTACTCTCAGATAGACAAGGAAGCTTTGGCCATTGTATGGGCCACAAAAAAATTTCATACGTACATCTATGGTCGGAAGTTCACACTTATCACTGACCACAAACCTCTGTTGTCAATACTGAACCCTCAAGCCTCGTACACACGACTGAGTTTCTCGTCGTTAAAATCACGTCGTTTTTTTTTTGACGAGATTCTTGTTAACCTTGACGAGTTTCTCGTCAAGCTTTCTATGCATACACACTGACATTTCCCAATTTCCTCGTTGTTCTCCGCGCTCACGTCCAGCACGTACGACGGCACTATAAAGGGGAAGATCGATTTTCTTGGCGCCACCCCTTGGGCTGCTTTTGCTGATCTCGTGTTACCGCGTGTGAAGTAAAAGTTTGGGAAGAGACGATTCGCGCTTTTCAGTCTTTGTGCTTTTCAGTTCGTTTTCTGAGGTTCAGTTTGTGCTTGTGGGTTTGTATCTTGACTTTCAGGGCGTCTAGGCAGGTCGTATCTGTTTTACAGTGCGTTCTTGCCCGTTCGTTTCTGATTTTCAGTTCGTTATTCATAGGCCTTGCTGTTCTAAAGTGCGTTCTGTTCTGTACGTTCTGATCAGACGACCGTTTCCTAGCCATGTCGCCTGGACGTTCTCGTCATCGAGTTCGTGCTGTGCGTGCGCTTGGTGTTGGTCTGCTTGTTTTGGCCCAAGACCAGTCCATGAATGGTGTGAGGAAGAGTTCATGGACCAAGAATTGGTTGCTCCAGCGGGACCAATTCTGCCACATGCCTCTGCTGCGGGAGATAGTCGAGAATAATCCTGAGGACTACAGGAATTTTCTGCGGATGTCTGACTTTTTCAGGAACTGTTGGCTTTGGTGTCCCCCTATATTACCAGGCAGGACACCGTTATGCGGGAAGCCATCAGTGCTGAGCAGAGGCTCATCGCCACCTTACGTTATCTGGCGACAGGGAGAAGACTTCAGGACTTGAAGTTCACGACAGGCATCTCCCCCCAGGCTCTGGGTCTCATAATCCCAGACACCTGTTCTGCTATTATACAAGTCCTGCAGGAGGACTATATTAGGGTAAGTTTTCTCCATTAACATCACATTTTATGTATTCCATGTATGCTAATATATTGTATTTCTTTCATCCTTCCCTAATTACCATGATTGTAATATGCTGAGAATGTCCCCTTTGTCCCCATGCATGCTGGAAGCTTTAGATTGCCCCTTTTTTCTCCTCCATGCATATTTCCCTTCACTAACCTTTCCAGCAGGGGCGCCTGTTGCAACAAATGTTTGGGGGTCCAACCCCAATTTAGGAAATAAACTTCCTCCATTTTTGCAAAGGTGCCTATTAAATGCCCCCAGTTGTCCCCTCCAATGCAGCCATTTTGTCCCCTCCAATGCAGCCATTTTGTTCCCTCCAATGCAGCCATTTTGTTCCCTCCAATGCAGCCATTTTGTTCCCTCCAATGCAGCCATTTTGTCCCCAGCCCTGCACATACCTTCTTGTGGTCAGCGCCATCCTTCTTCTGTCCTTGATGTCTTCTCCTTCCCTTGATGTTGCATCAGCCAATCATGTTACCATTAAACAGACTTGGTGAACGTGATTGGCAGAGCAGCCTGTCAGTGTTTACCCAAGGAATTCTCCCCCCCCCCCCCTGCGTCCCCTATTTAACTTTTATGAAGCCAATTACATCCCTCAGGCTGTAATGTGCAAGCCTATTTGCCTCCCTGTTTCTGATATGCAATTTTCACCCCATAAATGCCGCAGTTATTCATATGTTGGTCGCTTAACAGGGGGCCATCCACCTGAATAGTGGGCGGCATTGACAATACATAGGTTAATGCAAGGCAAGAACCTATGTATTGTTCTGAGTGACGGGCACAGGAGAGAGGGGGCAGTGTTCCAGCGCCCACTCTGGACGCACCGCCACTGCACTGCTATCCTGTGGCCAAACACATCCCCCCCCCCCCCAAAATCATGTATTAATGGACCATCAGAGGGGGTGATGAATATGAAACATGAGCCTTCCATTATACTTATTGAAAACACCTTAATAAACGTAGAATTTGATTGATGTTGGCCTGTTTTTTATTATAATCTCCTTGTAATGTAATATTTTTAATTTCTAATTTTCTTCCATCTTGTTTGACTCCCCAGCTTCCTTCCACGCCACAGGAATGGCAGACTGTGGCATCGGAGTTTGCCACGCAGTGGGACTTCCCCAACTGCGGTGGTGCCATAGACAGGAAGCACGTCCGCATCGTGCCGCCACCCCGTTCTGGGTCCTACTACTTCAATTACAAGGGGTTTCATAGCATTGTGCTGATGGCGGTGGTGTCAGCACGGTATGAATTCCTCTATGTTGATGTAGGGAAGAATGGCCGGATGTCCGATGGGGGATCCTTCATCCAGACGGAGTTTGCCCTCCGTCTCCAGAGTGACGACCTTGCATTGCCACCGGATGCAGGGAATATTGAAGGACTCCCCTTTGTTTTCTTGGCTGATGAAGCCTTTGGACTCGGACCGCATCTTATGAGGCCATTTCCTCACAGGACCCTGACCCCAGAGAAGAGGGTGTTCAATTACCGGCTGGCCAGGGGCCGAAGAGTCGTTGAAAATGCCTTTGGCATAATGGCCAGCCGGTTCCGCATTTTTATGACTTCCATCCACTTGGCGGACTACAAAATAAACTGTCGTTTTATGCTGCTGTGTGCTACACAATTTTCTCAGCAGAAAATCAAATTCATATATGGCCTCAGTATTGCCTGGGGCTGGACTTTCACCTGCTAATCCCCTGCCGGGCCTGGAATCTGCCCGTCCTGGCTTGCCCCCCCCAAAATGCCCGTGAGGTTCGGGACAAATATATGGAATATTTCACGGGTAGGGGGGCAATTCCTATGCCAGGCTATGGCTAAAGATTCCTGGAGAATGATTAAAATAAAAATCTGATTTCTAATTTTAACTTAGGTTTGTTTCCTGTCTCCTAGTTTGTCTTAGTGCATTTGTAGTGCCAAGTGTATTTTCCTTTAGTAAATAACAACCATTTCACTATGTAACTGTGAGGGGGTTAGCTCGGCAGCGGGTGTGTGTGACCCCCGGGATGGGCTCCCCACACAAAACAGGCCCAGCAAACGGAGGTTGTGGTTTTCAAAATCAAAAAGGTGCGGTTTATTTTCTATTTACAGTGACAAAACACAGCAAAGCAAAAGAAACATAACCAAAATAAATCCTGGTCAAGTTGACCTCTGACTAAACATACAGGTTTCCTAACTAACAACTGGGATCAGCCTAGTGCTGTCCTAGTCCCTAAGTCCCTGGTTTTAAATGTCCAAGCAAATAGCCACACAGGCTTTGTCTCACCGCACAGGGGTTCACTCTCCCTAGACAGTCCACACAGGTCTGGTTCCAGGCATGAGCTAACATCTAATGAAGCTGGGAGTTCTTATAGAGGCCTAAATGAGCTGACAAGCTTCAGCTGGCCTCATCAACTCCCTGTCTGTACGACGCCCAGCCCTCTCCCTAGAGGTATGAGTCATCCATGAGCCCACTAGCCTTATACAACTCTCCACCTAGTTGTATAAGTCGGCGTAAAGCCTGAATCTGGGCGAAATATATCTACCCCCCTGGATGCAACCAGGTGACTTTACCTTCCTGCTGTCACAGTAACCTTAAAAAAAACACAAATCAGGTTAGAGCGTATTGAAAAAAGAAGCTACACGTTGTTTGTGTTCAAACATTTTACTCTGTGCACATTCACACACGTTTCCTTTTTTTTTTTTTTTTCCTGGCCACAAACCGCCAATTATTTTCTTAGGAAAATACAAAAACAGTTGCATTCCAAAAATTACAACATTGGATACCTCTGAGCAATCTGACACATTCACTTACACAAATTATGTCTCTATGTGCCCGTCCTAATATGGGGTCTTGCCACCCCTTGCCCAGCCAAAAATTGAATATGCACACATTTTGTATTAATTTCCACTAGGGATTTGAGACTCCTGATCCCTATTGTCAACATGTGCTATCTGCCATCAGGGGTGATCAATGGACGTATTTTGGGGGTGCAACCCCTTCCTCAGTTCACCTACTTTAGATACGAGGAAGGGGTTGCACCCCCAAAAGACGTACATGGATATCCCCTGATGGCAGATAGCACATGTTGACACACTGTGTGCATATTCAATTTTTGGCTGGTTGCATTGTCAAAAACAGGATAAAAGGTTGATGAACAGTCATTCCTGAAAAAAAATGGGGTTTGGTTGACTTATTCGATTCTCCCCAAAACATCTAGAATGTCTTTAAATGTTTGATCCATCACATGAATTATTTGTTTTATTCTGTCCAGTTCCGTGCTACATTCCATCACTTGCTGTATTATTCGGAGGGCACTGTCAGCAGAGAAACGTGTACTATCCTTCACCACAACATTTACATCCCCTAAAAACAAAATAAAAAGGTATTATAACTATGCAGGCCTACATCTCTTACCTGAAGCTGTGGTGACAGATACTGACCTGTTGTGGTGACCAGTTCCACAACGTCATCCACCTCTCCTTCCTGCACTTCTCCTTCCTCCACCTCAACTTCCTCAACATCCTTCGGTTGTGGGTCTTTGGGAGTTTGGGGTTGTTGTGAAGCTGTGGGGTTCCTGTGCTCCCTGGAGTGTTCTCCTCCCAGTCTTCTCTCCCCTATGAGAATCAAACAAATGGTCTATTTATCACACTGAAATTCTCTATGAAAAATAAAAACAGGCTAAATTGTTTGGAAGTGGGGTACAAGTGTGTGTTTGGGCGGAAGTTAAAGATGAATGCATTATTTCTGACCAATAATATATGTTTAGTATTCACCTTTGGCTGTCAGTTTTTAGACAGGGAGGCACCACAAAAAATCACTAATGCACCTGTGTGGGACACCCAAAAAAGGCGGGTCTGGTGGCCCACACTATAGTGCTCCAAAGTACAGATGTGGTACCAGCTGCTGAGTGTCCTCTCCTTTACACTGACTAAAGTTTACATTTCATTCTCTTTACAAACACATCATCTAGCCTAAAAATTTTGAACACAAATGTAAAAAAAACACGCAGATGTCTAATTACTTTTGTGGCTATAAAATAAGCCAAAACAGCGGATAGTGGCCGAACGAAGTGTCTGTAACGTAACGAACGATTACTGTGCCAAACCAAGTTCAAATTATTAAATTATGGAAGGGAGTCCAATATGATAAAATCACAAAAAGGAGCAACATGTAAGTTGAGAAAAACATTAATAGCAGAAAAGTGTACATTTTACTTACTTTTTGCTAGCATTCTCTTAATGCTCCTTAACTGCTCTGGCTCCCTCAGTTTGAGGTCTGACAACCTCTTTCTGAGCTGCTCATTTGAGCGTTTCACCCCGAAATTCGTCTTCAGACTCTTCACGACTTTAGTGAGGATTTTGGCCTTCCTTCTATTTGGTTTGCTATACGGCCCATGCTTTGCGTCATAATCAGACTTGAGCAAGATGTCCACCATCTCCGCCATCTCCGCAAAAGACATATTAGATGCCTTGAATCTCCTCCTTGATTGTGACGTTTCCTCGGTCTCCGGGCTTGTCTCCTCCTTGTTAGTTGCGGAATTATCAGACACCTGCTGTAACTCCACCATATCTGTCTGCGCGCTGAAAGAGAAGGGGCGGGGAAAAGATGTTAGTTAGAACGTCATGGGCGGGCGACGTGTGCGGAGCGACGTGTTTGTAGTTTGACGCATGCGTGGTGTATATATAGCAAACACACATGTGACTATACTACGTTCGGTGTGCGGAGAGAGGAGTTCAAGTTACGGACGTGCGAACGAAGGTATGTGATTTTGTGACTTGGACAAATAGTTGGCCTATACTGTCTTGAGAATGTTGTAGAATATATATGTTGACTACGATGTTAAGGAGGTTAGACTGTGTGCCTCACATTTGTTCTATATTATTTATTTTATAAGTGACAAGGAATTCCTTGCGGAATTTATAGACCGGGTAAGGGAGCTGCCCGCTCTGTGGGAGACGAAAAACCCCATCCACAAAAAAAGAGGGGTGAGAAAAGCAGCGCTGGAGACCCTGCTCCCATTTGTGCATACCAAGGTGCCCACAGCCACAGCAAAACAGGTGGACACTAAAATTGGGAGCTTGAGAGGCACATACAGGACTGAACGCTCTAAGGTCCTGGCTTCTCAGAGGTCAGGAGCAGCAGCAGATGATGTGTATGTCCCGAATTTGTGGTACTACAGCAGGATGTCCTTCCTGGATGACCAGATTGAGGCAAGGCCATCACTCTCCACTCTTCCCCCCAGACTTCCCTGCAGCCAACCTGAGCCTTCTCTGGAGCAAGAGGAGGCAGCCATCCTGGATGATCCTGATTTGGCCATCTGGAGCCAGGTATAGTATTAAATGAAAATGTATTGGGATAAAATTAATGTTTGCCAAATATGTCAAGATGACAAACATAAACTATTTAGAGTTCCACAAGTGAAATCAAGATCTCTAGACATTAGTCTGCACTTAATTGGGTGCTAAATAGTCAATCTGATGTAGTTGTAAATTTTAGAAACTGATTTCAGGATTTACATTCTAATTGGTTCAATCATGATTATAAATTTGGAGGCAAAGATTAAAGCAACATATTAAACTATGTCCCTTTTTCATACACAGGATTAAATCAGCCAGGGGGAGGGTCTGGAAACTGTCAGGCAGGAGGAGGAAGGGCCCAGTGGCAGCCAGGAGGTGGCAGGGCCCAGTGGAAGGCAGGAGGTGGCAGGGCCCAGTGGCAGCCAGGAGGTGGCAGGGCCCAGTGGCAGGCAGGAGGTGGCAGGGCAAAGGAGAAGCACCAGATCCCAGGTGCCTCCCATCCGATTTCCCAAAAGAGGCAGGAGGGACAGGACCACCAATGAGGCAGCAATGGCCCTTATTAAAGAGGCCCATGCCACCCTCAAAGAGCCCACATCCCCTGAAGAGGCCATTGCCGGCCTAGTGGAGGCAAAGTTCAAGGTGATGAGCATGGAGCAACGCCTCCTATGCAAGCCCCTGCTCATCACCTTGCTCAACAAGGGGGTGATGGGAAAAATTACCCCTAATACTGCAATTTGTGAGGTGGCACAACTGTCCCAACCTCAACCTCCTCCTCCATCTCCACCTTCTTCTTCTGCCCCACCCCCTTCTCCTCCACCTCCACCTTCTTCTTCTGCCCCACCCCCTTCTCCTCCACCTCCACCTTGTTCTTCTGCCCCACCCCCTTCTCCTCCACCTCCACCTTATTTTTCTGCCCCACCCCCTTCTCCTCCACCTCCACTTTCTTCTTCTGCCCCACCCCCTTCTCCTCCACCTCCACCTTGTTCTTCTGCGCCACCCCCTTCTCCTCCACCTCCACTTTCTTCTTCTGCCCCACCCCCTTCTCCTCCACCTCCACCTTGTTCTTCTGCGCCACCCCCTTCTCCTCCACCTCCTGACAGGAGTACCCCTCCAGTGGCCCAGCCTCCAGCCAAACGAAGAAGGAAGGCTGCAGGGAAGGCTTCAGGAAAGGTTGCAGGGAAGGTTGCCAGGAAGACGAGGAAGTGATGGCCTTGCTTCATTGTGGTCGGACAGAAGGCAGCCTGTTGTAGTACCACACACTTGGGACATATATCTCACCTGCTGCTGTTCCTGACCTCTGGGAGGCCAGCATCAGATTGTGCTCAGAAATGTTGGCCTTCTCAAGCTCCCAATTTTAGTGTCCACACAGGGTTGATGTGTGGTCTGGGGTCCCTGGGATGCACAAATGGCAGCAGGTTCTCCAGCGCTGCCTTCTCTTTATTTTATTTGAAACATGAATAAATGTTATTTTTGTTTAAGTTCATACTTGACTATGTGTATTTGTAAAAATTTAAAATTTAGCTTTGGAGTAAGCAGAGACATTTGACTATAAAACTTATAAAAAACACAATCAAATCCCTGGGTAGGATAATGAAAGTTTTCTATAGCAGCGCTCAGGTGGTCAATAGACTCCCTTGTCCACTCACTCTTATTTACAGTTCATAAGAGTACATATAGAACTTATGAAAAAAATGTTGTTGTAAATGACATATAGCTCCAGATGTCTTCTTAATATGATCCACTTTAAATCATCAGTAGGGATGAGCTTCGAGTTCGAGTCGAACTCATGTTCGACTCGAACATTGCCTGTTCGCCCGTTCGCCGAACAGCGAACAAATTGGGGTGTTCGCGGCAAATTCGAAAAATCTATGGGAGAAATCTAAAGTGCTAATTATAAAGGCTTATATGCAAGTTATTGTCCTAAAAAGTGTTTGGGGACCCGGGTCCTGCCCCAGGGGACATGTATCAATGCAAAAAGAAGTTTTAAAAACGGCCGTTTTTTTGGGAGCAGTGATTTTAATAATGCTTAAAATGAAAAAATAAAAGTGAAATATTCCTTTAAATTTCGTACCTGGGGGGTGTGTATGATATGCATGTAAAGTGGCGCATGTTTCCCGTGCTTAGAACTGTCCCTGCAAAAAGTGTCATTTTTGAAAGAAAAAAATGCATTTAAAACTGACTCGCGGCTATTAATGAATTGTCGGCTCCCGGCAATACATACAAAAGTCATTGATAAAAAAAAAAAAAAAAGCGTGGGGGTTCCCCAGAATTCAATTACCAGGCCCTTCAGGTCTGGAATGGATATTAAGGGGAACCCCGCCGCAAATAAAAAAAAATTGACGTGGGGTTCCCCCAAATATCCATTCCAGGCCCTTCAGATCTGGCATGGATTTTAAGGGGAACTCCACCCCAAATTAAAAAAAAAATGGCGTGGAGTCCCCCTAAAAATCCATACCAGACCCCTTATCCGAGCATGCAACCTGGCCGGCCGCAGGGGAAAAGGGGGGGACGAGAGAGCGGCCCCCCTCCCTCCTGAACCGTACCAAGCCACATGCCCTCAACATGGGGAGGATGTCCCCATGTTGATGGGGACAAGGGCCTCATCCCCACAACCCTTGCCCGGTGGTTGTGGGGGTCTGCGGGCGGGGGGCTTATCGGAATCTGGAAGACCCCTTTAACAAAGAGGACCCCCAGATCCCGGCCCCCCCCCCTATGTGAATTGGTAAGGGGTACATTGTACCCCTACCATTTCACGAAGAAAGCGTAAAAAAATGTTTAAAAAAACACACAAACACCTTGAAAAAGTCCTTTATTTAAAAAAAAAAAAAAAAAAAACATTCCAGCGGTGAAATCCAGTGTCCCGCGGCGATCCCGATGTCCAGCGCTGTCCGTCATTGGTTGTGCCTGAGCGGACCTGATGGGGAACTCCCTCTCAGTATTTTAAATGTATAGACCCGCCCCTTCTAAAGTTCCCCATCAGGTCCGCTCAGCGGACCAGATGCGGAACATGAGAAGGGGCGGGTCTATACATGTATTGCCAAAGTGAGAGCAGTTCCCCATCAGGTCCGCCTCCTCGGTATGTCGGACCCGCCTACGTCATTGGCTTGAGCGGGGAACTTCCTTCACTATGTAAATTTAAATTTACATAGTGAAGGAAGTTCCCCGCTCAAGCCAATGACGTAGGCGGGTCTGACATACCGAGGGGGCGGACCTGATGGGGAACTGCTCTCACTTTGGTAATACATGTATAGACCCGCCCCTTCTCATGTTCCGCATCTCGTCCGCTGAGCGGACCTGATGGGGAACTTTAGAAGGGGCGGGTCTATACATTTAAAATACTGAGAGGGAGTTCCCCATCAGGTCCGCTCAGGCACAACCAATGAAGGACAGCGCTGGACATCGGGATCGCCGCGGGACACTGGATTTCACCGCTGGAATGTTTATTTATTTATTTTTTTAAATAAAGGACTTTTTCAAGGTGTTTGTGTGTTTTTTTAAACATTTTTTTTACGCTTTCTTCGTGAAATGGTAGGGGTACAATGTACCCGTTACCAATTCACATAGGGGGGGGCGGGATCTGGGGGTCCCCTTTGTTAAAGGGGTCTTCCAGATTCCGATAAGCCCCCCGCCCGCAGACCCCCACAACCACCGGGCAAGGGTTGTGGGGATGAGGCCCTTGTCCCCATCAACATGGGGACATCCTCCCCATGTTGAGGGCATGTGGCTTGGTACGGTTCAGGAGGGAGGGGGGGCCGCTCTCTCGTCCCCCCCTTTTCCCCTGCGGCCGGCCAGGTTGCGTGCTCGGATAAGGGGTCTGGTATGGATTTTTAGGGGGACTCCACGCCATTTTTTTTTTAAACTTGGGGTGGAGTTCCCCTTAAAATCCATGCCAGATCTGAAGGGCCTGGTAATTGAATTCTGGGGAACCCCCACGCTTTTTTTTTTTTTTTTTCTCAATGACTTTTGTATGTATTGCCGGGAGCCGACAATTCATTAATAGCCGCGAGTCAGTTTTAAATGCATTTTTTTTCTTTCAAAAATGACATTTTTTGCAGGGACAGTTCTAAGCACGGGAAACATGCGCCACTTCACATGCATATCATACACACCCCCCAGGTACGAAATTTAAAGGAATATTTCACTTTTATTTTTTCATTTTAAGCATTATTAAAATCACTGCTCCCGAAAAAACGGCCGTTTTTAAAACTTCTTTTTGCATTGATACATGTCCCCTGGGGCAGGACCCAGGTCCCCAAACACTTTTTAGGACAATAACTTGCATATTAGCCTTTATAATTAACACTTTAGATTTCGAACGTTCGAGTCCATTGTATTTAATAGGGTTCTAAAGTTTACACGAACATTTTGTCTGTTCGCAGGTTCTGGTGCGAACCGAACAGGGGGGTGTTCGGCTCATCCCTGATCATCAGTTGTATCCCCTTTCGGGTGGGTACTCACCACACACAGGATTTAAACAGGCACCTCACAGATCCCATCCGATGGTCATCCGATCATCCTAATCCTGGTTCTGATTACTCCTTCTAAAGCCTCCAGAGATCACCCGATAATCACCAGCAGATGTTCAAAGTGAAAAGAAAGAGAAGCCACCAATAGTGTAATCCCGTAGAGTATCTTTTAATCAGTCTATAAAAATTGTTTCCACAACATATCTTCCATATGGTAAAAATCAAGCAGTAAA
This sequence comes from Rana muscosa, assembly GCA_029206835.1. Classification (NCBI taxonomy): domain Eukaryota; kingdom Metazoa; phylum Chordata; class Amphibia; order Anura; family Ranidae; genus Rana; species Rana muscosa. The sequence goes on along the minus strand of CM055116.1, from coordinate 1,086,742,804 downwards.
ATAGCAGCAGTGTAATTCAAAACCGCCGTGCTGTTCCCCCAGGCTCCTAACAGGTGCAGTGTATCAGCTGGTACAGCTTGTGTTTAACCAGACTTACTGCCGCTTCCTGTGTTTGGAGCGCACCTGGAACGCACCAACGTCACTTCCTTTCAGCCGCAAAGTCACACCCTGACGTTTCGTCTTCTCGACTTCCTCTGAGGGCGTGACTCTGCAGCACGGCTCACAGGAATATATACACACACAGGTGATTGAGAGACAAGTTTAACCCCTCCTATATGCTAATCAATGCCATTTAATTACTCAAATCGGCAGAACGCATTGTAGTCACAGGGGTCTCGTCATTTTAAATCACTTAACACATTAAATCAACAATAACCTCTTATACATTGATCTTGAAAAGCGTTATTAAGATAATAATAACATAATCGAATAGTTAAAATAAATCAATAAAAGCTGAGTCTCCATAATATTATTCATTATCACAGATAAGCACCCAGCACTAGTGCCATCTTGAGTATGAATACCAAACAGCAGTCTAAATTTCTACAAAAATAGGAATAAATTATATATATATATATATATATATATATATATATCTCAACACTCAACGTTAAAATCCAATATTAAAATTAAATATATAAAATTTACTTCTAAAAAATCCTAAAACATACTACATAAAATGCTAATCGTCAAAATTGTTTCATAATTATGTTATTAATACCTAAAGGTTTATAAATAAATTCCACATATATATAATATAAACCTACTAAACGGTAAAACAAATAATAACACTAAAAGTCACTAATGAAACAATTTATATCTAACTCGACGTTTAACCCTTTGGGGGTGAGGGTATCCAAGGAATAAATCCAAAAAGTTTCTCGTTTGGATAATTCCCTTACCAAATTACTTCCTCTCCATGTAGGTTTAATATGGTCCACCCCCCAAAATTTCAAACCTATAGGGTTTTGATCATGATGTAGCTTAAAATGGAGAGACACATTATGGTCTTTAAACCCCAATTTAATATTCTTAATGTGTTCTCCAATCCTTACTTTAAGGCATCTTTTTGTCCGTCCCACATACATTAACCCACATGGGCATAATAACACATATACCACATGTGTGATATTACAAGTTATGAACTCTTTGATGGCGAATTCTTTTTTATTTACTGTGGATGTAAAGCAGTCAATACCTCTTATGGGTTCAGCTATTTCTCTACACGCCTTACACTTACGGCAAGCAAAAAACCCTTTTTTGTCCCAAAAGGACAATGGTCTTCTTGGTTGATCCAGCACCTTTTTTACCACCTTGTCTCCTACATTAGGTGCCTTTCTATAAATAAATTTAGGAGCTTCTGGCAACACTGGTTTCAAACTTTTATCTAGACAGAGTACATGCCAATGATTTTTTAACACTGTCTCAACCTCTCTATATTGTGCATGGAATGATGAAATAAAACTCCACTCATGGCAGGTTGAAGTTCGAATCCTCACACCTTCTCCTACTACTTGTTCTCGTGGTATCGCTCTAATCTCCTCTGAGATTCTATCCAATTCTTGGAGAACACATTAAGAATATTAAATTGGGGTTTAAAGACCATAATGTGTCTCTCCATTTTAAGCTACATCATGATCAAAACCCTATAGGTTTGAAATTTTGGGGGGTGGACCATATTAAACCTACATGAAGAGGAAGTAATTTGGTAAGGGAATTATCCAAACGAGAAACATTTTGGATTTATTCCTTGGATACCCTCACCCCCAAAGGGTTAAACGTCGAGTTAGATATAAATAGTTTCATTAGTGACTTTTAGTGTTATTATTTGTTTTACCGTTTAGTAGGTTTATATTATATATATGTGGAATTTATTTATAAACCTTTAGGTATTAATAACATAATTATGAAACAATTTTGACGATTAGCATTTTATGTAGTATGTTTTAGGATTTTTTAGAAGTAAATTTTATATATTTAATTTTAATATTGGATTTTAACGTTGAGTGTTGAGATATATATATATATATATATATATATATATATATATATATAATTTATTCCTATTTTTGTAGAAATTTAGACTGCTGTTTGGTATTCATACTCAAGATGGCACTAGTGCTGGGTGCTTATCTGTGATAATGAATAATATTATGGAGACTCAGCTTTTATTGATTTATTTTAACTATTCGATTATGTTATTATTATCTTAATAACGCTTTTCAAGATCAATGTATAAGAGGTTATTGTTGATTTAATGTGTTAAGTGATTTAAAATGACGAGACCCCTGTGACTACAATGCGTTCTGCCGATTTGAGTAATTAAATGGCATTGATTAGCATATAGGAGGGGTTAAACTTGTCTCTCAATCACTTGTGTGTGTATATATTCCTGTGAGCCGTGCTGCAGAGTCACGCCCTCAGAGGAAGTCGAGAAGACGAAACGTCAGGGTGTGACTTTGCGGCTGAAAGGAAGTGACGTTGGTGCGTTCCAGGTGCGCTCCAAACACAGGAAGCGGCAGTAAGTCTGGTTAAACACAAGCTGTACCAGCTGATACACTGCACCTGTTAGGAGCCTGGGGGAACAGCACGGCGGTTTTGAATTACACTGCTGCTATTTTACTGCTTGATTTTTACCATATGGAAGATATGTTGTGGAAACAATTTTTATAGACTGATTAAAAGATACTCTACGGGATTACACTATTGGTGGCTTCTCTTTCTTTTCACTTTGAACATCTGCTGGTGATTATCGGGTGATCTCTGGAGGCTTTAGAAGGAGTAATCAGAACCAGGATTAGGATGATCGGATGACCATCGGATGGGATCTGTGAGGTGCCTGTTTAAATCCTGTGTGTGGTGAGTACCCACCCGAAAGGGGATACAACTGATGATTTAAAGTGGATCATATTAAGAAGACATCTGGAGCTATATGTCATTTACAACAACATTTTTTTCATAAGTTCTATATGTACTCTTATGAACTGTAAATAAGAGTGAGTGGACAAGGGAGTCTATTGACCACCTGAGCGCTGCTATAGAAAACTTTCATTATCCTACCCAGGGATTTGATTGTGTTTTTTATAAGTTTTATAGTTTTATGTTCTGCAAAATATTTGTTGTGTTTAAGCGGCTGCTGATATAGATACATATAGTGAACATTTGGGTTAATGAATACGGTCACGTATTCATTGTAGTCTGTTATAAGTCACCTGTGAGCTTCTTTAGCGCTGGGATAGTGAAAGAAGGCCAGGGGAACTTCACTTTAATTTTTAGAGACATTTGACTGACAAAAAAAGGGACAGATAACAACCCCCCTAAAAAATAAAATAATCTGATTTCCCAAAAAGAGGGTGTTACATTTTACAACTATATATTAAAATATTCAATGGGAGATCACTATCAAAACATTGCGAAATTAAAATTAACATCAGTTTGAAAAATATAAAAATTTAAAATATTCATAAAAACTTGCACGATATAATACACATAAATCTTCTTAAGAGCAGCATGAAAAAGGTTAAAAAAAAATAGTCATAACTCTGTGTGAATATCAGCAGCAAAAGAAGTTCTCTCGTTTTTGATTAATGTAACATTCTAAAGAAGATTTCAATGCACAACATTTAAACGATGCAATAATTTCGAGCGTGACGAATGTGCTATCTCCATTACGAAGGCTTGTTTTACCAGAAGATGCGCTCCCGTCTCATACTTGATTCTGAGCATGCGCGCTTTTGAAAGACTCGTTAAAGCATACACACGAACCATTTTCTCGTCACAAAAGAGGCCGACGAGAAACACGACGAGGAAATCTGGAATCCTGACGAGAAAATAGAGAGCAGGTTCTCTATTTTCTCGTCGAGATTCACGGCAATTTTCTCGTCGTAAAACCATACACACGAACGTTTTTTTCGATCAAAAAGCTCTCGCGGCACTTTTCTTGCCGGTTTTGGACGAGAAACTCGGTCGTGTGTACAAGGCTTGAGAAAGGAATTTCTACAACAACCGCATCTCGCTTACAAAGATACGCTTTATTCTTGGGAGCTTATACTTATTCTATCAGATACCACTCCCATGATGCCCATGGCAATGCAGATGCGTTTTCCAGATTGCCACTTGGAGACCACTCACCAAGAGACATACGCATAGTGGAAATACACAGGCCGAAATCCTACATGTCCACCTCCTTAATTGCCAGACATACAGTCACAGATCCCGTCCTGTCTCAGATATTCTCATATGTTTAGGCTGGATGGCCAGAGAAAGTCCCAGGTGAATTTCGTCTGTACTTTGCCAGAAAATGTGAGCTTGTGACTAATGCTGGTTGCCTACAGTGGGGCAACAGAGTGATCATACCTCAGTATTTGCAACCAACCATGCTAAGGATACTGCATGAGGGCCATCCTGGCGTGGTGCACATGAAGCAGCGAGCCCGGAGTTATGTTTGGTGGCCACAAATGGACACAGCAATTGAAGATTATGTGGCTCAATGTCCTGGGTGCTGTCAAGCTCAGCAACCCCAAAAGAAAGGAACCCTGCTTCCTTGGCCATGGCCAACAGAACCATGGTCAAGACTCCATCAAGAGGCGATTCAGTTCGCATGTGAGCGCTATACAAGTCACTCATTCATTCATTCATCTTGATTTTGCTGGCCCAATCCAGGGTAAAATGTATTTGATCGTGGTAGATGCACATTCAAAATGGCCAGAGGTTTTTCAAATGCCTTCTGTTACCTCAGCTGCTACCATTCTAGTCTTAAGGAAGCTCTTTGCTCAATATGGCTTGCCAACAGACATAGTCTCGGACAATGGGACTCCATTTAGATCGCATGAGTTTCAATCCTTCCTCAGTGGCTTGGGCATCCAACACTACAAAACAGCTCCTTATCATCCAGCCTTGAATGGGCTGGCAGAACGGTTTGTGCAGACGTTTAAGAAGCACTTACTGTCCACTCTGGACCAGGTCGGCATGTCAGAGGAGAAGCTTCTGGAGTTCTTGACCATGTACCGAAACACAAAACACGCAACTACTGGGCAGTCACCAGCTTTTCTTATGTTTGGCAGGCATCTCCGCACCAAACTTGATTTAGTTCGTCCACAGGAACAGTCACTGACACCTCCTCCGCCAGGCCGTCCTGGATTCTGTGCTGGTGATCTTGTATGGTTTCGGAATTACAGAGTTTTGCCTCATTGGCTTCCTGGCATTATTGATGGACCTCTTGGACAACGAATGTACCTTGTTCGCCTGGAGAATGGCGTTTGAGTTCGAAGACACCTTTCGCAAATTGAGAAAGCGCATTTGCCTGCCAGTAGAAACAAACCCGACCTCTCTTTCTACCCAACCACCAGAGTCTACTCAGGGCTCTACTGGTGACATGTGGCATGGTGTCTGGCATGATCCCACAAGTTTACAACCAACCCCTGAAGCGGTTGGTGACCATATTTCTGAGGAGCCCGGACATGTGCCTGGAGTTGAAGACACTGATTTGTCTGTTGGACACCCACTGACACATCCAGAACCTTTGACAGCCTCTACCCCTCCTGGTGCTTTGCCACTTCGTAAGTCTGCCCGCCAAAGACATCAAACTCCTCGTTGGCAAAGCACTGAAATCTTACAGGACACTTTGGAGGTCAGGAAACAGAGACAAAGGGATCATAATGTGATGTGGGAGCCACAGAACTGAGTTGGAGATTGTAACGGCACCCCAATCTCAAGGGCAATCAACGCCGTTTACGATGTTCCCTCTCCTAGACACACATCCACTCGCTACCAATATCCACAGCTAAATGACCCTTTCCTATAGGAGCCGACCCCTCTGGAAGAAGACGAGACGCACTCTGTCTCTTCTGTAGTAGGAATGAATTTATTATTGAGAAACATTGTAACTTTATACACAATTCAAGGCACATGATTTAACATGAACAAGGGCCCAGCTCCACCCACACATCCCAAGACTCAACACCTCATCCTGACGTCTGCTAGGCTTCAAAAGATCCCAACACAATAGAATATACGATCTCCCATACACATCTTCCCACAAAGGGTTGGCAGCCAGTCTGTCTGGCGACAACAGGTTCTAAACCCTTTACATCTTAAATCCCTTTGTATTGTAAATCCCAGTCTGCCTTTACAATACACACAAGTATGTGTCTAACCATCATGAAGGCGTCACTTTTTAATTAACCTGTTGAGGTCATAATCAAACAGTAGAGAGTTCCTTGCAGGTATTCCTGGGGAATATGGTGGATGAATATTACAGACCCCATCTAGATAAAATGTATGTACAGCATTGAATATGGCCATCATAGACCATATTGGGGTTTTCATTCACCCTGTGCCCCTAATAGAGACACAGGGTGATTGACACATAAGAGCCATTGGGGAAGCTGGCGCAAGGGTATTTCATACTTCCTAAGCGATTCTGAGTTCCCCGGGCCTTGCCGTTACAGAAATACTACTTGCTGAACTGATCCTGCTTGCCTTGTTATTTTATGTGTTGAGTATTTTGTTCTCGTTTTGTTTAATTTTTTTCCTATTTTTTTTTTATGGGAAAAAGAGGAGATGTGATGTTTGTGCTGGAGCACTGTGTGACCCTTCACCTTTTTCTCCTAATGCATGCTGGGGAAGGGGCTGTACCAGGAAGTAGTGAGAGTGGTGTGTGGAACTAAGAAGCAGCAGCATGATGCACAGAAGGGATTACATCTGGTAATGACAGAATCCTGTTGTATTAGGACTCTATGTAACAAAGTCATCATGTTCTGAGTGAGTAATAAACCCTTCCATGGTTAAGAACTTCATCTGGCCTGTGTGTAACTTGCTGAGCAGATACTGGCAGCATTGCTAGCAACACTCTGAAAGACCCCGTGTCTAAGGGACAGAGACAGACACACAGAGACAGACACAGAGACAGACACACAGAGACAGAGAGACAGAGACACAGAGACAGAGACAGACAGAGAGACACACAGAGACAGACACACAGAGACAGACACACAGAGACAGACACACAGAGACACAGAGACAGACACACAGAGACAGAGACAGACACACAGAGACACAGAGAGACAGAGACACAGAGAGACAGAGACACAGAGAGACAGAGACACAGAGAGACAGAGACACAGAGAGACAGAGACACAGAGAGACAGACACACAGAGAGACAGACACACACAGAGACAGACACACACAGAGACAGACACACACAGAGACAGAGACAGAGAGACAGACACACAGAGACAGAGAGACAGAGAGACAGAGACAGAGGCAGACACACCGAGACAGACACACAGAGACAGAGACAGACACACAGAGACAGACACACAGAGACACAGAGACACAGACACAGAGACAGACACAGAGACAGAGAGACAGACACACAGAGAGACAGAGAGACAGAGACACAGAGACACAGAGACAGAGACAGACACACAGAGACAGAGACAGACACACAGAGACAGAGACAGACACACAGAGACAGAGACACAGAGACACAGAGACACAGAGACAGAGAGACAGAGACAGACACACAGAGACAGAGAGACAGACACACAGAGACAGACACACAGAGACACAGAGACAGAGACACACAGAGACAGAGACACACAGAGACAGAGACAGACACACAGAGACAGACACACAGAGACAGACACACAGAGACACAGAGACAGACACACAGAGACACAGAGAGACAGAGACACAGAGAGACAGAGACACAGACAGACAGAGACAGACACACAGAGACAGAGACACAGAGACAGACACACAGAGACAGAGACACAGAGAGACGGAGACACAGAGAGACAGAGACACAGAGACAAACACAGACATACACACACAGACACACACAGACAGACAGACAGACACACACAGACACACTGCTAAGTGTTCAGCTGGGATATGGGGCAGTGACATCATGACTCCGCCTCCCATGCCCATGGACCAGAGATTTTCCGAGAGCTGTGACAGGCCTAATTTAAGACTGGTGGAAAGGAGGTTTAAAGTGAAATTACGAAGAGGGTTCTTTACCTTTAGAGCAGCAAAAAAATTTAACTTCCTTCCAAGTAGTGGTGACAGCTGGGAGTAATGACCAATTGAAAAATAGGATTTTTATACTAACCGTAAAATCCTTTTCTCTGAGTTCATGGACGGACACAGCCTTAATCTTGACAAAGTGGGTATTAACACATTCTGCCTAGTCACTCCTGAAGGAAGGCTAACAACTAGACATGTGCAATTCGGCAAAATCCAAAAATCCAAAATTTTTTAGCTTTTTTCAGAAATTCGAAATATTCGGAATTCGAAAATTCGGAATTCAGAAATTCGGAATTCCGAATTTCCGCATTAGGCAAAAATTTTTTTTTTTTCAGCAGTGCACATGTCCTTTAACCACTTAAGCCCCGGACCATTTCGGGCCATTAGGACCAAGCCTGTTTTTGGGATTCGGCACTGCGCTGCTTTAACTGTAAATTGTGCGGACATGCAATGTTGTACCCAAATGAAATTTGCGTCCTTTTCTTCCCACAAATAGAACTTTCTTTTAATGGTATTTGATTGCCTCTGCGATTTTTATTTTTTGCGATATAAATGGAAAAAGAACGAAAATTTTGAAAAAAAAAGATATTTTCTACTTTTTGTTATAAGAAAAATCGAATAAACTCAATTTTAGTCATACATTTAGGCCAAAATGTATTCAGCCACATGTCTTTAGTAAAAAAAATGTCAATAAGCGTATATTTATTGGTTTGCGCAAAAGTTATAGCGTTTACAAACTAGGGTACATTTTCTGAAATTTACACAGCTTTAAATTTATGACTGCCTATCTCATTTCTTGAGGTGCTAAAATGGCAGGGCAGTACAAAACCCCCCCAAATGACCCCATTTTGGAAAGTAGACACCCCAAGGAAATTGCTGAGAGGCATGTTGAGCCCATTGAATATTTTTTTTTTTGTCCCAAGTGATTGAATAATGACAAAAAAAAAAAAAAATACAAAAAGTTGTCACTAAATGATATATTGCTCACACATGCCGTGGTTATATGTGGAATTGCACTCCAAAATACATTCTGCTGCTTCTCCTGAGTATGGGGATACCACATATGTGGGACTTTTTAGGAGCCTAGCCACGTACGGGACCCCGGAAACCAAGCACCGCCTTCAGGATTTCTAAGGGCGCAAATTTTTGATTTCACTCCTCACTACCTATCACAGTTTCGAAGGCCATAAAATGCCAAAATAGCACAAAACCCCCCCAAATGACCCCATTTTGGAAAGTAGACACCCCAAGCTATTTACTGAGAGGCATGTTCAGTCCATGGAATATTTTATATTTTGCCACAAGTTGCGGGAATATGACAAACTTTTTTTTTTTTGCACAAAGTTGTCACTAAATGATATATTGCTCACACATGCCATGGGCATATGTGAAATTACACCCCAAAATACATTCTGCTGCTTCTCCTGAGTACGGGGATACCACATGTGTGGGACTTTTTGGGAGCCTAGCCGCGTACGGGACCCCAAAAACCAAGCACCGCCTTCAAGGTTTCTAAGGGCATAAATTTTTGATTTCACTCCTCACTACCTATCACAGTTTTGAAGGCCATAAAATGCCAAGATGGCACAAAACCCCCCCAAATGACCCCATTTTGGAAAGTAGACACCCCAAGTTATTTGCTGAGAGGCATGTTGACCCCATTGAATATTTTTTTTTTTGTCCCAAATGATTGAATAATGACAAAAAGAAAAAAAAAATGTACAAAAAGTTGTCACTAAATGATATATTGCTCACACATGCCATGGTTATATGTGGAATTGCACCCCAAAATACATTCTGCTGCTTTTCCTGAGTACGGGGATACCACATGTGTGGGACTTTTTGGGAGCCTAGCCGCGTACAGGGCCCCAAAAACCAAGCACTGCGAACGCTGCAGTTATGTGTGTTGTGTTTGGTAAGTGACAGTGATCGATCAATACTGCACTTGGGTGGGCTGGGCTGGGCTAGGCTGGGCGGAGGGGCTAAACGCAGGCGCTAGCAGGTATCTGGGCTGATCCCGCTAACACTGCGTTTTTGGGAACCCTAAACCGCTGGGGATGCTAGTATAGATCTGATCAGATCTGATCAGATACTATACCACTAAGGGGGGTGTATGCTTTGCGCGTGGGTGTTAGCGTTACTGGCACTAACCTAACACTGCCTGGGGCGACGCAGACCCTCTCTGGCGCTAAAACCTAATTGATCTCACCCGCCGGGCGATCAGGGGGGTTAAACCTTTATTGGGTTATATACGGCGGGTGCCCTGATGCTATAAAAAGCAAACTAATCAACCAGCGTCACCCGTAACCTTTATACGGTGATCACTGGTTAAAGGGTTAACTAGGGGCAATCAGGGGGTTAAAACCTTTATTAGGTTAAATATGGGGGTACCTGACACTATATAAAAACCTGACGGGTAACCTAAATAACTAAATAACTTACTGGCTAACCAGTGACACCAGTGACGCTTATACGGCGATCACTGGTGAAAGGGTTAACTCTAGGGGCAATCAGGGGGTTAAAATAATATATGGGGGTACCTGACACTAATAAAAACCTGCGGCGAACCTAAAAAAAAATAACTGCCTATCTAAAACACCAGCGACACGAATACAGCGATCGGAAAAACAATCGCTTAGTGACGCTGAAGTTAGGGGGTGAAAGGGTTACCTGGGGGGTGATCAAGGGGTTAAACCTTTATTAGGGGGGGTTAGGGGGCTACCCTGAACCTAAAGGGGCCTAATCCTAACTGCCCTGCAACTTTTTACAATCACAGATGACACTAAATGCAGTGATCAGTAAAATAAATGATCACTGCAATCAGTGACACTGTGATTGGGGGCTTTGGGGTGACCTGGGGGGTGATCTGGGGGTGACTGGGGGGTGATTTGTGTGCCTATGTGTACCTACGTGTCAGTGGACTGTTGGTGCACTAACCTGCTTCTTCTCTGCTCGGCGCCGGGAAAGGAAAGACCGCGGCGAGGGAGATGACATCACTTCCTCCAGCCTTGTTTACATCACATGGCGGAGGAAGCATTTTCATTGGCCGGGAGCGATCGCGAGGGGGGGGGCGGAATCGAGCGCCCCCCCCTCATGCCTGATCGCTCCCGAACACTTAACGGCCGCTCACTGCAGTGAAGGGGGGTCCGGATGGACCCCCCAACTGCACAAAGGCGATCACGTAGATCTACGTGATTCTGCCTGTCCGTGCCATTCTGCCGACGTAAATCGGCGGTGGGCGGTCGTTAAGTGGTTAACAACTTCAAAGCTGAACAGCCCCACCCAGGGGGCAGTTCTACTGGCTATATCCCCTCTGCCCACACTAAGCAGCTCAGTTCGTCAAAAGCAGTACAAACTTAAAAAGGAGGGGTGGGTGCTGTGTCCGTCCATGAACTCAGAGAAAAGGATTTTACGGCAAGTATAAAAATCCTATTTTCTCTTTCATCCATGGACGAACACAGCCTTAATCTTGACAAAGGAGGACGTCACAAAGCAGTGTCAAAAACGAGTGGTGGGAACAGCATTAAAACAACTTCACCCCAAAACAAAACAGAGCTCCTTAACAGAGGAGTTGCAACTCTAAACAGCCGCCTGCAATACCTTGCGGCCGAAAGAAGCATCCGAAGATGCGCACACACATTAACTTGTAAAGTTTAGTGAAAGTGTGAACGGACGACCAGGTCGCCGCCTTACACACCTGGGAAACAGACGCTTGCTGTCAGAAAGCCCAAGAGGCACCTCTTGCCCTGGTCAAATGCGCCAGGAAAGGGAGGCGCCCGACCGTTTATGGTGTAAGCCTGATCACGATCTGTCGGATCCACCTCGGAATGGTGGCCGACGAGACCGCTGGGCCCTTCTTGGGACCAGCCACCGAAACAAACAGTGAGTCTGAACTCCGGAACGGAGCAGTAACAGACAAGTATACTCTCAGAGCTCGGACAACGTCCAAAGAATGCAACGTCGTCTCCTTAGGATTCGACGGATGAGGACACAAGGATGGCAGTACAATGTCTTCCTTGAGATGGAAGGTCAAAACGACCTTAGGAAGAAAAGAAGGCTGCGGACGCAGCACCACCTTATCCTTGTGGAAGATCAGATAGGTAGCCTTGTATGACAGCTCAGAAACATGTCTTAACTGACATAACAGCCACCAAAAGGACCACTTTCTGAGAAAGTGTCAACAAGGGAATCTCCCTGACGTTCTCAAACTGTGGTTTCTGAGGCACCTAGAGCCATGCCGTTAAAGCCATCGACTGTAAGCAGGATGGCGTATGGGACCTTGCGACAGCAGGTCCTCTCGTAGTGGTAGACACCAAGGGACGTCTGCTACACGAGCCCCACGGAGGGCGGACTGGAGGGGCCGCATGCCGAACCCCCTGTACAAACGTTCTCACTAGAGAGTGAGCCATCAGGGGTCATTGAAAAAAAGACAGCCAGGGCAGATATCTGCCCCTTAATTGTACTTAAAGCAAAATTTTTGGTCCGCCCCACGCTGTACGAACAGCAGGACTCTGGAACGCAAATAAGTACACGGATGCCACCTCATTTCCTCACAAATTGATATGTAGGTCTTCCAAGTGCAATGGTAAATATTCCGAGCACTCCTCATGGTAGAGATCCCCGAGTCTGACAGGCCCCGGTCTCTTAGCACCTGGCTCTCAATAGCCATGCCGTTAAAGCTAGTGACTGTAAAACAGGATGGCATATGGGACCTTGCGACAGCAGGTCCTTTCTTAACGGTAGACGCCAAGAGGCGTCTATCATCAGACGCACTAGATCGGCGTACCAAGGACGCCGAGGCCAATCCGGAGCAATAGGGATCATTGGAATCCTCTCTGCCTCCAGTCTGCAAAGCAGATGAGGAAGGAGCTTCAGGAGGAGGGAAGGCATAGATTAGCCGGTACTGACTCCACGGTGCCAACAACGCATCTGTCGTGTCTGCCCATGGGTCTCTTGACCTGGCCACAAACCTCAATACCTTCCGAATGAGTCGAGAAGCCAGGAGATTTACGTCTGGCGTGCCCTCTTGGCAGAGGAGCTGAAACACCTCCAGGTGTACAGACCATTCTCATTGGTCCAGCATCTGGCGACTCCGCCTGCCAGTTTTCCACGCCCGGAATGTATACGGCTGACAGGGCCGGTACGCTCCTTTCTGCCCACCTTAGGATGTGAGCGACTTTCGACACTGCAGCTAAGCTACCATGTTGAGAGGCACAGCCTGACCGCCTGGAGTTCCAGGACATTGATCAGCAAGTAAAAAGGAAGTAACGACTTCCCGGACAGAAGTGCCGGTGATGTCAGCCACCAACTAGAGAGGTCCTAACTAGGTGGCTCACCCAGATTTGACAATCCAGGGATGAAGGGCACTTGTCCCTTCTGGACAGAATACCTTCTGTAGCACTCGCATGTGACATTGCGCATATGGTACCCGCCTCGAAGGAGGCTACCATGAGGCCCAGGACTCGCCTGCAAAAGCGGCGTGACGACCATCCTGGGGATGTTAACTGCTGCGCCGCAGCCCAAAGGGTCTGCAACTTTCCCATAGGGAGAAAAACTTTCGCCTCGGAGGAGTCCAAAATCAACCCCAGATACACTATGAGTTGAGTCGTACCAATACTGACTTCTGAGTGTTCAGCACCCAACCAAAGTATCTGAGGGTCTGACAGGTTATATGGGAGATCGCGAGGTACCGCAGACCGGAAGTACCCGGAGGACTAGTAAGACGGTGCACCACACCACTGTGGTCATCTATATGCTTTTTTACTAACAGTTTGATGTACGAGCAACTAATATATTTTAATAATAAACTCAGTTTGGTTTACTACTACACTATCGGAGGCTTTCTTCTCTTCCCATCCCTTATCTGATATTCCTATTGGAGCTGCTCACCCCCCCCCCCCCTCTAGGAGCTTCAAAATCATTGCAAGCAGAGGAGACATGGAGGAGATCAGTAACCACACACAGGATAGAGGAGGGAGATTTATCTGATCATGCCTTATTTTGTCAACATGGAGTTCTGTGAGACCATTGCATGGACACATCAGTGACCCTTTCACCACCAGAGGATTTATATTAGCATGAGTTCACTTCCATTTTATTCTTCGATTATTCACATCAAGGGAGTCCCATTAAGAGACTTTGGTGCACATATTACCCCATTTTCATTTGCTCCTTATATATAACCCCCTTTTTTTGGCACATTCTTCCAGGATTTTCAGGCTTATATTTGAGCCATTTATATATTTAGCACTTGTGCACTTTATATATATTTTTATCACTTTGCACAGCCTAATTGAATGGTTTTATTATTTACTTTAGAAGACACAGCACTGTATTTATAATAGTCATGCCATTTTGAACATTGGTATATTTGAGTGTTTTTATATATATTACTATTTATATATGTATTGCATTTTCATTTCTTCACTTTATGTCATTTTTATGTTGGCTTTTAGCGCGAAAACACCCCCTCTTGTTAAGGTTATAGACACGCTCACCTCTAATTCTGAGCTTGAGGTGGCCTTCAGAAGAATATCGTCCAGGTAGCCCACGATAGCGATGCCACGCTGTCTTGGTAGGGCCAGAATCTGGGCGAGCACCTTGGTGAACACCGTCGGTGCTGATGCCAGGCCAAGGGGGGCGTCACCAATTGGTAGTGGTCTTCCCCCGGCCGCAAACTGCAGACATCCGATGCCTGGTGCATATGGGGACCTGCAAGTATACATCCTTGCCAAGTATGCCAGAAAATCCCCCGGATGGAGGGCAGCGACAACAGAGCGAACCAACGCCCTCCGGAATCTTTGTACCTTCACAAAGCAATTGAGGGCTCTGAGATCCAAGATTGGACGAACCCCCTCCTTCTTGGTACTACGAACATATCCGAGTAAAAACCCCTGAAATTGTTCCTGTACTGAAACAGGAATTCTCATCCCGCGTATCAGCAGGTCTTGAACCGCCCCATATAGGGCTTCCCGACGAGTCGGCTGAAGCTGGCAGTTGGAGGGAAAAAAAATAAAATAAATCTGTTCGAAGGGCAAGAGAGAAACTATCTTGTACCCTGAGGAAACTACTTTGCAAACCCACCGGTCGGGGGATCTGAGATGTCCACCAGGTCGCGAATTTGCGAACATGTCCCCCTACCCAAGAGATGGTGGGGACAGACATTTATGCGGACGTAGATTTGTTTGCATGCTTGTTGGGCTTGCGAAACCAGGGACGCTTCTGTCCCTCAGCAGGCGCTTTATCGTCCTGGGATTGTTTACTTGCCGCACTAGGATGAAAAAAACGCTTGTTCGTGGTGAAGGAGGGCCCTAGCCAACGGCGTGGCTCTTTACCTTTTTTGGATTGTGGGAGCAGCATGCTCTTACCTCCTGTGGAATATTTAATAATGTCATCCAGGGATGCTCCAAAAAAGTCTGTCATCCTTAAAAGGGCAATTCCATCAGGGCCTTCTTGGAAGATTGGTCCGCCGACCAACCTTTTAGCCAGAGCAGACGGCGCAACACCACTGCATAGCTTGAGGCTCTAGACAGCAGAGGAATAGTGTCCAAGGCTGATTCACAGACAATTTTGAGGCCCTGTATCAACTGGTCGGCCATAGCCACCTCGTCTGAGGGAGCCTCATGTGCTTTAAACCCATGGAGCAGCATTTTTGCCCCTTCAGAGAGTGTCTTAGACACCAGGGCCCCAACCACCGCTGGGCGCACAGCCGAGCCATATAGGTAGCGGATGACCGCTTCAGCCTTCCTGTCCGCAGGGTCCTTGAAAGCAGGACCTGCTTCCACTGGAATTGTGGCTACCCTGTTTAATCTGGACAGCTGAGGCTCTACTATCTGAGGAGAGGTCCATCTTATCAGGAAACTCTCCTCAAAAGGGTAACGCACCGCTAAACTTTTTTGGGGACCGAAAACCTCTTGTGGTTTGTCCCACTCCTTGTATAAAAACTTGTCTAGATAAGACGCACAAGGAACACCTTAGCAGTGCGGGTCGGCTTTACGGAACCCGAAAGGGACCGACGGCTCTGGCGTTTCTGTAGGCTCCTCTATCTTTAGAGTATCCTATCAGAGCCTTATCGCGTGGTGACCTGGACTGTCCGACCGGCCACGGTCCGCATCCTATGATATGTCAGAACCAGGGCCATGAGCCGTAGCTGGGCCCGGCTCTGCATCAGAGTTGTCCCCAGAAGATGGCGGGGGAGGGGGCACTTTTTACCCCCCCCGTGTTCCCCGCGCCACTTCCACCTTGGCAACAACCAGGATGCACCTAGCATCTACTGACACAGTGGGTGCAGAAGCACCAGATGCCAGTTCAGGTGTATTAGGGGGAGAAGCGTCTGCTTCTGATGCCATGCTGACCCACGCACCTGACACAAGGACTCCAGTCAAGGTACCAACAGCCCACCCTCCTAGCTGCGACAGACGAGGGGTTCCCCCCCAGAGGGCTCACCACCCTTGAACAGTAGTACGGCTGCCGTCCGCTTCCTAGTAGAGCTACTTCCTTGTCAGCTATCAGTCTGACCACTCTGCAGCGTGCGTCTGTAGGCTTGCGCCGTTTAATGCTATTTGATCGGCGTGGACCGTGAGAAAAAGGCCGCCGATCGGCAGATAGAGGCCAAAAATGCTGCGGGCCACAAGAACATGGCCACTGAGTGGAAGATGGGGGCCAGCACAGCGTGATCACAAGAAAAAATGGCCACCGAACGGCCGATAGAGGTCTAACAGCGCAGACCACAAAAAACATGGCTGCCGAGCGCAGATAGGGGCCAAACACAGCATGGATCACAAGAAAAATGGTCACCGACGCCGCCATATTTCTGGTGCTGTCTGGCGATAATTGTAGATGTGTTTCTAGCTTTTATCTAACTGTTCACTCATATAATTCAATATTAGCTGCTAACCATGCAGCTTAAACAGTTAGATAAAAGCTAGAAACACATCTACAATTATCGCCAGACAGCACCAGAAATATGGCGGCATCCATATATATACACTGGGCTACAAAAAAATGGCCGAACAACTACTTCCGGGTTATACATATATAAACAACACCTAGATAACCAATCAGGCTCCCCTGAAGAAGTCACGAGGTACGTGACGTAACGACATAGGGAATTGAGAGGTGTCGCAGACCGGAAGTGCCCGGACTCAGAGTAAGACGGCGGTTGCGCCGCTTGATCTTAATGCCTGTCTTTTTTTTAATTGAATGTACGCAGAATATTTACTACTTAATAAATTCTATATTATTTAAAACTACTACACCATTGGAGTCTTCCCCTCTCTCTCCCTTCATTTCGCGGAGCTTTCTATGCTCCACACACAGAGCTTCTCTCCCCCCCCCCCCCTTTGTTTTGAATAGGAGCAGGCGCCATAGAGCTCAGTGGAGGAAAGAGGAATAGCGCCCTATACATTAACATTGGGAGAAGACAACTAGTGAAGAGAGAGAGAATAACTCACTGCTCATATAAATCTCAGAAGGTAAGAGTCCTGAGAGGCCATAGTTCAAGACGTCCAGAAATAAGAATACATTTTTATTGAGCAGAATCACATAGTTGGAAAAACTGATTTAAGCAAATCACTATTTGAACTCTTTTTTTATATTATAACTACTTCACCCGGATCACGTTGGATTATTATTTATTTATTTGTTTATGATTCTTTTACATATAGTACTGCATTTTATATATATGCATTGCTATTTCTTTGCACTTGTTAAGATTTGCACATGATAGTAATTTTAACAGTTTAACACATAGGAGTTTATTTGCACAGTGCACAGGCACTTTGTTTATTATATAATATAATTTACTATATTCTATTTATTTATACATGTACACATTGTATATCACTATGTATTAATTTTATCACCTATTGTGTGGGAGCCTTTTAGCGCGGAAACTATTTTTATTTATTTGTCACATTGTGTAAAGTGAACACATTTGGTTGCTGCTGCTTTAGGGTTGAGTGCAATATATAATTTTATATTTTTTGGCACATAACATTTTAGTTTGTATAATCTATTACTCAATAGTAGCGCAAAAGATTCTTCATTTATTAATCTGTTTTTAACCCCTACCTTGCCCTGCCCCCAAGTCCACCCCTAAACACGCCCTTGTAATATATCCCATGAAATTACACTGTTAAATGTTTTATGCAGAATTAAGTTCCAAAAATTATTATTCACAACTTTAACAATATTAACATAAAGCATATCAGTGGCCATCAGCGCAGCATACCATTGCCCATCCGCGCAGCATACCATTGCCCATCAATTCAGCCTCAGTACCCAGCAATGCATCAGGGAGTAATCAGTCAAGTCAGATCTCCCAGCCAGATGACACAGAGCAGAGATCTCCCGATGAGACGCGGCTTGTATATGAATAGCCGCCGCTGTCAAATGAAGTCCCACCTCCTAGATTGGCTACTCTAATAGACAGCACACTGGTCCAATGCTGGTCCAGGAGGCGGCCGGCTATTAATGTACAAGCCGCATCTTCTGCCTTTTGTACAGGACATCAGAGTGGCCTGGGGGCAGGTAGCCCCACCTCCGGGACGCTCTGATGGCCGCTTTGCTTCTGCCAGAAGTGATAAGCCAGGAAAAAGGTCAGCCCAGTCCACCCCTGCTCCAACACTCGCCCTCCGCCAATTTCCACTCACCAAATGCGAGCGGAAATTTTGAGAGATGCATGTGCAGACACTCTTCTCCGGGGGAGGAGGGGACTTGCCCACACTATGGGGACACCCATGTCTACAATGCAACTACAATGGGTACAGAAAATAATCACCCTCCCTTTAAAATAATCACATTTTGTTACTTTGCAGCCTAAAATAAATGTTTTGCCAAGCTGTATTTACTCAGTGCAACTTATAACATCCAAGTGAAAAGAAAAAACACCAACAGGTCAGGGGAAAAAATTAAAATAAAAACAACAGAATCACTTCTCGGAAAAAGGATCACCCCCTCCTAAAAATGGCTTGTAAACTCAATCAGGTATAGCTAATCACCTTCTCAATGGCTCACATAGCCTAGCCATTTGGCTTTTAACTGTGATAAGCTGTGTGCTTTAAGTACTAGGGTAGAAACAATCAAATCATAACACCGCATCCCAATTAATTAATGAAAAAAGAGAAGGGGAAAAGGGGTAACAAACCCCGGAACTTTGAACGGTGTTCAATGAGAATAGTAGAGACACAGTAACAGCGTCATAAAATTTCAATGTTTTATTATAAAAGTAAAAAATGTACTAGTAAAAAGCATCAGTGTTAAATGCATGAAATTCTGCCACATGCATAGATAACTGCAATGATACCACTCAACATGTTTTGCTCTGTGAGCTTCTTCAGGAGCTTCTGATACAGTGCAGGTTATGCTGGGAATAACAAAGGTACGGATGGAACAGCAAGTTAATTGTTTGAAGATAAAGCATGTCAAACAAAAAAATCTATAAAAATAGGATTTTTGTACTCACCGTAAAATCCTTTTCTCTGAGTCCATGGACCGACACAGCCTCTGTCATGGAGATCCTGCCAGAAACAGGCGCCCCGGACTTCCTGGTCTCCGTTCGCGCGTGCGTCCAGCGGGTGGTGCCAGAGAGACTATTTAAACCTGCCATTTACAGACAGTCCCTGCTGTCTGCTCTACAGCGTAGTACCTGTGTAACCCGATCTGAGAAACCCATCTGCATCTGACCCGGCTTTCCTGTGACCTTCCTGTTATCCGCCTGCACCTGATCTCTGGCTTGTTTCTGACCACCGCTCTGCTTTGTCCTTTTGTACCTCGCTGTCTGCCAGTGTATCCGACCCGGCTTGTCCGACTACCCTGCCTGACCCAGGCTCCGGTCCGGTCCGTTCAGCTGTTCCAGAACCTGCTGTGCTTCCTGGCTTCCTGGTTCCAGAACCTGCTGTGCTTCCTGGCTTCCTGGTTCCTGTCAACCTGCTGTGCTTCCTGGCTTCCTGGTTCCAGAACCTGCTGTGCTTCCTGGCTTCCTGGTTCCTGTCAACCTGCTGTGCTTCCTGGCTTCCTGGTTCCTGTCAACCTGCTGTGCTGCCTGGCTTCCTGGTTCCTGTCAACTCGCCTCACCTCGGTGTACCCGGATCCAGCCCGGACCACCCAGCCACTTGCTCTGTGTTGATCCTGCCAGGCACTCGTACCCCTTCTACCTCCGTGCCTCCTGTTTCACTACCAGGGGCCGCTGGTGGGAGCCGTAAGGGAGGCCTCCCTCTGCTAAACCGGGCTCGTCACCGTCAGGTATGTGACAGCAGCAGACAGCCATGTCTGAGCCCGAGCAGGGAGCCTCACCTATGGAGGAACTATGTCGGCACCTGGCGGGGTTGACTGAAGCAGTCAAAAGCCTCCAGCAAGGCTACACCCACCTGGAAGGACAAGTGCGGGCCCTCACCAACCCTTCTGGAGGCCAAGGGGGTCCACTTGCCTCTAGGTCCTCTGCCGGTACAGGGTCCACACCCACGGTGGTCATGCTCCCTCCTGAACCCAGGGTCCCTACACCTGAAAGGTTCTCCGGGGACCGGAGCAAGTTCAGAGTCTTCCGTAACTCCTGTGAGTTGTACTTTGCCTTACAGCCCCGCACCTTCTCCTTGGAAGCCACCAAGGTGGGCTTTGTGATCTGTTTGCTCTCTGGAGACCCCCAGAACTGGGCCCACCGCCTGCTGGAACATAAGGACGTGGCCTTGGACAGCCTTACAGTTTTCTTCGATGCCATGGCCCAACTGTATGAGGACCCTCAGCTTTCAGTTACCGCAGAAAACGCTTTGCGGACCCTTCAGCAGGGACGCAGAGAGGCAGAGGACTATGTAGCTGAATTTAGGCGCTGGAGCGCAGATACCAGGTGGAATGACACCGCCCTCCGTCACCAGTTCCGCATAGGTCTTTCAGACCCCCTGAAGGACGAACTGGCTAGGGGCGGAATACCAGAGACTCTGAATCTGTTGATCGAGTTAACTATTCAGATTGACCGACGTTTGAGGGAACGGAGGGCTGAGAGGGCCACAGGCTTCTCCCGTCCGACCTGGATGCTTCCTCGGGTCCCCAGTCACCTGCACCCAGCTCCTGTCGCACCCCTGACCCCCTCACACGATGCACCTGAACCCATGCAGCTTGGAGTCCTTCGTCCCTCCCTCACTCCGGAGGAACGCCAGCGCCGGCCAGCGCATAACCTGTGCCTGTATTGTGGGGAACCCGGACATTTCGTTAGAAGTTGTCCCCTGAAAGCCTGTAAGTGTTTCTCAGTATCGTCTGGTTTAACCAACCCTCAGGCCAAGCCTTTATCTCACCTTGCCCTTTCTATCTCCCTACAGCTCCCAGGAAGGACTCTGCAAGTGTCCGCTATCATTGACTCTGGGGCTTGTAGTTGCTTCATGGACTCAACTTTTGCCCGCACACAGCTGATCCCTCTCCTTACCAAGACTCATGGATTATGTGTTCACCTGGCTGACGGGTCCGTTATCAAGTCGGGACCCATGGTCCAAGAAACGGTCTCTTTACCTGTCACCATCCTCACCACTACCGGGGTTCACCGAGAGTACCTATGTCTGGACATTATTTCTTCTCCACTGTTCCCTAGGATTCTCGGTATGCCCTGGTTGCAAGCCCACAACCCCACCATCAACTGGGTCACGGGGGTAGCTACCTTTCCTTCCTCCTACTGCCAACAGTCCTGCGGCTCACACAAGCGCCCTAGGCCGTTCGCTCTACTGTGTACCGACACTGATGCTGGTACATGTCAGATCATCCCTGATGCCTACCTGGACTTCCTTGATGTGTTCAGCAGACAGGGGGCAGAGACACTACCACCCATCGGGCCTATGATTTCCCCATCGACCTGCTACCCGGAGCAGCTATTCCATTCGGTAGGATCTTCCCAATAACGGAGGTAGAACAGGGGGCACTAAAGAACTATATCGACGAGAACCTACAAAAGGGGTTCATTCGCCCCTCTACGTCGTCAGCAGGCGCAGGCATCTTCTTCGTGGAAAAAAAGGACCATACCCTCCGACCCTGTGTGGATTACCATGAACTAAATAAGGTCACCATTAAGAATCGCTACCCGCTTCCCCTGGTACCAGAGTTATTCCAAAGATTGGGAGCTGCCACCATTTTTACTAAACTTGACCTCCGTGGAGCTTACAATCTGGTCCGAATCAAGGAGGGTGATGAATGGAAGACTGCCTTCCGCTCCCGGTTTGGACATTTTGAGTACTTAGTGATGCCCTTCGGGTTGTGCAACGCACCTGCCACCTTCCAGTACTTTATTAATGATGTACTTCGGGACTTTCTAGACCTTTTTGTTATTGTCTACTTGGATGACATACTAATCTTTTCTTCCTCCCTTGACTCTCATCGCAGGCACGTCAGAAGTGTGTTGGATCGGCTTCGCCAGCATAGCCTATATGCGAAGGCTGAGAAATGTGAGTTTGAGCAAGAGAGCATAGCATTCCTGGGGTTAATCATCTCCGGCGAAGGCATCAGGATGGATCCACAGAAGATTGCCGCAATCCTGGACTGGCCAGTGCCAATGGATAAAAAGGGAATCCAACGGTTCGTTGGGTTCGCTAATTTTTTTCGTAAATTCATCCGGGGGTTCTCCGCAATCATTGAACCCATCACCCAGTTAACCAAGCAGGGAACCCGCTTCCACTGGTCCCCAGCGGCCCAGAAGGCCTTCAAAGTCCTGAAGGGTCTCTTCACCTCTGCTTCTATTTTGAAACACCCAGATTCCTCACTGCCATTTGTACTTGAGGTAGATGCCTCTGAAGTCGCGGTAGGAGCAATACTGTCACAGAGACAAGGAACCAGGGCTTTGCTTCACCCAGTAGCCTTCTTTTCTCGCAAACTATCTGCGGCGGAGAGAAACTATGATGTAGGGGACCGGGAACTACTGGCGATCAAGTCTGCCTTGGAAGAATGGCGATACTTACTTGAAGGAGCTGCTCACCCGATTCTAATATTCACTGACCATAAGAATCTGGAGTACCTGAAAGCGGCAAAAAGATTAAAACCACGACAAGCCAGATGGGCGCTGTTCTTTTCCCGGTTTTCCTTTCATGTCACTTATCGCCCTGGTGCCAAGAACACTAAACCCGACGCCTTGTCCCGAATGTTTCATGGATCAAAAGGAAACCCCCTTGCCCGATACCATCCTTGCCCCTGGAAATTTTCTTCTTCTTCAGGAAGATTTACTTACTCGGATCAGACAAGCCACCACTGGGCAGGAACCCTCCTCTGAGCTGGACTTGCAGGCTAAGGATGGGCTACTATGGCACCAGAACAGGATATTCGTACCAGAGGAACTAAGAATAACCGTGTTAGAGCTCTGCCACGATCATGCCCTTGCCGGGCACTTTGGTGTTGCCAAGACCACTGATTTGGTACAACGTACCTTCTGGTGGCCCCGATTACGCGAGGATTGCAGGAAGTTCGTGGAGTCCTGTATTACTTGTACCCGAAACAAGGGTTCCAGATCCAAGGCCTGGGGACTACTGAGGCCTTTACCTGTTCCGGACAGGCCTTGGAAGATGCTTTCCATCGACTTTATAGTTGAACTGCCTCCAGCGGAAAACCATACCACTATCTTTGTGATAGTGGACCGTCTGTCCAAAATGGCACATTTTGTCCCTATGAAGGGGACCCCCTCAGCTCCGGAAACGGCACAAATATTCATCAAAGAGGTCGTCAGGCTCCACGGGGTGGCTGCCAATATTGTCTCTGATCGGGGGGTACAATTTACCTCCCGGTTCTGGAGATCCCTCTGCAAGACCCTAGGGATAGAACTATCGTTTTCTTCGGCTTATCACCCTCAGACCAATGGACAGACGGAGAGGACTAATCAGACCCTCGAGCAATACCTGCGTTGTTTCTCCTCTTTTGCTCAGAATGACTGGCTCTCCCTGCTCCCGTTGGCTGAGTTTGCCTATAATAACTCCATCCACTCCGCAACTAACCAGACCCCATTCTTCGCAAACTATGGTTTTCACCCTGCATTCCTGCCCAACTCCCTCCCGGAGTGTTCGGTGCCTGCAGTTCAGGAAAGGGTGAACTTCTTCTCATCAATCAGCTTTAACGCGAAACCATGGCGAAGACTCAGGAGTATAACAAGATGGTCTACGACAGGAGAAGGCGGGGTGAATTAGTGCTGGTACCCCGGCGACCAAGTATGGCTCTCTACCATTAACCTAAGGTTGGCGTGCCCTTCCAGGAAGTTGGGCCCCAAGTTCTTAGGGCCATTTCCTGTCAAGAGGAAGATTAACGAAGTGGCCTACGAGCTGGAGCTCCCCGACTCCTAGAGTCCACCCTGTCTTTCATGTTTCCCTGTTGAAACCATCAGTCTCCAACCCATTCCCAGGCCGGACTCCGGCTCGCCCTGATCCCGTCATCATAGACGGGGAGCAGGAATTCGAAGTAGAGGCTATTCTGGACGTGAGGAGAAGAGGTAACCGGAACCAATTCTTAATTAAATGGAAGGGTTACGGACCCGAAGAGAACTCTTGGGAACCGGAGGAGAACATTCATGCCAGGAATCTGATACAGGCCTTCAGAAGATCTCACCCCGAAATATGTATCCGTATGGGCATCCGGAGGCTGCCCCTTGGGGGGGGGCAATGTCATGGAGATCCTGCCAGAAACAGGCGCCCCGGACTTCCTGGTCTCCGTTCGCGCGTGCGTCCAGCGGGTGGCGCCAGAGAGACTATTTAAACCTGCCATTTACAGACAGTCCCTGCTGTCTGCTCTACAGCGTAGTACCTGTGTAACCCGATCTGAGAAACCCATCTGCATCTGACCCGGCTTTCCTGTGACCTTCCTGTTATCCGCCTGCACCTGATCTCTGGCTTGTTTCTGACCACCGCTCTGCTTTGTCCTTTTGTACCTCGCTGTCTGCCAGTGTATCCGACCCGGCTTGTCCGACTACCCTGCCTGACCCAGGCTCCGGTCCAGTCCGTTCAGCTGTTCCAGAACCTGCTGCGCTTCCTGGCTTCCTGGTTCCAGAACCTGCTGTGCTTCCTGGCTTCCTGGTTCCTGTCAACCTGCTGTGCTTCCTGGCTTCCTGGTTCCAGAACCTGCTGTGCTTCCTGGTTCCTGTCAACCTGCTGTGCTTCCTGGTTCCTGTCAACCTGCTGTGCTGCCTGGCTTCCTGGTTCCTGTCAACTCGCCTCACCTCGGTGTACCCGGATCCAGCCCGGACCACCCAGCCACTTGCTCTGTGTTGATCCTGCCAGGCACTCGTACCCCTTCTACCTCCGTGCCTCCTGTTTCACTACCAGGGGCCGCTGGTGGGAGCCGTAAGGGAGGCCTCCCTCTGCTAAACCGGGCTCATCACCATCAGGTACGTGACAGCCTCTCTATTGACAAAGTGGGTATTATCCGTTAATTAGGAGTGACTAGGCAGAAAACTTGTAAAAAGTGTTGCATCACACCTTCTACAGTACCGCCCAGGGGGCGGACCCTCCGGGTATATCACCTCAGTCTGCATCTCGCAGATCAGTTCGTCATAAAGCAGTACAAACTTAAAAGGAGGAGTGGGTGCTGTGTTGGTCCATGGACTCAGAGAAAAGGATTTTACGATGAGTACAAAAATCCTATTTACTCTTTCGTCCATGGACCGACACAGCCTCTCTATAGACAAAGTGGGACGTCCCAAAGCAGTGTCAGAGAAAAAACGAGGGGTGGTAACAGCATAAAAATAAACCTCACCCCAAACACAAAACAGCACTCCTCCACGGAGGAGTTGCAACTCTAAACAGCCGCTTGCAAAACCTTGCGGCCGAAAGAGGCATCCGAAGATGCACCTACATCAACTTTGTAGAATTTTGTGAAAGTGAAAGCGGACGACCAAGTCGGCGCTTTACATAATTGGGAAACAGACGCTTGATGTCGGAAAGCCCAAGAGGCACCTATTGCCCTGGTCGAATGCGCCGTGACCGGAAAGGGGGGCTCTTGACCCTTTAAGGCGTAAGCCTGGATTACTATCTGTCGGATCCACCTAGAGATGTTGGCCAACGAGACTGCTTGGCCCTTCTTGGGACCAGCCACCGAAACAACAGTGAGTCTGACTTCCGGAACAGGGAAGTAGCAGATAGGTATACTCTCAAAGCTTGGACAACGTCCAAGGAATGCAACGCCGACTCCTTAAGATTCGACGGATGAGGACACCAGGATGGAAGTACAATGTCTTTGTTGAGATGAAAAGCCGAAAGACCTTCGGAAGAAAGGAAGGCTGCGGCTGCAGCACCACCTTATCCTTGTGGAAAATCAAATAGGGAGCCTTACAGGACAAGGCTGCCAGCTCAGAGACTCGTCTAACTGACTTAACAGCCACCAGAAAGACCACTTTCTGAGAAAGTGTCAACAGGGGAATATCTCTAATATTCTCAAACGGTGCCTTCTGAAGCACCGAGAGGACCAGGTTCAAGTCCCACGGAGGTAGTGGGGTACGGACCAGAGGGGCCACATGTCGAAACCCCTGCACAAATATACTCACGAGAGAGTGAGTCGCCAGGGGTCGCTGAAAAGAGACAGCCAGGGCACATATCTGTCCCTTAATCGTACTTAAGGCAAGCCTTTGGTCCACCCCACGCTGTAAAAACAGCAGGATTCTGGAAACCAAATAAGTACGCGGATGCCATTTCATTTCCTCACACATGGAGATGTAGGCCTTCCAAGTGCGGTGATAAACCTTCCTAGAGGACGGTTTCCGAGCACTTCTCATAGTAGAGATTACTGAATCCGATAGGCCCCGGGTCTCAGTACCTGGTTCTCAACAGCCATGCCGTTAAAGCCAGTGACTGTAAAGCAGGATGGAGTATGGGACCTTGCGATAGCAGGTCCTTCCGTAGTGGTAGGCGCCAGGGGATGTCTGCTACCAGACGTACTAGATCGGCGTACCAAGGACGCTGAGGCCAATCTGTAGCGATTAGGATCATTGGAATTCCCTCTGCCTACACTCTGCGGAGCAGAAGAGGAAGAAGCCTTAAGGGAGGGAAGGCATAGATTAGCCGATACTGACCCCACGATGCCACCAACGCGTCCGTTGCGCCTGCCCATGGGTCTCTTGACCGGGCCACAAACCTCAATACCTTCCGATTGAGTCGGGAAGCCAGAAGATCTACGTCTGGTGTGCCCCATCTTTGGCAGAGGAGTTGGAACACCTCCGGGTGTAAGGACCATTCTCCCTGGTCCAGCATATGGCGGCTCAGGTAGTCTGCCTGCCAGTTTTCCACACCCGGAATGTACACGGCCGACAGTGCCGGTACGCTCCTCTCTGCCCACTTCAGGATGCGAGCGACCTCCGATGCTGCAGCTGAGCTTCTTGTTCCTCCTTGATTGACATATGCCACTGCTGTGGCGTTGTCTGACTGGATCCTGACTGGATGCCCTTGCAGCCTCTGAGACCATTTGAAGAGGCACAGCCTGATCGCCCGGATTTCCAGGACATTGATCGGCAGGAGGGCTTCCTCTGGGGTCCAGCGACCTTGCGCCGACTGAACACCCCAGACTCCCCCCCAACCTGTAAGGCTGGCGTCCATCGTGATCACTATCCAGTAAACCGGAAGACATTACTTCCCGGCCATTAGAGCCGGTGCTGTCAGCCACCATACCAGGGATCTCCTGACTAGGTGGCTCACTCGGATTTGATAATCCAGAGATGAAGGGCATCCGTTCCATCTGGACAGAACTTCCTTCTGTAACACTCGAGTGTGGTATTGAGCATATGGGACCGCCTCGAAGGAGGCTACCATGAGGCCCAGCACTCGCATGCAAAAAACGGAGTGACGACCAATTCCTGGAAGTCAGCTGCCGTACTGCAGCCCGGAGCGTCTGCAACTTCTCCACAGGGAGGAATACCTGTGCCTCTGAGGAATCCAGAATCAACCCCAGATACACTAGGCGTTGAGTGGGCACCAATACTGAATTTTGCGTGTTTAGTATCCAACCACAGTCTCGAAGAGTCTGACAGGTAATAGACACGCTTACCTCTAATTCTGACCTTGAAGGGGCCTTCAGTAGAAGATCGTCCAAGTAGCCCATGATAGCGATACCCTGCTGTCTTAGAAGTGCAAGAATCGGAGCGAGCACCTTGGTGAATGTCCTGGGTGCTGAGGCAAGGCCAAACGGGAGGGCCACAAACTGGTAGTGGTTCTTCCCGACAGCAAATCACAGAGACTTCTGGTGTCTGGAGTATATGGGGACCTGCAGGTATGCGTCCTTGATGTCCAAGGAGGCAAGAAAGTCCCCCAGATGGAGAGCCGTGACTACAGATCGAACCGACTCCATCCGAAATCTTTGTACCTTTACAAAGCAATTGAGGGCTCTGAGATCCAAGATTGGATGAACCCCATCCTTCTTCGGCACAATGAACAGATTTGAGTAAAAAACCCTGACCCCGTTCCTGTTCTGGAACTGGAATAACTACCCTGCGTTCCAGTAGACCCTGGACCGCCCCATACAGGGCCTCCCGACGGGTCGGTAGGAGCTGGAGATTGGAGGTGATGAATCTGTCCGGTGGACAAGAGAGAAAGTCTATCTTGTAGCCTGAGGAGATTACTTTGCAAACCCACTTGTCGGAGACTAGAGCTGTCCACTGAGTCGCGAATTTGCGAAGACGTCCCCCCACCCGAGAGCTGGGTGGGGGCGGCCCTTATGCGGACACAGATTAGTCCGCAGGCTTGTTGGGTCTGCGGGACCAAGGACGCTTTTGTCCTTGGGCAGGCGCCTTGTCGGCCTGGGGTATTTTCCCTGTCGCCCTAGGGGGACGAAAAAAACACTTGCGTGCAGTAAAGGAGGGCCCTTGCCCTTGGCGTGGCCCCTACCCTTGCTAGTTTGAGGAAGAAAGTGCTTTTACCTCCTGTGGCATCCTTGATGATGTCATCCATAGAGGCCCCAAAAAGTCTGTCGCCCTTAAAAGGCAGATCCAACAGGGCTTTCTTGAAAGTCTGGTCCGCAGACCAGCCCTTTAGCCAGATCAGGCGGCGTATTGCTACTGCATAAACCGAAGCTTTAGACATCAGGGGAATAGTATCCATGTCTGACTCGCAGACAAACCTAAGGCCCTGGACCAACTGGTCGGCCAATGTTATCTCATCAGAAGGAGAATCTCGCTCCTTAACCCCTGGAGTAGCAATCTTGCCCATTCAGTAAGTGTCTGAGACACTAGGGCCCCCGCCAATGCCGGGCGTACTGCCGAGCCTACCACTGAGTATAGGTAGCAAGTGAGTGCTTCAGCCTTCTTATCCACAGGGTCCTTGAAAACAGGAGCCCCTTCTACTGGAATTGTGGTGGCTCTATTAAGTCTGGACACCGGAGGGTCCACTATAGGGGGGAGAGGTCCGTCTCTTCAGAAAACTCTCCTCAAAGGGGTACCGTACCGCAAACCTCTTTGGGGCTGTAAAGGCCCTCAGTGGGTTCTCCCATTCCTTGTATATGAGTTTATCAAAATAAGACACACAAGGGAACACCTTAGCAGTGCGGGCAGGTTTATGAAACCCAAGTGGACCGGAGTTCTCTGCTGCTTCTGCAGTATTTTCCAACTTTAGCGTATCCCGCACTGCAGTAATAAGGTCAGATACCAAGCCGTCTCACGTACTGACCTGGACCTGGAGTCATCCTCACTGTCCTGTCACGGTCTGCAGTCTCTGATGCGTCAGAATCTGGGCCCTGAGCCGTAGCTGGACCTGGTTCTGCATCAGAATTATCCCCAGAAGCTTGCAGGGGACGGGGGCGTTTACTACCCCCTGTATTCCCGCGTGCTGCTTCCACCCTGGCAGCAAACGCCTCTAGGATTGCCGACATAGCATTCATAGACACCTCAGGGGCACCAGCTGCTAAATCTGGTGTTTCAGGGGAGAAGACAGCTGGCTCAGATGCCATGCTGACCACACGCTGACACCCACAGGGCTCCAGGCAAGATATCAATAGGCCACCCTCCTGCGCTGCAGAGATGCTGGGTTACCCAGAGGACTCACCACCCTGGACCGGTACTGCTATGCTGCCGTGTGCTGCGCCTGTGATGCTGTCCCACTGCTGCTGTGTCAGTCTGCTTCTTTTATCAGCGCTTCCTGTGTAAATTTTCACGCCAGTGTAATGCACCCTAGAGGCCGGAGACTCTCGCAAAATGGCCACCAAAAACGTCTGTATGGAAGATAATGTGGGCTCTAAGAAAATGGCCGCCGAGCCGAAGATAGAGGCCCAGCAGCCGTAGCCCACAAAAAGATGGCTGCCAAACGGCAATATATACATACAGGGTGGAAAAACCTGGCCGCCGATCAGTTGATAGAGGCCGGTGGGTGTGGACTACAAGAAAATGGCGCCGAAACCACAGGAAGATGGCCGCCGGGCAGTCACTAGAGGCCGAACCCAGCATGGACCACCACAAAATGGCCGCCGACAGCATGGAGGAGGAAGCACACACAGGTAAGCAGAAATGACATTTCTTTTAAATGTTAGTTACAGCCAGCCCCGCTCCAGTGGAACCCCTTAGGTGACACCCAGCAACCTTTAGCTAGAAGCCCAGGGAGGAGGGAAAAGGCAGGGAGAGAGGGAAGAAAGGGGCCACAACCACTTACTTGGTCTCTCCAGGAATGTCCAGCCAAATCACCCAGCCGAGGCAGGGGAGTTTACTTACCTATCCTGCATGTATTATGCTGGAAGACATTCCAAACAGATCATCGTCCGCGCACGGAAGGTGACTGTTGGCCAGGCATGCTGTGATTGGACCCAAAAGGGACGATCATATGTATGCCCTGGAGTGTGACGCTCACCGGACAGGCTACTGCGACTCGGCCGTAAGGTCAGCCGAAGCTGAGCGGTCCGATGCAAGCCTTGGAGCGTAAGCTCACCGGCCAGGCTGCTGCGACTCGGCCGTAAGGTCAGCCAAAGCTGAGCGGTCCGATGCAGGCCCTGGAGCGTAGGCTCACCGGCCACCCGTGGAGCAACGGGCATGTCGTGGAAAACGCAGCACGTAGCTAGGGTCGGCACACGCTCGATGGCCGAACTGGGGAGACTACAAGGATCGAGGATCCAGCCTGTCACCCAGTCGGCAGTTGATCAAAGATCACAGGAAACAAATGTAGCAAAAAAAAAAAAATATCTTTTTCCCCCGGACCAATGGGCCCGAAGGGAGCCATGTCCTACTCCTTGCTAGACAGAAAAAAACTGATCTGCGAGATGCAGACTGAGGTGATATACTCGGAGGGCCCGCCCCCTGGGCGGTACTGTAGAAGGTGTGTGTAACAGCACCCCAAATACGAAAGGAGTTAACGCCGTTTAGAATATTCCCTCTCTGAACACACAACCACTATCGACCCTCCACAGCCAGGCGATCACTTCCCATAAGATTAATCCTTCCAGAAGAAACAAGACGTACTCTGTCTCTTCCAGGATAGACTCTTTATTGAAAAAGATATTGTAACTTTTATACACATCTACTACTGCATTAGTTTAACATGAACAATGGCCCAGCTCCACCCACACATAACAAGCCCAATACACACAAGTATGGGCTTAATTCCCCCAAACCACAATGGACAATAGAATGTAAATCACCACAAACAATGAACAGGTCTTTTTAGAAGCTGGGATTAGCATTACACTGCAGACAGGTGATTGAGGCTGAACACATCAGTATCTCTCAATTAACCTGTTGAGTTCAGAAACAGTAAATAGTCCTTTACAGATATCCTTGGAGATATGGTGGATAAATATTACAGACCCATTTTAGGTAGCCCAAGATATATTTCTTAATGTCCATTAGTTCCTGGCTCACCCTGTGTCCAAAGTGACCCTCCTGTCACACATATCCCCTTTCGGCAGGAGACTAACAAAGGAGGTGACCCCAGACGGTTGACTCCGAAGTTAGTCCATAGGTCCATTCTTCTAATGCCGGTATCCACACAGTACCCCAAATAAATTGCTCCAAACAGAGCATTACTTACCCAGCCAACCTCTGCCTCTCTCAGAGAACATACCCGCCGCTGGGGAGAAGACAGGGCGACTGGGCTCAGTTCGTCATGCTGTTGGGGATCTGGGCCGACTGCCCAGCCTCCCTGGAGTATACAAGTGGAGACTGAAGTCCCATCCACTTGTAGTAGGTGAAAATCCCCCAGTGTTTGCAAAGCAAGGCTGACATCCTCCGGTCTCAGAGTCACATCATTTTCTGGGGTTGGGTCAGTGAAGACCGAAGTCCCATCCAGTACCACAGGAACTCCCTCTTCTGTTAGAGGAGAGCAGAGGCCCGCGGCACTCTGCTCCGTTGCCAGCTCTTCTGCTGGGTTGCTGTGAGTGGAGACCGCAGTCCCATCCACCAATATCAGCTCAAGCTGCCATTGTGTGCAGAGGCCAGTAGCATTCTGCCCTACTGCCAGTGATTCAGTTGGGGTTAAAAGCTTTACTACCTCAGCTTGTTGCTGGAGAGAGGGGCCAACTGCCCCAGCTCCCTGAAACTCCACAGTTGTTTCTGGTGCTGGGCAGAGGTTGCTAGCACTCTGCCCTGTTGCCAGCACTTCTGCTGGGGACTCCACACCATCTGCTCTGGCTAACTGTTGGGGAGGGAAAATGGCTGCTTCTCCTCCCTGCATCTCTGAAATCCACTCGGAAAGAGGAACCATCACCTTCTCAACTCGGGCCTCCAAAACTGCCACGGGTGTAGAGCAGGGGTCTGCAGTACTTTGTCCTGCTGCCAGTACTTGAGCAGGCGATGCATAATCCATAACACCCTCTGAACAGCCCATTAAGTCCATACCTTCTGTAATCTGTGGCTGGGGAGATGAGCCAACTGCCCTAGCTCCCTGGAACTCCACATCATCCACTTCGGCTTTAGGGATGGCAATCTTCAGATTTTCCACTGCCGATTCTTCAGCCAGGATTTCTTAGTTGCCAACTGGTATTTCCTGATAGTCCCAGGCAAAGGTAGCACCACCCTGCTGCTGAGCAGATTCTAGCAGCTGTCTGTAGGCGATCTCCAGCTCCCTTTCCTCAACGGCCAGAAGCTCCAAATCTTCCTCTGCCCAGTGCCCTTCCGAGACATTCAGTTTTCGCTCTCTGTGCTCCATTATTTCCTCCAAATGCCACTCCTGATCACTCCCAAACTCAGGGTCACTGGACAGCCTCCAATCCAACAATCCCAGGCCATCATAGTCAAAGCCTTCCATGGGGCTGTCATCCGCTGACCATGGGCACTCTTGGGCTACATACCACCGGAGGGCTCTGTAGCTCTCGTCCAACCGCATCTCTGCCCGGATCAGCCTGCTTAACTCAGCTGTCCACTCCTGCTTCGGTTGTTCTCCCAATAACAGCATTCGTACTTCATACTGCGACCAGCACCTTACATGGATGGAGGGGAGAACCTTTCCCTGGTGTTGCTGTTCGAGAGCTAGCGCTTTCTTCCAGAGTTCGCAGCGGATCGAATCAGACCATCCCAGCAGGACCTCCTCTGATACTGGTCCTCTATGCTGTATCTGCATCTCTCGCAACCTCCTTCTGAATTCCTCTTCCATGGCGGCTGGTATCTGTATCTCTCCTCTCCTTTCAGTTGGTGCTGCTTCTTTAGGTTTGGTCTCCGATTGCCGTATTTCCGCCATTTTCTGCTCATGTTGCCGCTCATCCTGCCGCTGGATGTCTCTAATGGCTTCCCGTATGGCGGTCTCTGATGGGCTAGCACCATATAATGCCAACCGCTGTCGAACTCGTTGTTGAAACAAGCCTTCAACTGACCGGGGTCCTGCATCACCATCCCTCTGATCCATCTCCACTAGTTCCCTGATCAAGGTGGTCTTGTTCTTTGTCCCACCGGTGCCTCCACGGCTCTCAAATAAGTCTCAGTGTGGCTCTGCTGCAGGCTGCATAGCTGGTCATTTACTGCAGTGGTTTGGAGTGTCCCAGTAACTGGAGGGAATATCCCACTGCTGCCAACCAATGTAACGACACCCCAAATACGAAAGGGGTTAATGCCGTTTAGAATATTCCCTCTCTGAACACACAACCACTATCGACCCTCCACAGCCAGGCGACCACTTCCCATAAGATTAATCCTTCCAGAGATACGAGACAACGCTCTGTATTTCAAGTTCCAAAACAGGGAATGACTTTATTTTCAAAACACATGGTAACACATTTCTCTTCAAAACCCTTCCCTCCCATCCTTGGGGGAACAGGGCGGGTTAAACTGTCCAATGACAATGGTGATACAGGTCAGGTGTGTTCAAACTTCTCCTTTGATAACCAGTCTTAGCAGGAGGGGTGATTCCCCCCCCTCCTCACAGAAGACACTTAAACATCCCATAATAATAGGCAGCCAGACGGTCTACTAAGCTCCAATCCACATCACAATGAAAGGACCTGTAGTATAGGTGAGGTTCATTAACATTACACAAGCAGATAGGTGACACATCAGCATCTCTCAATTAACCTGTTCAGTTCAGAGTCGAACACCAGTACATTTTGGGGATTAATATTACCATTTCAATTTCAAGCAATCCAAGCCATATTCTTAATGTCCATTATTTCCTGGCTCACCCTGTGTCCAAAGTGACCCCCTGTCACACAATCACAGATTATAGTGGGGGTTTTCATTCATCCTGTGCCCCTAAGGGAGACACAGGGTGGTTGACACATAAGAGGCATTGGGGAAGCTGAAGCAAGGGTATCCCATACTGTCCAAGAGATTCTGGGTTCCCCGGGCGCTCCCGTTACACTTTTTACAATTTTTCTGCCTATTCACTCCTAATTAACGGATAATACCCACTTTGTCAATAGAGAGGCTGTGTCGGTCCATGGACGAAAGAGTAAGGTATATTGGAATGATAACCAATATAAAGAGATAATCATATGGAGCTTATAATCAAATAGAATACATAGAAAAAATAAACCATATTAAGAGCAGGGGAATGAGTCTCACCTATATAGCCAACCACAGTAAATATATGGATGATCAAGATAAATCAACGTCTAAGGTCCCATGAAGGTTCAAAAACAAACCTCCCACCAGTACCGCTTCTTTTTAGGCCACAGGAGGAAAGAATTTTAGTGTCCCTAAAGGAAGGGAAATGGGAAATAAAGTGATGAAACTACATTTGTGCAATATATAAACATGGCCACTGCCAGCCAACATGAGCATACAAAATAAAGGTAAGTTTACCTAAAGGGGATTGCAACTGTGGAATCAATGGGTACCCCGCTGGTCAAAAAGTAACAAAAGACCCTGGGCGGAATAGGCAAAGAGGACGATGTCCAGTCACAGTGTAGCTACAGGCATAAAGGCGCCATGTTGGAATATGGGGGTAAATTCAAATAGAGCCAATCTGCAGGGTTTAAAGTAGATATAGGCTAAGTTAATGAACAATTAAATGAATTCTGGTAGGGACAACGCAAGAAAAGGAGACTTACCAGCATGGTACTGCGGTGGACATGGACAAGGATAGAGGGGAGAAGTACTCTCTCCCTCTCTGACATGAGCCCTTGACAGAGGATCGCGGCAATCCGCCGCATTCTTATATGCCTCCCATCCTGGCAACGTCTGACTTCACCGCCGGGATGCGGACACCACGTGGGGATGCCGAGTGCGCATGTGTGAACAAAAAACATACACGGCGGCGCACGCAGCACCATAGGGACCGCGTCACACTCAGCGCACACCAAAGGTTGCACAGAACGTGACAAGAGGTCACATGGCGGGGCCCATGTTGGATAAGGGAAAGCCCTCAAAATTAGAATGGTGAAAAAGAGGGAAACCAGGGCCAAATGACTGAAATGAAATGCAGATTGCATAGGATTTAGCAGGCCGGCTGTGATGGTTACAAAAATATATATAAGGACGCACATTTGCTCAAGACTAGAGTCCCCTAGGGCTCAACGTGGCACAAGTGATTGATTACACACCCAGTTCACATTGTGCCCAGGCGTCCGTGTGACCAAAATAAGCGTAACCAAGCAGGAGAGAAGATTGCTACAGGGACAGGGTGGAAAAATGTAAATTGACTAGGTGAATCTAGGTTTGAATTGTAAAGACAATGAAACATCATTGTCTAAAAGGACAATGAATGGAGAGGCACTTGTCCAATGAATGGAGGTCCTGTATGACAAGCCAAAACCATCTACTCAGACTCAAACATTGGACAATCCTCTTTGGAAACAAATGACTTTAGATGATATCAAGGCCTTGGGAGGACCTGATGGAGTTATGGGAGGAGGGCAACATTGACCAGACCGATCTATCAGAGGCCGAGAGCATCGGGTCCGTCTCTGGTTGCCCCCCTCCACTTCCTCCATCCTTTCCTCCACCCCCTATAGTTTCTCTTCCCAGAGATTACAAACCAAAATGTTTCCAACCCTCCAGGGTAATCCCAATGTATGGGCTTTCACAAACCAAGTGACAAAAGAAATCCGTCAAACGAAATGGAAGGGTCTATCCAAGTCAAATTTAACTCCAACTCAGAAAGATGCTTTGACATCTTTACAACAAAATAAAAATTTGGATTATAAAGCCCTCCGACAAGGGAGGCAACCTGGTGGTCATGGATGTCCATCAGTACGAGTCCATGGTTTTGGCTATACTACAGAACCGCGAATGGTACCGCAAGGTATCTGAAAGTCATGTAAAATTAACCACCACTCGATATCAGCACCTCATTGGCACCGCATACCATCAAGGCCTAACAAACAAGAAAACTTGGGAATTCTTGAATGTAACTTCTCCGCGTACACCAACACTGTACGCACTTTCTAGGATTCATAAAAAACCTCTCAATGCCCCTGGATGCCCAATAGTGTCCAGAAACGGATGCCTTACTGACACAGCCAGTCAACTCGTTGACGACTTTCTCAGACCCGACGTGGAAGGCCTGGTGTCATATCTCCAAGACACCAGTGACCTTCTCAGGACCCTTGATGGGATTACCATCCCAAGGGGATCCTGGCTGGTTGCCCTGGATATGGAAGCCCTCTACAACTCTATACCCCATGCCCTGGGGGTGCGAGTTGTAGAGGGCTTCATTTCAGAAAGCAGTGAGGCACCAAAGCTTTAAAACCAATTCATTCTGGACCTGCTCGGATTCATTTTATCCAACAATTTTTTTGTTTGGCGGCCCACTACCTCCAGATACAGGGGGTGGCTATGGGGACCAAATGTGCCCCCTCATACGCCAACCTGTATCTGGGGGGGTGGGAGCGCAATCTTTTTTAGAGAAAATATGCAGCCATTTTTTGAGCAGATTCCAGTCTGGAGACGTTTCATGGACGATATTTTTTTTTGTCTGGACAGGGTCCTGGGACAATTTGATGTTGTTCCGGGACAGCCTCAAAGTCAATGATTACAACTTATAATTTACCTTTGAACTAAATCAGCAAAGTTTAACTTTTCGAGATCTTCAAATCTTGGTTCATGAAGATGGAAGCATTGGGACCACCCTTTTTTGCAAGTCCTCAGCAGGAAATTCCCTGCTATAAGATCCGATCCCATCTCTCGTCACGAGTGTGCCCTATGGGCAATACTTGAGACTACGACGGAACTGCAGTGAGGACTCTGATTTTGAAAAAGAAGCTAAATTACTGCAGTCGCATTTGCAACAACGCGGATACAGCAACAAATGCTTGAAAAAGGCCTACATCAGGGCTAAAAATCAAAACAGGAGGTCCTTAATACATGATCCAAAACCAGCAAAAACAAATCCTGGGGTACGAATTACACGCTTTGAGCCAACATCGTCAAATAAGGAACATTCTACAAAAACACTGGTATCTCTTGATGGGGGATGAGACTGTCTCCAAACATCTCAGGTCTTATCCCGAGATCACATTCAGGCGATCTTGATCTCTGAGATAACTTTGTTCATAGTCATCATACCCCCCAATCAGCTTTCTCCAGAAAGCCCAGGGGCACAAGACCTTGCCATAAATGCCAGTTCTGTAGATACGTCCATGCTGCACGAACCATCATTCTTCCCAATGGATGTACCAACAGACCCCAATTTTCTGTAACTTGTCAATCGATTGGAATAGTCTATATTGTGCAATGTGAGTGTAAAGCTTTTTACATTGGTACTAAACTAAACAACCTTTCTATCACCATATCCGGGATCACATTTTATTGATCTCCAAAGAAAAAATGGATACCCCCATTAGTCGCCACATGGGCTTATACCATCAATTCGACAGTTCTAAAATGCACTTTTCTGCCCTTGAACACATTCCTCCTGGAGACAGAGGGGGTGATTATGACAAAATGCTTCTCCAGAGGAAAGCCAGATGGATCCATGAATTATCTGCTTTGAAATATCCCCGCCTAAAGGATGCTTTTAGTTTCAAACCTTTTCTCTAATTTGTTTATTCCTACTCTATCTGCATCCTTTCCTTCTTTCTTAACTTGGTTCATTTTACATGGTTAAATTAGTAATTAAATGGATTCGTGTTTTCATGAATTGCAATATATGTATGTTATGTTGTGCAAATGCATTTGCCTTTCCTATGCGTTTTCTTTTTTGAGATAACCTAAGGTGCGAGTTAGGAGTCTCCCTGTGCCTCTCCATTCATTGTCCTTCCTTTTAGACAATGATGTTTCATTGTCTTTACAATCCAAACCTAGATTCACCTAGTCCATTTACATTTTTCCACCCTGTCCCTGTAGCAATCTTCCCTCCTGCTTGGTTACGCTTATTTTGGTCACATGGACGCCCCGGGCACAATGTGAACCGGGTGTGTAATCAATCACCTGTGCCACGTTGAGCCCTAGGGGACTCTAGTCTTGAACAAATGTGAGTCCTTATATATATTTTTGTAACCATCACAGCCGGCCTCTGAATCCTATGCAATCTGCATTTCATTTCAGTCATTTGGCCCTGGTTCCCTCTTTTTCACCATTCTAATTTGAGGGCTTTCCCTTATCCAAATTTTTGATCAGCTGTGGTCATTTTAATTAGCATGAAAAGAACTTTCCTGGAGCATTTTAGTCCCTGGTAGTGCAACTGAAGCAATAAACTATGGGTGGAAAGGCACTGTCAAAAGAGCTTCAGGATAAAGTTGTGGACAGGCACAAGTCAGTGGATAAAAAAAAAAGTGAGCAAAACAACAAAAAGTAAAGTACAGTGAAGTCAATTAAGAAGTGGAAAGTATTTGGAACACAAACTCTCCTTGGATCAGGCCGTCGCTCCAAACTGGATAAAAAAACCAAGAGGAAACTGGTCAGAGAAGCCTACAAAAGGCCTACAGCAGCTCTGAAACAGCTGCAGGAATTTCGGACAAAGAGTGGTCATTGTGTGCATCTGACAAAATCAAATTCTCCCATACAAGCCACATTTGTGGAGGGTTGCAAGGAAAAAAAAAGCAGCCACTCCTCAAAGGCCGCATGCAGTCACGACTGGGCTTTGCCAAAAATGCACCTTGAAGATTCTGAGGCTACATGGAAAAGGGCGTTATAGTCAGATGAAACTAAAATTTAATTATTTGGATTCAACAACAAAATACGAGATGTCTGGCGGAAATCCAATATACCGTATATACTCGAGTATAAGCCGACCCGAATATAAGCCGAGGCACCTAATTTTACCACAAAAACTGGGAAAACTTATTGACTCGAGTATAAGCCTAGGGTGTGCCTCACTTTGCCTCATTGTGTCCATGCCTCACTGTGTCCATGACTAGTCTGACGTTTAACATGGGAGTCTATGGAGGGGGTGCCCGGTTTGAAAAATCGGTACTCCCCGGCCGTAGGTCCCCCGGACAAGAAACTTTGCACACTTGTAGAGGACGATTGGGGCTACATGTGTGCCAAGTTTGGGGTCCAAAGGACCTACGACCGACCGGTACCGGGTCCCCAAATTCACCAGAGAAATGACTGTTTAACATGGGAGTCTATGGAAGGGGTGCCCGGTTTTGAAAAATCGGTGCTCCCCGGCCAAGAAACTTTGCACACTTGTAGAGGACGATTGGGGCTACATGTGTGCCAAGTTTGGGGTCCAGGGGTGCTACGGCCGGCCAGTACCGGCTCCCCAAAGTCCGGAAGATCAGGCGAAAAAAGGTGACTCGAGTATAAGCCGAGGGGGGCATTTTCAGCACAAAAAAATTGTGCTTAAAAACTCGGCTTATACTCGAGTATATACGGTAGTTCACCATCCAAATAACACATTCCCACGGTAAAGCATGGAGGTGGTAATATCCTGTTCTGGGGGTGTTTCTCTGCAGCAGGGACTGGAACACTTGTCAGGATAGAAGAAAAGTGAATGGGGCAAAATTCCATCAAATTCTTGAGGAAAATCTGCTGCCCTCTGCCAGAAAGTAATCAATGGGAAGAAGGTTTACCTTCCAACAGGACAATGACCCAAAGTACACAGCAAAAATTACCACACAGTGGTTGGAAAAAGTGGTGAATGTCCTTGCATGGCCTAGTCAGAGCCCAGACTTAAACCCCATTGAAAATCTGTGCAAGGACTTGAAGACTGCAGTCCACAAATGGTCACTATCAAATTTAACTGAACTTGAGTAGTTCTGTAAAGAAGAGTGGGCAAATATTGCAAAATCTAGGATGTGCAAAAGGTAGTAGAGACATATCCCAACAGTCTAAGGCTGGGTTCACACATGAGCATACAAGAGCTCACAGCAGGAGTCTGGTATGTCCTCGTTCACCATTTCAGCCCACATTTTTGGCTGAATTTGGACCTGAAAACAGACCAAAAGACGCACAGGGCTCCTGTGCAAATTGCACTAGAGCCGCTTCGGAGATATGTGAACCGGCTCCATAGAGAGTCGGTCGCAATCTCCTGCTGTGCGAATTGGATGCGGCGAAAAGCCACATCCAATTCGCACTAGTGTGAACCCAGCCTAAAGGTTATATTTAAAGCAAAATGTGATTCAACAAAATACTGACACAAATGGGTGATCCTTTTTCCAACTTGTAACAGTTCCTTCAGAAACAAAACAACTTAGTCAGGTCCATCTAAGTTTGTCACTTATGCAAGTCTATGGGCAGGTAGATGTAAATGGACATGTGCCCACTAACATCTGGTTACATCCGCGTTCATGCATGTTTGTAAAAGAAATCAAAAAGTTAACCGTCAGCCACAAAACGCTTTGTGGTGTGCTGTAACACATGTGCTTTTGAGCCATGTTACCTTGAAGCGCTGGGGTGCTATTCAAACCGAAATACACGGTTAACGTCATTGCAGTAATGCGCAAAAGTGCAAACCCAGTCTGAAAGTATCAATTGATATACAAAATATCAAATATTCTGGACAATACCAACACTGTTTGTATTTATGTGTTCCTGTGATAGAGGTGCTAGGAGTTGTCTGAGCTTTACAACTGGAAAACATTGAGGAGAAATATTTGACACAAAATAGAATGACAAACTTCAAATAAGGCAAGACTTTTACCAAATTTTTTTATTGCATTTTAATTAGTACATAATTTTAAACACATTTAAAAGTTATTCTTATCAAAATATTAGTGGGAGTGATGAGCTATACAGAATATTCACATCACAGATATGTACTGGAACTTACAGCAGCCAAATATTATTAAACACCAGTTGTAACTTTTTTGCCTGATGGACAAATAAAAGCAAAGGCAATGCTGCTAAATGGTTTGGCACTTCTCTTCGGTATAGTTAAATAGCTTTAAAAAAAACTGAGATATAGATTTATAATTGACTCATTTTAAATGACACCATTCAGGTGAATAGTGAAACCTATACAGGCTTATTTAATAATTGTAGTGCAAAGTGCAATAACTAGATAAAAAGTTACAATAACCTTCAGCAACCATATTTCAGAGAAATAAAAGATTAAATTTGATTGGTTACAGAGGCTCATTGTACTTTACATGGTATAGTTAGTAACGTTTAACTGGACTTGTTCTGTAATGTTGAAAAGAAATTACAACAATATAGAAGAAGTCCAGGCGAATGAGACCAATTACTACTAAGCCAAGATCAAATGTCTTTAAAAAAAAAATCACAAATCTAAAGTGACTAATGTTTTGCCCGGCATACTCAATTACAATACAAATAATAAAGTATCTTCCATTTCATCCATATAGACATTACTGCATATTGCATTACTCCTTGTTAAGGGTAGCGCCCCCTGTATGGAACTTCAGTGCCATAATTCATTTACAAGACCCTTCCACGTTGTGCAAGAAATATGAAAAGGGAAAAGCATAAGAGATGGAGGAAGGACAATCATGTGTGTGCAGGTAAGGGGAGATATGGGCAGGTGCAGGTTGGGGGATGAGAAACATAGGTACTTGGTGCAGCTTGTGTAGTACCAAAAGATCTGAAGCAGAAGTAAAGGGTTTCACTTAGCTCTAAGTGCTCCTTCCAGTGTTCATGGGCCTTGCATCAGATATTTACAGTATAAAAAGTTATGTTTATGTTTAATTGTGCTAAATGGCAAGTAACAGGTCCAAATGACCAGCAATTCTTACCACCTAGAATGGTCTGTGCACCCTGAGATGACAGCTACCCTTTGCTTTTCAGCTTGGCCCCGTGCGCTTGCCTTATTAGACAAGACCAACAGCATGCATAAAAATAAATGACAGTAGATATGCCCATCTAGAAATGAATACACGTTAACAAAATGGTAAGCATGGAAGGTTCATGGATGAAGCTTTCAGCTATGAGATTACCCAACAGTTCAGAAAATTGTCACAATTGTGAACAGAACACAACTGAATTCAGTAAAGTGATTAGGGTCTGCTTCTGTCTTGGTGAAAATGTGGCTTTGTGCAGACGTTGGTGAAAATGGTTCTGATGTAAGAAGGCTGTTGGGTTTTGTTCACACATATACACTTGGATCTGTAAACAAAATAGGAAAGTAGTCCTGGCCGATTAGAATAGCAGACTTGTCTATAATATCGTGGTATAGACCTGGGCTGTCTCCAAAAATCTTATACAAGA
Source organism: Rana muscosa (assembly GCA_029206835.1). Taxonomy (NCBI): domain Eukaryota; kingdom Metazoa; phylum Chordata; class Amphibia; order Anura; family Ranidae; genus Rana; species Rana muscosa. Next base: position 1,086,699,890 of record CM055116.1, on the reverse strand, counting down.
GGAAGCAGTCTCTTCTATGGAGTTAGACCACCCGGTGAGGTTCTCCTCGATGTATGGCATCATGTCAGATGTTAGCTGGTTCAGGTAATTTACCTGTAAAGAAAAAAGAAATACAATAACTATAGCAACAATACAGAAAGCAACATTCTTAACATGGTAGCCGATTTGTTGCTATGAGACTTTTTCATAAGCTCACAACGATCATCTCTGCAGTGCAGGATTGAAAATCAAATAAGGATTAGGAAATGTCCATTAGCACACTTTTCATACAGAAGTGTAATTGGTGTTCTGTTCCCACATTTATATACAGCACTTCTAATTTCTACATGTTATCTATGGGTCTAATGATTAGGCAGTATATTTATATACATTTTGGGGGACAAACATTGCTTTCTTTTTAAAACCACACCTGACATTCATCCTTTCCATGACTGTAAATCAGGAAGCCAGCACATCGCACCTCACTTCGCAGGAACTCCAGTGATGGAGGACAAGAGGACAAGGTCACTGATCTCTCTGCAATGACGTAAGGATCACTGGAATTATAAAAAAAAAAAAAAAAAAGCTTTATTTGAATTTGATTTTATTGTTACAGGCAATATTTTTCAAAGATTGACTCGAAGCTCATCCCTAATGTTAAACTCATGTTAGAGACTCGAACATTGCCTGTTCGCCCAACAGCGAACAATTTGGGGTCTTTGCGGCAAATTCGAAAAGCCGAATTTTAATTTTAAAGGCTTATATGCAAGTTATTGTCATAAAAAGTGTTTGGGGACCTGGGTCCTGCCCCAGGGGACATGTATCAATGCAAAAAAAAGTCGGGAACAGTGATTTTAATAATGCTTAAAGTGAAACAATAAAAGTGAAATATTCCTTTAAATTTCGTACTGGGGGGGGGGGGGGGGTATAGTATGCCTGTAAAGCAGCGCTCGTTTCCCGTGCTTAGAACTGTCCCTGCACAAAGTGTCATTTCTGAAGGAAAAAAAGTAATTTAAAAGCACTCGCGGCTATAATGAATTGTCGGCTCCCGGCAATACAGAGGAAAGTCATTGATTAAAAAAAAAAAAAAAATGCGTGGGGGTCCCCCTAAATTCAATTACCAGGCTCTTCAGGTCTGGTATGGATATTAAGGGGAACTCCACGCCAAAAAAAAAAACGGCATGGTGTTCCCCCCAAAAATCCATACCAGACACTTTATCCGAGCACGCAACCTGGCAGGCCGCAGGAAAAGAGGGGGACGAGAGAGCACCGCCCCTCCTGAACCGTAACCAGGCCACATGCCCTCAACATGGGGAGGATGCTTTGGGGGTCTGTCACCCCTCAAAGCACCATGTCCCCCATGTTGATGGGGACAAGGGCCTCATCCCCCACAACCCTTGCCCGGTGGTTGTGGGGGGTCTGCGGGCGGGGGGCTTATCGGAATCTGGAAGACCCCTTTAACAAAGGGGACCCCCAGATCCTGCCCCCCATATGTGAATTGTAAGGGGTACATTGTACCCCTACCATTTCACAAAGAAAGTGTAAAAAAAAAAAATGTAAAAAAAAACAGACACCGTTGGGAAAAGTCCTTTATTAAAAAAATAAAAGATTCCAGCGGTGGTAATCCACTCTCGGTATCCTGCGATGGGTGATCTCCTCTCCAGGTTCCAGCGATGGATGATCTCTCCTCTCCAGGGGGCCAGGCTCCAACGATGATGTCCAGCTCACCAGAGCGGAGACACACCGGGAATGACGCGGCTTCAGCCAGTGACAGCTCTTAAGTAGCTGAGGGCGGGGCCACCCATCACATGCCCAGTCCCCCTCCGACGCAAGGGGAAACCCGGGCTTCCCCAGTGACGTGCGGGTGACCCCGCCCCCCTCTGATGCAACGGAAACCTGCGACTTTAATGGTGTTCGGATATTCGAACAAATTTATTGCCTGTTCGCAAGTTCTGGTGTGAACTAAACTGGGGGGTGTTCGGCTTATCCCTAATTAACATACTTCTCACTATCCACATGCTTGGACTGACCATGGACATTATACATTAGTCTAGGCTTGGCTACCTGCTGGTTCATTTCTTCGTTCTCACTTTCAGCCCTCATTTACATCTTAAAACACCATGGCGTTAATTTACCAAAACTGGAGAATGCATTATCTGGTGCAGCTGTGCATTGTAGCCTGTTTTTAACGTTTGCTTGTTCAATTAAGCTTTGACAAAAAAAAACAAAAAAAACCTGCAAGCGGATTTGAGGTGGGGACCAGGCCAGGTGGTAGGCACCCAAGAAGGAAGGAATGACACACAGAGGCCTGAGATATTAGAGTGCATTGTCATGAATGATCCAAACACACTAACAGTCTATGCAGAGGTTTCAACAGGCAGAACACTCACCGATAATTATGCAGAATTTGTGGAGAGCAATGTCGAGGACTGACAGCAGCTGGCACAGGAAGTGGCTTATAAGCAGTAAGCAACGAGGCACTGAAGTGGAAAGATTCCACACAGCAACAACAGTCCTTATACTGTCCCTCCTCCGGAACCTTTCCCTACTCAAGGCACACTCTCCATAGCCAGCAGGTTCCTGTCCCTAATCCAACCACATGCAAAAATGCGCACCAACTCCAGTGAGCCAGTGCTTTTATAAAAACTGCCCTCACTAAAGAGGTCAGACAGCTGTTCACCCGATGACATGTATGGAGGCCTAAAAGGAATGCGTGTGCCTCCCGCCCTCCACTCTCCCTGCATGGTGGTTGCAGACAGTGCCAGCTGTGTAACGAGGTCAACTTAAACCTGCCTACATGATTGGTTTTTATGCAGAGCTGCATCAGATTTTGCGCTCTCCATTTGTAGTAAATATAATGTAGCACCCTGCTCCTATTGAGTAGGCGCTATGTTTAAATTGGAGTTATCTGAGCTGTAGTTTGGCTCAGAAATATTGTGTTAAATTACTGGTTTCTGTTCCAGTCCAGTTGTGTTGCGCTTTTTCCACTTGACTGTAGGTGTCGCCGTCACCACAGGTCAAGGTTAGAAATGCAGCAGGCTGGGCGTATTGGGTATTCCTTGCCCAGAAGCAGCCCAGTGGGAGTGGTCCCCCCGCTGTGCATTCTGGGAGAGGGTACTTAAGGGACAGACACCGTTTTCCGGGTCTCTCTCTGACCTGATGGCCCCCCTGGCCTAAGGTGTGCCGTAAAAGTTCTTCTGTCTCGGGGCCGGTTGGCCCGAGGCCTCGTTACTGATAGTAGGCTCAGGAGTTTCTGGGGCCTACTGGTCCAGGGGTGGTCCCTTGCTGTCTTGCCTGCGGGAAGAAGCTGAGCAATTGGAGACTCAATTGGAGGACGCATCCCGGCCCATCTACCTCACAGTGTTGCCGGCTTGGCTGAAAGAAACTGGTACTGTGTGACTTTAGACTTTGCAAAAGTTCTGGATCATACAATCCTGTGGCAGAGGATTGTGCAGAGACCATGTATATTCTTCAAGTCTGTGGCAGAGACTATGACCGAGCACCGCACCGGCTGCTAGGTCAGTGAAAGAGGCCTATCCGATGGTTGCTAGATCCAGTGTGGAAACTGTTTGTCCTCTGGATAAAAGAAGTACCCGTGATCCGCAAATACAAGGTACCTGAATCTCCCCTAATCCTCCATCCCTCTAACGGACTTTGTTAAATAAAACCATGGGGAAAAGAGACTATGTGTTGGTGCTGACATCTGTGGACAACTCTTCAATGAGACCTCCTATGATGGACACGGTGGAACAGTAAGGCCCAAAACAAAAACCAGCAGTTCCTGCAGCGCGCATAGCGGAAGTAAACAGGAGGACGTCCTCCTGGCAGGAAGGCGCCGCGCTGTAGACGTCTTGTCTATAGCGCAGGCGCCAAGTGGTTAAAAAAGAAAAACTGAAATATCACATGGTCCTAAGTATTCAGACCCTTTGCTCAGTATTTAGTATTTTCACCCTTTTGATCGAATACAGCCATGAGTCTTTCTGGGAAAGATGCAACAAGTTTTTCACTCCTGGATTTGGGGATCCTCTGCCATTCCTCCTTGCAGATCCTCTTCAGTTCTGTCAGGTTGGATGGTAAACGTTGGTGGACAGCCATTTTTAGGTCGCTCCAGAGATGCTCAATTGGGTTTAAGTCAGGGCTCTGGCTGGGCCATTCAAGAAAAGTCAGGGAGTTGTTGTGAAGCCACTCCTTCGTTATTTTAGCTGTGTGCTTAGGGTCACCTTTGGCCCAGTCTGAGGTCCTGAGCACTCTGGAGAAGGTTTTCGTCCAGGATATCCCTGTACTTGTCCGCATTCATCTTTCCCTTGACTGCAACCAGTCGTCCTGTCCCTGCAGCTGAAAAACACCCCCACAGCATGATGCTGCCACCACCATGCTTCACTGTTGGGACTGTATTGGACAGGTGATGAACAATGCCTGGTTTTCTCCACACATACCGCTTAGAATTAAAGCCAAAAAGTTCTCGCTTGGTCACATCAGACCAGAGAATCTTATTTGTCACCATCTTGGAGTCCTTCAGGTGTTTTTTAGCAAACTCCATGCAGGCTTTCATGTGTCTTGCACTGAGGAGAGGCTTCCTTTTGGGCCACTCTGCCATAAAGCCCCGACTGGTGGAGGTCTGCAGTGATGGTTGACTTTCTACAACTTTTTCCCATCTCCCGACTGCATCTCTGGAGCTCAGCCACAGTGATCTTTGGGTTCTTCTTTACCTCTCTCACCAAGGCTCTTCTCCCCCTGATAGCTCAGTTTGGCCGGACGGCCAGCTCTAGGAAGGGTTCTGTTCATCCCAAATGTCTTCCAGTTAAGGATTATGGAGGCCACTGTGCTCTTAGGAACCTTAAGTGCAGCAGAATTTTTTTGCAACCATGGCCAGATCTGTGCCTTGCCACACTTCTGTCTGAGCTCTTCAGGCAGTTCCTTTGACCTCATGATTCTCATTTGCTCTGACATGCACTGTGAACTGTAAGGTCTTATATAGACAGGTGTGTGGCTTTCCTAATCAAGTCCAATCAGTATAATCAAACACAGCTGGACTCAAATGAAAGTGTAGAACCATCTCAAGGATGATCAGAAGAAATGGACAGCACCTGAGATAAATATATGAGTGTCACAGCAAAGGGTCTGAATACGTAGGACCATGTGATATTTCAGTTTTTCTTTTTTAATAAATCTGCAAAAATGTCAACAATTCTGTGTTTTCCTTTCAATATGGGGTGCTGTGTGTACATTAATGAGGAAAAAAACAAAAAAACTTAAATGATTTTAGCAAATGGCTGCAATACAGGTCCTTCTCAAAAAATTAGCATATTGTGATAAAGTTCATTATTTTCTGTAATGTACTGATAAACATTAGACTTTCATATATGTTAGATTCATTACACACAACTGAAGTAGTTCAAGCCTTTTCTTGTTTTAATATTGATGATTTTGGCATACAGCTCATGAAAACCCAAAAATCCTATCAAAAAATTAGCATATTTCATCCGACCAATAAAAGAAAAGTGTTTTTAATACAAAAAAAGTCAACCTTCAAATAATTATGTTCAGTTATGCACTCAATACTTGGTCGGGAATCCTTTTGCAGAAATGACTGCTTCAATGCGGCGTGGCATGGAGGCAACCAGCCTGTGGCACTGCTGAGGTGTTATGGAGGCCCAGGATGCTTCGATAGCGGCCTTAAGCTCATCCAGAGTGTTGGGTCTTGCGTCTCAACTTTCTCTTCCCAATATCCCACAGATTCTCTATGGGGTTCAGGTCAGGAGAGTTGGCAGGCCAATTGAGCACAGTAATACCATGGTCAGTAAACCATTTACCAGTGGTTTTGGCACTGTGAGCAGGTGCCAGGTCGTGCTGAAAAATGAAATCTTCATCTCCATAAAGCTTTTCAGCAGATGGAAGCATGAAGTGCTCCAAAATCTCCTGATAGCTAGCTGCATTGACCCTGCCCTTGATAAAACACAGTGGACCAACACCAGCAGCTGACATGGCACCCCAGACCATCACTGACTGTGGGTACTTGACACTGGACTTCAGGCATTTTGGCATTTCCCTCTCCCCAGTCTTCCTCCAGACTCTGGCACCTTGATTTCCGAATGACATGCAAAATTTGCTTTCATCCGAAAAAAGTACTTTGGACCACTGAGCAACAGTTCAGTGCTGCTTCTCTGTAGCCCAGGTCAGGCGCTTCTGCCGCTGTTTCTGGTTCAAAAGTGGCTTGACCTGGGGAATGCGGCACCTGTAGCCCATTTCCTGCACACGCCTGTTCACGGTGGCTCTGGATGTTTCTACTCCAGACTCAGTCCACTGCTTCCGCAGGTCCTCCAAGGTCTGGAATCGGTCCTTCTCCACAATCTTCTTCAGGGTCCGGTCACCTCTTCTCGTTGTGCAGCGTTTTCTGCCACACTTTTTCCTTCCCACAGACTTCCCACTGAGGTGCCTTGATACAGCACTCTGGGAACAGCCTATTCGTTCAGAAATTTCTTTCTGTGTCTTACCCTCTTGCTTGAGGGTGTCAATGATGGCCTTCTGGACAGCAGTCAGGTCGGCAGTCTTACCCATGATTGCGGTTTTGAGTAATGAACCAGGCTGGGAGTTTTTAAAAGCCTCAGGAATCTTTTGCAGGTGTTTAGAGTTAATTAGTTGATTCAGATGATTAGGTTAATAGCTCGTTTAGAGAACCTTTTCATGATATGCTAATTTTTTGAGATCGGAATTTTGGGTTGTCATGAGCTGTATGCCAAAATCATCAATATTAAAACAAGAAAAGGCTTGAACTACTTCAGTTGTGTGTAATGAATCTAAAATATATGAAAGTCTAATGTTTATCAGTACATTACAGAAAATAATGAACTTTATCACAATATGCTAATTTTTTGAGAAGGACCTGTATAACACATATATATATATATATATATATATATATATATATATATACATACATATACATACACACACACACACACACACACACACACACACACATATACATATACATATATACACATACATCAGAGTTATGACTTTCCCTACCACCTCATACTAAATTGCTGGGTGTCATTCTTGTGTATGCTTCATATGTAATGAAAACGTTAATAAAGCTTACATTAAAAAGAATATATATTATTTTGTTTTGGACAAAGTGGAGAAGTGCAAAAAATCTTGAGATTTTTTGGGCCGTCCTCGTCCCTAGTAAAGCTTGGTGATTTTTACCTAAAGGTAAAGCCTATAATGAGGCTTACCTGTAGGTAAAAAGAATAATCTCCTAAACCTGCACAGTTAAGGAGATATTGACCCTGCATGCAGCCGCTGACATCAGCGATGCACGTGCTCTGAAGGTCCGGTGTATTCTGCCAGAACAGAAGGCTCCCACGCGCATGCACGGGAGTGGTGTACATGAAGCCTTAAAACTTCTAAGCATTTGATTGCCTTATTGTCCCTCTGACAATGGTACCACAACATTTTGAGCAGGTGCCACAGGGACAGGAATTGAGGGGGAAAAAATAAATCAAAAAAAAAATCACCAAATTGGGCCACAGACCGAAATAAAAAAAACTGAAATATTTTTATTTCTTTCCTACTCTCTCTAAAAACTGAAAAAAAAAAATCTGAATTTAAGCTTTCTGACCAGATCAGTAAGGTAACATGCCAAGAGCAATTCCAGGCAGTAAAATCATCCAGTAAACAGCACCTGTCCTACAGTCAAAAGGTTCACTTTACAGTAGCTCTTTGTAATATAAATAGGCACACACAGGAATCACTAATCATATTCAGACTTTCAAGACACGTCTGCTTCTGATTGATGTCTGAGAAACTTTTTTTTATATGTTTACATCAACATTCTGCAAGATCTGAAGCAATTTAGAACATATTATTGAAATATTTCAAGCACTTTAACAGATGAAACTTATTTGATCACAAGCATTAGTGCAGGTAAAATGGACTGAAGTGACTGGCCCCAGGTGGCCAGAGCTGAAACACAGAGCTGAAACAAATTCTCTTACATAAGTTGTACTTGTTTATCTGAAACTCTTTCTCCTCTAAGGCTTTCTAAAAAAAAAAAAAAAAAAAAAAAACACAAACACACCAAAGACTTTCTCGCACCTTCCGCAGCCAGGGGATGGGGGATCAGATGTCCCACACAGCTGTACAGAAAGGAGAGCCGAGTGTAATCTGAGACCCACCATATTTGGTGCTTTGGCCTGAGGCTAATACACACTATAGAGGGATATTCTCTGTTCATTTCAGAGGTTTACAACCACTTTTAAGTGCAGGTGAACTCAAAACTTAACGATTAACATTTGAAGGGAACATTTAGAAATGTTAATTGTGCCTAAGCAGTACCCTGAATTTTTACCTTTTTGTCTGGAATACCTCCTGAAAAATAGCAGTAAGCATGTCTAGGCACACCTGTGCCTACAGCCTCATAACCGTACATCTGCAGTGTGAGATCTAAGGCACTGCTGCCTTTAACTGCTAGTCTCAGGAGATTGGATTGAGATTTGGCAATATCATTATTGTGCCGTCAACTATTCTCCTCGCTGGAGGCTCTGACACAATGAAGCAAAGCCCTGTCTTTACACAAAGCAGAACACCACATGGTAAAGTCAGTAATAAAAGAAATATTAGCAAGGATAGCACAGGCAATACTAGTGACCAGTCATTTGTCCCCCCCCCCCCCCTCCACTGGTACAACTCCAGGTGTTGGGCTCTGAGGATGCAAGGTTTTTTTTTTTTTTTTTTAAATGTTGAACTTGTGTATCTATTAGGATAACATAAGCCATGACAACATAATGATTACACAAGGCAGGACAACAATGGACAGCAAAACTTGAAATATGTGGTCCTGATTTGTCTCATCAGTCCAGTGGTTTGGAAACACAACTTTCTGGTGGATTAAACATACAGCACGTTGTGTGTACAAGCTGTGACTCACCCATTTTTACATGGAGATCTTCGAGACATCAGCACCACAAAATCCCTCGACTTGCTTTGCTTTACAGGAGGGGAAGTTATATAAAATATTTTATCGTCATCACTGGCAGTTTCAACTTCTTTACAGCTTCTGCAAATATAATAGAAATAAAAAGGGATAGACTTCATAAAGCTTCAAACCATCAAAAATGGAAATATACATCTTAAAAAACAAAAATTAAAACACACTATACAACAGAAGTCAGTTTGATGCAAAGATCGGTATGGATTAAGCTTTTAAAATCCTTATTTCTGTGTATAATTTGTGATCGTATATGCCAGAGCGAGAGCGCAAGCGAGCGGCTAGGCCTGTGGTGACTTGCTATAAAGGCTAATCTACAAATCTCCAATTAATTCCATAAACAAAAGATCTCTAAACACTGCACTAACAATGCAAGATATCCAAAAGTAAGGTGTTGCTCCAAAACTACTTTTAAATCTCCTTGTTTCCTTCTGCACTGACCTGCTCTGCACCAGAACCAAGTCCACTTCCACTCCTCTCTCTCGCCTAGCCACAAAGAGAGTCACATTCTGTGTGTCTATACTAGTCAAATAACATTTTATCTGTAATAGCAACAAAGAGACCCTTGCCTGCAGACCGTCCCAAACGCGTTCCACCCAGTCACCCAGTGCATGCTTAAAGATTACTGGGTGAAACGCATTTGAGTGGGACGGTCTGCAAGTGGGGAATCGTTGTTGCAGTCACTCATTAAACTTTGACTAGCACAGACCCACAGAGTGCAATCCTGTTTTTTGTCTCCTTGAGACAGCATTTTAGAAGATGTTCTTTCTGAAAATACACTATACTTCTACTTTAAATCAACCTTTCCCAACCTGGTATCCATGGAACCCGATGGTTCCTTCAGAAGGTTGCTAGGAGGTTCCTTGAGCAATCAGCAATTTCCACCACTCCGATAATTACCGAAGTAAGTGATCTTTTTAGCCATCTGTAAGGGGGTAGTCTTTCAAATGCAGGCTAGCTAGCAAGTGTGCTGGGAAAATTGTGTGCGTTGCCCTTCCATGTGCACCTTACTGCCAAGACTAGTTATAAATTGGGGTGGCTGCCATTGTTTTGTATAGCTTGTTTGCCGATTGATGTGGGGGCACATTTGATGCCTTCAGCTGCCATTTGTGCTGTTGCTGGTTGTCTAATGTGTTCCTGTGCCTTTGAGTGGACTCCCACCAGAGAAACCTGCCCTTGATTTATCTACTACTATGTGCTCCAACCTTCAGATGCTCAAAACTATAGAATTAGGACCACAGTATACAGGGGTGCCTTGATATGCGCAATGCGGCTTCCACATATATTTGCAAATGTGTGCAACAAAACCCTCTTCTTTTAATGTGAATGGTTAGACAATGTAAATTTGGTTGTTTTGCAGGCTAGCTGGTAAGTGTGCTGGAAATGTATGTTCGTGATGTGCGTTTCTCTTTTATGTGCACCTTACTGCAAAGGCCAGTTATAAATTGGGGTGGTTGCCATCTTTTTGTATAGGTAGTCTTCCCAATGACCACCAATGGCGGCTAAACAGAAAGCTTCTTACTCACCATCACACTAAGATACCAATGTGTTCCTGTGCCTTTGAGGAGTGGACTCCCACCAGGAAAACCTGCCCTTGATTTATCTACTGCTATGTGCTCCAACTTACAGACACTTAAAACGATAGAATTAGGACCACAGTATACAGGGGTGCCTTGATATGCGCAATGCGGCTTCCACATGTATTTGCAAATGTGTGCAACAAAACCCTCTTAATGTGAATGGTTAGACAATGTCAATTTGGTTGTTTTGCAGGCTAGCTAGTAAGTGTGCTGCAAATGTATGTTTGTGATGTGTGTTGCCCTTCTATGTGCACCTTACTGCAAAGGCCAGTTATAAATTGGGGTGGTTGCCATCTTTTTTTTATAGGTAGTCTTTCAAATGACCACCAACAGCGGGTAAGAAGAATGCTTCTTACTCACCATCACACTAAGATACCACAAGCTTTAAGTATAGTACTTAGTAGGGGTTCCCTGAAACTAAAAAAAGTAATTTTAGGGGTTCCTCAGTGTTAAAAAGGTTGAGAAAGGCTGATCTAATGTAAAACAGAGGCTCTCTTAGGCAACCAAAAAAAAAAAAAATCTGTAATTGATACTGAGAAAATATATGGGTATCTATTGTCCAAAATGAAGGACAACACATTCTGACCAATCATGCTAAGGGATCAATTTCAACCCAAGATAACCGTTTCCTATTTTCTAAAGAATGATCTGTTTTAAAAATGACCATCAGGGGCTTGCACTGTATTTGTATATTATTGCATTGCTTTAAACATTTTATGACTTGCAGAGACTGTTCATTAAGGGCTGTTTTGATTGGCTACAACTTGAAGTCATCCTGAACATGAGCGTCCATGGCAGGTGGGGAGGGGGCACATTTTCTGAGCTATTGCAAGTGGAAAACTATGCCAGAAATATAGGAAGGCATCTGCAACCATCTTTCAGTTCTGTTAAAAAATGTGTTTAGACAGACTGATTCCTGAAGCCCGATGTCAATTTGTTTATGTACAGTGCATCCGGAAAGTCTTCACAGTGCTTCACTTTTTCCACATTTTGTTATGTTACAGCCTTATTCCAAAATGGATGCAATTCATTTTTTCCTCAAAATTCTACAAACAATACCCCATAATGACAACATGAAAGAAGTTGGTTTGAAATGTATTTTTAATAAATTTGCAAAAAACGAAAAAAATGTAGATAAGTATTCACAGCCTTTGCTCAATACTTTGTTGAAGCATCTTTGGCACCAATTGCAGCCTCAAGTCTTTTTGAGTATGATGCTACACACGTGGCACACCTTTTTGGGCAGTTTTTCCCATTCTCCTTTGCAGAACCTCTCAAGCTCCATCAGGTTGGATGGGGAGTGCTGGTGCACAGCCATTTTCAGATCTCTCCAGAGATATCCAATCAGGTTCAAGTCTGGGCTCTGGTGGGGCCACTCAAGGACATTCAGAGTTGTCTTGTAGCCACTCCTTTGTTATCTTGGCTGTGCTTAGGGTCCTGTTGGAAGATGAACCTTCGCCCCAGTCTGAGGTGCAAAGTGCTCTGGGGCAGGTTTTCATCAAGGATGTCTCTATACATTGCTGAATTCTGACTAGTCTCCCAGTTCCTGTCGTTGAAAAACATCCCAACAGCATGATGCTGCCACCACCATGCTTCACTGTAGGGATGTTATTGGCCAGGTGATGAGTGGTGCCTGGTTTTCTTCAGACACGACTGAGGCCAAATAGCTCAATTTTGTTTCTCATGGTCAGAGTCCTTCAGGTGCCTTTTGGCAAACTCCAGGCAGGCTGTCATGTGCCTTTTAGTGAGGAGTGGCTTCTGTCTGGCCACTCTACCATACAGGCCTAATTGGTGGAGTGCTGCAGAGATGGTTGTTCTTCTGGAAGGTTCTCCCCTCTCCACAGAGAAATGCTGGAGCTCTGTCAGAGTGACCATCGAGTTTTTGGCCAGGCGGCCCACTCTATGAAGTGTCCTGGTGGTTCCAAACTGCTTTCATTTACGTATGATAGATGCCACTGTGCTCATTGGAACCTTCAATGCTGCAGAAATATTTCTGTACCCTTCCCCAGATCTGTGCCTTGAAACAATCCTGTCAGAGGTCTACAGACACATCCTTGGACTTCCTGGCTTGGTTTGTGCTCTGACATGCACGGTTAACTGTGGGACCTTATATAGACAGGTGTGTGCCTTTCCAAATCATGTACAATCAACTGAAATTACAACAGGTGGACTCCAATCAAGTTGTAGAAACATCTCAAGGATGATCAGTGGAAACAGGCTGCACCTGAGATCAATTTTGAGTGTCATGGCAAAGGCTGTGAATACTTATGTACAACTTTTCAAACAAATATTTCAAACAAACATCTTTCACGTTGTCATTATGGGGTATTGTTTGTAGAATTTTGAGGAAAATTATGATTTTAATCCATTTTGGAATAAGGTTGCAACATAAAAAAAAATGTGGAAAAAAGTGAAACTCTTTGAATACTTTCTGGATGCACTATACAGGATAGCTCAGGGAAGAGTTAGAGCTACGGTCAGGATTTAGTGCTATCTGTGTCCTTACTGGGGAGAATTCTCCTCACTTACTGTCAGGAAAGGAAGTTTTGGAAAATCTCTTGCAACTGGAACATAGACAAAAACACATTTTTATTAGAGTGAGCACTGGTTGGGCTTTGACTGGGGTTTTTATTATTGCTGCCCATGCTTTCCATTCCTGGTAACTTCTGCATCCCTCATTCCTGATGGCTGTCAAGGGGACAAGCTCTGATAGAAAATACTAAACAAGGGTGTCACAGACTAAAATTAACACTTGACAGACAATTTAAGTCCTCCCTACTTTATCCCAGAAAGAACTGTAGCTAGATTTGAACTTTAAAAAGGTGGTCTTTTCATCTGCATTTCTCATTAGGAGGGGGGTTTCATCTTTGTTCAGTCCTTATCAAGGGTCAGTATCTACTTCCTGGACTGAGATTTTGACTCAGATGCAATACAGTTTTGTAAATCATAGTGTCAGGTATTTACAGACAGACAAGAATTGCACAGACGCAGATCAGCCCCTGCTGCATCTTCTCAACTTGTGACTTGCTACAGAGGGGGGGGGGGGGGGACCTGCTTTCCTATGTCTGCAGAAAACCGATGACGACATCTCAACCTAGTAAAGTCACTTGACAGGAGCACAAGAATTTCCCTTAATTGGTAAAAAGGTTGTGCTCCTTTCAAAACGTATACTGTTGTAGTATAGTGTGATATGTCATAAATCTATACATGCGAACTTGTAAAAAGGTACTGAAAGTTTGTTATGCTTACAAGTAGTGCATATCCCAATGTGGTCGCAGACCAAGGTCAGACAGCAGAAAATAAGCCTGGCTTGCGTGTACCTTTACTTGCATTTCAACTTTTATTGATAGTATATCATTTTCTTCATGAGTAAAAACTTTCACCTGAAAAAAAAAAAAAGTGAAATTTCCAAATGTGTTGACACCAAGAAAAAAAAAAAAAAAGCCTCAAGTCTGATCGTTTTATACCATATGAGCCAGTGCAAGCAACCCACACTGCGTTTGCGATCCTTTTTGGGGTGTTAACTTTGTATTGACACCTGCAGCGGATCGCAAACAAACACAGTGCAATTGCAATATATACGCTTTCCCGCGATGCATATGTGTGAACAATCACCCTTGGGCTTAGTGTCTTTGGTTGTTTTGCAGGCTTTTTCTGAGCATTTGTACAGACATATATGTGGGCATCCGAGGCTTGAGCATTTTATATTTGAATTATTTTTAGGCAATGGAGAGCTAGTTACTAAAGGGGAAAAAGTAAATAAAAAATAAAAATGATGTGATAAGTGCATTTTCGCATTGTTTCTTGCACATGTTAACAATTTTCAGGTGTACCCACTGAAGTCTATTGGGGCCAAAAACTCTTTAAACTCATGTACTTTTTAGAGCTACAAGATTCAAGTGACACTACACTCAGGTGTCAAAAAGCCAAAATTGAAAACCATTGGGATTTTGGTTGTTGATCATTTTGGAGCTTCACGCTACAAAATACTCAGGTGTGAATGGGACCTTATAGTATGCTGTGTAAATACAACATTCGCTCTAACTCATGACCAGACCTTGCGATGCACAACAAAAGCCTCTTGACTGGCTGAAATCCAAAGAGGAAATTATAAACTGGCACACAGCAAACTCCTTTAGTGTAACTTTTACTCCAGATACATGTAACAATTTCCAACAATCTTACAGGCGCAATTCAGCCTTGCATGGCATTAGTCATGGTGATGACCGCTTCCATCTATGTCAAAACGTAAAAAAAAGTCCTGGGCAATACTCCGACGTCATCAAATCGTAAAGTTAATACTGAAACCAATGGTTTCTGCACAGTCCCCTCCCTTAGTCATGTCCCTCTAATGCGTTTCATCTGGATTGGGCTTAATCGTAGAGGTAACCTCTATGATTAAACCCAATCTGGGTTTAACATCAGTGGTGCATGGCGAAGGGCAGATACTGCACAGAATCCAGTGGTTTCAGAAGAAACGTTGTGGTTGGTGTGGTCTGGGTTTTTTAAATTGAAGTTAGTGCTCCTTTCAGGGCCTCGCACCTTATATGGAGGTTCAGTTAAGTCATTGTGCACAGGAGGCTTGGAGCGGCGCTGTTTTTTTTTTCACACTCCTGGCTATGACTAAGGCTGAAATAGTTCTGTATGAATTGTAGCGCCCCCCCAATATTTGGGGGCGCTATGTGGAAATTTAGAGGTAGTCTGAGCCGGTAGTTGGGCTCAGACCAATCAATGATTCAATATTGCTCTGCTCTGGGTGTGATACTGTGTGGCAGTAGTGTTTTCCTTTGCCTGTAGGTGGCAGTCACCGCCGGCATAGGTTAAGCTACAGGGGGTATCGCAGCACCTTGGGTGTCCTCTCGGCAGCCGTGCAGTGGGCGTGGTCAATCCGCGGTGCATGCTGGGAGAGGGTACAAAAGAGGAAGACACCATTTGGCGTGAGGCGATTCCAGGGGGACCCCAAGGCGCAAGGGGGGACCTCTGGTCCAGCGAGTGTGCCTCGTGGTCCGCATGGCACGAGGTGCGCAAGTGTGTTTAGGCCTCGGGCACCTTCAGCCCGAGGTCCTGTTGCTGCATCGTGGGCCCAGCTCCGCTGGCAAGGGCCTACGCATCGGAGAAGGATCCCAGGCTGCCCACTTCTAGGGGGCCCAACTTTAGGAAAGGAGACCAGGGGAGGATCAGTCCCAGAGGAGACTAGTAGACTTGTGCACAACGGAAAAATTCGTTCCGTTTCGGTTCGTTTCTTTCCGGTCCTGTTGATTCGTAATCATTCGTAATTTTGCTAGACGGGATTTTTCGTGTTCGGACTCATTCGTATTTTTGCAAGCGACATTTTTCGTTGAATTTTTTGTTGCTTTATAATTCGTACTTTCGGTAGAGTACGTTGTTTTTCGTTGATTCTGGACACAACTCCTACTTTCGTAACTTTTTTTGGGTTCGTACTTTCGGTAGAGTACGTTGTTTTTCGTTGATTCTGGACACAACTCCTACTTTCGTAACTTTTTTTGGGTTCGTTGATTCGTAATTTTCCGTGTCTCTCTCACAACGACGCTGCCTATTATGCCTAATGTGCTTCGAATGGATTTGTACTTTTCTAAATACATTGCGGTTATTTGTAACGATTCGAAATCTCGTATTTTACTTTCGTTTTTAACATGCGGCTATAGGCTCCGCCCCTGTACACCATTTTCAGAGGGTTCAGCACGGTGAGGGAGAAGCAGAGAGCAGAGCAGAGTGAGTGTTATTGTGCTTCGAATGGATTCAAAATCTCGTATTTTACTTTCGTTTTTTACATGCGGCTATAACCTCCGCCCCTGTACACCATTTTCAGAGGGAGTTCAGCACGGTGTGGGAGAAGCATAGAGCAGAGCAGAGTGAGTGTTATTGTGCTTCGTATGGATTCGTACATTCGTAACTTTTTCATAACGAATTATGCCGAAGACATTCGGGCATTCGCTATTTGCGGTATAATTTATTTCGGATTCGGTCTTATTCGTAATTGCTTTGTTCGGAAATTCGAATGCTTCCGAATGTCCGAAAGTTGCTAAATTCGGACGAATTTCAATTCGTTACGAAACGAATTGCACAAGCCTAGAGACTAGCGACGGTACTGCTGTCTCAGGAAGAGGCCTGAAAACTCGCCTAAGGAGGGATCCATCTTCAACAGTTACAAAGCCTGCAATGTGCTGGCCTGGCACAGAGGTTCTTATTCAGTATTGTTTGGCTGGGAGGTTCGGGACATAGATTCTGTGGCAGAGGATTCCCCGATCACATCCCTAGATACTCAGGAAAGGTAAAAGATTGATTTGTGCTCCATCCCGGCTGCCAGGACCGCTCTCATAGGGACTATCCGGGTGAGCGGTGCCCACTCGGGCTTGGGTGGCGACGAAAGATTGACATTTGACATTGAGCTTTGGGTGTTGCGTCTCTGAACCTTCCCCCTACTTCCTTCAACTTTCTGCTCTTTCTCTCTCCAAGTTGACTCAAAGAGAAGAATAAAGCCTTGCTGATTAGGTTTTACTCATGTGTAGACATTGGCCTTATTCCTGGAGCTTTTGTTTGCCTAGACAACGGAGCTAGAGGATCCAATCCAGAGAGGTAATTGCTGCAGACCCAAAACAAAACCAGCCGGTCCCTTAAATGGGGGTAAGTGCTACAGAATATTGGAAATTGTTACATGTATCTAAAATAAAAATTACACCAAATAAAAATGCAGTTTGTCAGCTTATGACTATTTCAATTATTCTAGATACATGTAACAATCAATAATACAGAACCATTTCAGTCTTAGTCAGACATAGCCGGGAAGGGGTCCATAGCCATGACTATGGGCGTGTAAGGTGGAAATGTGTCACCATTATTACTGGAAATTATTACATATATCTGGAGCAATGGGTTGGATTGAAGTAGATGTGTGTCGGCTTATCATTTTCTTTTTAGTTGTAATAGTAATAACAATAACTGTAGCAAAAAACAGAAGTAGCAAAAAGAAACAGAGAAGTGATAGTTACAGTAGTGACCACAACAGTAATAGTACATTGTACCAACATAGTTTTGTTCTTATTGCACACCCTCCTCGAGTTCCTTATTCCACTATTAATTTACACCCGTCATCAGGTAAAAAATCATTGGATGCCATTGCCGACTTCATTCTCGCCCGGAAAAAGGATGCAGAGTAGGAATTTCAGAAAAAAGTAACAAGTCTTTATCTGAATACATGTGCACCTGTGACTAATGGTCCCAAAAGCAAAAGCGGCAGTATGACAGCCCGGCAACTAGTATTTCCAAAAAGAGCGGTCTGCAGTGGCAGTTCCTATTTCCTTCAGGAAAGGTTTACTTTAAATATTGGCCTGTGCACCAAGCCAAAAATTGTGCCCTTAATTTTCTTCCCTGAGCTCTACATGGAACACATCAAAGCTGCTACATATAGGGGTCGATTTACTAAAACAGGAGACAGTGAAAAATCTGGTGCAGCTGTGCATGAGCGCCAATCAGCTTCTACCTTAAGTGGTTAAAGCTCAACTGAACAAGCTGAACGACCGCCCCATGTACATATACGTCGGCAAAATGGCACGGACAGGCACAATCACGTACCTGTACGTGACTGCCTTCGTATGGGTGGGGGATCCGATCTGACCCCCCTCCGGTACATAGAGCGGTCGTTTTCCGTGCGGGAGCGATCCGTGATGAGGGGACCGCCATTTGTTTCTGGCCACCCCCTCGCGATCGCTCCCGGCGAATGGGATGCTTCCTCTGCCTGTGTAATGTAAACACAGGCAGGAGGAAGTGATGTCATCTCTCCATGCGGCGCTCACATAGACCGGAGCGCCATGGAGAGAAGACATCAGGTTAGTGCACTGAACAGCACACTGACACCAGGACACATAGGCACACGTTCGCCCCCCCAGATCACCCCCCAGCCACAGTGTCACCGATTGCAGTGATCAGTTATTTACTGATCACTGCAAACAGTGTCATCTGTGTTTTTTCTGATCGCCTGTATTAGTGTCGGTGGTGCCGATAGGTAGTCCGTTATTCTTTTAGGTTCGCCGCCAGGTTTTTATAGCGTCAGGTACCCCCATATATTACCTAATATAGGTTTTAACCCCCTGATTGCCCCTAGAGTAACCCTTTCACCAGTGATCACCGTATAAGTGTTACGGGTGACGCTGGTTAGTTAGTTTGCTTTTTATAGTGTCAGGGCACCTGCCGTATATAACCCAATAAAGGTTTAACCCCCCTGATCGCCCGGCGGGTGATATCAATTAGGTTTTAGCACCAGAGAGGGTCTGCGTTGCCCCAGGCAGCGTCAGGTTAGTGCCAGTAGCGCTAACACCCACGCATGAAGCATACACCTCCCTTAGTGGTATAGTATCTGAACAGATCAATATCCGATCTTATCAGATCTATACTAGCGTCCCCAGCAGTTTAGGGTTCCCAAAAATGCAGTGTTAGCGGGATCAGCCCAGATACCTGCTAGCACCTGTGTTTTGCCCCTCCGTCCAGCCCAGGCCACCCAAGTGCAGTATCGATCGATCACTGTCACTTACAAAACAAAAACACACATAACTGCAGGGTTCACAGAGACAGGCATGATCCCTGCGACTCCAGTGCTGTAGGAGGTGATTTCACCACCACAGTTAAAAAAAAGAGCATATATGCCAAAGCATAGGGGCAGCAGGGGCGGAGGAGCGATTTTGCTCCTAATGCCGCGTACATACGGTCGAAATTCCGACGGAGGCTTGCCCGTGGAAAAGTCAGACCGTGTGTACGTGACAAAACTTTTGCGGGATGATGCCCCCATGCTTTGGCATAGATAAATGGTGCATGTATGCCCATCATTAGAAGTTGGTGAATGAAGGGAGGTATTCTAATGGTGGGCATACCCACCGATCAATCTCTTTTTCGTTCAGCCAACAGGCTGCATGAAAAAAAGATTACAATACATGTCCAACAAGGACCAGCAACGTACTGGTATGTTGCTGGACTTTGAATGGTTATACCAGAATGATGCCTGCGGGTTTAGGTATCATTCTTTTCAGCCAGCGGCCGGCTTTAATGTAAAAGCAATCCTAGTGGCTAATTAGCCTCTGGACTGCTTTTACAAGCAGTGGGATGGAATGTCCCCCCCGGATATAAAAAGCGCCATTGGGAAAGCATGTTATCACACCGATCTTGGTGTGGTCAGATGCTTTGAGGGCAGAGGAAAGATTTTTTTTTAAAAAAAGGAGTACCTGTCACTACCTATTGCGATCATAGGGGATATTTACATTCCCTGAGATAACAATAAAAAAAATATGGAAGGAACAGTTTAAAAATAAAATAAAAAAGCAAAATTAGTAATAAAAAACAAAAAACAAAAAAAAACAAGAAAAAAATAAAATAAAAGAAAAAAAGCACCCCTGTCCCGCCCTGCTCTTGCGCAAAGGCAAATGCAAGCATCGGTCTGGCGTCATATGTAAACAGCAATTGCACCATGTATGTGAGGTATCACCGCGAAAGGCCAGATCAAGAGCAGTAATTTTAGCAGTAGACCTCCTCTGTAAATCTACTGTGGTAACCTGTAAATGCTTTTAAAAATGTATGTAGTTTGTCGCCACTGCGCGTTTGTCCGAAATTTTAAAGCATGTCGTGTTTGGTATCCATGTACTCGGCCTAAGATCATCTTTTTTATTTCATCAAACATTTGGGCAATATAGTGTGTTTTAGTGCATTAAAATTTTAAAAAAGTGTATTTTTTCCCCAAAAAATGCATTTGAAAAAAATCACCGCGCAAATACTGTGTGGGAAAAAAAATGCAACACCGATTTTAATCTGTAGGGCCTTTGCTTTAAAAAAATATATAATGTTTGGGGGTTCAACGTAATTTTCTTGCAAAAAAAATAAAAAAAATTCTCATGTAAACAAAAAGTGTCTTCAAGTGGTTAGAAGAGTGGATGTGTGACATAAGCTTCCTAATGTTGTGCAAAAATGCCAGGACAGTTCAAAACCCCCCAAATGACCCCATTTTGGAAAGTAGACACACCAAGCTATTTGATGAGAGGCATGTCGAGTCCATGGAATATTTTATATGTTGACACAAGTTGCGGAAAAAATAAAAAATGTTTTTCTTTTTTGCACAAAGTTGTCACTAAATGATATATTGCTCAAACATGCCATGGGCATATGTGGAATTACACCCCAAAATACATTCTGTTGCTTCTCCTGAGTACAGGGATACCACATGTGTGGGACTTTTTGGGAGCCTAGCCACGTACGGGACCCCAAAAACCAAGCACCGCCTTCAGGCTTTCTAAGGGTGTAAATTTTTGATTTCACTCCTCACTGCCTATCACAGTTTCAGAGGCCATGGAATGCCCAGATGGCACAACCCCCCCCCCCCAAATGACCCAATTTTGGAAAGTAGACACCCCAAGCAATTTGCTGAGAGGCATGGTGAGTATTTTGCAGATCTCGCTTTTTGTCACAAAGTTTTGAAAATTGAAAAAAAATAAAAAAAATCTTTCTTCATTTTCAAAAACAAATGAGCTGTAAAATACTCACCATGCCTCTCAGCAAATATCTTGGGGTGTCTACTTTCCACAATGGGGTCATTTGGGGGGGGTTGTGCCATTTTGGCATTTTATAGCCTTCGAAACTGTGATAGGTAGTGAGGAGTGAAATCCTGAAGGCGGTGCTTGGTTTTCGGGGTCCCGTACGTGGCTAGGCTCCTAAAAAGTCCCACACATGTGGTATAGGAGAAGCAGCAAAATGTATTTTGGGGTAAAATAAAAAAAAATATATTCATTTTGTCCCAAGTGATTGAATAATGACAAAAAAAAATGCAAGTTAGACTTACCGGTAACTCGTTTTCCAAGAGTCTTTCAGGACAGCACATGAGAGAGTGGCTCCACCCACTAGGAAACAGGAAACACAATCTCCACCATAATTTAAAAGGAGGCGACTCCCCACATCTCGTCAGTTGTAGTAGAGTACCTCCGGCCCAAGCTGGAACACATAATCAGAATATGGTTAATCACAGCATGTATGTACACACACATTATATATATATATATATATATATATAAAAATCTCATCAATATATGCAAACCAAGAAGGGCGGGTAGCTTGCTGTCCTGAAAGACTCTTGGAAAACAAGTTACCGGTAAGTCTAACTTGCATTTTCCCTTATCGTCTTTCAGGACAGCACATGAGGATAAGCGAGACTTACCAACTAGGGAGGGACAACAGCCTGCAGGACCTTTCTGCCAAATGCCTGATCATCGGCTGAAAGCAGGTCCAGTCTGTAATGATGGACAAATGTCAAATAGCTTGACCACGTAGCCGCCTTACAGATCTGATGTGGGGTGGCACCAGCTTTTTCTGCCCATGTAGTGGCTAGAGCTTGAGTAGAGTGTGCACGTATTCGCTGTGGAGGAGACAAACCCTTCTGGGAATAAGCTTCAGAAATAGACAGTTTTAGCCATCTAGCAATTGACCCCTTCGATGCTTGGCGTCCCTTTCTGTTACCAGAAAAAAGAACAAATAAAGAGTCCGAAGACCTAAAGTCCTTTGTTATTTCCAAGTAGTGTAATAAATTTCTTCTTACATCCAAGTTATGGAATATAGTCTCCCTTCTTCCTGAAGGATTTGAACAAAAAGTCGGCAGGATAATTTCCTGCGATCTGTTATGAACCGATGCCACCTTTGGCAAAAACCCTGGATCTGTTTTAAGCACAATCCTGTCTGGGTAAATTAACATAAAAGGTTATTTTATTGAAAGAGCGTGTAGTTCACTGATTCGTCTCGCAGTCGTAACTGCAACTAAGAATACCGTTTTAAGAGTCAAATCTTTCAACGAGATTGTCTGTAACGGTTCGAAAGGTTCTTTCGTGAAGGCTTGCAAAACTACTGACAGGTCCCATCTAGGAAAATGTTTAGTAGGCACTGGCCTGGCTCTAGTAAGTGACCTAAAGAATCTTGTGATCAAAGGAACTGAGGAAATTGGTTTTTCCAGGTATACTCCGAGGGCAGCCACTTGCACTTTGAGAGTGCTAATTGCAAGACCTTTGTCCACACCATTTTGTAGAAACTCCAGAATCGACACAATGTCTTCTAGGGTTCGGTTTGATGAATGACACCAACTGTTGTAGACTTTCCAAACCTTTGCGTAGATATCTCTAGTTACTCTCTTTCTACTGGCGAGTAAAGTAGCTACTAGAGGCTCTGACAGTCCTTTGTTCCTTAATAACTGCTCCTCAGATACCAAGCCATGAGGCTTAGTCTGGCTACATCCGGGTGGTACACTGGGCCCTGAAGTAGCAGGTCCTGCCTGAGAGGAAGCTGCCAGAAAGGTTTGATCATCATTTGTAGGATGGAGGAAAACCAGGCTCTTTTCGGCCAGAACGGAGTGATCAGGATTACTGATCCCTTTTCCTTCTGTATTTTTCTCAATACCAGAGGGATTAGCTGAAAAGGAGGGAATGCATAACCCAGATGGAAGCTCCAGGGATGTGCCAAGGCATCTATCCCTATTGATCCGCTGTCTCGGTGCAGAGAGAAGAATTGAGGGAGCTGGGTGTTTTCTTTTGATGCAAACAGATCCACCTGAGGACATCCCCACTTCTTGGTGATCAGTGAGAATATCTCCGGATTCAGGCTCCACTCTGCCTCTTGAATTCTCTGTCTGCTCAAGAAGTCTGCTACTTCGTTTAGCGTGCCTTTGAGATGCACTGCTGACAGGGAGAGTAAATGCTTCTCTGCCCACTCTAGGATTTCTGATGACAGCAACAGTAGAGCTTTGCTCCTTGTACCCCCTTGTTTGTTCAGGTATGCCACTGTGGTGACATTGTCTGAAAGAATCTGCACATGGGACCCTTGGAGGTTTGGAGAGAAGGCAGCTAAGGCTAGAGCAACTGCTTTTAACTCCCTCCAGTTTGAGGACCTTCCTGTTTCGGATTGGGACCAAACTCCCTGTGCTATGTTTTGATCCCAGTGGGCTCCCCATCCCCAACTGCTGGCGTCTGTCGTGACCCTTACTTCTGTCGGAAAGGACCAAAGCAGGCCCCTTGACAGAACTGCCCGATTCCTCCACCACCAAAAAGTCCTCTTGACCCTGGTGGGAAGTTTTACTTTTGTGTCTAAGGTTTCTGGGCTGTGATTCCATACCTGTAGAAGAAAACTCTGGAGGGGCCTGAAATGGAGCCTCGCCCATTGAATGGCCGGCATTGTTGAGGTTAAGGTACCCAGGACTGACATAATCCTCCTGATTGACACCTCCTGGTTTGTCTGAAGACTGGCTACTACACTCAAGACCTTGTCTTTCTTTTCTTCTGGGAGAAAAATCCTTTGCTCTACAGAATCTATCAGATAACCTAGAAACTGAACTCTTTGAGCAGGATTGAAATTTGATTTTTGAGTGTTTACAATCCAGCCCAAGGCTTCCAGATGACTGCGGGCCTTGGTTAGATCTACCTGCAACCTCTCTCTGGAAGGGGCAAAAATTAGGAGGTCGTCCAGATAAGGGATGACCGAGATTCCCTGTAGACGGAGAGGAGCTAGAGCTTCCGCCATTATCTTGGTGAATATCCGCGGGGCGGATGAAAGACCAAACGGGAGGGCCT
The DNA here is from genome assembly GCA_029206835.1 of Rana muscosa. Classification (NCBI taxonomy): domain Eukaryota; kingdom Metazoa; phylum Chordata; class Amphibia; order Anura; family Ranidae; genus Rana; species Rana muscosa. Next base: position 1,086,675,738 of record CM055116.1, on the reverse strand, counting down.
TGAATTGTAAATGAAGCACCTCCCTACCCATATTTATTGCCAACCTTAGGTATTTTTGAGACTGAGGGGCTATGGGCACATGCAGGTATGCGTCTCTTAAGTCGATTGATGCCATGAAGCATCCCTTGACTAAGAGATTTCTCACTGAAAAAATGGAGTCCATGCGGAACCGCCTGTAGTGGACTGACTTGTTTAACAGTTTTAAATTGAGAATGAGACGGAAGCTTCCTGATGGTTTACTTATCAGGAAAATTTGGGAGTAGAAACCCCGGTAACGTTCCTCTGGAGATACCTGAACCACAACACCCTGTCTCATCAGATCCTCCAAGAGGTTTTTCATGGCTAGGGCCTTTGTTGTGTCCCTTGGCAGGTTTGTTACACAGTATCTTTCTGGAGGAAGATCCGAAAGTTCTATTTTGTATCCCTGGGCCAGCGTGTCCAAAATAAATGTGTTTTCCGTCACGCTTGCCCAAAGAGGAAGGAATTTTTGAAGCCTTCCCCCCACAGGCAATGACAAGTCATTGCGTTTTATTGGTTTGCGCAGGAGGATTGAAGAGGACATTCCCTCTGCCTTTACCTTTTTGCGCCGACCAATTCTTTATTTTTTCTTGGGGCCTGCTTCCCTGATCCTGATTTTTTTGAGGTAGAAAAAAACACTTAACTGGTTGTTTTTTCTTTTTAACAGGAAAGGACCTTTTTGTCCGCTGTCCTATCTAAAATAGAATCCAGATCAGGACCGAACAAAAGATCTCCAAAAAAAGGAATTCCACATAACCTACTTTTGGAAGCTGCGTCCCCTGGCCATGTCTTAAGCCATAGAGCTCTCCTGGCTGAGTTGGTTAAGGCCCCAGATCTGGCTGACATCCTAATTGATTCTGCAGAGGCGTCAGAAATATAAGCCACATCTGCTGCTAGGGTAGAAAGAATCAAGGATCTCCTGCTTAGGTGAGTCTGCTATAATATGAGCTTTAAGCTGATTAAGCCAGAACTCCATGTTTCTAGAAACACAGGTAGTAGCCATAGCTGGTTTAAGGTTACCCATAATGAATTGCCAAGCTTTTTTAAGCTGCTGATCCATCCTTTTGTCCATGGGATCTTTGAGTACACCCATGTCTTCAAATGCCAAGTCGGTTGACCTGGAAACTTGTGAAACCGCTGCGTCTAATTTTGGAGTTTTTTTCCAAAGCGCATCTGGGTCTTCATTGAACGGAAAGCGTCTTCTATGCGATCTTGGGAAAAAAAATTTTTTCTCTGGATCAGCCCATTCCTTTTTAATGGCTTCCAAGATTACTGAATGCACAGGGAAAGTGCGACTTTTTGTTTCACTAAGCCCTGCATACATTCGGTCATGCAGCGATAATTCTCTCTTTTCTTCATCTATTCCCAATGTTGCATATATTGCTTTCAACAAACTGTCTACTTGCTCTAAGGACAGTTTGTATTTTGAAGGTGCATCTCCTGCATCATCTTCTTCCTCTTCCTCCTCATCTTCTCTGGAGTGAGAGGGGGAATGTTCCCTTTGGGTGGGAGGGCCAGCTTCAGCCTCTAGCCCCGGGATTAATTGTGAGCCCTGAGAGGATAATGAGGTAGTTGGTTGACTCAGGGATGGTGTTGCAAGAGAAGAGCGAAAAGATTGTATGGTAGCATCTAGCTCTTTGACTGATGCGATTAAATCGCTGCATGCAGAAGAAGCTTCTTCCTTCACTAAGGAATCAACACAAATCTGGCATAAAGCTTTCTTCCAGCCCTCTGGTAATTTTGCTTTACATGAGGGACATCTCATTTTGATAGGAGGGTCAGAGCTCTTAGCCTGCCACATAAAAAAACACAAAAAGAGAAAAAAACACCAGCATCCCTTTTTAGTGAGTCAAACCTGCCTCCTAACGAGCTCACCCAGGTGCACAGTTAGTCTAACAGCCAACACCCTGTGCCCAGACAGGCCTCAGCCACCAAGGGAAAAAAAAATGCATATAGAGAGAGACACCTACAGTAAACAGGGTAGATCCCACATACCCTCTTACCTGGGCCTTGCTGGTGCCTGTCCCACTCGCTGCTGTCACGTTCTCCATCGTGGATCAGCGCTTGTTCTGTGGCATCAAAAGCGGCGGTTCCGGAGTCCACAGACGCCGCTGCGTCAGACCGGGACCGCATTTATAGGCACCAGAACCTCTCCTCCCCTCTCCCCCTGCACGAGTTCCGCCGGAAATGACGTTTGTGCCTGATCCCGGTGCCGCCCCTTGCAGGATACCTCACTTCCTGCTAGCTGAGTCACTACTCAGCCTCCAAAAAGATGGCGGCGGCCTGTAACGCCGACATGCGGTTCAAAAAAAACCAGCGAACGGCTGCCGCCACCTAAGGAGCGGCTCCAGGACCAGTCCTTGCTCCGCTGAGCTTAAAAGGGGAGAAGGAGCCCACTTACCAACTGCCCACTGGCGTGGTGTGGGAGGATCGGACTCTCTGGAGGACAAAAGGTATGGTGGGGTAGGCAGCCTAAAGCCCCATACATACGGTCGGACTTCCATCAGACTTTTCCTTGGATTTTTGTCCGAACGGAGTTGGCCGGGCACACCCATAGCATACACACCACAGGACTTTTCTGCAAACTTTCCCAAAACTTTTTGCAACATCACATGGGTTTTCTGCTCTTTTCTGCTCTTTACCGCCACCCTTTGGTCAACTTCTGCTATTGTTGGTTGATTTTAACATTAGTTGTTTTGTCCATCGGACAAAAGTCCTATGGTTTTCTGTACACACAGTAGGACTTTGCTCCATAGGACTTTTGTTGGGCAAAAGTTTGTCCGTTTGCAGACCCAACTTTTGTCCGATGAAAACAAAACCAAACCCAAAAAAGTTTGTCTGATGGAGCGTACACACGGTCGGATTGTTGGTCCAACTTGCTCAAAATGAAGTTTGTTGGGCAAAAGTCTGACCGTGTGTATGGGGCTTTAGTCTCTCAGGACAGCACCTTAAGAGACCTGACTCCTACTAGGTGTTCCCTTGCCGGAGGAAACACAAAAACTGACGAGATGTGGGGAGTCGCCTCCTTTTAAATTATGGTGGAGATTGTGTTTCCTGTTTCCTAGTGGGTGGAGCCACTCTCTCATGTGCTGTCCTGAAAGACGATAAGGGGAAAAAAAAAAAAGTTGTCACTAAATGATATATTGCTCACACATGCCATGGTTATATGTGGAATTGCACCCCAAAATACATTTTGCTGCTTTTCCTGAGTACGGGGATACCACATGTGTGGGACTTTTTAGGAGCCTAGCCGCGTACGGGACCCCGAAAACCAAGCACCGCCTTCAGGATTTCTAAGGGCGCAAATTTTTGATTTCACTCCTAACTACCTATCACAGTTTCGAAGGCTATAAAATGCCAAAATGGCACAAAATCCCCCCCAAATTACCCCATTTTGGAAAGTAGACACCCAAGCTATTTGCTGAGAGGCATGGTGAGTATTTTACAGCTCTCATTTGTTTTTGAAAATGAAGAAAGAAAATATTTTTTTTTTCAATTTTCAAAACTTTGTGACAAAAAGCGAGATCTGCAAAATACTCACAATACCTCTCAGCAAATAGCTTGGGGTGTCTACTTTCCAAAATGGGGTCATTTGGGGGGGTTTTGTGCCATCTGGGCATTCCATGGCCTCCGAAACTGTGATAGATAGTGAGGAGTGAAATCAAAAATTTACACCCGTCGAAAGCCTGAAGGCATTGCTTGGTTTTTGGGGTCCCGTACGCGGCTAGGCTCCCAAAAAGTCCCACACATGTGGTATCCCCGTACTCAGGAGAAGCAGCAAAATGCATTTTGGGGTGCAATTCCACATATAACCATGGCACGTGTGAGCAATATATCATTTAGTGACAACTTTTTGTAATTTTTTTTTTGTCATTATCTTCAAAAAATCAATCAATCAATGGGCTCAACATGCCTCTCAGCAATTTCCTTGGGGTGTCTACTTTCCAAAATGGGGTCATTTGGGGGAGTTTTGTACTGCCCTGCCATTTTAGCACCTCAAGAAATGAGATAGGCAGGCATAAATTAAAAGCTGTGTAAATTCCAGAAAATGTACCCTAGTTTGTAGACGCTATATCTTTTGCGCAAACCAATAAATATACGCTTGACTTTTTTTTTTTACTAAAGACATGTGGCTGAATACATTTTAGCCTAAATGTATGACTAAAATTGAGTTTATTCGATTTTTCTTATAACAAAAAGTAGAAAATATAATTTTTTTCAAAAAAATTCGGTCTTATAACCGTTTATAATTTTTTTATACACTTGGATGGTCAGCCAAATCATTACCCCTCTACATAGTATAGTTGTTTCTAGCTTGGAGACACAATTAAGGTGAATTCTGATGTACATCAGTTTCCCTTTTTCTCAATTTAGAGACAGTATGAAGAACAAACACTAGAGGGCAGTGGTGCATTAAATAAAATTACACAATTTTCATCCAAAGCTTTTTAGACACCTATTAACCAGTTCTAGTAGAACACCCTAAATTATTTTATTTTTCCCCAAATAGGAACCTGGTATATTTGGATACCGAAAGAGTATTGCCAATATAAAAAGATCAAAAGAATGGTTTGCTAACCCAAGTGCAGATAAAACAAACACTGTATATAACATATTCCTTTATCTTTTCTTACTGTGAATGCCTCCAGTACTTTGTGTATGAGAATATGCCACAACTAATATTACTTTCAGCCTGGTGATCATTTTCAATGCTATAATAAAGCCCATGGTATATACACTAGCCCTGATCATTTTTATCTGGCAAACTATTGATTTTATTAATGATTCAACAATAATTCCCTGATTGTGACCGGCCAGTCTTGATCCTGTTTGCTTACATAAGTCTACATTTAACACCCTATGAAGATTTTACAACTTTAAATCCTAATTTGCACATGTCATCTGTACCCGTCAGAGTGACTTTATTGGTTACATGATCTGTGGCAAGTGGGCCAAGTATTTTTTTTTTACTAAACTGATCTCTGGGTATTTACAAACAATGATACCAGTGATGGCTGCAGTTAAACGCGTGTAGGGTTTATTAGAGCTGCACGATTAATCGTATGAGAATCGCGATCTCGATTCACCCCCCCTGCGATCTCGATCTTGTTTACCGGCGATTTTTAGTATTAGGCAGATAAGCAGGGACGGATCGGCACACACGTGATCCGCAGCGCGCCGCGGGATGGCAGAGTGGTAAAACACACATTGAAACTGTCTCTGCTCTGCTCGCACACAGCCCCGCCTCCTCCTGTGATAGACAGAATGCGGGTCCAATGCTGGGATGTGTTCTGTCTATCACAGCGCGGGGTTAGGAGGAGGCGGGGCTGTGTGCGAGCAGAGCAGAGACAGTTTCAACATACGGGGCGGAGAGTTTCTAGCAGAAAATGCGTGCTGCCGTCCGTCCTCGACCACCCCCCCCCCCACATACCACACTTGGCTGGCTCTGTCTTCGGGACTCCGTCCTCCCCTCCTCCCCCGGCCGCCGAGTCTGTCTCCTGTCTCCTGTACCTGCCGCCTATGAACACAGTGAGAGGGGAGAGCTGTGCTCTTCCCATCTCAGCTGTGACAGGAGTTCTAGCACAGTGCTAGTGCTTGGACTCCTGTTTTTGGAAGTGAGAGGGTCAATAAAGAGAACCTGTCTCCTCCAATTGCTATCACACAGGGAATTGTTTTCTCCTGTGTGATAGCAATAAAGTGAAGTGAAAAAAAAAAAAGATAAATAAATGATTAAATTAATAAAATAAAGTAATTAAAAAGTAAAGAATAAGAAAAATATTAAAAATAAGAAAATTATGAAAAAATAAAAAAAAAGTAAACGACAAGCGAATAATTTTTTTTTTTTTTTAATTTACCATTTTAAAGAATCGTTAGAGAATCGTGATTTGTCCTAAGCAAAAGAATCGCGATTCTCATTTTTCCCAGAATCGTGCAGATCTAGTTTACAAGCAGCAGTAATAGAAAGCAAAAAACACAAAAAACAAAAGTTGCTTTCAAATTTGAGAAAAAAAAAACTTACAGCCCGCATTGTGCTGCTCAGTTCCCATCCATCAATGGCAGCAAGAAAGGTCAGTGTGGCAACATTATTATAACCAAGATATGCCTGGGACAGCAAAAAAACAAAAACAGTAAAGAATCAGAATTTGCTAGGACTTCCATTTGTCAATTTCCTTCTCAGCAGAATCCATAACAGATTCAAATTAAAAGCATAAATGTCAGATTATTTCTATGAATGTATAATTAAGATTCTAAACCAGGGGTAGGCAATCTTTTGACCCCAGTGTGGCAAAAAATATTTTCAAAGAAATTGAGAGTGCCGATTTTATGACAAAAAAAATGTCAACATCACACTCTCAATCATGAAAAGGATTTTTTATAAAGTAAATGCTGCAAACTACTTTAGTAGTGAGAATCTAACATCCTGCACTCTCACACCTCAGATCAGCCCCAATTCCTGCACCTTCACACCTCAGCCCCCGACTCCTGCACCTTCACACCTCAGGTCAGCCCCAATTAATGCACCTTCACACCTCAGATCATTGTAACCCCCTGCTCTCCTGTCCCACCACTGTAACCCCCCTGCTCTCCTGTCCCACCACTGTAACCCCCCTGCTCTCCTGTCCCACCACTGTAACCCCCCTGCCAATCTGCCCCATCATTGTACCCTCCTGATTTTCTGTCCCACTGCTGAACCCCCTTCTCATCCCTCCCACTACTGTACCCTCCTGCTCATATTCCCCATCAATGTACCCCTTTACCTCCCCTGCACATCTGCTTCCCCGAGGTATCCCCATGCTCTTGTCTCACTACTGAATCACCTTCTCATCTGTCCCAACACTGAACCCATCTGCTCATCTGCCCCACCACTGTAACCCGCTCTCTCATCTGCCCCACCAATGTACCTCCTGCACATCTGTCACACCTCTGAAACCCCTGCTCGTGCCCCACCTCTGTTCCCCCTGCTCATCTGTCCCACCAATACACCTCCTTTCACATCTGCCCCACTGCTCTACCCCCCTACCCCACTTTTTTGTCCCACCACTTAACCCCCTTCTCATCTGGCCCAACACTGAACCCCCCTGCTCATCTGCCTCATCACTGTACCCCCCTTCTCTTCTGTCCCACTGCTGAAGCCCCTTCATCTCCTTCACCACTGTACCTCCCTGCACATCTGCCCCACTTCTGAACCCCTTCTGCTCATTATCCCCACCGCTGTACCCTCCTGCTCATCTGCTCCACTGCTGTACCCTCTTTTCATCTATGATATGAAAGGAAGCAGAGATGAGACACATCTACCTGTACTGGCACACTAATCCTGCTGATCCACCTATCACATCCAGCCCATGTGCTTGAATGCGAGGTCACATACAAGCATCTGGAATGGATGCGCAATGATGAGCTCAGGTCAGGGGTATTTTCTGAAAGCAGTGGGCCTGTGTGCAAGATCATAAGTTGGGTCCCCGCAGCTGAGAAAGTGCAGCACCGCAGCAAAAGTTGGGTGCGATATTCATTGCGCTGAATACTGGCTGTGGCTAAAAAGGGACACAGTGCAGGGGTTCAATAGTACGCGATGCAAAGGTTCTGGAATAATTTCAACAAAGTTCCCAGGAGCTCAGTAATTCCACAAACTGTCACCCGATTATGGTTTTCTCAATCACAGTGAAATCCCTGCTTTCTGAGATTGGTATTGGCAACCAAGCGAGTCATCTTCCTCCAGATGGTGGATGGGGCTAGCAGGACTGTGATTGGCTTTAGCTGTGGCCAATGACAGTCCACCTCCTCCTGGAAACAGGGACCGCCCGCCCCCCCCCCCCCCAAGCAGAATTGCATCCAATCTCTTCCCCATCACAAAAGCAGACGGACAGACACAGCTACAGCAAAGTTATAGTACCAAACAATGTTTCCCATCTTTTACAATGTGTGGGGGCACAGTGCCCCCCCCAGTGCAGGTGCGGTGAATTCAGAAATTTAAATTCATTAGTGTCTCACTGACACTTCTCTGCGCTGCTCTACTAATGGGGAGGGAGTCGAGTGCCGGCAAAAGAGGCTTTGAGTGCCGCTTGCGGGACCAGTGCCTGGGGTTGCTTACCCCTGTTCTAAAAATATTTACAATTTAAAACAGCTCAATCTTATGTCTCTATGTAGAATGCAGACACAATTTTTTATTTTTATTTTTTTGCAAAATGAACATATATACAACCGCATAACAAAATACATAAAAAGAAAGCTCTGCACTTATCAAGATCAAAAACTTTGGAATGATTGTATAAAACTGTATAACATAGAAAGCCCTGCACCTACAAGCATACAAACTAGTGAACTGAAAACAGAAAAGTCCTGAAATGTAGTTTCAGGAGAAAAAAAAAAAAATAAGTGTTGCATGCTCAAATGGTTAGACTTGAAAATACTGCAATATAAGTGCTTGTATGTGAAGGGACCCCGCTTCTAGGATTTTCTGTTTCTTTCCGGGTTTTAACTTTTGGGATTATAGACCACCATTGAGAGATCCAATAATTGTTTTTAGGCCTCAATGCAAACAGTAATGTTTCAAATATGCTGGATTTTTTTTCTGCCAGAAACTGTCCAAAAAAAATGCCTCTATGCCGTATTTATGCACATATACGCACATACTGCTGTCAGCGTAAATGTATTCTACTGTCCAGAATCTTCATTTATTCTGGTCATGGAAATAAATGTACACGCACATGTGCACTTATGAGTGTTTAAATTCTGATAACCTGCATGCTGAAAACAGTTGAGACTTATGCCCCTTAACAGTGCGCATACAATGCCCTCATGTGCATGGCCACATTAAATAGCATTCAGCTGCGTTCATGGGAATATAAAAAAAAAAAAAACAATAGCCAGATGCCCTTAGCAGCAGCATTTTCTACACCCATGTGCATGAGGGCTTAAAGGTTTTAAATGTTTGTAGGCAGACAGGTTAGGCTTGGGCAGTACAATTAATAAATATTTGTCAACCAGGTTGCTGAAGAACCCCCCGAAAGCTTCCCTTGGGGGCACATGGCAGTTTCAGATAGTGGAATGAAATAAGCCTGCAGTTATATGAAAGCCTATCCAGCTGGCATCCTGTGGATACAGGGCTACACCCTCTGGAAAACCAACATATTCTCCATAGACCCTACTCATTACAAAAAACGTCTCATTTAGGACTGAAACTTGTAGCAGATTGTGTGTCCGTCACTGTAGAATTTATGTACTTCGTGATGTTTCTTAATTGTTTTTTGAACCATCGTTCAAGTATATGCTGTATTTTTTTGCAGTTCTATTTGTACAAAATCATTTGTTCTACAACAATTTATTATTCCATTATATAGAAACGTCTTGGAGGGAAGGTTCTTTTGTGATATGACCCCACCCCCTTATGATGTCACAGTCCCATAATGCCCCGGGGCTGTGATGGTGTAGGTGGGCAGGGGCACCGGGTGACATCACCCGGTGACCACGCCCCATGCCTATACAAGTCGTTGCGCGCACGGCATTTCAGCGGGAGACCTTGTTGTGTCAACATCTTAAGAAGAGAAGAGGGAAGAAGGCGTCGAAGAAGACCGGGCCACCGCTAGCAAAAGAGCTGGCAGAAGATAGCAGAGGTGCCCGGCAGAAGGCAGAAAGCACCGGAGAGCGGGAGAGGAACCGGAGAGTGTGGAGAAGGCACCGGAGAGCGTGAGAAGAGGCCGGAGAATCGGAAGAGACCCCCGAAGTCGGAAGAAGACCCCCGGAGCTGCCTAATAAATGACTTTAAAAACCTGTCTAGTGTGTTTTTTTTCCCCCCCTTGACATTTTTCCCCCCAGGTGAATCGGTAGGGGTATGATGTACCCATACTAAATTCACATAGGGTGGGGGGGGCGGGATCTGGGGACTCCCTTATTAAAGGGTGCTCCCGGATTCCAATAAGCCCCCCGCCCGCAGACCCCGACAACGGCCAGGGTTGTCGGGAAGAGGCCCTTGTCCTCATCAACATGGGGACAGGGTACTTTGGGGTTGGGGGGCCGCAGGGCGCCCCCCTGCCCCAAAGCACTGACCCCCATGTTGAGGGCATGCAACCTGGTACGGTTTAGGGGGGGGGCGCTCACTCGTCCCCAGCCCCTTTCCTGACCGGCCGGGCTACGTGCTCAGATAAGGGTCTGGTATGGATTTTTGGGGGAACCCCCACGCCATTTTTTTTCGGCGTAGGGGTTCCCCTTAAATTCCATACCAGACACAAGGGCCTGGTATGCTCTTGGAGGGGGAAACCATGCCGGTTTTTTATTTAAAATTTGGCGTAGAGTTCCCCCTCAAGATCAGCAGAGCACAATTTGCATGCCAAAGTCAGATCATGCAAGACGGCGTTCCGACTTTGATCCGATTTCAATGATAGTCAATGGGCTGAAGTAGGATCAAAGTCGGACCAAAGTAGTACAGGGAGCATTTTCAAAGTCGGACCGACATGCGTCGGACCAGTTAAGACGGCTCCCATAGGGAAACATTGATTTTCACACGTCATGCGACATGAGCTCCCAATGTCGGAGCGTTTGTCGCACCAGTGTGAACCCAGCCTGAGGCCTGGCTAGTAGCTCAGGACTTTAAATTTTAAGCTTTGTAAAATGACAACGGTTTGCGGCCGTCCAGGATTGTTTCTCCCCTAATCTGTAGCAGAGCCTGCACCTGAAGGTTCTAATAGGGCGTGTGCTCTCAGGATCTTGGACTTAGTGCGGCAATCTTTTTTCTATAGAAGTTTAATCAAATGTGGGAATTTTCTACAATGTAAAACTATTTAGGGGTATCCTGGTGACTCCAACTTCTCTAAACTCACATTTCATTAGCAAATTATTTACAAAAGGAATTAAAGTGTAGCGCACCCCTAAAGAGCCGCTGGATGTTTTGGTCCTATTTCTCGCTCAGAGAAATAGGCACACAGCATTTCCGACATTTTTCCACTGGCTCCAAAGAACAGTCTAGGGGTTTGCTTTTTTGTTTTTTATTGAGCACAATAAACTGAGATAAGGAAAGGGCCGAGCATGGGATATTCCAAAAACTGTAGAACTGGATAACTTGAGGACTTAAATTTCTGGCTGCACTTCACAGACTGCTGGCTGCACTGCTTACACTGAATGTCGCACAGGATCTCAATGCCGATAGCGATATATACTTCTTCCAGAGTTTAAAAGCTACATAGTGTCACCAACTCCTCAGCAATAGGGTTGCTTACTCACTTAACCACAGGATCATCGGTTGCCTCCTGACGATATCCACCAGGATCTTCATGAGAGAAATGTAAACTCACACCACCATAGGACAGTTGGATGCTTTCCCACCAACTTCCTCCTTACGCCTTCCAGACCCCACTTGAACCCTGGTTCTCACCTTGCGAATAAGCCCCCTCTTGCCACCTCCTGGGCACACCTCCCCTGGAATTTGCATGAACCCCCATAAATATTCAGGCCCTGTTCCTCCTACTATACTTCTAGAACCCTCTAGCAGACGTGGGAAGTAACAGAGCAACAACCTGTGAAACACTGAGCAGGCCCTAAGCAATCATTCATTGCGCCACTGATTACAGAGGAACTAAAACTAAATTTACTTAGCAGCCTACTTTATACTAGGAGGGTGCTACAAAAGTAAATGGTGCCAAATTTTTTATGGCCACTACAAAATGAGGACCTTCCTTGCGATTTACACAGTCACAGAAGGTCAAGTAAGTGGCCCAGAAGAATGTTAAATTTGCATGGGGGGGCAAAATTAATATATATGACCAAGCTGGAACAACTGTATTCTTTATGTTATGGGCAGCCAATGGAGGCTATAACAAAGATGTAGCACCAAGACCCCTTTCACACTTTGGCCGCGCGGTAAAGCGATGCTAGCTTTAGTGGTTAAAAGTGCCCCGCCTTCAGTGTGAAAGAGGTCTAAGGGCTTGTGTGGGGGGGGGGGGGGGGTTAAAAATAGCTGCAGTTTTATCCCCCCTCAACCGCCCCCTTAGGCTGCTTGATACAGTTGTATACATGCCATGGCCATGATGCTTTGCTACCACGCAAAAATTATGCTTCATATTCCATTCAAGTGATTGGAGCCATGCTGCAACTCCAAGATGAACTGTAAGCAAACCATGAAATACACAGCTGAAAACCCTAATTTGCCAAATAGCTTATATTTCTATCTATCTAGTTCTGAGATTTACAAGGCCATCCAGGCAGCACAGACAGGCTAGTGACCAGTAATTATTCTATTGCAGTTAGGCTACACCCCCTCATTTGTGAATGGACACTGAACCAACATGCTGGCAACCTGAGCAAACTGCTCTCTCCTTTAAGTTCTGATTGATTCCTAGTGGTGCTTCTTCCTTTCGCAGTTTTATTGCGGTGTTACCAGGTCAAAATGTTGGTACTTGCACACTAGTTGGATGTATATAGAACAATCTTTAATGAATACAGAGCAGTATTCATTGGTTGTTTTTATTTATCTCCCTGGAGTTTAGCTTTTACAATCTACTAGTAACTAGCCCAACAGCAGTCTTCTTTTTTTGCCACATAGCAGGTATGGTGCAATTGTAAAGCCACAATATATATAATCCCAACCACTGTCTTTGGAAGAAAAAGGAAAGATACAGAGAGTTGGACATGACTAGTACTGTGGATGTGAAGTTTAAATAATGGCGTTCAGAGGAATCAAATATTACCCCTAAGTAACAAAGTGTATAATCAATTCAGCCATAACAGTTTTTCAAAACATGAACTTTATACATTTAGAAAACCAAAAAAATAGCACTCATCTAAAAAGCTATAAATTTGTCAACTGAATGACCAGATATTTTTAACCACATATAAATACCTGGTTGCCTTTTTCCCAAGGATGAGAGATTGGCTTTTCTGGTTTGCTTGACAGAATATACTTTCTAGAAAACAGGGACAAAAAAATAAATAAATCCAACGTATAAACCTGGCTACTAAAATATATGCTTTTACATTTAATTTTCTTGAGTAAATGTAGCTGGTAGAGTGTAGAGTGTAAATGCATGCGTGTCTTTATTTACATATCTGTTATTGCGTACAGTAGAGATGGGCCGACCACCCCCTGGTTCGGTTTGCACCAGAACTCTCGATCAAGAGTTTGGACCCGAATGACGGGCCCTATTTAAAGTATATGGGACCCGAACTTGAAAAATCAAAGTCCCCATTTTGAAGGCTTATATACAAGTTATTGCCCTTAAAAAGGGTATGGGGACCTGGCTACTGCCCTGGGGGGACATGTTTTTTTTGCATTGGTACAACACCCTTGTTTTACAGGAGTCTTTCAGGACAGCACCTGAGAGAGTGGCTCCTTCCACCAAACTTAAAATGAGCTTGTCAGCTGTAGCAGAGTACCTCCGGCCCAAGCTGGAACACAATCACAATATGGTTAATCATAGCATCAAACAAGGGTGGGTCGTTGCTGTCCTGAAAGACTTCTGGAAAATAAGTTCCCGGTAAGTCTAACTTGAGTTTTCCCTAAACTTCTTTCAGGACAGCACCTGAGAGGATAAACGAGACTTGCCAACTAGGGAGGAACAACAGCCTGCAGGACCTTTCTGCCAAATGCCTGATCACCTGCTGACAGAAGGTCCAGTCTGTAATGACGGACAAACGTTAGGTAACTTGACCAAGAAGCGGCCTTACAAAATTTGATCTGGGGTGGCACCAGCCTTTTCTGCCCATGTAGTGGCCAGAGCTCTAGTAGAGTGCTCAAATTCCCAGCGGAAGAGACAATCCCATCTGGGAGTAAGCTTCCAAAATAGCTGATTTTAGGTATCTAGCAATTGACTCCTTTGATGCCTGGCGGCCCTTCTTGTTGCCAGAAGAAAGAACTAAAAGTCAGAAGACTTAAAAGTCCCTTGTTACTTCTAGGTATCGCAACAGAATTCTTCTCACATCCAAGTTGTGAAATAAACTCTCCTTTTCCCCCCGAAGGGTTTGAACAAAAAGTTGGCAGTATAATCTCCTGCGACCGGTTATGAATTGACACTACTTTTGGCAAAAATCCCAGATCAGTTTTTAGTATAATCCTATCTGGGTAAACGGACAAAAAAAATAATAATATTTTACTGATAGAGCGTGCAGTTCACTGATTCTTCTTGCGGATGTAAATCGCAACTAAAAAGACTGTCTTGTGAGTTGGATCTCTTAACTAAATTGATTGCAATGGTTCAAAAATGTTCCTTTGTGAAGGCTTGCTTGCAAAACTACTGAAAGTTCCCACCTAGGAAAATACTTAGCAGCAGCTGGTCTGGATCTAGCAAGTGCCGTAAAAAATCTTGCAACCAAAGATACTGAAGAAATTGGTCTCTCTAGGTATACTCCCAGGGCGGCCACTTGCACCTTAAGATTGCTAATTGCAAGACCTTTGTCTGCACCATTTTGGAGGAATTCCAAAACTGACAATATCTTCCAAGGTTTGATTTGTCGAATGACACAAAGTATTGTAGACTCTCCAAACTTTAGCGTGTATAGCGCTAGTTACTTTATTCCTACTAGAAAGTAAAGTGGTTACTAGCGGTTCTGACAATCCTTTATTTCCTTAACAGCTGCTCCTTAGATACCAGGGGGTGAGGCTTAGCCTGGCTACATCCAGGTAGCATACTGGGCCTTGAAGTAGTAAATCGTGTTTCAGAGGAAGCTGCCAGAACAGTTTGACTGCCATTTGCAGAATGGTGGAGAACCAGGCTCTTTTCAGCCAGAATGGAGTAATCAGAATTAGACACCCTTTCTGTATTTTCCTTAATACCATGGAATTGGTTGGAAAGGAGGAAAGGCATAACCCAGCTCAAATTCCCAAGGATTTGCTAAGGCATCTATCCCTAAAGAACCGCTGTCTCAGTAAAGAGAAAATAATTGAGAGCTGTGCGTTTTCTTATGATGCAAACAGGTCCACCTGCAGACACCCCCACATCCTGGTGCTCAACAAAAACATTTCTGGATTCAAGCTCCATTCTGCTTCCTGAATTTTTCATCTGCTCAGAAAATCTGCTTAGTTTAGTGTGCCTTTGAGATGGACCTGTCATGGATATTGTCAGCAAAGGCTTCACACGCTGGTGGCGCTGTTGGTTCTATGGATTGCAGTACTAGTGTCCACCAGCAGGTGTCCTCTTGCAGACAGTATCTTTGATAGAGGATCTCACCTGCTGATGGTAATGCCTGATCCATGGGCCGTAGTACCGGCGTTCACCAGCGGGTGTATTCCGGCAGTGTGGGGCAGGCAGCACTTTCTCTGCTCAGCTGTCGCATGAGGACAATTACTGCAGTCCTATAAATACCCGACGAGCCCTTACATGCTCACTTTGGTATCTCTCTCCTTGAGCCCTGACCTCGCTGACTGTATTCTGACCTTGAGCCTGTACCTCACCTGACCTGATCTGATCCCCATCCTAAACCTATCCATCTATCCTCTCCCTGTCTTGTTTGTTCCCTGTCCTCATCTGCTGACTCCCCGTGTATGACCTTTGTCTGGCTACATTTATGCTTCTGGAACACCCCTTTGTCAATCTCCTGATCTGCTGTGTATGACCCTGGCCTGGCTTACGTTCAAGATTCTGGTATTGCCCTTTCCTATATATTTTTGTTGTTTGTGAGTTGTTTGGTTGGTTTTGCACTGTTTGTATTTATATATCATCTCTCTTAATAAACATCATTACAATTCACTTTACATACGTTTTGGGTTCTCTCTGTGCAGTCCACACAGTCTGGTCAACTAATTCCCTGACAAGGCCATCAAGGCCATCCCTGATCAGAAGTGGCTGCACAGAGAAACCATTTTGGTTCAGTGTGTTTTGCTAAAACATGAATGCCAATGAGGTAGTTTATTATGCTCTGCTGGCGTCAGAGTAGTGATACTGCTGCTAGGCATTGAAAGAGTGGACCAGTGATCAGCTGCTAGGGAGTATTAGTTGAATTCACTCCCTGGTTGATCAGGGCTTAAGGCCATTTGGGGAAGTTCAGCCCTTGATTCAAATGTGTACTGAGCTAGCCCTGTCCCGTGTTCCAAAGGGCCGTGATGATTACACTCCCCCTTTCAGTGTTGATCAGGTGGAGTCCCTAGTATGGCTGTTGAAGGATGACTCTGCATCTTTTTTGAGCACTATTCGGCCTGTTCCAAACAGTTGTTAAAAGATTGTATTTGTGCAGTGCAGTCTCCAATTAAGCAGGGTGTGTGTGAACCAACTTTTGTTCAGCTTATGCTTCAGGCATGATCTGATCTCCTGTATTTAGCCAAGCCACAACAATCCAGCCCTGCCATTAGTTACCTACCTTCCCAAGTATCTATCTCTCCGTCGCCCATTGCAACCTCAGCTACAGCCCAGTATACTCACCTTTCCACCAAGTACTATTACCCAGTCTCTACTTGCCGCACTTATCCTGCCTTCAATCCACACGCCTCTTCCCTTCCTCCTGTAACAATCCCACAAAAATCTCCTCCAGCCTCTGCCCCCATATCTCCGCCGCATTCCAGCTCTTCTTTTTGCCCAATTACTTCCTTTTCTTACATTCCTCCAGTTATTTATAAATCTGCAGAGGCCAAGCCAAAAAAAGAAGCAAAAAAGTTTTTTTCCCCAACCAAAACGATCCTGCCATTAACCCAACCTGCCTCCACACCCACCAATCTATTCCAGCCCGAAGTGCCAGCGTCCCAGCCCGAAGAGCTAGAGCCAGCGTCCCGGCCTGAGGTTGTGGTGCCCATTTCCCGGCCTGCGGAGCTTCTGCCTGCTGCCCAGCCTGAGGCGTTCCTGCCTGCTGCCCAGCCTGAGGCGTTCCTGCCCGCTGCCCAGCTCGACGACCCGGAGCCCGCTGCCCAGCTCGACGACCTGGAGCCCGCTGCCCAGCTCGACGACCCGGAGCCCGCTGCCCAGCTCGACGACCCGGAGCCCGCTGCCCGCCCGGACGTGCCCCTGGTCCAGTTTAAAGTGCCTGATGACCAGACTGAAGTACCCTCATCCTTTGTGCTACTCAATGCCATAGACTATGGACAATTAAAACTGGTTGGAGCGTCCGGAGGCCGCTCCTTTGGGGGGGTACTGTCAGGAAAGGCTTCACCCGCTGGTGGCGCTGTTGGTCCTATGGATCGCAGTACTAGTGTCCACCAGCAGGTGTCCTCTTGCAGCCAGCATCTTTGATAGAGGATCTCACCTGCTGGTGGTAATGCCTGATCCACGGGCCGTAGTACCGGCGTTCACCAGCGGGGGTATGCTGGCAGTGTGGGACAAGCAGCACTTCCTCCGCTCAGCTGTCACATGAAGAAAATTACTGCAGTCCTATAAATACCCGGCGAGCCCTTACATGCTCTCCTTGAGCCCTGACCTCACTGCCTGTATTCTGACCTTGAGCCTGTACCTCACCTCAGATGACCTGACCTGATCTGATCCCCATCCTGAGCCTACCCATCTGTCCTCTCCCTGTCTTGTTTATTCCCTGTCCTCATCTGCTGACTCCCCGTGTATGACCTTGGCCTGGCTACGTTTATGCTTCTGGAACACTCCTTTGTCAATCTCCGAGCTGCTGTGTATGAACCTGGCCTGGCTTACGTTCAAGATTCTGGTACTGCCCTTTGCTGTATATATTTGTTGTTTGTGGGTTGTTTGGTTTGTTTTGCACTGTTTGTATTTATATATCACCTCTCTTAATAATCATTATAATTCACTTTACATGCGTTTTTGGTTCTCTCTGTGCAGTCCACAGTCTGGTCAACTAAATTCCCTGACAGATATGCAGTAATATTTGTCTGTCCATGTGTTCACCTTGGAGGCCAGACACCCTCACCTGGCTGCTTAAATAATCTCTCCTCCAAGCATGGCTCCACCCCAGGCCTCATCAGAGAACTCTATATTAACCTGTGCACTGCAAGTCTGCCTTGCTGATCAACGTTGTTTGTTAATGTGCAAGTGATAGAGGGCGCTATAATAAATATTGAAATATTAATAATTAAATCTATAAACCTGAATCAATATTATCATTAAATCACAATTGACATTCAAGCAACAGTGGTTGGTGATAAATAAAACTCTGATACAAGTGGACAAATAATAGTCGAAAAACAATCAAAAATAAGTGTCACAAAGTTCAGAAAAAAAGTCCCAAGAAACAAAATGAGATGTTTCAGATCCAATATGAAAACGTCACCAAATAGCAGAAAAGTCACCAATGACAGAAGCCTTGCTGCAACAGATGATTCCTTAAAAAAACATGCATTTGAATTCCTTCACCAAGATACTTTGACTTGCGACACCCAAAGTGCACTGGTAATTATAATGTGCTTACCAGAAAGTATGGACCTCTTTAATTAAAAAGAAATTCACACTCGCTTGAGCAGGATTGTGCCTGCACACATAGGATAGACTGGACGAAATGCAAGTTTAGGACATGTATTATAAACAAAAATTTGAAGTAATAAAACATTGGCCGAATGGCCGCTTACATTAAAATGTGTCCATCCCGGCACTTGGGCTGCAGGCTTAGAAAATTGCACAAGCTGATCCACCTCCATGGCGGCGTGCGCTCCAGCGTCAGCTTCCTCTAACCAGGGATACCGGATGGGACGTGGAGCATAGATTACGTGACCAGGCTATGCCGCCTACGTACGTTTCGTATAGTTTACGTTGTTTGTTAAGCATTGGGCGTTTGGGTTCCTGCTTGCCGTGTGCTACGTCTGTCTCTGTTTTACCGATCTTGGCTTGTTCTCGAATATCCCTGTCTGCTTGTGACCTTGACCTTTGGCGTGTCCTTTGTTTATCCTGGTCTGCTTGTTGCCCTGACCTTGGCTTATCCCCTCACTAGCTCTTGTATCCTGAGCTGCTGCTTCCCCTCTATCCTCTATACCCTACGGAGCGTGAGCTAGGGGAATCTGGGGGCCGTGACCTGGATCCAGTTGCAGCTCAGTCCATCCTCACCACTAGAGGCTCTGGTGAACATTTGCTGGATCTTAGACTCTGCGCCCTGGGCAATCTTGGGCTCTAGCTCCCTGTGGGATCCCTGTTTGTGCTCCAGTGGACTTGCCTTCCTTAACCACCCAGTGTTCCATCCGCAGCAGTCAGCCATAGGGTTCACTACCTTGTGGTGCACTCCTGACCCCAACGGTGTGCATCTGGCCTCCGGTGACCTGACAGGACTGCAGTGCTGACATGGAGAGTAAATTATTCGCTGCCCACTCCAGGATTTCCGTTGACAGCAACTGAAGAGCCTTGCTTCTTGTGCCTCCCTGTTTGTTCAGGTATGCTAAGGTAGTGGCGTTGTCTGATCAAATCTGCACATGGGACCCCTGAAGGTTTGTAGAGAAGGCAGCCAATGCTAAGGCAACTGTTTGGAGGACTTTTCTGCCTCGGTTGGGGACCAAACTCCCTGTGCTAGCTTCTGATCCCCACCTGCTGGCATCTGTAGTCCCTCTTCTTTCGGTCGGGAAAGACCATAGTAAGCCTTTTGACAAAATTTACTGATTTCTCCACCACCAAAAGGGTCCTCTTGACCCTGGTGGGGAGCTTTACTTTTGTGTCCAAGGTTTCTGGACTGTGGTCTCATACCCTTAGGAGGAAACTCTAGAGTGGACTGAAATGGAGCCTCGCCCATTGAATGTCTGGCATCGTTAAGGTTTCCAGGGCTGGCATAACCTCTCACCCGATACCTTCCAATTTGTCTGTAGAATAGCGGCTACATTTTTTACCGAGTTTTTCTTCTCTTCCAGAAGGAAGATTCTTTGCTTTACTGAAATTGGTAACCCATAAACTGAACCTGTTGAGCCGGACTGAAGTTTAATTTGTGAAGGTTCACGGATCTAACCCAAGGCCTCCAAATGACTGCGGACCTTGCCCAGGTCTTCTTGCAATTTTTCCCTGAAAGGAGCAACGAAGTGGTCGTCCAGATATGGGACTATCGCAATTCCCTGAAGACAGAGTGGAGCGAGGGCTTCCGCCATTACCTTTGTAAAAATTTGTGGGGCGCATGAAAGACCAAAAGGGGGGGCCCTGAATTGTAGATGCAGCACCTCTTTCCCCATATTTACTGCCAGCCTGAGGAATTTTTTGGGACAGAGGCTATAGGAACACGCAGGTATGGATCTCTCAAGTCGATCAATGGTATGAAGCATTCCTTGGTCAGCAGATTGCCGACTGTGAAAAGCGAGTCCATGCAAAATATTCTGTATAGGACTGGTTGTTTTTTTTTCTTAACGGGGAAAGATCTCTTTTGGTCAGCTGTCCCATCTAGAACCAAATCTAAACCAGGACCGAATAAGAGATCTGCCATAAACTGAATACCGCACAGTTTACTTTTGGATGCCACATCCCCCAGCCAGGTCTTCAACCACAGAGCTCTCCTGGCCGAGTTAGTTAAGGCTGCAGATATTGCTGTCATCCTCATCGATTCTGCAGACACATCTGCAATGTAGGCTACAGCCACTGACAGGGTTGAGAAAGAATGAAGGATCTCTAGTTTGGGTGAATCTGCTATAATAATGGGCTTTTAGCTGTTTTACCCAGTACTTCATATTTCTACATATGTAAGTAGTAGCCATGCCCGGGTTGAGATTGCCCATGTCGGATTGCCAAGCCCTAATAAGTTGTTGATCCATCCTTTTGTCCATGGGATCTTTCAGTATTCCCATGTCCTCAAATGCCAGGTCAGTTGATCTGGATACTTGGGAAAAGGCTGCATCGGAGTTTAGGAACCTTATTCCAAAGTGCCTCTCTGGGTCTTCATCAAAAAGGAAAAAGCCTTTGTTCTCTTGGGAAAAAAAAAAAAAAGGCTCTCTGGTTCTGCCCATTATTTTAATGGCCTCAGAGATTACTGAATGTACTGGAAAGGTGACTTTTCTCTTCGTCCAATGTGGCATAAACTGCCTTTAGCAGACCATCTACTTGTTCTAAAGACAGTTTGTATTTTGAGGGTGCATCTTCTGCCCCTTCCTCTAAATCCTCTTTGGAATGAGAGGGGGAATGTCCCTCTTGGGTAGGATGACCCACCTCGGCCTCCACCACCAGGATCAACTGTGAGCTCTGAGGATCCCGAGGTAGACGGCTGACTACCTGAGTGAAAAGATTGAATGGCAGAATCCAGCTCTTTAACTGATGCGTTTAATTCCCTGCATGCAGAAGAAGCTTCTTCCTTAACCAGGAAGTCAATGCATATTTGACAAAGTCTTCTTCCACCCCTCAGATAACTTTGCTTTACATGAAGGGCACTATTTTGACCACCTGATCAGAGCTCTTAGCCTGCCAAACAACAAAAATACACAAAAAACATCACAGTGAGTCAACCTAACTTCGCAAAAGACTAACTGCAGGTGCACAGGAAGGATAACTAAGAACTCCATGTGCCCAGACAGGCCCCAGCCACCAGGGGGAAAGAAAAAAACTAATGGAGAGAGACCCCACAGTATAGAGGGTAGTACAAAACACCCACCCCTTTCCATGGCCTTGCTGGTGCTTGTGCCTGTCCTACTCACCGCTGCCACCGTCTGCATAGTGGTGCTGCAGCATCCTCACATGGCTTAGAACGCTGGTTCCGGAACCGGAAATATGCGCCAGATTCGATCCTCCCTCTGCACTGTTCCCGGCATAGTGACGCCACATACCTGCTCCCAAGCGTCACTCCTGGCCGGATACCTCACTTCCAGCCGGGCGAGTCTCCACCCTGCCAGTCAAAAGACGGCGGCGTTCCGTACATCAAGTGGGCGGAAGCAAAGAAAAAAAATAAAATAACTACCCGCTGTAGTTTTTGACGCTGCCTAAGAGCAGCGATTCTTTTGAAGCAGCAAAGGCACCCAACCATTAGCCACCCCTGGACGTGGTATGGGAGGAACAGACTCTCTGGGGTGTAAAAAAAAAAAAAAAGGAGGTAATGGTGGCGCAGGGAGTGTGGCCTCTCAGGACAGCACCTAAGAGTACCCGACTCCCCACTAGGTGTTCCCTTGCCGAAGGAAACAAAAAAAACGAACAAGCTGTGGGGAGAAGCCTCCTTTTAAAGTTTGTTGGAAGTGGCGTTTCCTGTGGTGAAGTGGGAGGAGCCACTCTCTCAGGTGCTGTCCTGAAAGACGTTTAGGGAAAAGATGGTTTTTAAGAAAAAAAAGGAGCAGCAATTTTAATGATGCTTAAAGTAAACAAAATGAAAAGGAAAAAATTCCTTTAAAAATATAGTGCCTGGGGGGTCCCCTTCGTTTGCCTGTAAAATGGTGCATCTGTACCGTGTATAGAACCTGCTGCAGCTGACATTTATAAATGAAAAAAAAAACCAAAAAACATTTAGAATTGATTTTCCCTGCAAGCTTTCTTTATTTGGACAAGCTGGAATTTAGACACTGGGCATGTGGGTGGCAGGGATTGTATTTTTTATTTATTTTTTCGATACAGCAGCTGGGGCAGAGAAATTTGCCTGCTATACTCGTGT
Organism: Rana muscosa; assembly: GCA_029206835.1. Taxonomy (NCBI): domain Eukaryota; kingdom Metazoa; phylum Chordata; class Amphibia; order Anura; family Ranidae; genus Rana; species Rana muscosa. Next base: position 1,086,653,322 of record CM055116.1, on the reverse strand, counting down.
TGCTATGGCAATTTCTATGGTGACTTTATAATAATATAGAGTTTAGGTAGTAACAGGATATGTGTAAAGAGCCCCTTCCCTCCCCCCTCCATTGATACTGGAAGTTCTTTGCTGGAAATGGGTGGGAGGGGCCCCTCCCCCTCCATTGATCAGGAAACAGGAAAGGGGGGGTTTAGAAAGGTGTTTTGGTGGAGACACATGTTTTGAAACAACAGTTGGTGTTTTGGAAGGACAAAGGAAGGAGTTGGTGTTTGGAAGGACAAAGGAAGGAGTTGGTGTTTGGAAGGACAAAGGAAGGAGTTGGTGTTTGGAAGGACAAAGGAAGGAGTTGGTGTTTGGAAGGACAAAGGAAGGAGACATGCCTGCCTGAAGCTGGATAACTTTGGAGACCCGCTTTTGGGAGCTGGACTGAGCAAGGAAGTATGGACATTACATCTTGACCTCTAAGTTGAGTAGATCTTCAGTTTACTTAATGTATACGGTACATGTTGTACATGCTTATATATTTGTAGGCATATATTTTGTAAGCTATAAGTTGTGTTGTATTGTGCATCCTACAGTTGTATGTGCAGATTTTTCCTTGTTTAGTAAAGCATTGATACACTACAGAAGTTTAAGCTTCCTTGATTTTACCACAAGGACCTAATAGATAGACGTAAAGCAAAACAATGGGGGCTCGTAGCCGGAATTTGTGCTAAAATTTCAACAGAAGCTGACCTGTTTTCTGTGGTGTGTTTTGTTGCTTGTACTGGGGGAAAAATGCTGCGTACACTGTTTAGGAAGAGTAAAGCTGCAAAGGTTTCTGGTGTCCAGGAGGACTTGAAGGCGTGCACCCTTCCTATCTGGGCCAGAAATAGTCAGTGGATGTCTGTTGCAAGGGAGCTGGCTGGATATGCTTCTCCTTTGAACAGAGATTGGGGGGATGGAGTCTCTGATCTTTCCTCAGATTTTAGTCTTATTTCCTGCATGCTCTACATATTGAATCTGAAAAGGAGGGAAAAGGCAGAATTAGAAAGATTTAATAAAGAAGCAGCTTGCAGCGGCCGCCAAGTGTTTGGAAGAAACTGCAAGCAAGGCAAAAGATTTAGAAAATAGGGTATTCAAAGTTAACCTGCAGTGGCTTCCAAGAGTGTTCAAACCGCTGTAGGCCGAGCTGAAGATTTGAATGAGCGGTGTGCAGCCCCCATGAATAAATCTAATGATGCTCTAACAAAAAAGGACAAAGGCCCAAAGCCTGTAAGCAGAAATAGGACATGTGCTACTGTTACTTCTCATAACCTCATCCTGTATAATAATAATAATAATAACAACCGGGAAGTAGGCTTGTGCACAACGGAAAAATTCGTTCCGTTTCGGTTCGTTTCTTTCCGGTCCTGTTGATTCGTAATCATTCGTAATTTTGCTAGACGGGATTTTTCGTGTTCGGACTCATTCGTATTTTTGCAAGCGACATTTTTCGTTGAATTTTTTGTTGCTTTATAATTCGTACTTTCGGTAGAGTACGTTGTTTTTCGTTGATTCTGGACACAACTCCTACTTTCGTAACTTTTTTTGGGTTCGTTGATTCGTAATTTTCTGTGTCTCTCTCACGACGACGCTGCCTATTATGCCTAATGTGCTTCGAATGGATTTGTACTTTTCGAAATACATAGCGGTTATTTGTAACGATTCGAAATCTCGTATTTTACTTTCGTTTTTTACATGCGGCTATAGCCTCCGCCCCTGTACACCATTTTGAGAGGGTTCAGCACGGTGAGGGAGAAGCAGAGAGCAGAGCAGAGTGTTATTGTGCTTCGAATGGATTAGAAATCTCGTATTTTACTTTCGTTTTTTACATGCGGCTATAGCCTCCGCCCCTGTACACCATTTTGAGAGGGAGTTCAGCACGGTGAAGGAGAAGCAGAGAGCAGAGCAGAGTGAGTGTTATTGTGTTTCCAATGGATTTGTACATTCATAAGTTTTTTCATAACGAATTATGCCGAAGACATTCGGGCATTCGCTATTTTGCGGTATAATTTATTTCGGATTCGGTTTTATTCGTAATTGCTTTGTTCGGAAATTCGAATGCTTCCGAATGTCCGAAAGTTGCTAAATTCGGACGAATTTCGATTCGTTACGAAACAAATTGCACAAGCCTACCGGGAAGCAGAGGATTTGATCAGCTCAAATTACAGAGTTGATTGAGATACAAGGAAGGCAAGGCCTATGATCTCCAGGAGACACATGTGGATTGATTTACTTAAGGTGGGGGTCCCTAGAAAGGAAATAGATGGAATTCCCACACCAGCATTGTTTAAGAAGTGGAAGCAAATGGTTGGGAATGGTAGATTCAGTCACATTAAGTGTTTCTGTTGCCACAAAATGGGGCATTTTGCAAAAATGTGCCATACTGTGAAGCAGCAGGCCTCTGTTCTTCCAAGGACGGCACGGAGAGACATGCAAGTTTATTCGCTACGTTGGAAGTCAATGCCTTTCCGTTAAAGTGTTTCAAGGCAACAGTGGGCACCCTAAAATAGTTTTGCAGTTACAAATGGGCAGATAGAGAAACGTGAGCAGCGAGCTATGTTTTTGGCACAGTTGGAAATGAACATATAATCTGCTTTTGTCTCTTACTCTTTTCAGATATTGAGCATCGAGAGGTGGAGCAGGCAGAGCAGACGACCATGCTGGGTGGGAGGAGGAAGACCAGAAGAGAGCTTGATGAAGATGCGGATGATGTCCTAAAGGTGGCTGAATTGGAGTGGACTTTCATCTGAGCATTTCCTTATGACCAAGAGGACAAGAGACTTTCATCTGGGACTTTCTTTACAAACTGCCAAAGACATTAACCCTGCTCAAAAGTAATGTTGCAGCCTTCCAGGGACAAAGCAAAAGTCTGATCGCCCAGATGGGGGTCAAAAGGGAATTTTTTCCTCCCATTTGGGGGGGTTTCGCCCTTTTCTGGACAAAAGGCTTTAAGAAGTTTTCTATATTATTCTATAAAGTCAAGAGGTGGTATGTGTTGCTATGGCAATTTCTATTGTAGCGCCCTCACTCCATCCATTTCGTCTAGGGGTATTCTGTATGTGAGAGTAAGATGCGCTACGGCCCATGTCCTCCCCATGTAGTGAGGTGAAGGCCAGTACCAGTTATTTTCCTCGGGCCTGTGCGTTTCAGTTAATGACCAAGTCTTGCTGTGCTAACACTTCCCTTTGCTCCCATTAACCAGAGTACCACACACCGATTAGGGTCCAACACTTGTTTTATTGTCACACTCACAATCAAACAGTTCTTTGCCAGCCAACTGGTTGAGACAATAACAGTTCAATACGGTGGGGTGAGCAGGTCGAGGCACTATCCTGATTGTACGCTAAACCACTGTAGTTTCACCAGCGGTTACTATAGCCTTGGCTAGAGAGAACTTGGAACTTGTGAGTCTCTACCAGCGACACAATAGAATGTAGATAGGAGTACCTTTGCTGCGTTGTGGCCCCTGTCAGGGGAAAGATGTCCCTCCAAGGGAGTTACCGAAGGCCCATCCGTCACTGGGTTGATGCTGCTCCGGACTCTTCAGACGGGTGACCTCCCCGGCCTCCTCAGACATGGGCCCCATCCACCTCAGGGACCCTCGGACTCCTCCGCCCTTGCGGGACCCAGTCGAAGTCACTGGGCCCCAGGCCTCCGGTTTAGTACCTCACCCCAGGCTGAAGGTGCCTGGGATGGACGCCAACTCCGCTCCGGCCAGGCCTAGGGTGCCTTGGCCGGAACTCCAAACCGCCCGCACCCAGGCCGAAGGTGCCTGGGCGCGCGACGCAGGAAAAAGACCTCGTGGGGAGGGCGTCTCTCCCCTTTATCTCCTCCCGCGATGTCACGGCGGGTTCCCCGCCCTCGCCGTACCATCGCTGGAAGGGGACAAAAAGGCCAGCACTGCGGCAGTGAATCTACCTTAGACCTGTGGGAACCCCGCCACCCACAGGCCAAGGAGAACAGTACACCACCAAGTCCTCCACGAATTAACAATGGTCTAAATCCTTCCATAATTTATACACACCTGGGTCATACTACCACCCAGGTGTATCCCCCTAAATTTAAACCCCCGCTGCACTATGGTGACTTTATAATAATAGAGAGTTTAGGTAGTAACAGGATATGTGTAAAGAGCCCCTTCCCTCCATTGATACTGGAAGTTCTTTGCTGGAAATGGGTGGGAGGGGCCCCTCCCCCTCCATTGATCAGGAAACAGGAAAGGGGGGGTTTGGAAAGGTGTTTTGGTGGAGACATGTTTTGAAAACAACAGTTGGTGTTTTGGAAGGACAAAGGAGGGCGTTGGTGTTTGGAAGGACAAAGGAAGGAGTTGGTGTTTGGAAGGACAAAGGAAGGAGTTGGTGTTTGGAAGGACAAAGGAAGGAGTTGGTGTTTGGAAGGACAAAGGAAGGAGTTGGTGTTTGGAAGGACAAAGGAAGGAGACATGCCTGCCTGAAGCTGGATAACTTTGGAGACCCGTTTTTGGGAGTTGGACTGAGCAAGGAACTATGGACATTACATCTTGACCTCTAAGTTGAGTAATTATTCAGTTTACTTAATGTATACGGTACATGTTGTACATGCTTATATATTTGTAGGCATATATTTTGTAAGCTATAAGTTTTGTTGTATTGTGCATCCTACAGTTGTATGTGCAGATTTTTCCTTGTATAGTAAAGCATTGATACACTACAGAAGTTTAAGCTTCCTTGATTTAACCACAAGGACCTAATAGATAGACGTAAAGCAAAACAACTCTACAGCCGGTGGTGTGCTCCTGGCAGACATGTTGCAAGGGCCTGTGACACCCTTTGCTATACCATCATCCCCGTCAGTGGAGGCTGCCGAGAGGTCCTGAGATATAGCGGGGGTAGACATGAAAAAGGCGAGGCGTGAGGAGGAGAATTGTGTCTCTTGTGTGTGGCTTTCAGGTGCTCTTGCCAATGGACTGAGTGGTGGGAGCTTAAATGCCTTGTCAAGTATGTGGTACCCAAATGGCTGGTGTTCTTGCCATACTTGATCTGCTTGCGGCAGAAATGGCAAATTGCACAGTGCGATCGGCTGTACCTGTGCTAAAATAGGCCCAGAGAGCGGAGCTGTCGGAAGTGGGCTGGGAGCTAGCAGCTCCACAATATGATGAAATAGGGTGGCTGCTCTCTACTCTTCCATGATGCCTGCTTCTGGAGGACATTCTGCCTCGTTGGGGCCGTTTCTCTCCCTCACTTTCCTCCTCTGCTCTATCCGGCACCCAAGTCGCATCAGTGACATCCCCTCCATCCTCATCACTGGAGCCAACTGGTAATATGCTGCAGCTTGGGGAACACGACTGCTCCTCTCTGTAGGCTATTGTTCCTCTACCTCAGAACCAACATCACAATCAAGTAATGTCTGAATCCTCAAGAAGCAAGTTGCTGACGCAGTGTTCAAATAATTTAGCTTACTCCTCCATGCATGATGCTGGGGCTATGGCAGGAGAGGCTGTGGACAAGGAGGCAGAATAAGCTACTCTGGCAGCTGTGGTGGACTGCGCACTAGTTCCAGCTTGGGTCATAGTGGATGAAGAGGACAAGGATGGTTTAGTAGGCCAGTCCACCACCTCCCTCTACATGGTGTGGCTGGATAGCAAGGGCAACATCAATAAACAGACAAAATGTGCCCTGCCTGAGCACAGACCGCTTGCACCTTTGCCTGTGGACACATACGCTGCTGGTCCCCTCATAGTGGCATGGGAACATCTGCCTCTCCTTGTTGACCTCCCAGGCATGATGGGAGGGGGGGGGGTTTATTACCCAAATTTAATAGAAACTGGGAAATGTGCGATTGTCTTTTTTCTTAAATATTTTTTTTAGGATGCCTTTGTGCATGTGTGTCTAGCAGCAGTCAGGTATCATTTCAGCCTCTTCCAGCAACACTCAGCAGAAAGCGGGACAGCTGATCACAGGATTGGTAACTGACTGGATTGACATTTCGGTGTAGAAAATGAATATCCACACTGAATACAGAGCTACCACCAAGGTCTTGTAGCAGTTTTATGCAAAAAACGCAAGCTTTTTGCCCACCTGCCCCATTTGTCACGGCTTATCCTTACTGGGGTTAGTGTCTGCTACTTTGTGGTAAGGCATTTTTTTTTCAGGATATATGATGGACAATTTTATTTGAGCTACATGCTTTTGAATAGCCTGTACATCAAATAGATTTAAAAACTGTGGTTATTGTTGCCCACTTTGTGGGTAGACAGGGTTTTACACAATTTAAAATGGTTACTTCTATTTGATTCCCAGTCTTTTTTTTTTTACCAAGGTTGTTGGTTTATACAGGGTTTATGGCTATGGTTTAGGAGTTAAACAAAAGTTCAAACTCAAGTCGAAATCCTAATAAAGGGCCACGGACAACATTTTCACATCATTTGTCTGGTGTTAAATATAATTTATTTGCATATTGTGCATTTTGGGATGGGTCTATAGTGGGCATACAGATTCCCATGTGTCATCTCAAAAGTTATCAAACCTCAGTGAGGCTTTAAATGTTACATATATAGTGGTTTTAAAGAAATGAGAATTAATGCTAAATAAAAACCATTTGCCAATATAATTTGCTTGTAAGAGACACATTTTGCGCTTTATTGTGAAAAGGATCATTCAAAAAGAACTGAGAATTGCCAGATGAAACCAAACAAATTTCTTAAGCCAGATTCTAAATTAAATTAAAAAATGTGCAATACCTGGCCACGCGAATTTTCCTGCGTGCGATGGCTCCACGAAACCGTCTGATGCTGTCCTACAAAGATCAGAAGCAGCTTTAGAAAAATAGGATTTTTATAACAGCTTACCTGTAAAATCCTTTTCTTGGAGTACATCACGGGACACAGAGCGGCATAGTCATTACTATGTGGGTTATATAGATACCTTCAGGTGCTGGCACTGGCAACTTCCAAAACCGGAAGTACCCTCCCCTATATAAGCCCCTCCCATCTGGGAGCACCTCAGTTTTGTAGCAAAGCAATAAGTGTCCCCAAAGAGGGGTGGGAGCTCTGTGTCCCGTGATGTACTCCAAGAAAAGGATTTTACAGGTAAGCTGTTATAAAAATCCTATTTTCTTTCTCTTACATCACGGGACACAGAGCGGCATAGTCATTACTATGTGGGATGTCCTAAAGCAATGCCCAATGAGGGGGGGGATACACCATACATAAGCTGAGCGCTATCAGACATGAGGATCTTTTGCGGCCTGCAACACACTGCGCCCAAAGGCGACATCCTCCTGACTTCTAACGTCCACCTGGTAGAACCTAGTAAAACGTGTGTACTGAAGACCACGTTGCGGCCTTACAGATTTGAGCCAGGGAGGCCTGGTGATGCACTGCCCATGAAGTTCCAACTGCTCTCGTGGAGTGCGCCCTAACTTTGAACGGAGGCGGTCTCCTTCTCAAGCCATAGGCTTGCATTATGACCTGTCGAATCCACTTGGCTAAAGTAGATTTTGACGCTGCCTGACCCTTTCTGGGGCCTTCCGGCAGAATAAACAAAGTATCCGTTCTGCGAATCTGAGCAGTGGCTTTTAGATAAGCTTTAACTGCTCTTACTACATCCAAAGAATGCAATAACTTTTCCTCTACCGAAGTAGGTTTGGGGAAAAAAAAAGGAAGAACCACATCTTGGTTCAAATGAAAACCTTGGTACCACCTTAGGAAGAAGGCTGGATGAGGACGTAACACTACTCTGTCCTTATGGATAACCAGATATGGCTCTTTACAGGACATAGCTGCTAATTCCGACACTCTTTTAGCCGAACAAATGGCTACTAGAAAAAACAATTTCCTGGTGAGAAGAACCAAGGAACTATGCTGTAATGGTTCAAATGGTTGTTTCTGTAGAACCGACAGAACCAGGTTTAGATCCCATGGACATATGGGAATATTAACCGGAGGACTAATACGCATCACTCCTTATCTAAAGGCTTTGACTAGTGAATGCGAAGCCAAGGGCCTTTGAAAAAATATTGACAAGGCCGAAAACTGACCTTTGATAGTACTCAAGGCAAGCTTCCTATCTACAGCCCACTGTAGGAAGTCCAGACTCCTACCTATTACGTACTTATGTGGATGCCATTTCTTGGCCTCACACCACGTGATGTACGCCTTCCAGATTCTATAGTAGATCTGCCTGGATACCGGCTTCCTGGCATTGATCATGGTAGATACCACAGGATTAGAGAGCCCTCTCTTTTTTAGAATGTGGGCTTCAATAGCCAGGCCGTCAAACCTAGGGCTGGTAAGGAAGGGTGGTATATCGGTCCTTGCAAAAGCAGGTCCGGACGACGTGGGAGAGTCCAAGGACTCCCCACTGACATTTTACAATCTTCGCGTACCACGCTCTTCGGGGCCACGCTGGAGCCACCAGAATCACTGGTTTCTTTTCTACCCTGATTCTGCGGAGTAATCGAGGTAACCATTGTGGCGGTGTGAATGCATATATCAGCTTGAACTGATCCCAAGGGAACACTAGGGCATCCGAGCCGCAAGCTAGGGGATCCCTTGTCCGAGAGACAAACCTGTCCACCTTTGCGTTGAATCTGGATGCTAGAAGATCTACATCCGGTGTTCCCCACCGCTGACATATTGTCCAGAAAACCTCGGGGTGAAAGGACCATTCCTCTGGGCATAATTGCTGGCGACTTAGAAAGTCCGCCTTCCAATTCTCCACTCCTGGAATGAATACCGCAGATATGGCTGGGACTTATCTTTCTGCCCATTTCAGGATGTAATTTACTTCCCTCTGGGCTGCACGACTCCTGGTGCCCCCCTGATTGATATATGCCACTGCTGTGGCATTGTCTGATTGAATTCTGACAGGGGACCCTTGGAGTTTGGATGTCCATGCTACTAGGGCATACCGGGCTGCTCGTATCTCCAAGAGATTGATGGGCAGGGCCTTTTCTGCATCTGACCATCTGCCCTGGAGAGACCATTGCTCCAGTACTGCTCCCCAGCCTATAAGGCTGGCATCTGTAGTGACCACCTTCCAAGAAATCGGACTGAAGGATTTCCCTTTTTCCAGATTCTGGGGAACCAACCAACGGAGGCTCTTGCGAACGGAAGGGGACAAGGACATTGTAAGTCTAGGGCCTGAACTTTTTTGTTCCAGGCTGACAGTATGGCCCCTTGCAAATTCCTTGAATGGAATTGACCGTAGGGTACTGCTTCGAATGATGCCACCATTTTTCCCAGCAGCCTCATGCACAGGCGTATGGACGGCTGTCTTTTTTGTACCCACTAAGTGGATCAAATCTTTCAAAGACAACACCTTTCCTCGAGGCAAGAATATTTTTCTCTGGCCTGAATCCAACCTTAGCCCCAAGTATTCCAGACTTTTGACTGGTTTTTAGGGCTGACTTGTCTCGGTTGATAATCCAACCGTGAGATTCCAGATACTTGATTGTCTTGTGAACGACCACGTCTAGTTTTTTCACTGAGTGGTCTATCAGCAACAAGTCATCTAGATATGCCATTATCATTACACCTTGTGTTCTTAGATTGGCCAATAAAGGGCCAGAATTTTTGTAAACACTCGTGGTGCTGTGGCCAGACCGAAGGGTAAGGCTCTAAACTGAAAATGGCGCCCTTCTACTGCAAAGCGTAGAAATTTGTGGTGGACTGGAAAGATGGGAACGTGCAAATAAGCATCTTTGATGTCGATCGCGGCTAACCAATCCTCCCCTTGAAGGGCAGTGGCCACCGATCGGATCGACTCCATCGGAAAGTCCTGATATACAGGAATTTGTTTAGCCCTTTTAGAATTAATATGGGCCTCCCGTCCCCGTTTGCTTCGGGACTGTAAAGAGGTTTGAGTAAAACCCGAACCCCTATTCTTCCAGGGGAACCTCCATAATTACTCCTTGGAGCAATAGTTGTTCTAGTGCCAACAGGAGGGACTCTCTCTCTTCCGGGGATCCCTTGGCACGTTTGACCTCAAAAACGGGAAGGAGGAGAGTCTTTTAACTCCAATCTGTATCCCAAACATACTGCGGAGAGCACCTATCTGTTTTGATCGTGTCCCGCCAGGTCTCTTGCGAACAACTGGAGTCCTCCCCCCACCCGACTGAGTGGGGGCAACCCTTCAATGAATTTAACTTTGGGGGAGGTTTTGTACCTCCCCTGACCCAGGGTTTCTCATTACCCTGCGATTGTCCCTGTTTTTTACCCCCGGGAATTGACCGAGGAGGCCGTCGGAACTGTTACACAGCCGATGCCCCAGGGACTGGAGAAGCAGGCCTCTTAAAGAGGGACCTCTAACTCTGTTTTTAACCGGCAAGAGTGTATTTTTACCGCTGGAAATTTTCTGGATATATTTGTCCAGGTCTTCCCTAAATAAGCGTTCACCATGAAATGGGACGCTAACCAGCCATTCTTTACAGGGAGCTTCAGCAGACCAGTTTTTGAGCCATAGAAGCCTACGCATATGTACTACAGACAGCGTAAGGCGGGAGGCCTGATGGATTGAATCCTTTATGGCGTCAACCGCAAAGCCTAAGGCTCTAGGTAGATCAGCTAGGGCAAGGGCCTGCTGATCTGTCAAGTCCCTCAAGACCTGTTTCAACTGATCCTTCACTGCTTAGCAGACCCCCCTGCTGGTTGTGTCACCAAGCTTGCTGTAGAAAGAAGCAGATTTTCATAAGGACTCCAATCTTTTATCTATTGGGTTCTTGAACATTTGGACATTATCCACTGGACATGTCAGTGATTTATACACACAAGAGATGGCTGCGTCCACTGTAGGGACCTTCCATTTTTTGATGAACTTATCTTCCATGGGATAGACCACCGGAAATCTCTTGGGGGGAATAAATATTTTCTCAGGATGTTCCCAATCCTGGTAAATGAGCCCTTTCAGTAAAGGGTGAAGTGGAAAAGAACAGACAGTCTGGGGGCTTCTAGCGACCCCAACGAGGATACAGTAGTGGTTGATGGTTCCGCAAGGTGCATTTTTAAATGCTGATCGGACCATGTTAGTCAGAGACTGAACCCATAATCTTTCAGCTTGAGATGCTGAGAAAAGGTTCCTCCACTGTTGATTCCTCTATAACAGAATCAACCTCATCCTGATCCCCTTCAGGCAGGTCGATCCCTGTATGGGACTGTTGCTCTGCTAACAGGCACTCTGAAGGAGGAGACGGAGATCGGGCGTGCTTTCCCTGACAGGGAGGCAGCGATCAATGTTGACAATCTCTCTCTAATCCTCCCAGAGCTGAGGAAAAAACCTCCTCTGTTACATACACAGGAGCAGGTGAACTGAGGACAGCCACAGTACCAAGTACCCCTGCAGGGTCTCTACGGTCACTTACCTCTGAACTTCAGGGGAGACTGGTGCAGCAGAAGCATGCCCAAGATCCTCAGAGCCCGATGAGACCCCCTTCGCTTCCTGGAAGATTCAGTTCCGGAGCTTCTGGACGGCATATTCCTAAGCCTAAAGCTGAGGTATTCCAGCCGTAATACACCACTTTTACTGAGAATAGTCTAGCACAATTGCTGCTATATAACAGTTGGTGTCTACTAAAGTGCCTTTCTAGGGGATGCCTGCATCAACCGCCTCTGTGTGCCTTTATACTGTTGCTAGCTCTGTCTGTGCACTTCAATAGCCAGCTATGATTGTGCTTTAAAACACGCTGGACGCCCGCACATGCGCAGTAGCGCCGCGGCACACACCGAGCGTCATCCACCCGCTCCGCCCCTTTTTCCAGATCGCCTCTATATATAGAGGCGCGGGCACGTGCGCCTTTTTTGAAAAAAATAAGGAGCTAGATGGGAGCCAGGGTCCCTGCCGCAGGGCCCGGGGATGGATGAGCGCAGCAACAGGGCAGAGGAGACAGCTTCCCAGCAGAGAACTTACCAACTGCCTGGATTTGATTTTGGAAGAAAAAAATCCACATTACAAGAAAAAGAACCATAGCGGCCTCTAGTGTCTAACACAGGTACCGCGGTCTTACATTTTTTTTTATTTTTTTTCTTGCCTACTATTAAAATTTTTACATTTTCTCAGTAGTAACAGGCATACACAGAATATTAGCGGGAATACCTTAGGTAACAGGCAGAAAGACAAAATAGGCTTGGGGGTCCCTCAATAGAACAAAGTTCCCGAGGGCCCCCACTTACCCTTTCCTCGCCGCAGGACTCTGTTTGGTCCACAGAAGCCCAAACTTCACCTATCACGGCAGGCATTGTAATTAAACCTTCAGGGACTGGGTTCCCAAGGATTCCACTCCCCTGGACCTGTATAGCACCCTGCACAGAAAACATCTTGGTCGTGGGTATGACCAGAGCTCTGGATCCCAGGGTCCAGCCCTCCTAAGAGAGGCATTACAGGCAAAACCTTGCTCTTCTCTTGCAAGGCCCGGGTACCGACCGTTTAGCTATGAAGCTTTTTTGGTCGGATCCGGAATAGCTTACTGAGGCCCAAAAGAACCTGTACGCAAGCTCAGTGAAAAACACATGTTACTTCTTGGCCAACACCTTAGACACTGGCAAAAAACTGAGGTGCTCCCGGATGGGAGGGGCTTATATAGGGGAGGGTACTTCCGGTTTTGGAAGTTGCCAGTGCCAGCACCTGAAGGTATCTATATAACCCACATAGTAATGACTATGCCGCTCTGTGTCCCGTGATGTACGAGAAAGAAAGCAAACACTCCATATCCCAAACATATGGAAAACAGTCTCCTCAATTTCCATGTATGATAACTAAAATATTTTAACATCACGAACAACTATAATAGAAAAATATTTTAATGGCATCAAAAAGAGTAACGGAGTCTCCACTGCTTAAGGTGTACCTCAGCCAAATGTGAAAATACTATGGGGCCCAGCAGAAGAGAAAACCCAGCATTGTCTGGCTCCATAATCTATGTATCTAAGCAGCAACAGCACTGAGCATGTTATTTTGGATAAATATAAAGCGTAGCTATAGACAAAAGCTTTTTTTCTTTTTTGACCTTTGAATAGTGCAGGGGATGGTTAAAACCATTTCAAGTTATTTTATGTCATCTGTGTCCCATTGGGGAAATATACCTTAACTTTCTGTCCTGGAGATGTGACAAAGTAGGAGGAAATCCCTACACAGCAAGGGGTAGTCACTAGAACCAGATGTCCCCTCTGGAACATTATGATTTACTGTATATATGCTTTAATTATACTGTATGTATTGCAATTTGTGGTCAGACTTTGCACCCAAGGAGTAATGGTGTGGGAACAGGCCCATTTTTTGGTGTCTAGTCCCTTTTCTCCTCTGAATGGTATACCTGTGCACCCAGCCTTGCCTTGAAGTGCAGATGTACTTTGCCATGTTCCAACACATAATGGCCAGCATCTGTGCCAACTTTGCCCTGCATGCATTATGTGTGCATGTTGGGCACAGCTGTTGGCGCAAGACCCAAGGGAGTCAGGGTAGTATCTTTCGTCGCGGTTTCTCCTACTTGAGAATTTGGGGTTGGTGTCAGTTTCTTATCTCTTGTGGCATCTTAACCCACTGGGGGCATTGTGGGCCACCTTCTGGGGGAAACGCATTTGTTATCTGCTGGATATCATATTCCCTTTAGATAAGTCCCCAGAAAACATTGTTGTGGCTTCTTAAAGATTTGATTGGGAAATCTTTGAAACTTACCCTATATACACAACCCATACAGGCTTCATTATACAATGTTACCCTTTTATCTCCTACTCAGTGAGGTTTTAATATCTTAGGGAGACAGCATTTAAAAGGAGATCTGTAGTCACAGCATACACTTTCATTTTACAACATGAGCACTGTAATGGCAATACAAACAACATTTATATTTGACAATCAAATATAAGCTTTTTTGAAAAATGTCCCATCTTGTGAGTGCTGCCTGGCTACCTCTTTACACAACTTCCTGAATTCCCTGCATGCTTTTTGCTTCTTCTCTACTGTTCACTTGCAGTTCCTAAGGACTACATGTCCTATGGTACCTTGCTGCCTGCAAGCAGCGTTTCCTGTACTGACGTCCCCTTCTAAAACCGACTCAGCAGTGCCCATTTACAGGGCATAGAGAATACAGGTCACAGTATAAAAGCTCATTTATGGCCAAGAGCTGACCTTTAAAGCACTAAAACAAAACTCAACATTAATTGGCACATCGTTTTTTTTGTTTTTTTTGCCATTTCTAAGTTTGTCCCAAGTATGTTTGAATCCACTTACTGTGGACGAACTCACTACCTCTGCTGGAAGTCTATTTCAAGCATCAAATACTATTTTGGTAAAAATACTTTAAGATTAGTTTTGTACTTTCCACCTGCCAGTTTGAGGTCATGTCCCTGTGTTCTTAATCTTGGCTTTACCTTGAAAATACTGCCCTCATGAACTTTATTCAACCCCTTGATATAGATATATAGATATAATTCCCTGCAGCCCAGTGGGTGGCGCTGTCGCCCTGGGCTGGGGTTGAATCATTGCCGAGTGCTGTGCCTCCTTTTTGTCCTCTCTCGGCAGCGGTATGGTGGGGCGGGGAACCCGCCGTGCTTGCTGGGAGAGGGTATAAAAGGGCCGGCCATTTTTGTCACGGGGTGGAGTCCCAGGCACCTTTAGCCTGTGGGCGGTGGTTCGTGCCGGTCCTCTAGGCGGCCTAGGCCTGGAGGACAGTCGGAGGTCGTGTTCCATCTCAGGCACCTTTGGCCTGGGGTGAGGTACTCGGATGGAGGTCTTGGAGCTCAGTGCCCAACACTGAGTTCCGCGAGGGAAGGAGATCCTAGGGAACCCCGGGAGTGGGTACCCGAATCCGGAAGGTGCAATGGACCGGGGGGAGCTTCTCGCTTGAAGACCCGGTGCAGCATATTGCCGGTGACAGGTGAGCCTCTCACCGGAGGAGACCACCTGGAAGGAAATCCCCCCTCGCTCGGAGACCGCAACCCACTCTCAGGGAAGAAAGTGGAGAACCAATTGTGTCTGGGCCTACTCGCATCCACACCTCCTTTCCTGTTCTGTTTCTACCAAGGGAGTTCAACTGATTGTGTTCATTCGCAGAAGAATAAAGGAGTGTTGGACTTTAATGGTGTGGGGCTCATTTCCTGACAGACATTGTTCAAGGTAACTCTTGGTGGAGGATCCAGGTGCACAGCACTGACCCGAAGGTAAAAGAAAAGAACTTTGCTTATACTGCACTGACATCTGTGGTAAAGGCCAGGCGTAGTGTTCCCCGCTCCCTCCCCTCTAAAGGTACCCCTAAACAAGAGACAGACGAACGTGTGAAAAGAGGTGAGTGAGGAGGGCGCCACACACACACACACACACACACACACACACACACACACACACACACACATATATATATATATATATATATATATATATATAACCTTTAAAAGGATATATATTATATAACCTTTATATTTAAAGGTTTCAATCAGGTCTCCCCTTTCCCTTCTTTCCTCCATGCTGTACATATTAAGTTCCTGAAGTCTCTCCTGATAAACCTTTACCAAAAACCACTTGTCTGACTCTATGGTCTTTCATATACACCGTTTCTCAACATCTTGAAAAATGAATGTGTGTGGTCCTCATCGGGCTCTACCATGCACTGGTGCCATTGCAACTTGATTTTAACATTCACTGATGCCATAGCAAAATAGATGAGATTTTTAATTGTTATCCGATATGTTGCAATGGTATTAGTTTTTTTTTCTCAGATGCATATTTTATTATGTGGCCCAGGAAGCACCGCAAACATTTCAATAGCACAGTAAGGAGAGTTCAGGTAAAATACGGCTTATCAGTTATGCATGGTCCATTTCAATGAAGAGCAAAGGAAACATAAGCAAGCTGCAGATTTAAATAAATACATTTATAAGCATCTCCAGGTGACACAACCCAATACCAGCAAAGCTGGCATATTTTAAAAGGGTTCACTAATCTAATTGCATGAATTTGACCTCAGTGAAAATATTCCAAAATATATGGGACCTCACCTTAGTTGAGGCTTTAACTCTGGGGAACATTACATACTGGTTGTTGGCATCCAGTGCTTGATAAATGAGGAAAGCGCTATTAATGTGGCGCGGTTTGCCCTCTGTCCACTCCTCACAGTTGTAAGCTTCCACTCGGACACCAACCTCGACACTGCAATAAAGCACATATAGAACCAAGACCAATGATGAATTCCCATAGGAATAGAACAGAAATACCATATCTAAAATTCCAACGCCAAAGCGAATATTTCAACCAATTGGATCAGCTGAGTACAAACTCCTCTGTCCCATAATTTCCTGTGAGAGGAGAAAAGCAGCTGTGTCCTTCAGGCACACAATACATCCTACACTTTAAATTAGAAATTTTTCTAGATAAAAGATCCAGATATGAAAACCCCCAAAGTAATATTAGACATTGATGAGTGGTGCTGGTAGTTTCTTTACAATGAAAGTTCTAGTGCTTTTCTTGTCTGTCTTTATCCGTTAAATATCTTTTATCTGTTTCAGTGGCACAGATGTCTTCATTGGATTGCCAAGTACAAGCAGAGAAAGACTACAACTCCTGGCTTCTTGTTAAAGCATGAAAAGACTCTTCTTCCTGGGCAACCCTGTAAGTCAGGGGTCTCAAACTGGCAGCCCTCCAGTTGTTGCAAAACTGTGGGAGTCATGCTTGTAACTGTCAGCCTTGCAAAGCCTCATGGGACTTGCAGTTTCGCAACAGCTGAAGGGCCACCAGTTTGAGACCCCTGCTGTAAGTAGACATGTGCGATTAGTTTCGTACGAATCGGAAATTCGTACGAATTTTTCGAAATTCGTACATTTTTACGAATCCGAATATTTACGAATACGAATTCTGTACGAAAATACGAAATTTCGTTTACGAATTTCGGCTCCAAATTATCCGAATCCAAACTACCAAATAAGGAATTTCAACTAATATGAAAGAAATTATAGCGGATATAACGAATGATTCAAATGAATTCTAGATTCAGTATAACGAATATCGACACTCTACGAATAATAACAAATTCGTTTTCGGTCCAAATTTCTTTACTACAGAAACATGTGACTGTTGGTTGACCAATCAGAGGTTTTTTTCTGATGCTGAGGCCTACAGGGCAGGCCCGATCATGTGACTTCCCTTTGTGGGTTAGTTAGTGTAGTGGAGCAGATTACACAATTATTTGTCTGTGCATCTGAGCGAATATCTTTGCAATCCTTTGATTTTCGTTGTTCATTTTAGTTTATATCTCTTGTAGTGTGCGAGTGTATCATCTGTTAGTGTTTAGTTTCTGGTTTTATTCGTTTTTTGGTTGGTTTTGAGAGATAATTTTTTTTTTATTTCTTGTTTCATTTAGTTAATATTTTGATATTTTCTGTTGGTCTACTTTTTTTTTTGTACATTTGGTGATTTTGGTGTTGGTTTGCTGCAATCAAAATCATATTTTTTTTTGTCTATATTTTTCTAACTTTTAAAGGAAAAATGAGCAGCAAACAAGGCCAAAAAAGCAGCAAGAGTGCTGCTGGGAGAGGGAGAGCTATGAGCAGTGTACATGAGCAGCAGGTGGGACGTTCCGTCTCTGTGCCATGACATACAGGGGCGGAGACTATAGCCAGTGCCACATGTCAAAAACGAAAGTAAAAAAAAAAAAAAAAAAAAAAAAAAATCGAGATTTCGAATAGTTACGAATAACCGCAATGTATTAGAAAAGTATGAATCCATTCGAAGCACGCAGCGCCACTGTCAGACATGTAAATTTATGAATCAACGAACCAAAAAAAAGTTACGAATGTACGAATCCATTCGAAGCACGTTAGACAGCGCCATTGTAAGAGACACGTAAAATTACAAATCAACAAACAAACAAAAAAAAGTTACGAAAGTAGGAGTTGTGGCCAGAATCAACGAAAACAATGTACTCTACCGAAATTACGAATTATAAATCAACTAAAAATAAGGCTTTCAGAAATTCCGAATCATTTGTTATTATTCGTTATTATTCATAGAGTGTCGCTATTCGTTATCAAAATTAACGATTCACACGAAATTCGTATTTCGTATAAATCCAAATTAAATTCCGTACACGAATTACGAAGTACGAATTTTTTTAAATACGAAACAGAACAAAACAAAACAAATTTTTTTGACAGCTCCCATGTCTAGCTGTAAGTGAACAATCTACCCACTGAGTGTTGAATTATTCACATAGGCTTTTCTGGACACCACCACCTACCGTGGATCTATGTGAACACTGCATCTACCAAGAAGTCCTTTCATTTTATTGCAGAAAATACAGATTATTCTTTTAGTTATATACTTTTGATACATTTTCTTGGCTTCCTATGCAGCAGTCACTTTATATATAAAAAATGGTGAAACATAGTACCAAGATTTCAGTGTGGTGCCAAACATCATTTTAAAGAGTTTATGTAAACCTTAGCAATACATTTCTCTTATTTGCTCCCCTTTGGTCTATTAAATATATACTATTGGAAGACTCTTGTAATATCTCTTCTAGAAGTATAATAAAAACGATCCTGCCAAACATCCCATGAGCTGATAGCTTCATGTGCTCACTGCTTCTGCTGAGGGGGAATCCTGCTCCTCCATACAGTATAGTGAGCGATCATTGTCATACTGGGATTGACAGGATCACCCAAAAAAATAAAATAAAAAGGGGGGGGGGGGTTCTCCGCATCCAATTCACAACAGCAGGAGATTTTGACCGGCTCTCTATGGAGCCGGTCCACATATCTCCGCAGCAGGTAAGTTTTGCAGAAAAAATACTGTGCGTCTTTTTGTCCATTTCAGGTTCGAATTCAGCCCAAAATTAAGGCTGAATTTGGACCTGAAATGGTGAACCAGGACGCACTGGACCCCTGCTGTGAGCCGCATGTGGCTCATATGTGAACCCAGCCTAAAAGGGAGTAAAAAATCTGCTCTTTGTTTTCACAGATCGCGTTCTCA
The DNA here is from genome assembly GCA_029206835.1 of Rana muscosa. Classification (NCBI taxonomy): domain Eukaryota; kingdom Metazoa; phylum Chordata; class Amphibia; order Anura; family Ranidae; genus Rana; species Rana muscosa. The sequence continues at coordinate 1,086,634,384 of CM055116.1, read as the reverse complement.
TTTAAAAGGTTTCCTCTATTCTTCTTACAGTGACAACTAACCATTTAGATCCATCTACTACAGTTAGTGTTGATGGAGAAATCCCCCCTGAGTAGCTATTGTCCTATTCTGCTGGATGGGGTGGGGGGTGCAGGGAGTCGTCGTTCCTGCTGGGAAGACACAGATTTTTGCTAGGCGCTACAACTGCTGGCAATAAATCGCATGTTAGAAATCCAATGTGCCGATTGTAACCAAATCAAATCGATGGATTGACTTGGGTACAATCAGCCTGCCCATACATAGATCGAATCTCATCCGGTCTCTGTTGTACAGGCTGAGATGCAAACCATCTATGGCTGGCTTCAGTCCAAGTGCTGCTGTATAGGCAATTGCTAGAGGCTGATATCAGGTCAAAGTCTGGTACAGTACTTGCACTGTAATACATATTGCTTCCTTAAAAAAGAAGCTATTCACATGTCTCCATGTATCACATATCCAAGAAAGTAAAAGGATTGTTTCTTATATGTGTAGCGCCCTGCTACTTTTGAGCATGTGCTATGTGTAAATTTAGGAGTATCTGAGCTGTAAATGGCTCAGAGTGATCTATGTAAATTTGTTGATTTCTGTTCCAGCTTTGGCTGTTTGTGCGCATTTCCCACTGTTGCCAGTAGGTGTCACGGTTGTCACAGGGCATTGTGAGAAATACAGCCAGCTGAAGTGTATTGGATATTCTTTCTCCCAGAAAACAGCCCAATCAGGAGCTTCTTTGTAGCTGGGCAAAGGATATTTAAAGGGGCAGTGCCATGTTCTCCGGGGTCCGTCTTGCCTCCGGGCCCTCCAGACCAGAGGCTATGCTGCTGTGCTTGCTGCAAGTAGGCCCAGAAGCCTGTCTGGGGCCTACTTAACTGAAGGTGATCCTTTGCTCTCTGTCCTGCGGGAAGAAGCCACTCAAGCGGAGAATATTCCAGGGGAGGACCTTACTGGAGAGGACCGAGCTGATGGCTGGTATCTCAGGAAGGGCCTGGCGACTCGTTTGGAGGATGCACTTAAGTAACCTACCTCACAGTACTGCTGGATGGCTTAAAGGTTCAGGTACTGTGCAGCTGACCTGACTACTGGCTAACAATCCTGTGGCAGGGGATTATGCAGGAGTGTCTGCTATCACTCAAGTCTGTGGCAGAGACTTTGTCCGTGCTTCATACCGGCTGCTAGGTCAGTGTGAGAGGCCTATCCGGTATTCGCAAGAACCAGAGACAGCTGTGTCATCTGGATTCAAGAACCGCATTAGTGATCTGCAGAACCAAAAAGTGTCTGAACTTCCCCTAACCCTCCATCCCCTACCTAAAGTTGTGTAATAAAGCAATTGAGAAAAAAGACTGAAAATCACCTTTCTCAAAACTACTAATATAGACTCTTAAGTTCTGGGACGGTGAAGTGCGGGGTAACGGCAGGACCCAAAATTAATCCAGCAGCTCCTTCGGGGGTATCGCTACATACGGTTTGGAATAAATGCCTTTAGAATCATAGGCTATATTTGCACTATACATCAGCAGTTCTGGATGTGCATTTAACTATTGGGGTGTAAAGAAATGTTATGCACGACTTGAAATAAGGATTAGTCCTCTTATTTTATTTTTGCAATATATGATGGAATGGACCTATAAATAATTTCTAATTCTAAGAGGGCTATACTGTGCTACCAACAAATAATTTTTTTCAACCAGGTATATTTCATCAGCAAAGTCCAAGCTTTCTACAAGCACAAATAAGCAAGTAATTTCACTTCAAGCATTAGATAAAATGCAATTTAAAAAGATACAAAATGAACAATACAGCCAAATTACATAAAAATGCACACTGCAAGCACAAAGGTCACAAGCAAACCATGTATTGATTATTAACCAGGTTATATTATAGGACTTTATATGAAGTTGCCAAAAGTGAACAATGCATTGGACTTCAGTTAACATAACCTAAATAGTTATTTCTCCAAGAAGAGTTCAAGATAAAAAAAAAAAAAAAGAAGGACTTAAAAACATCCTGGTCCATTTGGTCACTTTAAGGCCTCATGCCCACGGACGTTTTTACAGCCGCATTTTTGAGCGTTTTTTACAGCTTAAAAACGCCTGTCCATGTAAGTCTATAGCTTCATGCCCACCTAGGCGTTTTTGAGCTGCAAATAGCATAGGCGTTTTTAAGCTGTAAAAAATAACCCAGGACCAGTGCGTTCCTCAGCGTTAGGCATAAAAAAAAAAAAACGCGAAGCGCTAAAAAACGCGCAAAAACGCAGCGATTGCGTTCTTGAGCTCCAACTTTTTTTTCCAAAAAAAGGTCAAAAAACGTATACAATAACATGGACAAGCGTTTTTAAGCTGCAAAAAACGTGGCTGTAAAAATGTCCGTGGGCCTGAGACCTAAGGGTGTGAACAAGGATGAGCAGTGCTCTGATTTTTGGGTGAAGGCCTGCTTTATTTTCCCACTTTCTGATCAGTAACCAGTGAAAGTGCTATTAAACCCAAAAGCAAAAAACATTTATTGCATTGCAACTTACCAATTCTTAGATGTGATTGCGGTTTTATTTATTAATTTTTTTCAGGCTTTCCCCTATTTCCACCTGGTGATCGGGCCAGTATATCTAAACACTGGAAATCTTGCGAGCTACCATAAACAAATATTAAGTTCTTGTGTAGAAAGCTACAAGCACTGATCACGTCCCATAAGACCGTGCACTCAGCATAAAAGTAAAAGAAAATGCTGCGCCAACTTATACCAATTTGTTATTCCCTATGTATTTCCACATGTACACGTACACACACACACACACACACACACACACACTGGAATATATCTCTAGCAAACCACATACATAAAGTGCTCTAGTGACAAAACTATCAATAAAGTGCAACATGTAAAATAATATTATATCATCATCTGTCATAAAAGAAAAGTCCAATATATAAGTGCTCAAATTGTCTACACAAAACGTGTTTCCATACACTCAAAGTGCTATGTGTAAGGTGCTATGTTGACTAGTTCACGTGATGACGTACGTTGATATCAAAATTATATATTAAGTCCATTCACAATTGAAAATCCAACACAACTGGTGATAGCAAGCGTGTCCTTGTGTCCACTCAGGTGCTCCCCCTTCCGTATATGCGCTCACCTTAGAGCGTGTGACCTTGCAATTAAGCCTGGTCAGAACACGCATATGAACCACCTCTGGGTTCAGTGATTGTATTGGGATCCTGACCTGGTTGCTGGCACGTTTTCCACATGTATATGATTAAAAAAAAGACTAGATAGTGGGATATCGTTTAAACCAGTGGCGGCTTGTGCTCAAATTTTTTTGGGGGGGCGCAAACAAATTGAAAAATTCTAAAAAAACAAAAAACAAACAATTGCAGCCTCACTGTGCCATCAAATACCGCCACTGTGCTCATCAAACGCAGCCACTGTGCCATCCAATGCTGCCACTGTGATCCCCCTCACCCACCACTTACCCTGTCTCAATGGGGCAGCAGGTGACGGTGAGTGGTGTCTTCTCCCCTCCTCCTCTCCTATGATTGGACGCCTGATAGGTGTTCAATCACAGCGCCTGACATTTAAGCCGATCAGGCGACTGGTAACAGATCCAGCAACCCGATTGGCTCAGAGGCCGTTTAATGTTAGCAACGCGAATTCCTTCGGCTTTGCTAACATTGAGCTGAGTGAGAAGGAACGCACGGCGTTGCGCCCGCTTCACTTTTTTGGACGCCTATTAGAGCAAAAGGCTCTAATCAGGTGCTTCCAAAAAACACCCCCACCGCTGTAATTCATGTGCCCGGTGACCGAAAAAGGGTCCGGACACCTGAATAGGGGGTGTCAGCACCGACCATAGATAGATTCATGAATCTATGGTAATTAGAGGGTGACAGTAGAGAGGGGGGGCGGCGCTCCTGCGCCCTTAAGGACGCACCGCTACTGGTTTAAAAAAAAACTATTAATAAAAATGAACCCCTTCTTTAGGGTACACACATTTTGTGGGTGCTGCAGTGCACCACTCTTTACGAGATCAAAGGGAATGCTTTGTCTGCTGAAATAATGTGTCCTTTCCTTGCTGAGACCAATCCACTGCCTCCTGCACTGTCCTGTCCCCTACCCTAGAGTGTAGACTGCAATCAGTGCCTGACCTCACAACTGTGCTTCTGGAAGAATGGTCAAACATTCCCATAGATACACTCCTAAACCTTGTGGACAACCTTCCCAGAAGAGTTGAAGCTGTTATAGCTGAAAAGGGTGGGCCAACTCAATTTTGAACCCTACGGACTAAGACTGGGATGCCATTAAAATGTAATGTGTGTAAAGGCAGGCGTCCCAATACTTTTAGAAATTTAGTGCATCAGTTTACAGGGATAAGACAAACCAGTCAACACAGGCAGGAATGATTAACTTTTATTCATGTAAAACCTTTATCTCAAAACGAGAAAAAAAAAAACACCACCACACATAGTTTGCTGTCACTGATTACAAAGTGTTAGCTGAAGTTTGGCATCATTTTGTTTGGTTAGTACATGCAACACAAGCCCAACCCCCCCAGACAGACAATGCTGCTGTCCAAAGTTGTCCCCTGTGCTCATTCATCCAGAGTGGGGGGCACTAATACAGGAGGTGTGTTACTGGCCAGATCACCAGGTGAAAACAGAGGGGAAAGCCTAACAAGAGAAAACTAAAGCAGCCAATGCATCTAATGATTGGGAAGCTGCAATACATTACATTTTTTGGTTTTGAGATTAATATCGTTTTAAGGACCTGCCCATGTGTAAAATGTGTGTGTAGCTGCTAGGATCTTCTTTAAATTTGCTGTAGGCTCTTAAAGAACTAAACTAAAATCACTACATTTACAAAGCTATTGATACACTACAGTTAGCTGGAGCTCCCATTTTAGCTTTTTGTTTGCTTTGTTTTTACAAATCAGCTGCTAAAGCAACCCTGGACAGTAGAATATATTTATTTTCAGTTTATTTCATGTTTTTATATTGCAAAAATTAAATAAAAAATGACATAGGCAAACTTAACTTTTTTTTTTTTTTTTAAATAACTAGGTTGCACATTGTACCAGAAACAGAATTTGTCCCGGTTATCATGGCACCAAATTGCAAATAAAACCAGAACTTAATAGGCCATACTAATAAGGCAGTAAATGTGACATTCACCAAACATTCATTGCAGGTGTATTTTGTATTCCTGCAATTCGCTTGCAGTGAATGGTTGGAGAATGTAAGATTTACGGTTTCGTAAATATGGTCCTATATCTATATATAGTTACATAGGTTGAAAAAAAAAAGTCCATCCATCTCTAGTATCACAACTTGTATTACAATTATTTAATATAGGATAGATAATTAAATTAAACTTGAAATACAATATCAAAAAGGGAAATACTTTTTTTTTTTTTTTTTACCTCAAAACTATGTGATAAAATGGCTCTAGAGCTCAACGGGTTAAAAACGTGACACGGATTATCTTAATGCAAAAAAAAAAAAAAAAGAAGAAAAAGTTAAATATTGGAACGCGCTTAGGCATTACCTTTTCTGAAATGTGTTATTTACAATTGCTCGAAACACCAATCGATCGCCAACAGTGGAAGGTCCTCTGAATTTAAACATGTCGACAGATTTAAGGACTGCATGTGTGCGACACAGGCGGCTATACAAAGAATGAGAAGACGTTATGTTTGATGGTGTCTTTATGCATTTTAAAAGTTACTTGATCATTTTATGACAACATAAACAGCATATAAATGCACCCAATTGACGACGTATTTTCTTATTTCAACAAAATATATAAGCACTGAAAAGGAAATATTTGTATAAATACAAAAAAGCAAGGCAGCTCTAAAATCAGACAGGGTCTTGCTCCTGGCTCGAAGATGAATTGGGTAATCCTATGGGCATACTTCACATGACTGCAGTGCAGTAAAAAAAAAAAAAAAAAAGTAGGGCATGCTGCATTTTTCCCCACGGCAAATGCAGGGAACACGCCACAAATGCACTGACCGCGTCCCTTTCAGCCAAGCCCAAAAAAACATGGAAAAGTGCACTGCAAACGCAGCGCAAAATGCACTTAAGCGCGCATCAAGCACAGTTCAAAAATGAAAAGTTATGTGCAGTTTCTGGTGTAAAAGGCCCCTTAGGAATCGGACTTTAAGTGCTTCAACCCTTCACTCTTAAAATGATAAATCTTTTCCCGCAGCTTGACAATGATGATTGGGATGATGTATGGAGTGCCACGTTTGTTAGATTGGTGTCGGCACGTGATCACTCGATACAGTTCAAGTTCCTTCATAGAGTGCACTACACTTCTGCTAAACTGGTGAGGATTTTGGCCCCTACCATTATGGCCTGGAAGGCATTGATAAATAAGACTCTACCGATGTATGAAGCCACATATCTTAATAAAAGGGGTGCCTGATGAGTTTAAAAATGTATGGGGTGGTTGGACAATAAATAGCTCCACAGCATCGGATTAACCCTCCTGGTTGAGGGTCATTTGTGGCGAGTAGTGAGGTTTTTGTAAGCCTTGATGGGCTCCAAATACTATCTAAGTGTGGCAGGGGGGGATATTATACGGTTTACAGTGAATATTCATTCTCTCTCTCTCTCTCTCGAAGATTGCTTCCTTTTTTCTTTATTAGGTCTGGGAGCTGCATTGTATTCTGGTGCTGTTGAATTAGTAGTAGTGCTAAACGTTTACTACATTTCCAAATTTGTATTTTTTTTTATGTGAAAAACCTTTAATAAAAATTATATATAAAAAAAAGTTCATTTATAAAACTAAAAATTGTGGTAACAGATAGCCATAAACAATTTTTTGCTATCCATGTTTCTGCTGGGTAGATTCACCCTATTTGGCCTGGTGACCATTGCCACCAAGATAGCAAGTGATGGGAAATCCAATAGTTTACAGTTGTAACTAAAACAGGAGGCGAGAGTAAATATTCTCTTGGAGAAACCTGTTCAGGAGACAACCGTCTAAAAGCTGGCTCTAAACTCAGACTTTCAAAAAAAATTTGGTATTAAAATTTGTACAAAAATGCTTTGTACATTTGATGACTGGATGAAAGTACTTGAATATTTTGCTTGCTTTTAACATTCAAATTTTGGAATTAATTTCCCAAACAAAAAAATCAAACAATTGTGCTCAAAAGTTTGCATATCCTGGCAGAAATCATTTATAGCATGGATATTGAAAATAGGATCGATCATGCCAAAAAAAAAAAAAGTATTTTATTCAAAGATAGTGGTCATGTAAAGCCTTTATTTTATCACAGTTGGCTCCTTTTTAAAAATCATAACAATAACAGAAACCACCCAAATGTCCCTTATCAAAAGTTTACCCTGGAATATTTGGCTTTGGTACAGACACACAAGGTGACACACAGGTTAAAATGGCAATTAAAGGGTTACTAAACACACAAGAGCAAAATCAGTCTGTATATGCAGTAAAGTATGCTTTTTATACTGTGGAACCTAAGGGGTTAATCCTCTGCATTTTGTAAAAAGGATGTTTGATCCTGTCTTCTCTGATCCTCCATTTTCCACTGTCCCCAATTCATCTCCTGATAGAGCAGAGCCTTGGGGGCAAGCTGCACATGCTGAGTTTGCTGTGTATTTTTTTTTCTTGGGAGAGTGCATGAGATTAGCACATGGCCAATCAGCACTGTCCAGACAGAGGGTTAGGGGTCCTGCAGCCTCACAGGACAGTAGGGGTAGAATGAAAACTCCATCCTATAAGCTTTAACCAGACACTGATAGAAGTCACAAGACTACTCTAACTGCTGATGAGAAAAGATACAGGTGATACTCGAAAAATTAGAATATTGTGCAAAAGTTCATTTATTTCACTAATGCTACTTAAAAGGTGAAACTAATATACGAGATAGACTCATTACATGCAAAGCAAGATAGTTCAAGCCGTGATTTGTCATAATTGTGATGATTATGGCTTACAGCTCATGAAAAACCCAAATCCACAATCTCAGAAAATTAGAATATTACATGTAATCAATAAAACAAGGATTGTGCATAGAACAATATCGACCTGTGAAAAGGTATAAAGCATGCATATGTACTCAGTACTTGGTTTGGGCCCCTTTTGCAGCAATTGCTGCCTCAATGCGGCGTGGCATGGAAGCTGTCTGTGGCACTTTCGAGGTGTTATGGAAGACCAGGATGCTTCAATAGCGGCCTTCAGCTCTTCTGCATTGTTTGGTCTCATGTCTCTCACCTTTCTCTTGGCAATCCCCTATAGATTCTCTATGGGGTTCAGGTCAGGTGAGTTTTCTGGCCAATCAAGCACAGTAATCCCACGGTCATTGAACCAGGTTTTGGTGCTTTTGGCAGTGTGGGCAGGTGCCAAATCCTGCTGAAGTCAGCATCCCTATAGAGCGCGTCTGCGGAAGGAAGCATAAAGTGCTCCAAAATCTCCTGGTAGACGGCTGTGTTGTGCCTGGACTTCATGAAGCACAGTGGACCAACACCAGCAGATGACATGGCTCCCCAAGACAACAGACTGGAAACTTCACACTGGACTTCAAGCATCTTGAAAGTGTGTGCCTCTCCATTCTTCCTCCATACTCTGGCTCCTTGGTTTCCAAATGAGATGCAAAATTTTCTCTCATCAGAAAAGAGGACTTTGGACCACTGAGCAACAGACCAGGTCTGTTTTTCTTTAGCCCAGGTAAGACACTTCTGACGTTGTTTGTTGTTCAGGAGTGGCTTGACAAGAGGAATACGAGATTTAAAGCCCATGTCCAGTATCCGTCTGTGTGTGGTGGCTCTTGATGCACTGACTCCAGCCTCAGTCCACTCCTTGTGAAAGTCCCCAACACTTTTGAATGGCCTTTTTCCTGACAATCCTCTCCAGGCTGCGGTCATCCCTGCTGCTTGTGCACCTTTTTCTTCCACACTTTTCCCTTCCACATAACTTTCTATTAATGTGCTTTGATACAGCACTTTGGGAACATCCAACTTCTTTTGCAATTACCTTTTGAGGCTTTCCCTCCTGATGGCGGGTGTCAATGATGGTTTTCTGCACAACTGTCAGGTCAGCAGTCTTTCCCATGATTGTGATTCCTACTGAACCAGACAGAGACCATTTAAAGGCTCAGGAACCCTTTGCAGGTGTTATGGCTTAATTAGCAGATTAGAGTGGGACACTTTGAGCCTAGAATATTGCACCTTTTCGCAATATTCTAATTTTATGAGATTGTAGATTTGGGGTTTTCATGAGCTGTAAGCCATAATCATCACAATTATGACAAATCATGGCTTGAACTATCTTTCTTTGCATTTAATGAGTCTATCTCATATATTAGTTTCACCTTTTAAGTTGCATTAGTGAAATAAATGAACTTTTGCACGATATTCAAATTTTTCGAGTATCACCTGTATTTAGTAGTTTGTATTTACGAAAATAATTGCATTCCTATGTTCCATGTACTATGGGAGACCAGATATAGTGAATGCAGGGTCATTGGTTTGTAACACTTTAAAAAAGGTTAATTCCCCACATCTGTGGCTTTTTAAACTGCAATTAGTGTCAGTGTATAAATGGTCAACGTGTTTGTTAGTGCTCATGAGGATGCACTGAGCAGTCTTGGACCTGAGCCATGGGGAGCAGAAAAGAACTGCCAAAAGACCTGCAAAACAAGGCAATGGAACTTTATAAAGAAGAAAGATTGCAGCCACAGCTGACAGAAGTATTGTTCGGGATAGAAAGAAAAACCCACAGGTAACCTCAGGAGGAATACAGGCTGCTCTGGAAAAATATGGTGTGGCTGTTTCAAGGAGCACAATACAATGATACTGGAGCAAAAATTAGCTGCTTGGTCAAGTTGCCAGAAAAAAGCCTATACATGTTCAATGCCACAAAAAAAACAAAAAAAAAACAGTTACACTATACCAGACAGTTTATGGCACACTGTAATCTGGAGTGAAGAAACCAAAATAGAACTTTATGGTCACAACCATAAGCGATATGTTCGTAGAGGGGTCAGTAAGACCTATAGCGACAGAAAAACCATCCCACTGAAGCATGGTGGTGGCTTACTGATATTTTGGGGGTGTGCGAGCTCTAAAAAGGCATGGGGAATCTTCTGAAAATTGATGGCAAGATGAATGCAACATGTTATCAGTGGTTAGAGCCGAAATAAGGTAAAAAAAAAGTTCTGGAGTGGCCATCACATTCTCCTGACCTCAAAATCATTGAGCCACTCTGGGAGATCTCAAAAGTGCAGTTCATGCAAGACGACCAAAGACTTTGCATCACCTGGGGGCATTTTGCGAAGACGAATGGTCAGCTATACCACCTGCAAGAATTCGGGGGCCTCAGACTACCATTACAAAAGATTGCACACTGTCATTGATTCTAAAGAGGGCAACACACAGTATTAAGAATTAAGGGGATGCAGACTTTTGAACAGGGCTCATATCATTTATATTTCCTTGTTGCCATGTTAAGTTTTAGGATTGTGCCATTCTGTTATATCCTACAGTTAAATATATATCCCATAATAAAATAAAAGAAAATGTGTTTTGCCTGCTCATTCATGTTTTCTTTAAAATGGTGCATCTTGTATATTACCAATTCCCCAGGGTATGCAAACTTTTAAATATTACTGTGTATACTCGCTCAATTAAGAAACAAACATTTTCCATCCCATCCCTTGAGATTTTCTTGTCACTTTGGTCCAAATAGATTTGATTCCACTAATGATTAGAAAATCAAAAAAGGAACATTCTAAAAATGAAAAAAATTTAAAACAAAAATTTGGACTAGTGTATGGCCAGCTTATAATGGACATTACCCTCACTTTGTGGAGATTTTCAGTAACTTCCTGTTGTGCTCAGGCCAGGATGTGAACTGCCTAATCAGGACCCAGACATCAAAATTGAAAGGAGAAACCCTTTCCTACCCTATCCAAAACTATTCTGGCTATACATATATTTTAAAGGAGAATCTGCAGGAAAAGGTGTTTAGGAGATGTACCGTAATTGCAGACTTGTTTTAGACCCAGAGCTGTCATTCTAATCTTGAGAAGAATGCAAGACAGCTGTCCAGACTTTAGTCTTTAAATTTTTGTGTTTTCTTTTTCTCAACCCAACTATGTAAAGCATACGGGCTGTATGCTAGTTCCAGGTTGGCGAATCACATGAAAGTGCAATAAGCTCAGGATGACAGGCCCAGAGCCTTCATGTTTCAAAACACAAGCCAGCAATGGTAGCTGCCATATTTCTGTCCTCAGAAGTTGACTTTATTGCTGACTGGTGTCTGTAGATCATATCACAGTATGATAAATCAAACAACCAGACTGGAATCAAAACTAGTTGATGTTTATTAGATCTTTGTCAAACCAAGACAGTGTAGGCAGATGTCTACTACAACGTACTCTCATATACTGAATTGCAATCCAACAAATGAGGTAAGAGAGACAGCTTGGTAATATTTTCCTGTTTATGTGTGTAGCGCCCTGCTCCCAATGACTGAGCGCTATGTTTCAATTTAGAGGGTATCTGAGCCAATAGTTAGGCTCAGATATAAATAATTGATGCTAAATTAGCCTCTGTTCCGGCTAGGGCTGTGTTGGGCAGACTTCCCACTGTTCGCCTGTAGGTGGCGTCACCACCTCAGGCCAATGTGGAAGCCTGACAAGCCAGAGTGTATTGGGTACCTTTCCCCGGGAGCAGTCCAGTGGGTGTGGTCTACCCGCTGAGCATGCTGGGGAAGGGTACTTAAGTGGCAGACGCCATCTTGTGGGGGTCCTTCGTCCCCTCACGGCCCTCCTAGCGTGAGGGGTGCATTGTGCGATTTTTGGCCTCGGAACCATGCTGGTCTGAGGCCACAACTCCAACAAGTAGGCCCAGTTATGCTGACTGGGTCTACACCTTGAAGGTGATCCTGTGCTGTCCGTCCTGAGGGAGGAGGTCACTCAATGGAGGAAACCAGGGGAGGACCTGTCCTGGAAAATACCAAGCGGAAGGCTGGTGTCTTGAGGAGGGCCTGGTAATTCTATTGGAGGATGCACCGCAGTTAAAGTTCACCTTACAGTCTGTCGGGTTGGCTTAAAGGCTCTGGACCGTTCGGCTGGAAGTTCGGGCATTAAATCCTGTGGCAGAGGATCCCGGAGTATCCAATTTGTCCACAACCGGTCTGTGGCAGAGACTGGTCCTGATTATAGTTTGTGCATCATACCGGCTGCTAGGCCAGATGAGAGGGGCCTATCCGGGTGAGCAATACCCACTCAAGGAGGAGTGGTGAATGACTGAATAGTTTTCCCCCAGTGATCTGTGCTGTGTGCTGTGTGCCTGAACCTACACTTTCCCTTCAACCTTCTACCATTGTTCATCTGTTTATGCAAAGGGAAAATAAAACCTAACTGCTTAAGGTTTTACAGTTTGTGTGGACATTGGAGTTTCTACAGACTTTCTTACCCTAGACAACGAATACTGAGGTAACGTGCAAGGCCCAAAATAAAACCAGCAGCTCCTGCGGGGGTGTGCTACACGTGTACAAAAAGGTTAGAGCTGAATTCCAGGCAAACAGCTAAATACATTGATCAAATACATATATGAAAGGATTTTTATTTGCCAGGGATTTGTATTTTTGTCCTGGACAGCCAGGTAATATCAGTTTGGCAATACAGTAGTGCCCTCTCTCCACCCCCATCCTTATTACTGGATAATGAAAAACAGCAGCAGCAGATTGATGGTGTCACTCCCCTGCTCTCTGCAACTATCAGCATGTCTCAGCAGAAGTCCCAGCCGTGGATAGATTCCATAGTTGAATGCTAGGAATAAAATGTATGCCTGGAAGCTTCATGCATATCCATATTATCCTGGCCAGGTATACATCACTGCAAGTATTCTGGCCCCATACCCTCTAGCTGCAGCTCATGGGCAGCACAAATGCAAAGTGTATGTAAACTCAAAATCTATTTTTCAATGTTTGGCATCACATCTCACGGTATACAATTTAAGCAAATAATTTTTTGTCAATGCACTGAAAAGTTTCTTGCCTGGAGATCCTGGCAGTTACAGCACTTCCTGTGTCCGGCTGACGCCAAGGAACTGCCTACTAAAAGTTGAAGGTGTGCACACAGCAGGGCAACAACACTGCTGCTAATTGCAAAGCCGTGGCTTGGCATTGCCAGGTTGGACAGGAAACAATGTTGCTGGCAGGCAAGAAATTTTGAATAGACAAAAAAGAAATGGGCTTAAAGTGACTCTGATATGAGAAAAAGTATGGGACGAGCCATTGCTGGCCTCCTAAAAATGCAAGTTGCTGTGTCTGACTTCAAAAAGGTGTCAGTTACTTATCAATTTATCTGTTCCTGGTCACAGACTCAATGAAAATAAAGCATAGCAGTCCGGAAACCAACTTTCTCAGAAGGAAGGTCCACAATGGCAGCCTTTATTGTTTTTTCATCACAGATTCAATTTAAGAAAACTGTAGATAGCGAGGAATGATCCCAAACATACTGAAATATAGATTTGGGGTTAGATACATTTTACAGTATACATTTTTTCATACTTGCCTCCTCTGGGCTTTGCACCGAGTATCTGTGATCCTCCTTTTCTGGGGTCCCCCTCCAGCCCTACTGGCTCTTCCCCCCTTCTGACCGCCCCCATAGCAAGTCACTTGCTATAGGGGCCCTTGTGTGGGGTCGATCCTGAACCACATTGCGTGTCCATAAACAAAACACAGCTTGCCCTGCCCCTCGTTCACTGGCAGCAATTGACAGCAGTAGAAGCCAAATTGCTCCCAGGACTGCCACCATGTCCATGCACAGCGCTGGATTAAGATTGGACTCAGGGAAGTGGGGGGGGGGGGGGCACTGCACACAAAAAGTTTACCACCTCAATGTAGAGAATGCATTAAAAAAAAAGGTAAATAAAAACTACCATTACAACCACCATAAGTGTTATAGAGTATGTCTTCATGAATACAGGCATAAGTAAAATCAAGTGCAGCGTAATAACATGACAGGAGATGAAGTATTGCATCTTCCCAAATAAATCTACAAAATGACCTTGCAGAAATATTGGCCACAGTTTCCATCCAAGCCATGATCTGTCCTCCAAATGTGTTCCCTTGATGGTTAGCATGGGGTGGAAGAACCAGCTCAATGCTCTCTACACTGGTACAGTCTGTGGACATCTTGTTCTGGTCATTTTCCCAATCTGGGTCTGCAACAGAGAATTATTGGAGTATGTGATGGGGACTTTTAAAACAAATTATATTCAACGCGAACATCACTATATATGTGAAAAATGAAACGCCTCGGGCCCTTTTTACACAAGCTGTCCGATCAGGTCCGCCTGTCAGTTTTTCAGGCGGACCTGATCGGACCCTCCATTCACCCATAAGGAGCGGCTGATGTTAGCAGACACATGTCCGCTGACATTCGTCGTTATCCGATAAATCCAGACAGATGGTGAGCCTATTTTCCATCTGTCCGGCGGATCGGATATGATTGGATGAAAACAGACAGGCTATCGCTCCATAGAGGAGAGAGGGACTGGTTCGGTCTCTGCACAGTAAGGCCCCTTTCACACCGAGGCGCTTTGCAGGCGCTATTGCGCTCTAAATAGCGCCTGCAATGCGCCCCAAAAAAGCCTCTCAATACTATCCAATGTGAAAGCCCGAGGGCTTTCACACTGGAGCGTTGCGCTTGCAGGAGGCTCAAAAAACTCCTGCAAGCCGCATCTTTGAGGCGCAATAGGAGCGCTAAAAATAGCGCTCCTGTAGCGCCCCTGCCCATTGAAATCAATGGGGTAGCGCCTCTAATACGCCCGCAAAACGCCTCAAAGAGGCATTATTGCGGGCGTTTTTAACCCTTTTTTGGCCGCTAGCGGGGGTTAAAATACCCCCGCTAGCGCCCTCAAATCGCAGCAAAAAAACGGTATAGCAGCGCTAAAAATAGCGCCGCTATACCACCAGCGCATCCAGCGCCTCAGTGTGAAAGTAGCCTAAGAGTCCGGCAAATGGAGGCGCCCGTGTGAAAGGGGCCTAAAAACACAAAAGTAATTTTAACTGCTTTTAAATGAGCATGCAAACTTATTTACTTTTATGGAAAAAAAAATGGCCATCTGCTGGCCAGAAAAAGGTACTATACTTTATTTTCAAACAACAAATTTCCTTTACCACTTTGGGTCTAGATTAGGGGTCGACCAATCTCGTTTTTCAGTGCCGTTTTGATAGATTATTCGGCTGCCTTTCAGGCCAATGGATATCAGGTGCCTATATTCTGCAGATTTTAAAAAATTTTACAAGTTTTTTTTTAATCACAGTTATTGCTGTCATAAGGAATGTAAACTTCCTTTGTGACAGTAATAGGCAGCACAGGTACTCTTTATGGAGCGTACCCCGCCTCTGCACGTGAAAGTATTCAATACGTCAAGATCAGCGTTTAATACTTTCTATTTTTTTTAAAACTGGCACCTTTAGGATGTCAGTAATCTGAAAAAGAGGTCTTGACATTGCTTCCGGGTTACTGTATCCTGGAACTGAACACAGCAGATCGGCTTTGTTCGGGTCTTCGACCAGCCGGTGGACATGCTGGCTGGTCGCTCAGGTCTCCCGGTGGGACGGCAGACCCGGCGGAGCGGCGCGCATGGGGGGGTGTGTCTGTCCCCTCCCGCTGCTTGCAATAGCCGAGCAGCTGCTGAGCCGCATCGGTTGTTATTACAAGAAAGTTGACCGTCCGCTCTAAAGAACGGTACTGGGGTACAACCCCTTGAAGCAATATCGGTAAGTTTGTGACCGATGCTTCGAAAAAGTGGATATCGACCGCCCATAATCGGTCGACCCTTAGTCTAGATACATTCAGCAGCTCAATGTGCAATGCTATTCCAATTTATGCAGGTACTCTTCTGAACTGAGAAACCAATGTCATTGGCCAACTCCACTGTCGTAGCCTCGGGAGGTCTAAAGATTGCAAAGTATGCGTTCTTCAGACTTGGCGCCAAGTACATGCACCTGACAACTGCTGCAGGACCTCCTGATATATTCACCTGCTGGCATGATTGGTGCTGCCCCTTAAAAAAGTTAGGCAATGTTAATCTGCATCTCAGCATTTCTCCACCGTTGGTGTCTTGACTGAACCATGAACATTGTCACTCCATGAATGCTGCCAATTACCGTGATTGAATGAGAATTAGGTAGGTATTACCTTCCTATGAAACAAGATCCTATTATTTAGGCTGCAAAGTGCCCAATCCATTTACAGGTATGTGGCAAAACATGAAGCTTGTGAACACAAGCCCCCTCTAAAAACATACATTCTACAATCTATACTTTTGTACTGTGCACACACAACTATTAATGCAATGGTAAACCCATTGGTGTGTCTGTATGAATTATCCACTTTTTTTATATGGGTGAACGTATATTTATTCCACAAACCGTAAAAAGCACTGCCATCCTCCATCAGATTGTTATAGGACACTTCATGGTAAAGTCGGATTCTCCTCCTTTCAGCCGCTAGACTATATTCCAAGTGATCTTGGGCAGTTTGCAGCTTGACAGGTTTTAGATTAACCTGCAAAAGATTAGAGTGAAAGTACAGAAGATAGTTCATAACAGAACAAACTTTATAAGAAAGGTGATCTTAGTTCAAGGCTCTAGAAGTACTTGCATAACCACAAGGTTGCACTTCATTTATTAGTATGTTGTTGAATGTTATTTAAAGAAGGATTCATCTAAAAACTGGTAACCTTACATATTCTTAAAATGGAATACCAGGAAGACCATAATGTCTATGAAACAAAATAAAATTCAGAAGTATTTATAAAAAAATAAAAATAAACTATGGCAAAAAAAAATAAAAATAGGATTTTTGTACTCACCGTAAAATCCTTGTCTCCGCGTTCATGGACGGACACAGCTTCAATCTTGACAAGTGGGTATTAGCCTTCATTTAGGAGTGACTAGGCAGAAAAAGTGTTAAACAACTTCAGATCTGAACAGCCCCACCCAGGGGGCGGTACTACTGGCTATATCCCCTCAGCCTGCACTAAGCAGATCAGTTTGTCAAAAAGCAGTACAAACTTAAAAACGAGGGGTGGGTGCTGTGAGGTGAGTACAAAAATCCTATTTACTTCTTCGTTCATGGACGGACACAGCTTCAATCTTGACAAATGGGACGTCCCAAAGCAGTGTCAAAAACAAGGGGTGGGAACAGCATTAAAACAACTTCACCCCAAAAACAAAACAGAGCTCAACAGAGGAGTTGCAACTCTAAACAGCCGCCTGCAATACCTTGCGGCCGAAAGAAGCATCCGAAGATGCGCGCATACACACACACACACACACACACACACACACACACACACACACACACACACGTAAAGTCCAGTGAAAGTGTGAACGGACGACCAAGTCGCCGCCTTACACACCTGGGAAACAGACGCTTGACGTCAGAAAGCCCAAGAGGCACCTCTTGCCCTGGTCGAATGTCCCGGGAAAGGGAGGCACCTGACCCTTCATGGCATAAGCCTGACCCCGATCTGTCGGAGCCACCTAGAGATGGTGACCGACGAGACCGCTGGGCCCTACTTGGGACCAGCCACCGAAACAAACAGAGTCTGGACTCCAGAACAGAGCAGTACCAGACAAGCATACTCTGAGTTCGGACAACGTCCAAGAAATGCAACGTCGTCTCCTTAGGATTCGACGGATGAGGACACAAGGATGGCAGTACAATGTCTTCCTTGAGATGGAAGGTCAAAACACGACCTTAGGAAGAAAAGAAGGCTGCAGACGCACCACCACCTTATCCTTGTGGAAGATCAGATGTGGGCAGCCTTGTTATGCAAGCCTCCCTACTCAGAAATCCGTCCTAACTGGCATTACAGCCACCAAAAGGACCACTTTCTGAGAACGTGTCAACAAGGGAAACTCCCTGATGTTCTCAAATGGTGGTTTCTGAGGCACCTAGAGGCCATGCCGTTCAAGCCATTGACTGCAAGCAGGATGGCATATGGGACCCTGCGACAGCAGATCCTCTCGTAGTGGTAGACGCCAAAAGGACGTCAGCTACACAAGCCTCATGGAGGAAGTGGAGGGTGGACCGGAGGGGCCGCCTGCCGAACCCTCTGTACAAAACGTTCTCACTAGAGAGTGAGCCACCAAGGGTCGTTGGAAAAAGGACAGCCAGGGCAGATACCTTCCCCCTAATTGTACTTAAAGCAACATTTTTGGCCCGCTCCCTGCTGAAGAACAGCAGGACTCTGGAAACAAATAAGTATGCGGATGCCACCTCATTTCCTCACAAAATGGATATGTAGGTCTTCCAGGTGCGATGGTAAATCTTCCTAGGGGATGATTTCCGAGCACTCCTCATGGTAGAGATCACCGAGTCTGGCAGGCCCCGGTCTCTTAGCACCTGGCTCTCAAGCCATGCCGTAAAGCCAGTGACTGTAAAAAACAGGATGGTGTATGGGACCTTGCGACAGCAGGTCCTTCCTTAGCGGTAGATGCCAAAAAGGTGTCTGCTACCAGACGCACTAGATCGGCGTACCAAGGACGCAGAGGCCAGTCCAGAGCAATTGGGACCATTGGAACCCTCTCTGCCTCCAGTCTGCGAAGCAGATAATGAAGAAGCTTCAGAGGAGGAAAGGCATAGATTAGCCGGTACTGGCTCCACGGTGCCATCAACGCAGCTGTCGTGTTTGCCCATGGTCTCTTGACCTCGCCACAAACCTCAATACCTTCCGATTGAGTCGAGAAGCCAGGCGATATACGACTGGCGTGCCTCCCCTCTGGCAAAGGAGCTGAAAAACGCCTCCGGGTGTAGAGACCATTCTCCTTGGTCCAGCATCTGTCAACTCAGGTAGTCCGCCTGCCAGTTTCCCACACCCGGAATGTATATGGCCGACAGGCCTGGTACGCTCCTTTCTGCCCCCCTTAGGAGGTGAGCGACCTCCGATGCTGCAGCAGAGCTGCTTGTTTCTCCTTGACGATTGACATACGCCCGCCACCACTGTGGTGTTTGTCCAACTGGATTCTGACTGGACGCCCTGTAGCCTCTGAGACCATGTGGAGAGGCAAAGCCAGATCGCCCGGAGTTTCAGGACAATGATTGGCAAGTCGGATTCCTCCGGAGTCCAGCGACCTAGGTTGACTGAGCTCCCCAGACTCCTTACCAACCGGGAAGACAGGCGTCCACCGTGACCACCATCCAGTAAAAAAGGAAGGAAGGAATGAATGACTTCCCGAACAGAAGTGCCGGTTATGTCGGCCACCAACTAGGGAGGTCCTGACTAGGTGGCTCACCTGGATTTTGACAATCCAGGGATGAAGGGCACTTGACCCTCTGGACAGAATTACCTTCTGTAACACTTGTGTGTGAAATAGTGCATATGGTACCGTCTCGAAGGAGACTACCATGAGGCCCAGGACTCGCCTGAAAAAAGTGGCGTGCAACCATCTTTGGGATGTCAACTGCCGCACCGCAGCCCGAAGGGTCTGCAACTTTCCCATTAGGGAGGGAAAAAACGTTGCCAGAATCAACCCTAGATACACTAGGAGTTGAGACGGTACCGATACTGACTTCCGAGTGTTCAGCACCCAACCAAGGATCGGAGGGTTTGACAGGTTATAGACACGCTCACCTCTAATTTTGAGTTTGAAGTGGCCCTCAGAAGAAGATCGTCCAAGTTGCCCATGATAGCGATGCCACGCTGTCTTAGTAGGGCCAGAATCGGGGCAAGCACCTTGGTGCCGATGCCAGGCCAAAGGGGAGAGCCACCATTAGTAGTGGTCTTCCCCGGCCGCCAAACACAGACATCTGATGCCTGGTGCATATGGGGACATGCAAGCATGCGTCCTTGATGACCAAGGATGCCGGAAATCCCCCAGATGGAGGACAGCAACAACAGAGCGTCTTTTGCACTACGAACAGATTAGAGTAGAACCCCTGAACCCATTCCTGTACTGAGACAGGAAGGACCACCCTGCGTATCAGCAGGTCTTGAACCGCCCTATATAGGGCTTCTCGACGAGTCGGCTGAAGCTGGCGATTTAGAGGGAAAAAAAAATCTGTTCGGTAGGCAAGCAAGGTTGGGCTTTTGTCCCTCAGCAGGCGCTTTATCGGCCTGGGGTCGTTCACTTGCCACACTATGCGGACGAAAGTACTGCTCATGCATGGTGAAGGAGAGCCCTAGCCTATGGAGTGGCTCCTTACCCCTTTTTGGATTGCGGGAGCAGCAAGCTCTTACCACCTGTGGCATCCTTAATGATGTCATCTAGAGAGGCTCCAAAAAGACTGTCACCCTTAAAGGGCAGGTCCAATAAGGCCTTCTTGGAAGTTTTTTGGTCCGTAGACCAGCACTTAGCCAAACCAGGTGGCATAACACCACCGCATAAACCGAGGCTCTGGACAGCAAGGGGATAGTATCCATGTCTGATTCGCAGACAAACTTAAGGCCCGGGACCAACTGGTCGGCCAAAGCTACCTCGTCCAGAGGAGCATCCCGTCTTTAATCCCTGGGAGTAGCATCTTTGCCCACTCAGGTGTCTAAACACCATAGCCCCAGCCATTGCTGGACGCACCGCTGAGCCCACTATAGGTAGCGAGCAATTGTCTCAGCCTTCTTGTCTGCAGGGTCCTTGAAGACCGGCGCCCCTTCCACTGGACCATTGGTTACTTGGTTAAGTCTGGACACGGGGGGTCCCACTATCGGGGGAGAGGTCAATTTTTTCAGGAAACTCTCCTAAAAAGGGTTACCGGACTGCCAAATTTTTGGGGGCCAAAAAAGAAAAAAAACATTCAGTGGTTTTTCCCCCTCCTTGTATAAAAAAGTTTATCAAGATAGGACATACAAAAGGAAACACCTTGGCAGTGCGGGCCGGCTTACGGAAACCCAAAGGGAATCGCCGTCACTGCTGCAGAATTCCCCAACTTTAGCGTAACCCGCACTGCAGTGATAGATATGAAGCCTTTTCGCGTGCTGACCCGGACCTGGAGTCATCCTCACTGTCCGACCGGTCATGGTCCGCAGCCGCTGATGCATCAGAATCAGGGCCATGAGCCACAGCTGGGCCTGGCTCTGCAGCAGAATTATTCTCAGAAGATGGCGGGGGGGAGGGGGCACTTCCTACCCCCTGTGTTCCCACGCGCTGCTTCCACCTTGGCAATGAAAGGCCTCCAGGATCGCCGACATAGCGTCCACTGATATAGCAGGGGCACCAGTTGCCAACTCGGGTGTTTCGGGGAAAAAAAACTTCTGCTGACCCACGTGCCTGACACCCACAGGGACTCCAGGCAAGGTATCACAGCCCACCCTCCTAGCTGCTACAGAGATGCAGGGTCTCCCAGAGGACTCACCACCCTTAGGACGGTCACTGTTACTGCTGATCGTCCGCTCTCGCCAGTAATGGTCTCCCATAGCTGCCTGTGTCAGTCTGATCCTCCGTCAGCATGTGTCTGTATTGCGTGCCTGTGAATGCACCCTAGAGGCCAAAGACTTCCACAAAATGGCAGCCGAGCGGCCGTAGTGAAGAATGGCATGAACCACAAGAAAATGGCCGCCAAGCAGTCGACAGAGGCCAAAGCAGGCACGGACCACGAGAAAATGGCCGCCAAGCGGCTCATGTGTAAGGTAAAGTATACAGGATTGGAAATATCAGTTTGTAAAATGGATAGAAAACTGGCTAAAAGACAGAATTCAGAGGAGTAGTGGTTAATGATTCTTACTCTGAATGGTCTAAGGTTATCAGTGGTGTACCCCTAGGTTCAGTGCTGAGACCCTTACTTTTTAATATCTTTATAAAGGATATTGGGTCTGGGATCAAAAGTAACATTTCTGTCTTTGCAGATGACACCAGGCTATGGAATAACGTTCCTTACAGGATGTCGCCAATTTACAAACCGACCTCAATGCTCTGTCTAATTGGGCGACTATGTGGCAGATGAGGTTTAATGTTGATAAAATGTAAAGTTATGCACTTGGGGGCTAAGAATATGAATGCATCATACATATTAGGGGAAGTACAACTGGGGGGATCCATAGTGGAGAAGGATCTGGGGGTTTTGGTAGCTCAATAATGGCATGCAATGCCAAGCTGCGGTTTCCAAAACGAGCAAAGTCCTTTCTTGTATTAAGAGAGGTATGGACTTCAGAGAGAGAGAGAGAGAGAGAGAGAGAGAGAGAGAGAGAGAGAGATATCATTTTGCCCCTGTTCAAATCATTAGTAAGACCTCATCTGGAATATGCAGTTCAGTTTTGGGCACTAGTTCTCAAAAAGGATAATCGGGAAACTGGAGAAAGTGCAGAGAAGGGCAACCAAACTGATAAGAGGCATGGGAGGAGCTCAGCTATGAGGAAAGATTAGAGGAACTGAATTGATTCACTCTTAAGAGGAAAATAAGGGGGGATATGATTAACATGTACAAATATATAAAGGGTCCATATAGTGAACTTGGTGTTGAGTTATTCACTTTACGGTCAACACAAAAGACAAGGGGGCACTCTTTACGTCTAGAGGAAAAAAGATTATCTCCAAATACGGAAAGGTTTCTTCACAGTAAGAGCTGTGAAAATGTGGAACAGACTCCCTCCAGAGGTGGTTCTGGCCAGCTCAGTAGATTGCTTTAAGAAAGGCCTGGATACTTTCCTAAATGTACATAATATAACTGAGTACTAACATTTATAGGTAAAGTTGATCCAGGGTAAATCCGATTGCCTCTCGGGGGATCAGGAAGGAATTTTTTCCCCTGCTGTAGCAAATTGGATCATGCTCTGCTGGGGTTTTTTGCCTTCCTCTGGATCAACTGGGTATAGAATTGGGTATATGGGATTGTACGATATTTTTTATTTTATTTTCTATTTTTTTATGGTTGAACTGGATGCACTTTGTCTTTTTTCAACCTGATTAACTATGTAACTATGCAAATATGAGCGGCGATAGATCCATACAGGCGCAGACCACAAGAAAATGGCCGCCGAGCGGTAGACAGAGACCAACACAGGCATGGACCACAAGAAAATGGCCGCCCAGCAGGAGACAGAGCTAGCAGGTGTGGACCACAAGAGAATGGCCGCCGACAGCATGGAGGGAGAAACACACAGGTAAGCAGCAAAAATAGACACTTCTAATGATAGCCTACAGCGCAGTTCCCGCTCAAGATGGAGCCCTCCCAGGTGACCCCCAGCACCAGCTTGCAGAGCCCAGGGAGAAGGGAAAGCAGGGAGAGAGGATGGAAAGGGTAAAACCACTTACTTGATGATCTCTCCAGGAATGTCAAGCCAAGTCCTCCTGCCGAAGCAGGGGAAGCTACTTACCCTTTCCTGCGTGGATTATAGAAGACATTCCATCTTCCGCGCAGTTACGGAGGGGACTGTCGGCCTGGCATGCTGTGATTGAGCCATAGAGACCGATCATATGCATGCCCTGAAGCATAAAGCTCATCGGCCACCCGTGGAGCGACGGGCATGTCCTGGAAAACCCAGCGCGTAGCTAGGATCGGCATGCGCTCGATGGCCGAAACTGGGGAGACTACAAGGATCTGGAATCTAGCCTATCACCCAGTCGGCAGTTGATCGAAGATCGCAGGAACAAAAACATAGAAAAACATAGAAAACTTAAACCCCCCCCCCCCCCGGACCAATGGGCCCGAAGGAAGCCATGTACTTCTCCTATACTAAGCAGAAAAAAACTGATCTGCTTAGTGCAGGTTGAGGGGTTATAGCAAGTAGGACCGCCCCCTGGGTGGGGCTGTTCAGCTCTGAAGTTGTTAACCCTTTTTCTGCCTAGTCACTCCTAAATGAAGGCTAATACCCACTTGTCAAGATTGAAGCTGTGTCCGTCCATGAACGAAAGAGTAACAGTTGTTACCCATATGGACCAATCAGATTTCGTTTCGTTTTCAGGAGTATAAAAACATGCTGAACTTGTCGCCTACTATGGGCAACAAAATTTAGCTCCTGGTTTTGTTTCTCTAGTTTGTCATGACAAGGCTCATGGCATCTGTATACATCCAACAGTCATACAACAGAGGAATTTTAAAAAAATAGGGACAGACAAAAGTATTATTCAAAGTCTTGTCCACCAGTCATGACCAGTTCATGACAGTCATGGGAATTTATTAAAAAATAAATAAAAACATCTGATATTCAGCTCCATCTAGTGATTACAATGGAGTATTTTCTTGAAATACCCCAGGTCAGGAAAATACTGTAATATGGCCACTAAATGAAGCTAATGATTATAGAAAGCAAACATATTGCACAGATTATGGGGATCATTGGTGAATTTTTACTGTTGAATTTGTTTTATTTGAAATGATAGATTATTACACATTGAAACATGTTTAGCGGGGTGCTATATTTAAGGGAAGTATCTGAGTGGTAACAAGGCTCAGATACACAAATTGTTAGGGTTCATGGACCATTTCTGTCCCTGGGAGATAGTATTGATGTACAGTTCCCTGGGGCCTATAGGTGGCGCTGTTGCCATAGGCCCGGGTTGAACCAGAGTACGGGCTTGTGCCTTTTCTTATCCCCTCTTGACAGCAGGGCGGCGGGGCGGGGAACCTGCTTTGCCTGTCGGGAGAGGGTATAAAAGAGGGCGGTCATCTTCCAGTGGTCGTCGTGGTCCCGCGCCCAGGAACCTTAGGCCTGGGTGTGTCGCCTCCGGGTGCACTAGGCCCGGAGGCCTGGTCAGTTGGTCGTTCTGCGCCCAGGCACCTTAGGCCTGGGTATGTGTGCGCATGTGTTGCCTCGGTATACCCTAGGCCCAGAGGCGGAGCTGCCGTTCCATCCCATACACCTTCAGTCTGGGGTGAGGTACTAAATAGGAGCCCCGGGGCCCAGCAACCTTCGGCTGAGGTCCGCTAAGGATTGAGAGCTCCCAGGGTACCGCCTTGCGAGGGGACCCGTATCTTGGATCGAGGAGGCCAGGAAGGTGACCCTTTCTGAAGACCCGGCGCAGAGCCGTGGTGACAGCGAGGGCCTCTGGTAACTCTCCGGAGGGACGTTTTCTCTTTGACATGTGCCAAGTTCTCCAAGAAGGAAGTGCATGTTCTGTAGGTCATAGTGGCAGTGACTTTACGCACACCAGGTCAGTGGCAGTGACCAACTTCACCAAGTCAGTTGCAGTGACTTTCATATTCACCCGGTCTGTGGCAGAGACCATGCGCCAAACCTGTTTGTGCATATCAGAACAGTAAGAGAACCAAGATTAAGTTTGTGCCTGGACCTCCCTCCCACCTTATCTGACCTGTGTCTCGTCTCAACCTGTCTGCTCTTAAAGGGACTATTTATTATCCATGTGAAATAAATACAGAAGTTGGACTTTCAGTTGGTGTGGACAGTTACTTTACTGGGGAGAATTAAGGACTTGTTTCTGGCAGAAGCGAGATCAGCTCGGGAGGATTCTAACACCAGCCGCAGGCAGGCCCGAGAAAACGAACACCGCTCAACCTCCCCATCCAGGAGGGTATGGGCTTGTAGTGCGGTGTGCCTCAGTCTTTCCTGCGGAGGAGCCAAATTTAAGAAAAGCAGGTAAAGCAGGGGGTGGGTGCACTATACATGCTTTTAAGAACCATTTTTTGGTAAAGGAATCTGCCATAAAACAGGATTAATATTAAAAAAACTTCCATCTAAAATCTGCAATTCCATGGCTCTCAAACCAGTTTTGAACCAGCACAGATACAGATTTATATTCGCTATAATTTCTTCTTTCGCTGTAAAGTTACAAGCTGGGGAGGGACAAAATTTGAAACTATTACTCAACTGAAGTAGGTCTTCAGCCTTTCCAGATAAGGCTGTGCTGTATGATTGAGCTGTGTAAATATCAGGGCTGTACATTAATTGTGAGGTAAAACTTCTATACATTTTACCTGTGACACAGCTTTAAATGTCACCCAAGAGATAGAGATTAGCAGTTTTAAAGTGGCTCTAAATGCATGAAGGTAAAAACAAGCGCATCTCCACCCCAGCTCGCCTAATACTTACCCGAGCCCCATCTCGATCCAGCAATGTGCATGAGAGCAGCAGCTCTCCCAGATCTTTCCCCCTTAATGGCTCACACAGCAGCAGGGGCCATTGGCTCCTGCTGTGGTCAAACAGCAAGTGAGCCAATGAGAAGGGAGCAGAAGGCGAGCCGAGCCATGCCCTGTGTGTGAAAAGATGGAGCACAGCTCTGGAGCGAGCCTGCTTGAGTGCCCCCCATAGCAAGCGCATTGCTATTGGAAGCGCTCGGCGGGGGGGGGGGGGGGGGAGGAAGCCAGGACTGCTGAAGGGGAATGTAAAAAGAAGAGGATCGGGGCTGCTCTGTCCAAAACCATTGCACAGAGCAGCTAAGTATAACAGGTTCGTTATTTTTTTTTTAGAGATTATAATACATTATAATATATATATATATATATATATATATATTATAATCTCTAAAAAAAAAAATAACGAACCTGTTATACTTAGCTGCTCTGTGCAATGGTTTTGGAAGTAATTTAAAAAGTAATACCCGCTACTATATATATATATATATATATATATATATATATATATATATATATATATATATATATATATATATATATATATATATATATATATATATATAAATAAATAAAATGTAGCGGGTATTACTTTTAAATTCTGGTGAGGACACCAGTGATGCATAGTTCCCTGTGGCCCAGCAGGTGGCGCTGTCACTTTGGGCCGGGGTTGAACCATCGCTGCAGTGCCGTGCATCCTGGGAGAGGGTATAAAGGGGCGGACATCTTCGCCACGGGGTCGAGTCCCAGGCACCTTCAGCCTGTGGGCTGCTGTTCACGGTCGGGGTCCAGGCGGCCTAGGCCTGGACACCTGGAGTTCGTGTTCCATCCCAGACACCTTCAGTCTGGGGTGAGGTACTCAGCCGGAGGCCTGGGGCCCAGTACCTTCCCCTGGGTCCCGCGAGGGAGGGATCGTCCTAGGGGGCCCCGGGAGTGGGGCACCCGAATCCAGAGGCGCAAGGGACCAGAGGAGGGACTCATCCGAAGACCTGGTGCAGCAGATTGCCAGTGCCAGATGAACCTCTAGAGACCGCCCGGAGGGGTATCTTCCCAAATAGGGGCCAAGTTCAGAGAGGAAGCGGATGCATGTTCTATGACCGGTGGCAGAGGTCCAGCTATTCAACTCAGGTCAGTGGCAGAGGCCTGCTATTAGGCCTGGGGCAGGGGCCTCAACGGTTCACCAGGTCGGTGGCAGCGACCAAAACTCACGGTCAGTGGCAGAGACCGTGTGCCAGGCCTATTCGCTAGAAAAATGGAATAGGAGAGTTCAGTTGTGCCTGGGCCCACTCGTATCCACACCCCTGTTTGTTCATAACTGAAAGTTCAACCGATTGTGTTCACCCTGCAAGAAAAGAAATAAAAGGAGTGTTGGACTTTCGATTGGTGTGGGGCTCTATGTTATTTGCAGACACATTTCCACAGAACAACTACAGTAAGGCTTCGTATGCAGTGAACAGACCCGGAGGTAATTCAAGTAACTCTGCTCAACCCTCACACATACGAGGGGAGAGCTTGGCATAGTGTTCCTGCACTCTCCGCCACACACACACACACACACAGTTTAGCAAGAATTTAAGAAAAAAAAAAAATTATAAAAAATCAGCACAAGGGACAATACTTGCATGCAATATGCAGCGTCCCTTGTGCTGCTTGTGGCTGTTTTAATTGAAATTCAAAGTCCTGTTACCTCCATTACCCCTGCAGTCTTCATCCTTCGATGCTGCAAGGGTTAATACAAGCTGAGGTACCGGTCATAAGCATGTGTCAAGATGGGGGTGGACCTTTCACTCAACTACCCTTCCTCCATTCAGTGTTTGCTTTTACTGATGGAAGCTATAGTACAGCTGCTATGCATGGAAGAGGGGATGGAATGAGCAGGTATAGTGTAAGTACCATCCCTTATGGGGGATAAAAAAACAAACACACCCACACACACACCCACACACCCACCCACAAACCACATAAAGCAGGCCAAACACTGCAAATTTATTTCCTGCAACCACGGGCTGCAGGGGAATTGTGCAAATATTTTTCCTATCAACACAGTGTTGACAGGGGAATCCTTCCTGCAGAGCTATTGTTTGCTCCTGGCAGAGGGTGGGGCAAAGTCCCCGCCAGGAGAAGACAGTTGTAAATCGCTAGTGGCTATAGCAGCTGCTAGCGAAAATCGTAAGAGTCTGGCAGGCTGGTTGTACCCAAGTTGATTGAGCAATCAATTTGGTACATTCAGCCTGCCCATTAACTGTTCGAATCTCAGCCGGTTCAGCAGTAACGGTGTATGGCCAGCCTTGGTGCCGGTTCACACAGGGGCAACCCGACTTACAGCGCGACTTTGCAAAGCGATTTGGAGGCAACTTCAGCGTGACTTAGTAACTTACAACGCGACTTAAAGTTGCCTCCAGGACAGGCGACTTTGGCTGTGGCCAATCACAGAATAATCCGCTCTGTGGGAGGGAGGGGTTTGCCTGGGTAAACTATTTTCTTTTTCCTGTAAAGTCGCTTCAATATAGATGGAGATCCGACTTGGAGGCAAATTCCATTGAAATCTATGGGTACAAGTTGCCTAGAAGTCGCCTTGAAGTAGTACAGGAACCTTTTCTGAAGTCGGAGCAACTTCAGTAGTGTACATTAAGACAACTCTCATTCACTTCAATGGAATTTCTTATGTCCAGCGACTTGGGGCAACTTGAGGTCTGACAAGTCGGATCCCAAGTCACTGTAGTGTTAACCGGCAGAAGAGATTAAAGAAACATTTACAACTAAAGCCAAAATAAGATAATCATGCTGCAGTTAATAATTAAGGCTTCTGTCCTGTAGTAACATTGTGTAACTTTGAACCCAGATTGTAAAATGAAGATGACCAAGAGATCGAGAAACAGTCACCTTTACCTTACTGAGATTAGAGTCAGATTGCAGCCACAACAATTACAATGTAAACATCAACCTTGGGTGACTATATCCAACTTTTACATTGAAAGCCTTTTAAATAGTGGAAGGCTTCCCATAAATGTGATACACGCAGGTAATGCTCATGACTTTAAAGCTCAACTCCAGTTTCCATCACAGAAAATGAAAGTTGATCAGGAATTGACGTAGCACCTGTCACTTATTGGCACATTTACAGTAGATATTTTCAGCAGATAGTTGGGTGCACATCAAGTAAGCAGTGCCACTTCCACTTCCTAACCCCCAATCACAGAAAATGCCTCACCACCACACACAAATGACTAAAAAAATAAATAAAAAATGAAAGTGTAAATACATTGATTCCAGGTGTATTCTATGCAGTCGTCGGGTGAGCACTGTGCGCCATCTCCAGCATTGGCTGGTCTTCAGGGCTGCATAGAACAATACTCATAATATGATCCATGCAATATTACACTGTAAACCCAAGCTGCGCAATACCATTCTGGCGGTGTGTTTGACAGCCTAGGCTCGCATGAAGATGTTGGAT
Source organism: Rana muscosa (assembly GCA_029206835.1). NCBI lineage: Eukaryota > Metazoa > Chordata > Amphibia > Anura > Ranidae > Rana > Rana muscosa. Next base: position 1,086,604,910 of record CM055116.1, on the reverse strand, counting down.
GATCATTCAATCTAGAAATAACTGAGGAATGGGCAAGAAGGATGCTGAAGAATTGAAAGGCAATTAGTGGGTTAAACATGTTTTTTTTGTTTTGTTTTTTAAAAACACAGGATGCCTAAAGTTAAATTAACAAGACTGGAGTATTTTCTCTACTTCAAAGTGAGAAGGCGTGCCTGTTGGGTGAGCACTGTGGCAGGTGCCAAAGCTGGAACATGTCAGGCAAGGGCAGGCAGAGGTCTCCTAGTCTGTGGTTCTTAGAAAGATACTTGCCTGGATATATGGAAAGAACTCTGGAATCCATCCAAATTCTTTATTCGATAATCACCAAGTACAGAGTAACTGCTAACATGTTTCGGCAAAGAGCCTTGTTCACAGCTGTGAGTGCGGGTTCTTTCCACATATCCATATTCCGAGTTTGTGACAAGTGGGAGGTCGTCTGAACCTGGCACCTGGAGAGAAGGTACCTGTAACCAACACGCATATTTGGAGGTTTTCACAGTTAGAGCGGTGCTACCTTGTGTGTAGAAAGATACTTGCCTGTTTAAACTAACCCAAAGTACAGCCAGAAATACTATATAGATGCCAGACATGTATGCACCATTGTGAAATCTATATGCACATTTCACCATGTTTTATTCTTTTTAAAAATGCTGCAAGCGCAAAAAATAAAAAAAATAAAATGGTTTACGTGCATAATGTTCTTGTAGTTTCAAATGATGAAGCACTGTGCTACAAACCAAAGGCATAATAAAAAAAAAACAAAGATAAAATTGTCACTCCGGCTACACCAATGTTGAAAATTGACTGAAAAGTGAGGGATTGAAAGTTCCTCGGTCAGACAACTAGTACTGTCACCTCAAAAATATATATAGGGGTGGAGGTGTGTTCCTTTTGAATTCGAAGGCAGGCATACAAAAATAGGGGAAGAAAGAAACATTTCCCAAGTAATTCTTCAATGAGAAACAAGCTAAGAGTAAGCACTGAAATTACAGTGCGAAACGCGTCAGCTTGTCTGCTCTCATTCTTTGTTGTGGTTTGGATTTCTATGATTTTCCAATAAAGGAACTGTTTTTGGAGTGCAGCTGTCCAATAGTTTCCTGCCATTTTTCGCATCATTATATGCATTGCCTGCACCCGTGGCTTGGGATAGAAGTGGAAAAATCAATCAGGTACATCTGAGCGGTAATTTTCTTTCTTCGAGAAACAACCAGTATTTACAAAAATAAATAATTTTTTAATGAAAAAAATTCCACATGAACACTGATAAAAAGTAAAGCCTCCACCACATTCAATAAAAATCGACAATGTTGTCTGAAGACACAGCACAGATAGCCACCACAGATAAACATGTACTCCGCACATAGATCATGGACTACTGTTGCAAATATGTAATTCCTGTAGTAGGGTAATAGGGTCACTGGAATCACAGAGCTTCTGCTCACCAAATAGCAATTGGGTACTTCATCCTGGGCAGTTGACCGTATCCACAGCTGAATTAAATAAAGACTAATAATCTGATCATTCAGAAAAGTCAGACCCCAGAAGTCTGACACTCCCAGAAGTGTTAAGAGCAGACGGCATCGGAGGGAAGAAAAGGAAAAGGAAAAAAAAAAGAGGGAAGGAAGGAAAGGAGGGAGGGAAGGAAAGGAGGGAGGGAAGGAAAGGAGGGAGGGAGGGAAAGGAGGGAGGGAGGGAAGGAAAGGAGGGAGGGAGGGAGGGAAGGAAAGGAAGGAAGGAAGGAAAGGAGGGAGGGAGGGAAAGGAGGGAGGGAAGGAAAGGAGGAAGGAAGGAAGGAAGGAAGGAAGGGAGGGAAGGAAGGAAGGAAGGAAAGGAGGAAAGAAGGAAAGGAAGGAAGGAAAGGAGGGAGGGAGGGAGGGAGGGAAAAAAGGGAAGGAAGGAAAGGAGGAAAGGAAGGAAAGGAGGAAAGGAAGGAAAGGAAGGAAAGGAGGAAAGGAAGGAAGGAAGGAAGGAAGGAAGGGAGGAAAGGAAGGAAGGAAGGAAGGAAGGAAAGGAGGAAAGGAAGGAAGGAAAGGAGGAAAGGAAGGAAGGAAAGGAGGAAAGGAAGGAAGGAAAGGAAGGAAAGGAAGGAAAGGAAAGGAAGGAAAGGAAGGAAAGGAAGGAAAGGAAGGAAAGGAAGGAAAGAGGGAAGAAAGAAAGAGGGAAGAAAGAAAGAGGGAAGAAAGAAAGAGGGAAGAAAGAAAGAGGGAAGAAAGAAAGAGGGAAGAAAGAAAGAGGGAAGAAAGAAAGAGGGAAGAAAGAAAGAGGGAAGAAAGAAAGAGGGAAGAAAGAAAGAGGGAAGAAAGAAAGAGGGAAGAAAGAAAGAGGGAAGAAGGAAGGGAGGGAGGAAGGAAGGGAGGAAGGGAGGGAGGGAGGAAGGGAGGAAGGAGACTCAGGCTGCCAGAGAGGTGGATATAAAAGCTCTACTTTTTATTTATTTTTTCAACTTTGACAGGATCATTTTAAAGCAGAACCTATATGTAAAATACAAAGTTTAGCTGCCCAACAGGGATTCACTATTCATCTGACCGGGCAAACCGTTACAAGCAAAAGCACATACTTCCCCATTTGGAATCGGCAGAGTATCTCCAAATCGCCTCACTGGATTAGACATTTGGTATTTGGCTGGATTCACACATATGCAGTTTTAGTGCTATTTGCATTTTGCACTACAGTCCATTTAACATGGTTTCCTATGGAACATGTTCTGTAGCGAAAATATGCAAAATGCACTAAAACTGCATAGGTGTGAACCCAGCCTTAGATGATAGGGTCTAGGAGCAGGCCCAGTTACAGCTGGCATTTCCATTAATATAGCACCTTCTCTATGTGCACACAGTGCTATGAAATGAGTAATAAAGTGGCCCTGAGCTTAGGAGCAGCTTCAGGGTGCATACTGTCAGTGCTAGATCATTTTTCAAGTGACTTGTTTTTACATAGTTTGGTATGGCATTGATAAAGTTGCCCTGACTCTAGGTCTGCATTAGGATAGATATGGCCTTTACCTGAAGAATCTTAGTCATGTAAATAAGTAACCTCCTCTTGTATTGGTCAATAAAAAGTGGTACAAATATATGCAATGATGGAGGGCCAAAACAGCTTGTGAAAACATCCAATGCCTAGTACACTGCACTGGTGTGCCAAGGGTTTTGTATACACTACATTATACACATTCTTCTACCTGTCCCAGCATTTTGTGCATCTTCTAACCCTCTATTATATTGGCCAGGACCTTACGTTTTTCTTCTATCTTTAGTTTTACACAAGCCCTTCATGTGTCTAGTGGCTGCAGTCCACATAGTGCCAAGCAGAGTGTGTGAGATGCTACTAAAAGTTTTCAAAGCAAGACTAGCTCATACCTTTTTATCTCCAGCTAGTTTGACCACGTACGTTGAAAATGCTCTACAAACATGTTTTTGTATATTTGTGAGTGGATCTTCTACTGCAACCTTTATACCAACCTGAAAATAAACAAAAAAGTTGAAACAAAAAGTATATAACAATCGTGAATATAGTCAGTAGACAAGCAATGGTTGTAGCTCCATATGTGTTACTCAAGGATCGCAGACTGATTTTTACTCTACATGCCTTGATGCCATGTACTTTCCTCCTCTTATGTGTTTGACATAAAGACACGCACAGCATGAATATCTCTCTGGTGTCATGAATAAAGCTTGTCCCTACAATAAACAGATGGTCGCAGCAAGGAAACATTGAACTCAATACAATTAGAGAAGCTGTAGGTAAAAAAAAGCGTCAAAGGAATTTTGTGGGAAATACTTCCCACCTCTACTTTTGAGGGTAAAGCTGTACTCACTTGGAATACAGATACCCGACATATTTAGCTACGACTTAGGCGTTTGGGTACACTTCAGTCAAAATGGAAATTATGCTACACGTTATTGTGTATTACGTTAAGGCAGACCATTTTCAGTTGTTAGGTGGAGGCGGCATAGGATTTTGCTGAAGAGATGAATTCTCAGGGTTTGCCTAAAAGGTGACCAGAGTAGGAGACCGTCAAAACAGATTGAGGTAGAAAATGCCAAAGGATGGGAGAGACTCTGGAGAAGTCTTGAAGGTCTTCGGAGAAGCAGAGTGAATGATTTAGGTGACATTTGGAGTCAAGATTGGTGGATGTAGTTCAGGGCAGAGTTGTGAATGGCTTTGCATGTTAGAATTTTGAATTTCATTTGCTGGTCAATCGGAAGCCAGAGCAGGGATTGGCAGAGGAGTGGCAGACACTGAGCAGTTAGGAAGGTGAAGGAGTCTGGCAGCAGCATTTATGATAGCCTGAGAGGAAGTAGGCCTACGAGGGAGTTGCAATAGTCAAGGGAGTAGAGGCAAATGTTAGAGAGGTTACGGAGGTGAAGTCTACACGCTTTTGACAGTGATTGGATTTGGGGCTGAATGGACAGTTCAGAGTCTGCGATTAAACACAGTATCCTGGTATGAGGGGAGGGACCGATAGTCGTTTTATTGATCTTTATGGAAAAGTTAGGTAGGAGGGCAACATAACAGAACAGAAGTTCAAATTAATCACTTATCCTTAGTGTAAACCTAAACCCAAAACTCGACTTCTTTTTTACCTCAAATCTCTTCCAGCATTTTGACTAGAACATATACATGCCTGTAACAGTTCAGTTCTTCACACAACCTCAGCTGAAATCTTCAGAAAGCTTACATGCTTGCATGGCACAATCTCTATTCACTTCATTTTAAACCCCATCCACATGGGAGTTAAAGCCCGACTTCAGCCAAAGCCGTTTTTTTTTTGTGAAAGAATTATTGAAGAGGTAGGGTCTCCTTTGTCAGATTTTAAGGCCCCTTTCACACTGGGGTGGGCATGTGCGGTGGCGGTATAGCGGCGCGATTTTCAGCACCGCTATACCGTCGTATTTACCGCGATATTCGGCTGCTAGCGGTGCGGTTTTAACCCCCGCTAGCGGCCGAAAAAGGGTTAATACCGCCCGCAAATCGCGGCTACAGCCGCGGTATTACCGCGGTGTCCCATTGATTTCAATAAGGAGCGGTAAAGGAGCGGTATACACACCGCTCCTTCACCGTTCCAAAAATGCGGCTTGCAGGAGATTTTTTTTTTCTCCTGCGAGCGCATTGCCTCAGTGTGAAAGCCCTCGGGCTTTCACATTGAGAATGCTGGGGCAGGAGTATTTCAGGCGTTATTTATGTACTATTTTTAGCGCCAAAACGCCTGAAATACGCCTCAGTGTGAAAGGGGCCTAAATGTCTGTTAATGATGAAAAGAAGACTTCTTTTATTTTCCTGTTATTTTGGACCTCCCTCAAACAGATAGGAAATAGAGGGAAAGTGGACACCTGTAGGATGAGGGTAACTTCCCCTTTAGCTAAAAAATCCACCCAATTAGCAGGAAGTGGGGGCTTTAACAAATTATATAAATAAGACAAGTTTTAGAACCGCCCAAAAATTGCAAGAAAGAATTAAGTTGATGCTCTGAGTCATAGCCCTTCTTCACTCCATCTAAAACGAAAAATAAGGGATTTTGATTCAAATCTAATTTTTATTTATTACATTTATTTTAGTAAAATGCTTTTAGAGTAAAAATCTCTAAAAGATTGTATCTTAAATTGAAAACTATAATAATTTAGTTTATTCCGCATGAAATGGAGCTTCGTTATGTAGCATAAGGCTGTATATTCTGCAATATTTACATTTTTGGTAAACTCATACAATGAATCCAAGCTTTGCAAGCTGCGATAACATGCACTGCATTGATGCATTCACACAATTTCACAGCAACAATAAGATAAAACAAAGTTCAGGAACATTCCTTTATCCTATTGTTTTGCAAATCTATGTACACTACAAACTATGATTGAAATCGGTTCTGATATTGCCATTTTGCTAAGCTGACAGTGTATTATTCTAAATAGGAAACCTTCATTTTATTTGCAAATATTAAATATTCCAACTACCAGCAAGAATAAGTCCGTACATTTAAAGAGCACCTGTCATTTCAGATCCATCATGGCAGCGCCTGTTAACGGGCATCCACTCACCTGCTGCCGCCACGTCCCTCACCTTGTTGTGTCGCTGCCGCCATCACCAGCCATCCCATTAAAGTGAAAGGGACTGTCGGTAAGTCAACAGCAGGTCAGAGGAGGAGCCGCTGCAGGACAGAGACAACTGCTCTTTAAAAATTATGATTTAAAATCAAGTTGATTTAAATGGACTTGATTAAATCAAATCCACCCTGCAACATTCTATAGTTTTTTTTTTACTATTAGCAATAGATTTAGCTGCCTGCTCTACAATTAGCTACTGATTATGGCGCCAAAAAAATCTCAGATCAGCAGTTTACAGTTTATTTGTTGCCTATACATCCCTTTAAATAAGTACTAAAACTCAGCTATTACTGTATAATATAGCCCTTTAGCTAATGTAAGTAACAAGATTAAATACTTCCGATATGGCTTAGCATAAAATGTGCATTTCTGTCGCTCGAAACGCAGAGAAAAAGGAAAATTAAGTTCTTTACCTCCATGCTGGTGTTAAAAGCTCGATTCACTTTTGCTTTAATGCAAATTTGTTGTCCAATCCTGCAAAAAAAAGTAATATATAGATGTATATTGCATATCTATATAACAAAATACAAGGTGCTTGTGTATATTCAATGCAGTATAGGATATACCAAAGTAGTAACAGTTAATCATGTTAAAAATATCAAGAAAAACAATAAAAAGTGGTGACTTGGCAAACTTAGCAGAAGAAACTTGAAATTTTTCATACATAAAGTATCAAGTCTCGTAAAATGCCCCTTTTATCCTTATTCAACGATAACACATTTTTAATAGTTATGGCTTTTAAAACTGAACTGTAGGCATAACAAAAATAAAAAATTAAAGCTATGTGTAGCGGCCTCACTCTCGCTCTTGTATCGGTTGTTTGTGGCTGTTGTCTAGGGGTACTCTGGAGGAGAGAGTGCAGGACACTACGCCAAGCTCTCACCCTCCGTGTATGTGAGGTTTGAGCAAAGTCTTTTTTTAAATTACCTTCGGGTCAGCATTCTGCATATGGAGCCTCCGCTTCTGCCGTGGAGGTGCATCTGCCAGTAATAGAGCCCCACACCATTAAAAGTTCAACACTCCTTTATTTCTTCAATGACAGAATGAACATAATCAGTTGAACTTCCAAAACAGACAGACAGTGGTGTGGATAAGAGTAGGCCCAGGCACAATGAACACTCCTATCCCTTTCTCGTGCGGATAGGCCTGGTGCACGGTCTCTGCCACCGACCGTGAAGTTGGTAGCTGCCACCTACCGGGTAAACTGTTTGGAGTCTCTGTCACGACCTTAGAGTAACGGTCTCTGTGGCCGACCTTAGAACATGGACCACCTTCCGTGTGAAAATGGCCCCTGTTTGGCGAGGACATCCATCCCGACGGTCTCCGGAGGCCCTGTCCCGGCACTGGCAATCTGCTGCACCAGATCTACGGGAAGGTCACCTGCGTGGTCCCTTACGCCTGGATTCAGACCCCCGATCCTGTGGGTGCCTTAGGATGGTTCCTCCCGGGCGGATCCCAGTGGAAGAAGCTGGGCCCCAGGCCTGAACGATGCACCTCACCCCAGACTGAGGGTGTCTGGGGTGACTCCCGAAATCCACGTGTCCAGGCCTGGGCCGCCTGGACACCGACTGCTGGACAGCAGCCCTCAGGCTAAAGGTGCCTGGGACTCGGACCTCGTGGCAAAGATGTCCGCCCCCTTCATAGCCTCTCCCAGCCAGCACAGCGGGTTCCCCGCCCCGCCGTACAACCGCTGCGAGAGACCAAAAAGGGCACGGCACTCCAGCGATGGTTCAACCCCGACCCAAAGTGACAGCGCCACCCGCTGGGCCACAGGGAACTGGACATCACTGATGTCTCCACCCGAATCAACATACTGAAAAGTACCTACCCGCTACATATGTATTTAGTAAAAAACAAAATATATTAATTTAAAAAGTGATATTAAAAATAATTTTTTCTTTTATTTAAAACATGTTAAACTTACCAGCTCTGTGCAATGTTTTTTTTTGCACAGAGCAGCCTTGAGCCTCTTCTCAGGTCCTCAGCCTCTTATAACCCCCTGTACAGTAACAGACTGGGAGACAGATGAGGGGAGAGGGCCAGGTTTTCTACATTCATATGTGCGGACCAGAACAGGCTGACAGGAGGATGGAGCAGAAAGAGGACTTCATCAGTCACTAGGTGATATGTACTCAGAGTCAAATCTGTGGATAGTATAGGAAAGGAACAAAGAGAAACAGAGAACATGACCTGAGGTGCGCTGGGGTCACGTGGTCAGTATGCCTAAAAGGGGGCAAAAATAAGTCTGAAAGCTAAAATTACACTAAAACATCCAACCCAACAAAAATTGACAACACTTGAGACATCTCAAAAAGTGGACCTGGAATACCAAGAGTAACATGCGGACCTCCACCTACCCAACTCCTTAATATGAGCAGGGACCCCTTGGCGCAGAGCTGCGGAAGCCTCTCCTATCCTGAATGAATGGCCAGAGTATGCTTTGGGGTCCAGACCCAAATTGGCCAAAAGGGGTGAGGTAATGTAGCACGAATTGAGCTATGGAGAAGGGAGCACTAGGGAAAACCAACAGAGGACTAACCCCCGGGTTTGACGTAGTACTGCTGAACTGGACGAATACAAAACCGGTACTCTGCCTAGCCAGTCTTGGAACCCCAATGTCTGTGCCGACTCCTGTCTGCAGCAACATGCACGTGTGCAGAAGCAACAGAAGTGGCCGGGGTGCCTGACCACTTGATTGGCCAAAGTATGCGAGACCCTGACCCAGCACGCGCAACTTGCCCCGGCCTCCGGAAACCGTAAAGGCCAGATATAAGGCCGCCTTGAGCACCAACCTAAGTATCACCCAAAAAGGAGATTGGTGAGCATCTCGGACATGTCCCGGAAAATGTGACCCGTGATGGAAAGTCCGCTGGGCACGGCGGAGGGGTACTCCTCTGAATTCCTTATGGGAGCCCATTGATTTGAATAGAGGTCGCACCAGAAGTCGGATCAAGATGATCCGACTTGCGGGGCGACTCGTGTGCGGAGAATCTTGAAGGGGAACCCCACGAAAATTTAAAAAAAAATTGCGTGAGGTTCCCCCTCAGGACGATACCAGACCCTTCAGTCTGGTATGAATCTTGAGGGGGAACCCCCACACCCAAAAAAAAAAAAAAGGCGGGGGTTCCCCCTAGGATCCATACCAGACCATTATCTGAGCACGCAGCCCGGCCGGTCAGGAAGAGGGGACGAGCGAGCACCCCCCCTCCTGAACCGTACCAGGCCACATGCCCTCAACATGGGGGGTGGGTGCTTTTGAGCAGGGGGCGCCCTGCAGCCCCCCCCACCCCAAAGCACCTTGTCCCCATGTTGATGGGGACAAGGGCCTCTTCCCGACAACCCTGGCCGTTGGTTGTCAGGGTCTGCGGGCGGGGGCTTATTAAAAGGGGCTCCCAGATTCTGATAAAAGGGCACCCAGATCCTGGCCCCCCCACCCTATGTGAAAGAGTATGGGGTACATCGTACACCTACCCATTCACCTGGGGGAAAACAGTGTCAATAAAAAAAACACTAGACAGCTTTTTAAAGTAATTCATTAGGCAGCTCCGGGGGTCTACCGACTTCTGGGGTCACTCCGGTTCTTCTCCCGCCTTCTGCCGGGCACCTCCGCTATCTTCTGCCAGCTCTTTTTCTAGCGGGGGCCGGTCTTCATCGTCGTCTTCTTCCCGCTTCTCTTCTGGAGGTGTTGACACGACTAGGTCTGCTGCTGTAATGCTGTGTGCACGGGGCGCAACGACTTATATAGGCATGGGGTGTGGTCACCGGGTGATGTGACCCATCATGCCCCGGGACTGCAACGTCATAAGGGGGCGGGGTCACATCACCCAGTGACCACGCCCCATACCTATTACAGCTGCAGACCTTGTCGTGTCAACACCTCCAGAAGAGAAGAGGGAAGAAGACGACGATGAAGACCGGGCCCCTGCTAGAAAAAGAGCTGGCAGAAGATAGCGGAGGTGCCCGGCAGAAGGCAGAAAGCACCGGAGAGCGGGAGAAGAACCGGAGAGACCCCAGAAGTCGGTAGAAGACCCCCGGAGCTGCCTAATGAATTACTTTAAGAAGCTGTCTAGTGTTTTTTTATTGACACTGTTTTCCCCCAGGTGAATGGGTAGGGGTACGATGTACCCCATACTCATTCACATAGGGTGGGGGGCCGGGATCTGGGTGCCCCCTTAATAAAAGGGGCTCCCAGATTTCGATAAGCCCCCCGCCCGCAGACCCCGACAACCAACGGCCAGGGTCGTCGGGAAGAGGCCCTTGACCCCATCAACATGGGGACAAGATGCTTTGGGGTGGGGGGCCGCAGGGCGCCCCCCCTGCCCCAAAGCACCCACCCCCCATGTTGAGGGCATGCGGCCTGGTACGGTTCAGGAGGGGGGGGGCGATCGCTCACCCCCCCTTCCTGACCGGCCGGGTAGCATGCTCGGATAATGGTCTGGTATGGATCCTAGCGGGAACCCCGCGCCATTTTTTTTGGTGTGGGGGTTCCCCCTCAAGATCCATACCAGACCGAAGGGTCTGGTATCGTCCTGAGAGGGAGCCTCACGCTAATTTTTTTTACATTTTTGCGGGGTTCCCCTTCAAGATTCTCCGCACACGAGTCGCCCCGCAAGAAGATGATCCGACTTCTGGTGCGACCTCTATACAAATCAATGGGCTCCCATAGGGAGCCATTGATTTGGAATAGAGAAAGAAAAATGCGGCTGAAAGCTAGCGCAGGGAAACATGCATTGAATTCAATGCAAAAAACTGAACAATTTGCGTTAAAAACGCCGCTTTTTTCCTGGCGTCTTTACTAGCTTTACAGCCCGTTTAACACGCCCATGGGCATGAGGCCTAAAGCTTGAAACGGTCTTGTTCCAAGCAGACAGGATACGGTTTTGTAATAGTCTTGAATGGAACTGGGCCTAGGGAATTGCTTCGAATGAAGCCACTATGGTTCCTAGCAACCTCATGCAGAGGCGAATGGAGGGATTGCCATTTGACTTGATCCTTCGCACCAGTTCTCTTATGGAGTTGATCTTTGCTTAAGGCAAGAACACCCTTTCCTGGGCTGTGTCTATGATCAGACCCAAGTACTCAAGCCTTTTTTGCGGTATTAAGGTAGATTTCTCTAGGTTGAGAATCCAACCCAAATTTTCAGATAGTTGGTTGTAGTGCGTACGCTTTGTTCCAAGCGAGTCACTGCTACGATTGTTATGCCCTGTGCCCTTAACCTGGCTAGAGGTTCTGTTCTAACTCGAACCGCAGGAATTTTTGATAAGCAGGAAATGTACGAAAGGAGTGGATTTTCAGGAATTGATTTAATTTTCTTAGATCTAGAATGGGTCCGACATCTCCATTTGGTTTTAGTACCATAAAAAGATTTTAATAAAACCCCCAGACCTTGCTCTTTTGTGGGGATCTTTATGATCCCCCCTTGAGATATTAATCGGTCTATTGCCTGAAAACCTACGTTAGACTTACTGGTAACGGGTTTTTCTACGAACCTTCCAGGATGGCACACCTGAGAGATGAGGGCTCCTCCCTACAGGAAACACAATCAATTGACAGCTTGTTATAAGGCCCCACCCTTCCCCTTGATCCCTAGTATGTAATAAAGTAATCCCGAACTGGTTCACAAGGGACATAGCGCCATATAGGTACTAACCACCTATAGTCTAAAGTAGGTTTTCTCCTATCACCTTCCAGGACGGCACACCTGAGAGGATAATGAAGTAACCACAGGCCTACCTTCAGGGTGGGAAGACAGCTTGTAGGACCTTCCGGCCGAAGGCCAAGTCTTGCTGTGACAACGCTTCAGTAACGTATGTTGACTGGACCAGGTGGCCGCGCTGCGGATTTGTTCCCAGGAGGCCACTGCTTTTTCAGCCCAGGAAGCTGCTACTGATCTGGTTGAATGAGCTTTGACTTTAGCTGGTGCTTGCTTCCCAGAGCATTCATAAGCTCTAGTGATACTTTCCAGATGGATCAGAGAAGCTGAGGCCTTAGAGGCCTGAAGTCCCTTCCTAGGCCCAGTGTACAAAATGAGTAAGATATTGGATCTCCTAAAACTTTTTGTTCTTTCTAGATAGGTAAGGAGACACCTTCTTACATCAAGACAATGAAATTTATTTTCTTTCTCATTTTTTGGTTTATCACAAAAGGACAGCAATATTATGTCTTGCATCCTATGAAATAAGGATGCCACTTTTGGTAGATACAAGGGATCTGCTCTGAGGGTGACTGTCTGGCTGTACCAGTAGGAATGGTTCCTTCATGGATAGTCCCTGCAAATCCCCAACCCTCCTGGCTGTAGTAATAGCGAACAAAAATGCTATTTTTAAAGTTAGAAACTTAAAGGGAACCTCTTCTATAGGTTCAAACGGGTGTTTAGATAATGCCTCTAACACCGTAGTCAAGACCCAAGGTGGAAAACTCTTTCCCTTGCTAACAGAAAACGCTTAATGAGGTCCTCTTTTGCCAATCTTTTCTCAAGATAGACTGAGAGGGCCGCTATTTGAACCCTAAGGGTACTGACAGTTAGGCCTTTATCTACTCCGTCTTGGAGGAACTCCAGGATAACCGGCACAGAAGTGGAGGTCATCTATCTTTCTTTTCCCCAGGAACAAAAAGTCTTCCAAACTTTTAAATACATTTTTTTAGTTACTAGTTTTCTACTTAATAAGTACCCTTCTACTTTCTCTGAGCAGCCTTTGCGTTTCAAGATCTGGCACTCAGTAACCAGGCCGTCAACTGGAAAAATTCCGGTTTTGGGTGTAGTACTGGCCCCTGTCTGAGAAGATCTGTCCTGTACGGGAGCTTCACTGGTTCCGCTACTGCCATGGATCTCAGGCTTGCAAACCAAGCTGTCCTTGGCCACCAGGGTGCTATCAGGAGGATCTGACCTGGAGGAGATCTGCTGAGCTTCTGAAGGACCCGTGGAATCAAGGCCAAGGGCGGGAAGGCGTATGCCAGCCTGTAATTCCAGGTCTGAGTCAGTGCATCTAGACCTTCTGATTCCTTCTCTTGGGAAATTGAGAAATATCTTTTTACTTTCCTGTTTTCAGGTTGGCAAATAGGTCTATTTCCGGATTTCCAAAGCACTGTACCAGGTTTAGAAATACCTCTGGATTTAATTCCCAATCTCCTTGCCTTATCGTCTGACGGCTGAGGAAGTCTGCCTCGGTATTGCTTATCCCTTTTATGTGGATGGTGGAAATGGAGAGGACCTTTTCCTCTGCCCAATCCAGAATCTCTTTGGATAGTTCCAACAGGGGTCTGGACCTGGTGCCTCCCTGGTGACTCAGGTAGGCTACCACCGTGGCGTTGTCGGAGCTTACTTGAACCTCCTTGCCCGTGATGTGCTCCTGAAAGGCTTTTAGGGCTTCCCCTACTGCTTTGAGCTCCCTGTAGTTGGATGACATCCGACTTAATGAGTTGTTCCATTGCCCCTGGGCTACTTCCTTTCCTAGGTGGGCTCCCCACCCCCAGGAACTGGCATCGGTGGTGACCTTTACCGGACTCCACTGGGCCCAAGGTCTGCCTCCTTTCAGGTTCTTGGGAATTGTCCACCACTCCAAGGAGGACAGGACCAGAGGGGTTAGCAGAATCTCCTGATCCAAGGACTCCTTTTTGTCCCATGAGGACAGGAAGAAGAAATGGAGCGTCCTTGAGTGGAGTTGTGCCCAGACTATTGCTGGTATACTTGCTGACATCAGGCCTAGGGTTCTTAATACTTCCCTTCTGGAAAGCAACGGGGTCTTTATCAGATCCCCTACTGACAAAGTTAGTTTTGTCACGTTGTCTTCTGGTAAGAAGAGCTTCTGCAGCCTGGTGTCCACAATGTAGCCCAGAAAGGTCTTGACCTGTTCTGATACAAGGGAGGATTTTTCTGTATTGATTATCCAACCCAGGCTTTCCAGGACTGAAATTGCTTTGTTGGTACAGTAGGTGCCACCGATATTGTGTCAATCTCGCCTCTTCTAGTGGCGAGATCGACACCCTACGAGCCCTGTCGCGAGAGCCAGCGCCGAGCTGTCTAGTCATCGGGAAAGGAAACATTTTGTTTTTCCTTTCACAATGAGCGACACGCATTGCCGGTAGACGGAGATCCGACGTGGATTCCCGCCAATACCAGGCACTGTGTTTGGTATGAATCCTGAGCGGGAACTCCACGCCAATTTGTAAAGAAAAAACCGGCATGGGTTCCCCCTCCAGGAGCATACCAGGCCCTTGGGTCTGGTATGGATTTGAAGGGGACCCCCTAAGCCAAAAAATCGGCGTGGGGGTCCCCCTCAAGATCCAAACCAGACCCTTATCCGAGCACGCAACCTGGCAGGCCGCAGGGGAAGACGGGGGGGGGGCGAACAAAGCGCCCCCTTCCCTCCTGAACTCGGGGGGGTTTGGTGCTCTGGGGCAGGGGGGCAGACCTGCGGCCCCCCCACCCCAAATCACCCTGTCCCCATGTTGATGAGGACAGGGCCTCTTCCCGACAACCCTGGCCGTTGGTTGTCGGGGGCTTATCGGAATCAGGGAGCCCCCAGATGCCGGCCCCCCACCCTATGTGAATAGGTATGGGGTACATCGTACCCCTACCCATTCACCTGGTGGAAAAAATGGCAATAAAAAATAAAAAATAAAAAAAAAAACAAACACACACAGCTTTTTAAAGTAATTTATTACACAGCTCCGGAGGTCTTCTTCCGACTCCGGGGATCTCCGGTGTCGTCGCCGTGCTCTCCGGTTCTTTCTTCTGCCGGGCCTCCGCTATCTTCTTCCACCTCTTTTGCTAGCAGAGGCCCGGTCTTCCCCGTCGTCTCGTCCGGCTCTCCATTGTCCTTCTGCCGGCCCCTCCACCATCTTCTTCCAGCTCTTTTGCTAGTGGAGGGACCGGGTCTTCCGGTCGCCGTCTTCTTCTGTCTTCTCCTCGATGTTGACTCGTCTCTTCCTTCCGCTGTAATGCTGGGTGTTGCGGTGCGCTAGGTTTATATAGGCTTCTCATGACGTCACAGTCACATGCTCCAGGTGGCCCCGGAGCATGTGACTGACGTCATGGGAACATGTGACTGACGTCATGAGAAGCCTATATAAACCGAGCGCACCGCAACACCCAGCATTACAGCGGAAGGAAGCGACGAGTCAACATCGAGGAGGAGAAGAGAGAAGAAGACGGCGACGGGAAGACTGGCCCCTCCACTAGCAAAAGAGCTGGAAGAAGATAGTGAAGGGGCCGGCAGGAGGACAACGGAGAGCCGGACGAGACGACGGGGAAGACCGGGCCTCCGCTAGCAAAAGAGCTGGAAGAAGATAGCGGAGGCCTGGCAGAAGGAAGAAAGAACCGGAGAGAAGAGGGAAGAAGGCGACGGGGAAGACCGGGCCCCGCTAGCAAAAAAGAGCTGGAAGAAGATAGCGGTGGCCCGGCAGAAGGAAGAAAGAACCGGAGAGCGCGGCGGCGACACCGGAGACCCCCGGAGTCGGAAGAAGACCCCCGGAGCTGTGTAATAAATTACTTTAAAAGTTGTGTGTGTTTTTTTATTGCCATTTTTTCCACCAGGTGAATGGGTAAGGGTACGATGTACCCCATACCCATTCACATAGGGTGGGGGGCTGGCATCTGGGGGCCCCCTTATTAAAGGGAGGCTCCCGGATTCCGATAAGCCCCTGCCCGCAGACCCCGACAACCAACGGCCAGGGTTGTCGGGAAGAGGCCCTGTCCTCATCAACATGGGGACAGGGTGCTTTGGGGTGGGGGGGCCGCAGGTCGCCCCCCTGCCCCAGAGCAGAAACCCCCCCCCCATGTTGAGGGCATGCGGCCTGGTACGGTTCAGGAGGGAGGGGGGGCGCTCTCTCGTCCCCCCTCTTCCCCTGCGGCCTGCCAGGTTGCGTGCTCGCATAAGGGTCTGGTTTGGATCTTGAGGGGGACCCCCACGTCGATTTTTCGGCTTAGGGGGTCCCCTTCAAATCCATACCAGACCCAAGGGCCTGGTATGCTCCTGGAGGGGGAACCCATGCCGTTTCTCTCTTTAAAAATTGGCGTGGAGTTCCCGCTCAGGATTTATACCAAACAGTGCCTGGTATTGGCGGGAATCCCCGTTGGATCCCCGTTCAATACAGTGCCGCGTCTCCTCTCTATTGCAGCGAGCGCGAGATATGTCGCCACCCTGTCGCCGAGATGTCGGCACCCGTCGCTGAGAATCTCCGTGATAGGATCGCGATGAATATACAATGTCGGCGGCACCTACTGTATGTGACCTGACCAGGGGGGCAGTTTGACTGGAGATCAGTAGATCGTCCAGGTAAGGTATTAGAGATATACCCTGGAGATGTAGAAAGGCTACTGCCTCTGCTAGGATTTTTGTAAAAATCCTTGGACTGGCTGTTAGCCCGAATGGGAGGGCTCTGAATTGCCAGTGAAAAATCTCTGACTACTACCGCGAACCTCAAGTATGCCTGATGTTCCACGTGAATTGTCACATGCAGGTAGGCATCCTTGATGTCCAAGGTCGTCATGAAAGGCTTCTTTCATGAGGTTTTTGCGTACCGAGTAGATAGTGTCCATAGTGAACTTTTTGTATTCCAGATACCTGTTCAGGTTTCTTAAGTTCACTATTAGTCGGTACTTTCCTGATGGTTTGCGAACAACAAATACGTGGGAATAGAATCCTTGGTATTGTTGTTCTTTTGGTACTGGTACCACCACGTGCTGTTGTACCAATTCCTGGATACCTTCCAGGGAGGGCAGATCTCATTTAAGCATCCCTGGGAGGATGTGTCAGAGTGATCATAGAGGGGGGTTTTGTCAGAAATTCCAAATCGATAACCTTCTCGCAGAATCTGGCAAATGTAGGTGCTGTCCGAAATCTTTTCCCAATGAGGAACAAAATGGGACAGTCGATCCCCCACCCTGATCTTGGCGTCACTTCGACTCTTTAGTACCAACTTTGGGGGGAGGTAAACAGAAGATTATTCTTTTGCTTTCCCCTGCCAAAACCCCAGCGTCTGTTGGGTTCCTTTTTGGTTCTATACTGTTGTTGCCCCGGGGGGCCCTCGAAAAAATGTCTTAAATTTTTCTCTTTTGGGTTTTGCTGGAAACTTTTTACCCTTTTCGGATGACCTTGACAGTACATCGTCTAGGCCCTGTCCGAACAACAGTGAACCTTGAAAAGGGAAGGCCACATAGTTTACCTTTGGATGTTAAATCTCCTTTTCAAGCTTTAATCCAGACAGCTCTCCTAGCTGAATTGATTAAAGCTGCTGTTTTAGCTGAAGCTCTTGCGGACTCAATAGCAGCATCTGCGAGATAAGCAACAGCTTTTCCTGTGACTGTCAGGGAATCAATAACATCTTCTGAATTGGTTTCCTGGGATATGTGCCTAGTAAGCTTTTCCACCCAGGAATCTGTATTCCTGGCTACGCAGGCTGCCGCTAAGGCTGGACCCATGGCTGATGTGTTAGCCTCCCAGGCCTTCCTAAGAAGGGATTCTGCTCTGCGGTCCGGTCCATTAGATCTTTAATACTGCCTGCGTCCTCAAAAGGAGGTCAGGCAATTTAGTGACTTCAGACAAAGATGCATCCAATTTAGGGAGCTTAAAAAATGTCCCTTCGTCAGACTGGTCAAAGGGGAATCTCCTTTTCCAGGTCTTGTCTGACAATCCTTGGTGAAGTGGAAACACGCTAGATTCAGATTTTCCCAGCCCGCTATAGACCCTGTCCTGTGCTGAGGTGATCTTAGGGGTTTCTGGAATCTCCTCTGTGGCGTAAATTGCCTGTAAGTGTCCATCCAAATCTTCTACAGCGAAGAGGTGTCTCCTTAGTCTGATCTCTTCCTGAGACTGGCTTAAGGATTCTATATCCAACTCCCCCTCTGAGCTGTGACCGGATCTGGCTAGGCTTTCTATCTTCCCCTTTTCTTCCTCTGCTCCCTCTATCTGCTCTAGAGGAGGTGGTTGTGAGGGTGGGAGTAGGGCACTGGGTCCCCTTGTAAAGAGGCTTTCTTGGGAAGATGTGCCTTCTCTAGGGGTAAGCTCCTCTGTGTCAGGACCTTGTGATGCTGATTGTCCAGCGGCTTCACGGAAAACTCTAACTGTAGCCAGCGTTTCCGTCTGCATAGATGCAAGGAACTTTTTCATCATTGCAGAAGCCTCCTTCCCTGCTAAAATTATTTATGCATTTGTAGCATAAGGCCTTCTGGTGGGACTTAGGGAGTTTTTCCCCACAGTTTCCACATCTTTTAGGAGGAACTACTCCCTGTTGCGGCAGGAGGTTGTACTGAGGCCTACTGGGTACCGCTGGGGGTTTATGAAAGACAAGAGATAGAGTATACATGCGCAAACATTGCTTTGTCTTTCCTTAGGACTGCGGGTTTGTACTGGGGAGGGGAAAGGGAAGCGAATAGTAATTTCCAGTTCCTGTACTGGCTGGTCCCAGGAGTTCATATCCCTGAGGGCCAGGAACTCACTCCCTTTCCTCCTCCCTTTCCAAGGGGGTCCTGTACTCACCAGTCCCCGACCTGGATCTGCCTGCAGTCGCTGTGGCCTTCCCTTCCTCTTGCTCCATGAGGAGGTTGGCTGGGTCCTGGGCTGCGAGTACCGCAAGAAAGGCTGGTACTGTTTAGCTGACCGCTTCACGCCGTGTCCGCGCCACTCTCCACGCTGTCTCCCGGCGTCTATCACTTCCTGGTTGTCTGAGTCAGCGGTGCCGCCCCCACTTCCTGTGACGCGGCCGCTCAGAGCGAGGCTTGGAGTACAATGCTTCCTGCCCTGAGCATTCGGAAGTGAGGAGAGCGACCTGACGGCGGTAATTCTCCAATACAGCGGTGGCGCGCACTCCCTGCGGCCAGAGCGCTGGTTCATCTTGGGGGCGACCTGTGAGAAAGACCGAAGCCTACAGGTTAGTTCAGCCCTCCCCGGCCTCCCTAAAACCTGTCTCAACAGGGGTACCATCAGACCCTCCCCGGTCTATAGGTTTCTTTAAAACAAAGCAAACATGTCGCTGTGTTCGGGAGAAACACAATCAATACTGGGGATCAAGGGGAAGGGTGGGGCCTTATAACAAGCTGTCAATTGATTGTGTTTCCTGTAGGGAAGAGCCCTTTGTACCACTGCTGACAGATGAAGTGTAAACAAAAAACTGTTGCAGAAGGTATCGGTAATTGGTTTGGACAAGTACTAAAAAAAAAAAAAAAAAAAACACACACCACACACACCGCCGCTGTCATTAAAAGGGGTATGCAAGCCAAAAGCACTTATATCTTGGTGCTGAAGTCCCTGAGAATTCTAAGGAGTATGCGATTCAAAATGCTGCTATTATACCAAAACCTGAATAATGTCCACCAACTATCCAAAAATTTGGATGGATAAACCCTTCTACAATATCGATGGGTACCTATACAGGGTGCATAACAGAGAAGGACTAAACAAAGTGTTAATTCTTTTCTATGACACCTGTGTGAAGAAATTACAGTAAAATATAGGACGGTGACTGCCCCGCTTCACATCAATCATTATCCTGCATTACACAGACAGTTCTATAATCACTAACATAAATGGGATCAAATTAAGTGGATTTTGAGCAGGGTGAAAGCACCGGGTGCACACAGACCACACAAATTAAACACCCTCTGAACATTTTATTTAATTGCCCGATATCAAGGAGCAAAGCATCACTCCCTGCTAAGCTGTGCTATTCATCTTAATAAATGGAAGGCTTTTGTGGCAGAAAATGTCCCTGAACATCCATTGAAACCATTTACTTATTCCAGCTCCCATCCATTTAGAGTATTCATTTAGCTTGTAACCTGGAACAATTCTTGTCAGGAAGACAGAAGAGGTCTGTGCAGTGAAAATAGGCCACTGCTTAGAGGACTGTGCTAGAAGTTTTCCATTCTCGGCTGCCAGGGTACATCGCAACCAATTGGAGAAGGGGAGGCAACTTCATATGATCTGTGATTTAAAATTCCTGACAGCATCACCGAATGCCACCTAAATATAGACAAATGATGACAGTATGGGAAAGATACAGCACTGCACGTTACAAAATAAATCAGCAGAATGACCTGTATTTATGTGAACACATTACTAGCCTGATTATACAGATTAAAGAGGAACTCTAACCACCAATTACTGTTAAACAGGTAACAGATTTGAACCCTTTAGTTTTTTTAGAGCTAAACACCTCTACACTGAATGGATGCTGCACTACATCCCTCATGTCCTAAGCCCCTCTATTGGTCCTTCAATTCAAAAAGCAGACATGCGCTCTAAAGAAGTTTGGAATGTAAGAGGTGCGTATAATTTTAGCTACAAAAAAATACTGAAGTTCAAGGCCTTCTTTCACTATCTCGGCGCTATGGTCTCAATGGATTATCTTCAGCAGATATCACCAAATGTTCAAATGTTACCATATGACATTTATATTCAAAAAGTCAGCAGCCGCTTTATAAAGTGCACAATGCACACACATAAACAAACAAAAAAGTAGTAAACTATAACAAGTGAACTTGTTAATTACTGAAGCAGCACTTAGTGGTTATAATGAATATATGACAACTATCATATGGAAGTCCATAAGAGTGGATAAAGAAATAAATAAAATAAAAAATATAAAATATATATGTGTATAAAGTTCAGGTAGCAAGGATAATAATGTCACAACTGATAACAGTGTAGTCTGTAAAGCCTGATCAGCTTATTTTCTGGCTACAGTTTCAACTGTGTTAACAGCCCCACAATCCTCCTTTTTTATAACAGTTGCCCCTTAGGGGTTCCTACTCACCAGATGGCTGAATAAAGCATCATGGATGATGTCAGGTACAGACAGGAAGTTCCGGGTGAGAGGTGAGTCGGAAAGAAGATGTTGCTGGAAGTGGCAGCAGATATGGTGGACCAGTCATCTCTCAAGGTGCTGCCCTGGAAGACTTCCCAGAAACACCGTTACCAGAAACCAGGGGGAGTACCCAGCGTTTTGAATCAGTGTGAGAAGCAGGAGATTCACCTGCCTAGCTGTAAGGAGAAGCGTCTGGTGTTCCGGAGTGACAGAAAGGAGGACGATCGGATGATTGATTTATTCAGCCATCTGGTGAGTAGGAACCCCGAAGGAGCAACTGTTATAAAGAAGGGAGGATTGTGGGGCTGTTAACAAAGTTGAAGCTGTAGCCAGAAAAGAAGCTACTCAGGCTTTACAGACTACACTGTTATCAGTTGAGACATTATTATCCTTGCTACCTGAACTTAATTGAGTGGTCTTTATACACATATATTTTTGGTAATTATATTTTTTTTCAGTAATTGACAAGTTCACTTGTTATAGTTTACTACTTTGTTTGTATAATTTTAGCTGCCCACACTGCCATATACGAATCATTGTGACATACAGCTGGAGGTAGAACAAAGCCAAAAAAAAAAAAATATATGTTTACAGCTCCGCCAAAAGAAATTAGAAGGTTTAAAAATTCTCTCATCTCATCTCTCCCAGAGAGAGAGATGAGATACACCACGGCCCATGTCCTACATAGTGACGAGGTGGAGGCCAGAAAGATCGGGCTTTGTGTAGGTGTCCTAGAGTCAAATCCTTTCCTTCGTCCTTAACTCCCCCTTTGCTCCTAGTAACCAGAGTTCCACACAGTGAATAGGTCCAACACAGTTTTATTCTTCTCAGCGAATAAACATACAGCACAGTCAAGTTGGAACCTTTGCAACAGAATGGGAGTAGGTCGAGGCACAATCCTTCCTGATATAGCTAACCGCTGTGGTGTCACCAGTGGCGAATAGTCCCTGCCACTGACTATGTGAAATAGAACATGAATTACCTTCGCTAGCACGGCCCATGTAAGGAGAAGGATATCCATCCAAGGGAGGTACCGGAAGCCTCTCTGTCACCAGCAATGCTGTGCCGGACCCTCCAGAGAAGTTCTGCTCACCAGTCCTCACAAACTCAGACAAGGGCACCCAAGGAATTAGGGCCCCCTCGGATTCCTCCACCCTCACAGAACTCGGTCGAAGGTACCGAGCCCCAGGCATCCGCCATAGTACCTCACCCCAGGCTAAAGGTGTCTGAGATGGACTCCATCTCCCGCCAGGTCAAGGGCACCTGGGCCCGGAACACCAGCACCCAAGCTGAAGGTGCCTGGGTGTGGCCGCGTCCTCCAGACTCTGAACCCTGTGGTAAGGGCGTCCGCTCCTTTTATCCCCTCTTCCTTTGCGTCACAGCGGGTTTCCCGCTCCGCTGTACCAGCGCCAGGGGAGGACAAAAAGGCAGTCTTGCGGTGAGAGTTCAACCCTGGCCAACAACGCCACCTGTAGGCCGCAGGGAACCTCACACCACCAGAGTCCTCCAAGAACCATAAAAAGGGTCTCAGATTCCCTAGCAATCAGTGCATCTGGGTTACACTATCACCCAGATGCTTCCCCTAAATTCAAATACCCGCTACATCTACAAATTTATATATATATATATATATATATATATATAAGCCATCTGGTGAGTAGGAACCCCGAAGGAGCAACTATATTATATATATATATATATATATATATATATATATATACACATATATATATATATATATATATATATATATATATATACACACACACACACACACACACACACACACACACACACATATACACAGTGGGTACGGAAAGTATTCAGACCCCTTAAATGTTTCACTGTTTGCTATATTGCAGCCATTTGCTAAAATCATTAAAGTTAAAAAAAATGTCCTCATTAATGTACACACCGCACCCCATATTGACAGAAAAACACAGAATTTCTGACATTTTTGCAGATTTATTAGAAAAGAAAAAAAAAACTGAAATATCACATGGTCCTAAGTATTCAGACCCTTTGCTCAGTATTTAGTAGAAGCACCCTTTTTATCTAATACAGCCATGAGTCTTTTTGGGAAAGATGCAACAAGTTTTTCACACCTGGATTTGGGGATCCTCTGCCATTCCTCCTTGCAGATCCTCTCCAGTTCTGTCAGGTTGGATGGCAAACGTTGTTGGACAGCCATTTTTAGGTCTCTCCAGAGCTGCTCAATTGGGTTTAAGTCAGGGCTCTGGCTGGACCATTCAAGAACAGTCACAGAGTTGTTGTGAAGCCATTCCTTCGTTATTTTAGCTGTGTGCTTAGGGTCATTGTCTTGTTGAAAGGTAAACCTTCGGCCCAGTCTGAGGTCCTGAGCACTCTGGAGGAGGTTTTAGTTTAGGATATCCCTGTACTTGGCCCCATTCATCTTTCCCTCGATTGCAACCAGTCGTCCTGTCCCTGCAGCTGAAAAACACCCCCACAGCATGATGCTGCCACCACCATGCTTCACTGTTGGGACTGTATTGGACAGCTGATGAGCAGTGCCTGGTTTTCTTCACACATACTGCTTAGAATTAAGGCCAAAAAGTTCTATCTTGGTCTCATCAGACCAGAGAATCTTATTTCTCACCATCTTGGAGTCCTTCAGGTGTTTTTTTTAGCAAACTCCATGCGGGCTTTCATGTGTCTTGCACTGAGGAGAGGCTTCCGTCGGCCACTCTGCCATAAAGCCCTGACTGGTGGAGGGCTGCAGTGATGATTGACTTTCTACAACTTTCTCCCATCTCCCGACTGCATCTCTGGAGCTCAGCCACAGTGATCTTTGAGTTCTTCTTTACCTCTCTCACCAAGGCTCTTCTCCCCCGATAGCTCAGTTTGGCCAGACGGCCAGCTCTAGGAAGGGTTCTGGTCATCGCAAATGTCTTCCATTTAAGGATTATGGAGGCCACTGTGCTCTTAGGAACCTTAAGTGCAGCAGAATTTTTTTGTAGCCTCGGCCAGATCTGTGCCTTGCCACAATTCTGTCTCTGAGCTCTTCAGGCAGTTCCTTTGACCTCATGATTCTCATTTGCTCTGATAAGCACTGTGAGGTCTTGTATAGACAGGTGTGTGGCTTTCCTAATTAAGTCCAATCAGTATAATCAAACACAGCTGGACTCAAATGAAGGTGTAGCACCATCCCAAGGATGATCAGAAGAAATGGACAGCACCTGAGTTAAATAAATGAGTGTCACAGCAAAGGGTCTGAATACTTAGGACCATGTGATATTTCAGTTTTTCTTTAATAAATCTGCAAAAACTTCAACAATTCTGTGTTTACATTAATGAGGAAAAAAATGAACTTAAATGATTTTTATACATATACACATACATGTATATTATACATACACACCTCTTGCTGACTGAGTGGCAGGTGGCAGGATGGCTGGGCCTTAATATCCAGTCACCGCGCATAGGCGTCCATGGGGCTCTGAGACTCTTTGCAGAGGGGCTGCTCCCTGCACACTGACCAAGCTGTCACCAACTGTCAGTTTGCAATTAGAAGCCTGTGGAATAGGCTTCCAATCATGTGACCACTGTGACAGCCACTCACAGTGATGTGATTGGGAAGCCACCTCTGCCTCCTGGCATCAACATCCACTTAATGGACTGCCGGGAGGTGGCAGCAGCAAGGAGTAAGAGTGAACCTGTGCTGTACCCATGCGGTTAGCTAAGTACTTAGACAGGTTATTCCTAAGTAGTTCTAAAGTCTAAAAAGTTTTTTTCACCTTAAAAGCAGAGTTCCACCCAAAAGTGGCACTTCCGCTTATCCGATTCCTCTCCCCCCCCCCCCAGTGCCACACTTGGCACCTTTCTGGGGGGAGCGGGTACCCGTTTTTTTTACAGGTACCCCGTCCCAACTTTCAGGGAGACTGGGCCACCGGTATGTTGCCCGGGTCTTTCCCCACTTTTTTCTCAGCAGCTAGACACAAGGTTTTTCCCACAGCCAGGTGCACATACACGTTCACTCGTTACTCCAATAACCAATCTAGGGGTTTAGTTTTGTCGTTTTATTGGAGAACTCGGATAGGGTAAGGGATATAGTGGGATACTTCCAAACTGAACTAATCACATAGAAGACTAAACTTCCTTTCCTAGTAAAACATGACCAAAGTCCTTACAAAAGGCAGCAGCAAACAGTTTGCAGAACAGAGCAATAACCCTTAGTTCTTTGTGTGGGCCCTCAGCCAACTTAGAGCACAAGAGGGTATAACGGTGAAAGGATCCTTAGCATGTCTGTACTCACAAGGCTCCTGCAGCACCACTGGCAGCCTTCTCTCTCTGATACCAGACCAGATGCACTATAGACTTTACCTCTGTGAGCTATGGTAGGATTAGGGTTGCCACACAGTCTTCAGGCTCTCAGATCTCCCATCTAAAGCCATATGTCAGCAATTCAGGCCCTCAGGCCGCCCACCTGAGGCCACATGGCAGCAAGTACTGAGGAAGGGCACACCTCTCCCCAAGCCTGGTGCAATCCTCTTCAAGGAATAACCAAGAGCCCATGTGCTCCCTGAACAAATACCAGTACCCAGCATGCCTAGGGGCAACTCCCCTTCCAATTGGCCAGAGATATATGCATATTCATGCTGTTCATCTGCCTAGTAACCACCTATAGTCCAGAATCTTCCTAGGTTGCCAAGCACAGGGACACTTAGACAGCATAAGCAGCACCAGAGCACACCGAGCAGCCTACACTAACCAATTACATTTCTCCGTTAACCAGACAGCACATACATCTACCTAGCCATCTGTTAAGCAGAGAAACAAAAAAAACTATAATACACTAATCCCAGCACCTAGCTAGGAGGGTGCTACACTATGTTAGGTGCATTATTTTCAAGGAGATATACATACATACATAGGCAAAGAGGTGCTCTCAAGTTTAACATGATAAAGAGACTGAGCTCCATCAAAACTCTGCCGCTTGGATTTACCTCTATTGCAAGACGTACACGAGTGCCTCAATAGTTGTTTTGAATTTGTATGGATATTTCTTTGTGGGTGAGCACCAGGGCATTTACCACACAAAAGAGTGTGATGGCTACACTTGGGACTATACCGTACAATGCCTTGAAAAAGTATTTATACCCCTTGAAATTTTCCTGATTTTGTCATGGTACAACCAAAAACAAATGTATTTTATTGGGATTTTATGTGATAGACCAACACAAAGTTGGTCACATAATGGCACATAATTGTGAAGTGGAAGGAAAAATGATAAATGGTTTTCAAAATGCTTTATAAAATAAATATCTGAAAAAGTATGGTGTGGCATTCGCATATTGTATTGAAAAAAGTGGCCACACACTGGAACGAGAAGTTTGCTTGACAGGAATCTTTGTCGCATGCCAGACAGATACAGGACCAAAATTAACGTTTCACACGGATATACCGTGCAGTATATCTATGTGAAATGTTAGCTTTGGTCCTGTATCATCTGTCTGGCATGCGACAATAAAGATTCCTGTCAAGCAAACTTCTCGTTCCAGTGTGCGGCCACTTTCTGTCTTCAATACAATCCTGTTACGGTGGTGAGCCGGGGCAAGTACCTGGAGGGTTATTGCACCTCGTTGGCCTGAGCGGTGCATGCTTTGTGCTGTGGACTTTGTGCATTTGCATATTGCATTTGTAGAACCACCTTTCGCTGCAATTACAGCTGCAATGCTTTTTGGGTATATTTCTACCATTCTTTTTTGCCAAATAGCTCAAGCTCTGTCAGATTGGATGGAGAGCGTCTGAACAGCAATTTTCAAGTCTTGCCACAGATTCTCAATTGGATTTAGGTCTGGACTTTGACTGAGCCAGTCTAACACATGAATATGCTTTGATTTAAACCATTACACTGTAGCTCTGGCTGTATGTTTAGGGTCGTTGTCCTGTTGGATGGTGAACCTCTGCCCCCAGTCTCAAGTCTTTTGCAGACTAACAGGTTTTCTTCCAAAATTGCCCTGTATTTGGCACCATCCATCTTCCCATCAACTCTGACCAGCTTCCCTGTCCCTGCTGAAGAAAAGCATCCCCTCAACATGACACTGCCACCACCATGTTTCACAGTGGGGATGGTGTGTTTCGGGTGATGTGCAGTGTTAGTTTTCTACACTACATAGCATTTTGCTTTTAGGCCAAAAAGTTCAATTCTGGTCCAATCTGATCAGGGCACCTTCTTCCACATGTTTGCTGTGTTCCCCACATAACTGCTCGCAAACTGCAAACGGGACAACTTATGGCTTATTTCAACAATGGCTTTCTTCTTGCCACTCTTCCATAAAGGCCAGATTTGTGGAGCGCACGACTAATAGTAGTCCTGTGGACAGATTTTCCCACCTGAGCTATGGA
Organism: Rana muscosa; assembly: GCA_029206835.1. Taxonomy (NCBI): domain Eukaryota; kingdom Metazoa; phylum Chordata; class Amphibia; order Anura; family Ranidae; genus Rana; species Rana muscosa. The sequence continues at coordinate 1,086,577,641 of CM055116.1, read as the reverse complement.
TCTCTGCAGCTCCCCCAGAGTTACCTCTTGGCTGCTTCTCTGATTAATTCTCTCTTTGCCCGGTTTGTCTGTTTAGGTGGATGGCCATGTCTTTGTAGGTTTGCAGTTGTGCCATACGCTCCCATTTTTGGTTTGATGGATTGAATAGTGCTCCATGACATTTTCAAAGCTTGGGATATTTTTTATAACCCAACCCTGCTTTAAACTTCTCCACAACTTTATCCCTGACCTTTCTGGTGTGTTCCTTGGCCTTCATGATGCGGTTTGTTCACAAAGGTTCTCTGACAAACCTCTGAGGGCTTCACAGAACATCTGTATTTATAAATTACACACATGTGGACTCTATTTACCAACTGGTTCTACTAGATTTTAGTTAGGGGTGTAAGAGTAAAAGGGGGCTGAATACAAATGCAAGTTACACTTCATAGATTTGTAAAAAAAAAAAAAAAAAATAAAAAAAAAAATTGAAAACCATTTATAATTTTCCTTCCACTTCACAATTATGTGCCACTTTGCGTTAGTCTATCATATAAAATCCCAATAAAATACATTTACATATTAGGTTGTAACATGACAAAAATGTGGACAATTTCAAGGGGTACTTTTTTTCAAGGCACTGTATTTAGAAACCAGTTTCAAGGATCTTCTGACAGGACAAAACATTTAAAAAGAATTGTATATTTTCAGACAAATTTCATATGTTGGTGTTTTGCACACCACTTTGCTGGGCAACAAACTAAATGACTGCTTACAATGTACCTTGAACTTTAGAACAATTAATGTTCTCACTATCTAAACTAGATCAGCCGTTATTAGAGACAGTCTCAAAGGTACTAACAAGGAACAATGAGCAGTACCTGGCTGTCTCTTCAATCTGGATGTCATCCACTGATGCTGTCACACAGGCAAAACCAGCATGTCTTTCAGCTGAAAAGAAATAATAATTTAGAGAAGTGGTTCTTTTTTTTTTTCCCCCCCAAATATAATTTTATTACATTTTTAAGGAATGAACAAGGTCTACATACCAAGAAAGTATTTCACAGTGTAAGGGGTCGCAGCCTCCTTAAAGTGATCACATAAAATAAAGGCATGCTAAACAACAGTCAATCTATAATCTCGGATGTACAGATCTGATGCGTCTCATATTCTTAGCACTGCGGAGAGGTGGCCGTCCGAGACCGCCAACTCCTACCCATCTACATAACAGAGACCATTCTTCACTCCATATACATATAAATGAACATTACGAGAAAAAAAAAAAACGAAGAAAAAAAAAAGGGGGGGGGAGGAAAAATAGATAAGGGTAGGAAACCCCAGAGAAAAATAAAAAAGGGGGGGTAGAGGGGAGTTGGAAAAGGGGGAGAGGGGGCAGGCAGCCGGAGTTGATAGTGATGACTCAATTCTCGTATGCAGGGCCTTTCAGAGCCTATGCTGTTGTCTCCGATCCAAATAGGGATTTGCCCACTTTAGAATGGATAAACATGTACAAAAAAACGTGGACTCTTTGGAATGTCTCATGCCTGTCAGCCGCAGTCAGTATCAAATCCTCCATCCTGTTCAGGTCTTCCACCTTCCACAGCCATAACGCTGTGGTCAGTGGGCTCTGCTGCTTCCAAAGCAGCGGAATGCAGCAAAGTCTCTTCGCTGCAGTTAGCAGGCGTCGCAGTATGGATTTTTTGTAAGTTTTGGTCGATATAGTGGAGACGTGTAACAGAAAAGATGCCAGGTCATTCGTGATCTCAAAGTCAGTGAATCATTCCTTTATTGGCACTAGGGATGAGCCGAACACCCCCCGGTTCGGTTTGCATGCAGAACATGCGAACGGACCGAAAGTTCACGCAAACTTTCGACCACCATTAAAGTCTATCGGACTCAAAACGTGAGAAATCAAAAGTGCGAATTTTAAAGGCTAATATGCAAGTTATTGTCCTAAAAAGGGGTTGAGGACCCGGGTCCTGCCCCAGGGTACATGTATCAATGCAAAAATAAGTTTTCAAAACGGCCATTTTTCAGGAGCAGTGATTTTAATGATGCTTAAAGTGAAAAAATAAAAGTGAAATATTCCTTTAAATATCGTGCCGGGGGGGGGGGGGTCTATAGTATGCCTGTAAAGTGGCGGGGTGTTTCCCCGTGTTTAGAACTGTCCCTGCACAAAAAGACATTTGTAAAGGAATAAAAGTCATTTAAAACTGGGGGCGTGGCCTGACAGGGAATGGAGTAGGACGCGTGTGAAAAGAGCTCCGAGCATTAATCCTGCTAAACCGCTGATCCTGCTACCCTAAAGCATTCCTACAGACCCCAGCAGCCGGAGGTTAGTGCTGGAACACATCCTGCCATGTCTCCGCCAAAAGGGCAAAGCGCAGCCATCGCTAAACTTGATCAATATCGCCGCCAAGACAAAGACACTCTGGGGGAAGATGGCGGCGCCGCGTGCTCTGACCAGGCCGCACCAGGCAGAGATACAGAAAAGCTCCTGGAAGCCATCACCTATTGCCGCACCTCACTCACCTCTCAAATCGAGGAGGTTAAGGTAGATATCTCCCGTATGAGGCAGGATGTCCAGAAATTGCGGGAGAGGGTTAAGGAGACTGAGACTCGTGTTAGTGAGGTGGAGGACGCCATACCCCCGCTCCGGACGGGCGCCGACCGTATGCAACTCCAGATCTCCCAGCTTGTACAGAAGCAAGATGAGATGGAGAATAGGATTCGGAGGTGTAATCTCCGCTTCATAGGAATACCGGAGGGAACGGAGGGGGGGGACCCTACCTCTTTCCTGGAGCAGCTCCTCATTACCACTTATGGCCGTGACGCCTTCTCTCCAATCCTTACAGTGGAGAGAGCACACCGCATGCCGGCTAAAGCCCCTCCACAGGGGGCTCCCCCCCGCACGATTATCGCCAAGTTTTTGAACTTTAAAGACCGGGATGCGGTGTTAAGAATGGCTAGAGAGAAGGGCAACATTGAGCTGGGCAACTCCAGGATAGCAATCTTCCCAGACTTCTCCGCGGACGTGCAGCGTCGCCGCCAGGGTTTCATGGAGGCCAAGAAGAGGCTCAGGATCAAACATCTCAAATATTCTATGTTATTCCCGGCGCGTCTCAGGGTGGAAAGGGACGGCCGAGTGGTTTTCTTTGAGGATCCAGCTGATGTTATCGCCTGGCTTGAGCGCCCGGATCGCTCCAGACGCGCGGATGAATAAGTGATCCCTCACCATGTATCCTGATTCCTGCAATCCGTCTGCACGGCAACCCTTGTGATGACTCCTCTGCCTGGATTGCTCGGTATGTGCCGTCTCCCCTGTCCCCCCCCTCTATACGGCCCCCTACACGGATATCTTGCCTAAGACCCCTTTAGACTGCCGGCCCCTTCCCCCCCCCCGTCTTTTTGTTTCCCCCTCTAGAAGCACTTTTCCCATTATCTGGCGAACTGGCCCCATGCATTATCCTGCCTGCTGGTTTACAGTCCTTTTTCCTACTAATGACAGGGACACATACTTGGAGCATCTATGGTCCTACGTTTTGTTTTTGACTATTCTTTGCAGCGATTAGTCGCCCCCACAGCAACGAGGATGAAAACTGTGTCGGTAAGATCCAGGGGGGGACTACATTTTTGGACAGCCCTCCCCCGAGTGTGGGGACGGTTGTGGTTAGCCATCTGTTTTTGGCTAGTGACTCCCCTGGAGTCATGGCCCCAGGCTTCTTATACGCCTTCAACATCCGTGGGCCTCTTTGATTACTCCGACACTTATCTAGTTGTTCTTCTGAGTTTTGTTATGGGTCATACCCGCACCAGTTGGGGTGGGTGCAGGGTGGGGTGGGGGGTGGGTTTCGGTTGGTTCAATTTTCTATACGGCAATACATGTATATTTTTGAAGTCCTTAATTTTTTACCGGATGAGACTCCTTCAAATTTTGTATTTACAATGTACCGCAATATATATACAGCTTGACGGGTTGGATATGTTATATACTGGGTGCTTGGGGTGGAGGGGCTGGACTCCCCCTGGTGCAAAGCTAATCCCACATCTCCTCGAATGGCCACACTAAAATTTCTTACCTGGAATGTCCGGGGTCTGGGAGATAAGATAAAGAGATCTGCAGTATTCGCACTTCTCAAGAAACAGAGAGCTGATATAGTAGTGTTGGTGGAGACGCATGTGGATGGGCGGCTTCAGATGGCGCTCCGTCGGCCCTGGGTGGGATGGGCATACCATTCGACCCACTCTACCCAGGCTCGCGGGGTTTCGGTGTTGGTCGCCAAGACGGTCCACTTTGAGTTAGGTGCTGTACTCACGGACCCACAGGGCCGCTACGTATTCCTCTCAGTCAAAATATATGGTGAGCCGCTCCTGATTCTCGCAATATATATACCTCCACCATTTAGTTCTGTCGTTATTTCTGAGGGTCTGTTGTTTATGTCTCGCCATCCTTCGACACAGGCGATCTGGCTGGGGGACTTCAACGCTACCATGAATCCTGGCCTTGACAGGCCTCAGCCAGCACCGCCGTGTGCCAATGCCCAGACGAGCTCCAGGCTGTCCAGACTCATCTCTGCTTTTGGTCTCATTGACACCTGGCGGTATAAGTTCCCCCAGGCCAGAGCTTATTCATGCTTTTCAGCCTCCCATAAAACCATGTCCCGTATTGACTTGATTTTTGTATCCGCTGCACTAGCACCCCGCTTATTAGAAGCGGGGTTCTCCCCTAGGCTACTATCGGATCATAGTCCGTACTGGGTCACTTTATCATTGCCACTGGATAAACCTCCGCTTTCTTGGAGGTTGAACCCATTTTGGCTGTCTCTGTTGTCAGAGGATGATGAACTTACCTGTGCTTGGACCGACTTCTTTGAGGATAACGACACGTCTGCCCCTCCGGATATGGTCTGGGAATCCTTTAAATTACATGCCCGTATGGTCCTATCCACCCGCATTAATAGATTTAAGGCTGCTTCGGCGGATGCATTGGACAGAGCCCTGTCTGTTTTGTCGGCCACGGAGAGGTCCTTTGTAGATGACCCTTCTCCAGTACATGCCGACCTTCTTAAACTTCAATCCAGGGTGGTAGACCAGATTCAATATGAGGCTGCCAGACGTAAACTATTTTTTGCTAGACAGAAGTTCTTTGAGCAGGGGGAAAAAAGCGGGAAAACTACTAGCTTACATGGTTCATCGGGAGGATAGGCCCCCAACTGTTATTACACTCACTGATGCAGACGGCAGCATGATTTCTGACCCGCGAATGGTGTCGGACCGATTTCGAGATTTTTTTAGTCAGCTATACACATCCCAGACGGTCGGCACAGACGACCAGCTGACGGAATTACTTGCAGGAATTGAATTCCCAAAACTGACAGATGAGCAGATGACCAATCTAGAGGCCCCCCTTACCTCAGATGAAGTGCTGGCGGCAATTGCTGGCTTCCACAGCTCTAGGGCCCCAGGTTCCGACGGTCTGCCTATTGAATTCTATACACAATATAGTGAAATACTTGTCCCTAGACTCCTCGCCCTATATAACTACCTCTTTGAGACCACCGTTCTCCCCCCCTCTATGAGAGAGGCTATTATAGTCCTCATACCTAAACCAGGCAAAGACCTGGGTTTGCCAGAGTCGTATAGGCCTATATCTCTCCTGCAGGTTGATGTAAAGATCCTCGCAAAAATCCTGGCTTTACGCTTGAACAAGGTAATTCTGAGTCTTGTTCATACAGACCAGGCTGGCTTTATGCCGGGTCGCAATACTTCGTTTAACCTGAGGAGACTCTATATCAATCTGCAGGCAATACACTCGGAGGTTGGCTCTCGGGTGGTGGTGGCCTTGGACACGGCCAAGGCCTTCGACTCAGTGGAGTGGAGGTACTTGTGGAGCTGCTTGCGGGGATTCGGTTTTGGTCCGGGTTTCATTAAATGGGTCCAGATCCTATACCAAGCCCCTAGGGGCAAGGTCGTTGCCAATGGTTGGACGTCTACCCCATTTGACCTGACCAGGGGCACTAGACAGGGGTGCCCTCTGTCCCCCTTGCTCTATGCTCTAGCAGCCGAACCTTTGGCAATCTCCATTAGGAATGACCCCAGGATACGTGGACTTAGCTCAGGATCCCTAATAGAAAAAATTAGTCTATACGCGGATGACACGTTACTCTACCTAGCAGACTCAGACATCTCCCTACTTACTGCGCTACAGATCATAGAGCGATTCGGGTCTTTTTCTGGCCTCAAAATAAATTGGGATAAGTCACAAATTTTGCCCATTGACAGTTTCCCCCCATTTGTCCAACAAGACCATCTCCGAATGCAGCGGGTCAGCCAGATTAAGTACTTGGGAATCTCTGTCTCCAGATCTCCAGCTGACTATATCGCCCTAAATATAGAACCCCTGTTTAGTTTACTGAAGTCCAAAATTCAGATATGGGCCAGATTGCCTTTGGGCATCTGGGGCCGGGTGAATATTGTAAAAATGATTCTCTTACCTAAAATGCTTTATATGTTCTGGCACTCACCTATTTTTATACCCCTGAAATACTTTAAACAACTAGAATCCCTCCTCAAGTCATTTGTGTGGGGTGGAAATAGACATAAACTGGCTTGGAGGACACTTAAAAACCCTACGGACCTGGGGGGGTTGGCCCTCCCGGACCTGGACTCATACTACCTGGCGGCCCAGCTGTCGCAGCTATACCATATAGATAAAACTGACAGACTCCGATTTCTTACCCTACTATGTCCGTCGTGGGTTCGGTGCACCTCTGACCCCCTGATGGCAATTGCCGTGGGGCGGAGTGGCAGTGAATCAGACGGCGACCGTAAGTCGCTATTATATCAATACAGACGAATCTGGGACATCGCTTCTAGACAGGTCAAGATCCCACCTATTAACGATTTCACCCCTATCTGGCACAATAAGAGTCTCCCTGAACTGCGCCTGATTCCTGACACGGAGGTGTGGAGTAGGAGGGGGATTCTATATTTGCACCACATACTAGTTGACGGGACCCTTAGGAATTTTGACAATCTTCAGGAGCGATATGCACTTCCTAGATCCATGCACTACAGATTCCTACAACTCCGTCATGCTGTGCGAGCTCAGTTCCCCTCCTCCATCCCACAGCCCACCCCCAACGCCCTGATGGCAGTGATCAAGGGCTCAGACCCTCGCAGGTTGATCTCTGACTTCTACAATATGCTCCTCACTCCGTCTGCTACTACCTTAGCATACAGTCTCAAACCAAGGTGGGAGAGGGATGTGGGATCGATAGAGGATGAGGAGTGGGGTGAGGCACTTGATGCTTGCAAGGCCGTTTCGCCCAGACTGTCGGATAGATTGTCCCAACTGTACATTTTACATCGTGCCTACCTTACTCCTCTCCGAATGGCTCGTTTCAAGCCCGGGGCGAGTACGGAGTGTACGATGTGTAAGCAAGACACCGGCACGTTCTTTCACTTGATTTGGGCGTGTCCTCGACTTCAGAACTTGTGGAAACAAATAGTAGATTTCCTTCATGATGATATGGGGTTCCCCCTGACCCTTGACCCAAAATTATGCCTGCTGGGTATTTTCCCCGGTGCTGAACCGGATAAATTCACTAAAATGTTCATACACTAAACACTTTTTTCAGCTAAGAAGATTATAGCTAGACACTGGATGAGGCCCACACCCCCTAGTTTCTCTGAGTGGAAAGTGGATGTGAATGCCGCTTTGCCTTATAAGAAAATTATATATCTTAATAGAGGATGCCCAGGCAAATATAACAAAATCTGGGACAGGTGGCTTTCGGTATCTGAAACTTGTATGGGCTGACCCTGACATATGTAGCCCTCAAGATATTCTACCATAGACAGTATTCCAGCCCTGTCTCTGTCTGATCTGTGAATGTAGATGTATTGGTACTTGTAGTTAAGCCTTATTACTGTTATTGCCATATACCCTGTTATGACATGCTTCATGTGTACAGTTTAATAAAAAACGTTTAATATAAAAAAAAAAAAAGTCATTTAAAACTGCTTGCGGCTTTAATGTAATGTCTGGTCCCGGCAATATGAATGAAAATCATTGAGAAAAATTAGAGTTACGCTTACCGGTAACGTCTTTTCCAGTAGTCTTTCAGGACAGCCACAATGAGAGACATAGGCTCCTCCCTTTCCACAGGAAACACTGCGCCAGCATACATAAATTCTCACTTCCCCTGCCGGCCTTCAGTTTTTCTGAGATCACCTCCGGACAGCTGGGGAGACACAAGAACACATTAATAGCATATTATTATTATTATCTCTATCATGCTGCGTTCCGGTCTTTAGTAAGACCCCCCAATTTTAGGGTGGGTACTAGGGCTGTCCTGAAAGACTACTGGAAAAGACGTTACCGGTAAGCGTAACTCTAATTTTCCCTATTCGTCTTTCAGGACAGCCACAATGAGAGGATAAATGAGCACTTACCAACTAGGGTGGGACTACAGCTTGCAAAACCTTTCGCCCAAAGGCTTGCTCACCTGCCGACACCAGAACCACTCTGTAATGCTTAACAAAGGTAGCGTATCTGAACCAAGTTGCTGCCTTGCATATTTGTTCTGGCGTTGCTCCAGCCTTTTCTGCCCGAGAGGCTGCCAGTAATGCGTTGAGATGCCTTGTAGCCCTTTCTGGCCCCAGAAAATAAAACAGAGAGTCTGACTTCCTAAAGACTCGTCTGTTCCAGATAAGTGCAGGATGCATCTCCTGACATCCAAGGTGTGAAATTTCAACTCCCCTTCACCTGAGGGGTTTGGACAAAAAGGAAGGCAAGATTACTTCCTGATTCCTGTGGAATTTTGAAGTAACCTTGGGCAAAAATGCCGGATCGGTCTTTAAACCAACCCAATCCAGAAAAATAATACAAAAAGGGGGTCTAATGGATAGAGCTTCTAACTCACTGACCCTCCTAGCAGTGGTCACTGCAATCAAAAAAGCTGTTTTTAAAGTTAGATCCCTTAGTAGAAACTCCTCTAAGGGTTCGAAGGGAGCACCCGTAAGGGTCTGCAAGACCAAAGACAGGTCCCAACTGGGAAATGGTGGATTCTGAGCTGGTCTCAGTCTTGATAGGGCTCTGAAAAACCTGACAACCCAGGGATCGGAGGCCAGAGGTTTCTCGAAGTAAGCACTGAGTGCTGAGATCTGACTTTTAAGGGTAGCTATGGAAAGTCCCTTATCTGCCCCACATTGAAGGAATTCCAGGATGGACGTGGAATTATGGACCGAACAGGAACAGTCCGCACACCACTTGTTAAATCGGAGCCAGACTCTTCTATAGATCTGGCGAGTCTCCTTTTTCCTACTATTGAGGGTGGTAACTATCTTTTCTGAAAAGCCCTTGGCTTTTAACATGCCCTCCTCAGTAGCCAAGCCGCTAGCCTCCATCTGTGTACCTGGGGGCAAAGGATTGGACCCTGTGAGAGGAGATCCTCTCGAGGTGGAAGGAAGAAGGGGGGTTCTACAGCCAACTGTTTGAGAACTGAGAACCATGCTCTCTTGGGCCAATGTGGTGCCACTAGAATCAGGGAAGTGTTTTCTACCTGAAACTTCCTTAGAACAGCGGGCAACAGAACCGGTGGTGGGAATGCATAACACATTCTGAATTCCCAACTTTGGGTTAGTGCGTCCACTCCCAACTCTCCCTCTCCCCTGTTTAGAGAGAAAAACCAGGGGGCTTTCGCATTTCCCTTTGACGCAAAGAGGTCCACCTCTGGTAGCCCCCACCTCATGGCCAAGAGCAGGAAAACCTCCTGATTGAGGACCCATTCGCTCTCTCTCAGTTGTGTCCGACTGAGGAAGTCTGCTATGACATTCCTCTCGCCTCTCAGGAAGATTGCTGAGAGTGAGAGTGTGTTGATTTCGGCCCAGCCCAGAATGTCTGCTGCTAGGGCCGACAAGACTCCGTTCTTTGTGCCGCCCTGCTTGTTCAGATAGGCTATGGCCGAAGAGTTGTCTGACCTCACCTGAGTGTGGTGACCCTGGAGTTGTTCCTGGAAAAACTCGAGAGCTAGACCCACTGCTCTCAGCTCCTTCCAGTTGGACGACCTGTTTAGTTCCTCTAATTCCCAGGTGCCTTGTGCTGGAAGGGATCCCAGGTGTGCCCCCCAGCCTCTGCCACTTGCGTCCGTGGTTACCACCCGAGATACCGGGATAAACCACAGACGCCCCTGCAACAGGTTTGAAACCCTCCTCCACCACCAGAGGGATCTCTTTACCTGAGCAGGTACCTGAACCAGGTTGTCTAGAGCTTCTAGACTGTGGTCCCAGATCTTCAAAACGAAGGCCTGTAGTGGGCGAAAGTGCAGTCCTGCCCATTGGACTGCTGGGAGGGTAGATGTCAACAGACCCAATGTCGACATCTTATTGTCACCTGGAGGTTGCTCTGAAGGGACGTCACTGCCCTGTCTAACTTTAGGATCTTCTCCATCGGGAGGAATACTCTCAAAAGAGTTGAATCCAAAGTGTACCCTAGGTACGATATCCTCTGATGGGACTAGGCTGGACTTCTCTAAATTTAGAAGCCACCCTAAGTCCGTAAGAACACTCTTTGTCCTTTCCAGATCTCTGGATAGCTGTTCTGGGGATGCTGCGAATAGAAGCAGATTGTCCAGGTAGGCTATGATGGATACTCCTTGAAGTCGCAGAAACGCCAACGGTTCCGCCAGAACCTTGGTGAAAATGCGGGGCGACTCCATCCGGAACCGTTTGTATACAATCGATCTGTTCAGGGGCTTTAGATTCAGAATTAGTCTGAATCCTCCGGAAGCTTTCTTTACCACAAAAATGTGAGAATAGAATCCCCTTCCCTCCTCTGCTTCTGGAACCCTGCGTATTACGTTCTGACTTTCCAGATTTTCCAGAGCTCCCAACAAGGTTTGGGATTTCTCCCTGCACTTGGGAAGAGATGTGACAAGATATCTCTGGGGGGGGGGTCTTGAAAACTCTAAATGGTACCCCCTTCTTATGATCCCCAGAATAAGTTGGTTGGGGGAAATTGTCTCCCATAGTGGGAGGAAGATCCCCAGTCTTCCTTCCACCCTGACTAGAGAGTCAGGGGTTTTTCCCGGGCTGTTGAGGAGGGCGAAAAATCGCTCCACCTCTGCCTTTAGAGGTCCAAGTCTTTTTCTGTCTTTCAGACCTGGGAGCCCCCTTCTGACCCTGCCGTCCGGTCCAGAACAGAATCGAGACCAGGGCCGAAAAGTAGGTCTCCCGTTAGGGGTATCCCACACAGCTTAGCCTTGGAGGCACTGTCACCTGGCCAAGTCTTCAGCCAGAGGGCTCTTCTGCCAGAATTGGCCAGGGCTGCCGACCTGGCTGACATGTGGACTGATTCCGCAGAGGCGTCCGCTATATAAGCAATTCCTTGCAGGATAGTCGGAAAGGAAGCTAGAATTGTTTCTTTAGTCGTCCCAGCCAATGTTCCAAGTTGTGGGCCACAACTGTCACGGCCATCTCAGGCTTTAGATTACCCATAGTAGAGTCCCATGTTTTCCTTAGTAGGGAGTCCATCCTTTTGTCCATGACGTCCGCCAAGGCTCCCATGTCCTCGAACGCTAGGTCCGTGTTCCTAGAGACCTGGGAGAAGGCGGCGTCTAATTTGGGGTTTTTATTCCAAATGGACGTTGGGTCATCCGAGAAAGGAAACCTTCTTTTTAGAGATGTAGAAAAGAAGGGCTTCCTCTCGGGGTCCTGCCATTCCCTTTTGACAGTGTCAATCAGTACTTTGTGTACTAGGAAGACTTTTTTCTTCTGTTCACCCAGACCCTTATACATTTTATCATGGAGGGTCAAGGGTTTTTTATCGGTCTGTATACCGAGGGTGGTATAAATTGCCCCCAAGAGGTCCTCTACCTCATCCAGGGACAACTTATACCTGGAGGTTTTCCTGGACTCCCCGTCCTGGGCTTCTCCGTCTGAGTCCTCTTGAGACTCAGGTGACACTATCCGGATGTGCCTGTTGTACACCGGAAGGGCCTGAAACCTCCTCTGCCCTTGAAACAGTGGCAGGATTAGCCGGTACAGAGCCCTGAGCCAGTGGGGGGGTTGTATCCTGGGAAGTGGGAACAGAGGGGAGTTGAAATCTTTCAAATAGACTCTTGAAAGACGAAAAGGTGGACGAGAGCTCCTTCACGAAAGCTGCCAGTCCAGACTCCTGCTCTGAATCCCTTTCTTTCACCAGGGTGAAAATGCAACTTTTACATAGGACCTTCCCCCATGCCTCCCCTAGAGTGTCCCTACAGGAGGCACACTTCTTTTTAGAGGTATGGGTTGATCTTGATTTCTCTGTAGCCTTCTAAAATACAGGAAGACAACAAAACCATACAAAAAATAAATACAAATTAGTAAAAATTTTGACAACAGGTACAACCCCCGGAGTGCGCTGAACCTTCTATCATGTAAGGAACCAGTGCCTCCCCCACCTGACCACCCAGGGGGATTACCCCTTCATGGACAGGAACCATGCATGGAGGGGTATTCCTAGGTAGAGAGGAACCCACCCCAGGGTACTCTTACCTTAGGAAGGCTGGAGGTGGTGTCAGTGTGTGCCGCTTGAGCCTCTGCTTCCGACATGCTGACTGCAGGTGGCTGCCTCCGCTGAGTCCCACGCTGCCTGTGCGTGATTTGGACTCTCTCCAGCTTCTGCCTGGGCCCCTATCAGCGCCACGACCCGGAACCGGAAGTCGCGGGTTAAAGGGGAAGCATCCGCCCTCCGCCGTCGTCCGGCCCGCGGGTTCCAAAAAATGCGGCATGTATCCATATACACGGAGGGCGGAATGCCTCCTTGCTGCGGCCCTGTGGACGCGATAGGGGTCCCTCCTCAACCTTCAGCCGCACTCGACCAGGCTGGGGTGGCTCACGGAAGGTGGGTGACTACCCCACAACCATACCCTGGAAGCCCCTGCTTCCTTTCAGGTAAGAAAATGCTTCAGTCCCCTGACTGATTTAGTCTGGCTCCTGCACAGTGTCTCCCCTTCAGAGGAAACACGAACAACTGAAGGCCGGTAGGGGAAGTGAGAATTTATGTATGCTGGCGCAGTGTTTCCTGTGGAAAGGGAGGAGCCTATGTCTCTCATCGTGGCTGTCCTGAAAGACGAATAGGGAAAACGGCATGGGTACCCCCCCCCCAGCCCATTACTAGCCCATTTGGGTCTTGTAAGGATATTAAGGGGAACCCCGCACCCAAAAAAAAAAAAAAAAAAAAGGAAAGGCGTGGGGCCCCCAGGCCCTATATACTCTGAACAGCAGTATACAGGCGTTGCAAACAAGACAGGGACTGTAGGTTTGTTCTTAAGTAGAATCTGTTTGTAATTTTGAACTGGCACATTTTTAAAAAGTGTAGCTCCAGCCACAAAAACTATCTTTAAGCTTTTTGGAAAACATAGGGAAGGGTTATCACCCCTGTAACATTTGTTTTGCTGTCTGTGCACCTGTTCAGAACATTTCACCTCACTTTCTGTCCCAA